>CAJGYO010000015.1:19744736-20344736 GCA_904845875.1 Miscanthus lutarioriparius
AGAGAGTTGGTGGCGAGCTATGGACGTGATGGATTGGTTGGGGCATGCGAAACGCAGCGATCTTGGCGATGCGCGGTAGCATGCTTGCTTTCTGGCGTCGTGGCGAAGGCAGAGGGCGTGGCCAGCGTGAATGGGCGAGCGTGGGCCGCGCGCCTGGCACGCCCCAGCACATGCCCAGCCACAGCAGCCCTGGCGACGTACGGCCTCCTGCGGCGATTAAGTGGCGTGGCTGTCGGCCATGATGTCTTGTGGCGGTGCGATTCGGGCGGTGAAGGAGCGGCCAGCGAGCCAACTTAGGTCATTAGTACTCTCATCCGTGATGCATTTTGTGGAAACTTCATTAATACAAAATGTTGAGCTACAAGAGATCTACAACTTGACTTTAGAGAGTTTTGTCAAATTCACATGGTTTTCAATTTATAGAGTTCCAAAGTAGGTAATTTACATTGAAACCAAAATCAGCTCCTAGACTTAAAAAAATTCTAAGTCCCTAAACAACATTTGATTGCTACTTTGGAGCTGTTTTTTAACTATGTTAGGTAATGAATTAGCTCATGACCCTTAAATAAAGTTTTTTACCCATGTCAAAGAGCTACAACTTTTATTAAGGGTGCACTACCATGCAAACACTCTATGCTATAGTTCAACCCTAGTCAATGTAGTAACATGAAATTGAAGTTTTGAGTAAACTAGGATAGAAGCAAAATTGGCTCATGCCATGAATACAAACATTGTTCCATTTTTTTCTTCCTAGATATGTCTAAGGTGTGTTTGTGACCTCACAACCATCTCTTGCATTGGTCACACATGATCACAAAGCATATGCATGTATATAATCAACATCACATGTGATAAAGATAATGTGAATGAAATGAAACTTCATATGCTCATGCTCATGAATGCTTGGATGATGCTTGTGCTCATGAAATGCAGGTGCCAAATGGAATGCTTAACACTATGGTGTTACAACCCTCCTTATAGAAATCTCGTCCTTAGATTTGAATGACCCTACCATTCCTCATAAAAGGCGGAGTAAACTTCTCACGTTAGGTAATCCTCTTGTTCCCCATGTAGCATCTTGTTCACCGTGTGGTTATTCCACACCACTTTATAGAACTTAATCACCTTTCTTCTAGTTACTCTCTCCATTTCTTCCAAAACTCATATTGGTTTCTCCTCATAAGTCGATTGGAGCTTAATATTGGTGGGTTCAATGGCTTCATCTGTGTACGCAAAGATATTTTCTTAGCTAGAGAAACATGGAAGACATCAAAAATTGTATTCGCTCTGTAGGGGAAGTCATAACTATAAGGCTACATTTCCTTCCATTAAATAATCACATGGTCCCACGTACCTAGGTGCAAGCTTCCTCTTTACTCCGAACTCTACACACCCTTCATGGGCGTAATTTTAAGTACACATATTATCCCACTTCAAAGGTTAGTAGCCTTCTTCGCTTATTAGCATAACTCTTTTTCCCTAGACTGAGTGGCTTCAATATGTTGTTGGATAATACGTGCTTGCTTTTAGTTTCTTTGACAAAATCAATACCATAGTATCTCTCTCTCCGGCTCAACCTAATTAAAAAGAGTTCTACATTTTGACCGTTACAAGGCCTCAAAAGGAGCCATTCGATGCTCTCTTTGATAAGCCTGTTATTGTGGGAAAACTCGCTAAAGGTAGCCATTTTCCCATGAACTATTGGAAGAGATCACACATGCTCTCAACATATCTTCTAAGATTTGATTTACTTTCGTTCATTCTGCCTAGAGGTCCGAGGGGTGATATGTTGAGCTTCCCGATTAGTTTAGTTCCCAAAGCCTTTATGCAAGTGTTCCCAAAAGTGCGCGCTACAAACTATGGCCCTCGATCTGAGATTATGGTCCTGGTACCCCATGTAAGCTCACAATCTAATCAACGATAGTCAACAGCATTTCCCCAAAATACATGGAAACTTTGTGCTAAGCTGGTACAAAATGTGCTTGATTCGATGTGGCGATCCACAATGACCCATATAGAATCGTGACCTTCAGCTGTGTGTGTGGAGGCCTGCAGGGAAGTCCATACTTATTTTCTCCCATTTCTAGCTTGAATGGACAATGGTTGTAGCGGTCCAAAGAGGTTTCAGATGATCTGCTTTAACCCTTGCTTTACACCAAAATTTGGGAAGAAGAACGTGGGAACTCGTAGCTTCCAAGATGCGTGTTAGTCAAGGAATCGAATGATCATAAGGATCGATATCACTGATTTAGAGGTGGCACTAGAATCGGCTCTTCGAATGACGCCGCAGATAACAATACGATGAGCTACGGTTGGCGCCGGAAATATATATGTCTGACTCATCTGAAAAGGGAAAGATTATGGTCCGGTTATCTTAAGTTAGAATATTTTCTTTTATACCAAAGATTGTAATGAGTAGTACTTTGAGTAGGATTCATGCTTTGGCTTTGCGGTATATAAATATTGGACCCCTCGCTATTGTGAAAAAAGGACATCCAATCAATCAATACAAATTACCTTTTTTGGCTTTTACGCCAACCCTTAGGGAGTAGGAGTAGTGTAGATCTCGGCGAGTTCTTCAACAAGCGTGGTCGCATCGGTCCGGGCCAACCTTTCGGCTTGTCCACAGTAGTACCGTCATGGCTTATACTTCTATTTTTACTACCTTGCATTGGTTAAGTTTGACCTCCATCGCGAACTCTGGTATAAGCTAGTTATCGACTCTTATCTAGTTCAAGTATGCGGCTACATCGGTTAAGTTCGACCTCCATCGCTCCTGTCAATTAGATTAAGGTCAAGTTATCGCTCTACCTAAGGGTGTAGTCCTTCGGGTAGATTAATTAAGTTATCGATCTTGTCGATGTTCTTATTGTTATTAGTTTTCAAAGAATATCAATCACCGCGATCGAGATCGATCTAGATTGGCCTCATATCTTTAAGTCCGCCAGTTTGCTTTGTTACAATACGATATTTCTTACTTTGAGCGATGGGTTACATTTTATCAATGCTATTCTACCTCGATCTTGATCATGCATAGTACGCTGTTAAGGCACGTTTGATCTTGAAGAGGTTTATTGGCTAGTTAAATCTGGTCTATAGTTCGCTATTATGGCTATAATGATCCCATTGATCTCCACCGATGGCACTTTAGATTAGAGGATGCTAGTTGGTAGATTTGTTCTCGATTAGGTGTGATCTTAATTGTTTATTATACCTCGCATCGGCTAAATAGCCGATCGCCTATGCTTTAACACTTACAATGTGTCTCCATGATTACATTAAATGTAAATAGATCATGTACTTTAAAGGTTTGATTTGTTTTCTTTATCACGACTACCATTGATCGTGTCGAACCCCCAATTGTTCGAGATAATGGTGTTAACTCTGATGAGTTCATAGATTTGTCCATGTTAAATAGTTGATTGTTCACATGTTGTAGTCCTTTTTCACCTAAATCGGCTATTTCACCGATTAATTCCCGAGCTGCTCACACATATAGCATGTCTTTCGTAGCCTATCAATGTATAGATGGTTTTACGGATTCTTCGGTTTTAGTTTGTTATTATCATCATAGCTACCATCGATCTGGTTGAACCTCACTATTGATGGTAACATATTAGATTCGAGGCGTTTGTAGGTCCATTTGTACTAGACAAATGATTTGTTCGCATGCTATATCCTTTCGTTAGATTCATCGGCTCAATGCTTTACACTAGTAATATCTACCTAGGCTGATGATTTTACTTACATCTACGTGTACTGTACTTGTCAACATAAAATCAATCGCTACCCACAAGCGTTACAGTCCGTAATGGACGATTTCTGCATGTATCGGCTATTTAGTCAATTTTCCCGTCTGTCGCTCTCGAAGCGGCACACTTGGAACCGGTTTAGGCAAAATCCAGCATGTTCCACCTTAAATTATCGATAAACTTTCTCTTCTTGTCAATTGCGTGTCAAATTGGTATCGGCACGCCTCGGAGGAATTCACAGGATCGGTTAGCCACGCGATTGAAGCCAAGCGGATCTCCAAAAATTGCTCCATCAAGCGTATCCTTCTCGCTTGCTATGTGCCCGCGCATTAACACGTTTTTGCATCGGCACATGATGTGGCATGCCGGTGGGACACCACAATCGTCATGGCGACTTACAACAACAATGACATTCTTGGTGGTTTTTGCCGAAGACCTACCCGATGAAGATAAAGATATCATCCGCAAAGCTATAGAAGAATTTTAGAACAAGTGTTTTTGTCCTACACCAAGACACGAGACAATAAAGTTGTTCGTAAATATCCACTACCAAGAGTTCGGGGCTTGCATGGGCGGTCAGATACATAAGAAGGTGAAGATAGGCGCTTTGTGGAGGTTGTAAACAAATGTGTTCATGATGCCATATTGAACCATAATACAATTTTCTTGAACACATTCCACAACACCATGAAAGAGGTGTTTCATGGATTTCAATTGATCGTGGTTGGGCCGGTTTATTACAACATTCCACATCCGTCGACTTAGGAGACTAATCAAGCCCGATACTAGCCATCAAGAAGCAAAGACTAACTGGTAATCATGATATCCGTGCAATTCGTGAGCTCATCGAGCAAATTCAAGGTACCACCACCAATCAAGTATAGTATAATCCTCGATCATTAGTGCGGCATGTGCAACACCCGTGAGAGGCAAATTCGAAATCAAATGGTTAATTTTGGCACATCGGGCCAAATATCGCCGTCGTCCTCAAAAAAATAGCACCATCAATTCAAAGGATTCGTAGAGATATAGATCCTAACATCTACAATCGTAGACTTCAAGCACAAACCAAAGAAAGGACCCAAAGATAGAGATTCCACAAGGGTATCATTATGGCATAGTTTACAATACCCTTCATATGATTCCAAATCTGAGGTATCAAGGTACCCAAATTTTAATCTACGATGGGTCAACAATTGCGTAGAAATCTAAATTCAAATGCCGATTAGTTGTTACTTAGAGTGACCAAGATGATAAAGAATCAGTTTGGTTTGAAGCAAAAAAGGCGTAACCTTCTCATACAAACACCCATATCTAGAATGGTATGATTTGGTCGCTCTTTCTACAAATTATAGGCTCCCGAGTTTGCTAAGTTCAACGCCAAGATAGCATGAGCACAATAGAATATGTTAGTCAGTATCTTACATAGTTGGGCGAAGCATCCATTGAAGAGGCCCATCGAGTTTGTTTCTTCTCCTTATCCCCACCGAACCAACCTTCACTTGGTTTTCATCGTTACCATTAACTCCATTGCTAATTAACTGACCTAGAGAAGAAGTTTTATACATATTTTTATACTAAGACAGAGAAAAGAAAATTACCAATTTGATGACTATAAGGCGAAGAGCTAATGAATCGGGCACCAAGTTTCTTCGTAGATTCTCGAGAGACACGAAATTTATGCTTCTCATTGAACTTGACCGATGATCAACTAGCTGCATTGGCCATTCAAGGAATGTTGCCAACGTGGAGAGAGAAGCTATTGGGACAAGAGTTTGACAATTTAGGTCAGTTGGCTCAACGAGTGGCAGCGCTCAATAGCTAATTCTAGAATATGCGCAGTGATACCCGATTTTAGAAGAATGCCGCAATTGCTAAAACCTATAATCCATATTCGGGCTGATGATGGCTATGAAGACGATGAAGAAGAAGAGGTTGTTATCACGGCTGAATGGAATTGGGGTAAGAAGACAATAATGGTGCCAAACCCTTGGGGAAGAGGAGGCGAAGAAAGCTATGATTTCGACGTCACAAAATCGGACAAGCTCTTCGATTTCTTGCTTGAGAAGGGACAAATCAAGTTGTCGATGATCATATTATGTTGTCTCTCGATCGCTTGAAGAATAAGAAGTTCTCGCAAATTTCATAATGCCACTTCTCATTCTACTAATGAGTGCAGAGTTTTCAACAAACATATACAAAGGGCTATTCAGCAAGGAAGGCTCAAATTTGATACACCTCAAAAAATAAAAGTTGATGATAATCCTTTCCCAAGAGATCAGAACTTGGTTGATGCTAGGTTGTTCAAAGGAAGACTAAAGTCCTAACATCAACTATGGCCAAAGAAGCGTAACCATCGACCCAAAGATGCAAATATCGGTGATGAATATAGAAAGATTAAAAGGCATCATGATCAACAAAAGAGCCAATATGAGCAGGGAGAGACGTCAAGGATGGGCGATAAAGGCCACGTGTCACATCTTGAATTCTTTTGAATAAATGGCAGCGCAAAGGAAAAAGGATTATCGCGTTGGTAAGAGAGAAAGAATACCAACATCAACAAGAAGAGGAGAGGTATGAAAGAAAGTAAGTTGAATCACATTGGAATTGTCCTTTCTTCGTACATTGTTGGAATAAAGGTCCAAATTGCATACTAGAAATAATTACTCGAGTGTAGTGAGCAATATTGGGAGTTCAGGACAATCTCAAGCCAACCACCGGTCTATCCATGCTCGAGATGACTATCATCATAATATGGATCGGCGCTTAAAAAATAGAAGTGTTCATGATTGGCTAGGAAAGCAAGTTGTTGATCAAAACTGGGCTGATTATGAAGAAGAAGATAATGAAGAAGAATATGTTTGGTGGGAAGGGCAATTGTGTCTAGGAGGTTTGACAAAAGCTAGAAAAGGAGGGTGCAACGCCTATGGAATAGAGAGTTAGAACATGTTCAGGCATCTAGTAGACCTCAAGTGTGGTGTGCTAAACAAACAACCGATAGGGGTCAACCATCGGCTAATATTCAAATGGCTTTTTTATTGCCATCAGAATTTAGAGCTCCAGCATACCAAGAAGTCTATTTGGATTTTGATGAATCAGAGTTTGAGGAAATAGTTGCCAAGTTGACAATAATATAACAGGCTATATTTGATAAGCCAGCCAAGCATCGGCACTTGAAGGCTTTATATGTGAAAGGTTTTATCGATGGGAAGCCGATGAACAAAATGTTGGTGGATGAAGGAGCTTTTATTAATCTTATGCCTTATACCACTTTTTGTAAACTTGGCAAGGGACAAGGAGATTTGATTGAGACCGACATGATGCTTAAGGATTTTGGGGGGAATGCTTCCAAGACCAGGGGGGCAATGAATGTCGAATTGACAATCGGAAGTAAGACTTTGCTCACCACATTCTTCGTCATTGATGGAAAAGGTTCATACAGTCTACTCCTTGGTAGTAACTGGATTCATGCAAATTGTTGTGTACCATCAACTATGCATCAATGTTTGATTCAATGGCATGGAGGTGATGTTGAGCTGGTTCGCGCTGATGAATCTGTGAGTATCGCAATAGCTGATCCAGTATATTGGGAGCTAGAAGACTTCGAGTGTTTTTCTAGCAAGATATGGGAAGGAGGCTTCATTAAGATCAGTAATGAAAGCCAAGAGCCGATCCAAGCAATCGGCTCTGAGAGTCTGTTTTAATGGATAATCCAATAGATGGCACAAGTGGTAAGTTAGGGCATGACTTCGTGTTGGCCGGTGGATTAAAGGAGATAGACCTTGGTCTTGGAGATAGGCCTAGGCCGATGTATGTGAGCACTAAGTTGGATCTTGAGTACAAGCCAGAGTTGATACATTTATTAAAGGAAATTTAAAGATTGTTTTGCTTAATAAGATGCTTGGTATAGGTCGGTCAGTTGTTTAAACTTTGGTTTGAAGAGTCCTAGTGCAACCTGTCAAGAAGCGATCGATGGAGAATGTTTGAAAGAATATTTCCTAACATTTGGATCAACACTTGATGCCAATTTGTTCGATCATAGGCTCTAATGGCCAATACTGCAAGGGTATCGCCTTTAGTTCAAAATTAACCCCAAAGGGAAAAAGCCGATAGCCGAGATGTATGTATCCTATAGAGCAAAAACAAACACGAAGCAACCATGACGATATAAAGGCATTTGCGTAAAGTACACAGATACAATCATAGAAAAGACGGAAGATTTTGTTCATTGATTAGTTTTCCTAAATACAAACTAATCGAAGACATTGTTTATCGCATCCTCGAAGCGGATGTGATGTCCACGATGGCCTCCGCCAGATCGATGAACTCCTGCGTCAAGTCCTCGTGCTCTTCGAGGGCCATATCGCTATCGAGGAAACCGGTCTCCATGATATGGAGCTCATACCCTGCCTAGACCTCTGCCGTGGCTGGCGCCCATCGATGGGCCCATGACGGATGCCATGAAGGGCGATCTCCTAGACGTGGGCGGAACATCATGGAGACATGCATTGATGAGGGGGCCCCGAGCGTTGAATCGCGGACGCCGTAGCCGCATTCGGCGCCAGTTGGGGGACTCCAACTGCACCATCAGGGTTGGCGCTCATAGAAACAAAGGAACTATCAAGATAAAGACAATAGAAATCAAAGTAAATATATTCTTGAGTCCATCTTACCCGCCACCATGGCGTCGGATTCAACAACCACACCTCGAAAGCGGCGAGGCCTCTTCCTTAGCTACGTGAAGAGCGGCTTGAGAGACCCTAAGGCGGATCTCAAGCTGACCATTTTCTAGAGTTGCCTCGAATAACGGTCCTGGGCTGCCCTCCACTCTTGAGGAAACACCGTCGTCGCCGTTATAGGAATCAGAGGAGTCCGATGATGAGTCCTGCCTAGAGGCAAGATCGAATACAAAACATTAGAGGGCCTGGAACCTAGGAAGAGGATGAAGGCTATCATTCAAGACAAACCTATAAACAAGTTAGAAAAGTTCATCGCTATGAGTAGAAGATATCGATCTCACCTCATGTGTCGAAGGCGCTGCTGACTCCAGATGTCCTCCTCCCAGAATCCCTCCGCCGCATGTTTGTCTCTGGCTTGTCCTCGGCCGGCCATGAAGTTTGGTTGGATCTACAAGAAGGGGAAGAAGGCCGCTACTGAGTTTGTGAGGGCGAGAAGTGCAAAGGAACAAGAGCGGCCAGGAGTATAGATGTGTTCGAGGATGGAACCCTCGGCGAGATTTGAAGCCAATGCGAGGTGGTGGATGTCTTGGGACGTGCAAAAGGCAACCACAATTAATAGGATGTGAATCACCACCGCACTAATGCCAAGAATGTAGCTAAAGATGTAAGGTTGAGGGAGTTCTCTTAATAGAGACCGTGGTTATCGGACTTAATCGGATTGAGGTTAGAAGTCCGAATCGACTATTCTCAAATCAGCTCTTTAGTCGAGACAAGAAATACAATAAGGTGACAAAAAATATGATTATCAATCGGATATACACAAAAACACATGTTGATTTGCGATTACAAGTTTAGAACATCCTGGATTGCTTTCAATGCTTCTAGCCGATAGCATCGACATCTACGATTTGGTGCTTGTCTTCTTCGACCGATCCAGAATATCCTCAAGATCAGCTGCGTAGATGGCCTCCTTTCTCTCGACCTTGGCCAGCGGTTCTTGTTTCTTTTGCTTAATGGCATCGTGTATTTGAGCTGAGATGGACTTGTCGAGATCAATGGCGCCTTCACACTCTCCGCCTTCTCAAGCTCAGACGCATCACTGCTTCCAGCTTGGTCGCCTGGATCGATTTTGAGAGAAGAGTTCTTCAAATCATCGATTAGTCGTGTCAACTCTTTGGCCTCTCTGCCTGTTGGAGTTCTTCTTGGCCAATAAAGCTTCACAGTTAGACATGTTCCTCTAGGCCTTTTTCACCTTTGGGGCTTGATCTTTGATGATGCATAAAGATGACAAGGCCTTAGTAAGAACCGAGGATGAATTATCCTTAAAGGCCAAGGAGACTCTCTACATTGAATCGCATCTTGGACCAAATCGGTTATATTCTTCTCAAGTATTGGCAATATATCCCTTTAGCCAATTTCTTCGGTTTCTTCTTATAAAGCTTCCTTAGAAGAGGTGGGCGATGAACATATTTTGTCTTCATCTAAATACTCTTCAAGGTTGAATGAGTAGCTTAGAGCTAGAAGATTAAGTGCCTACATATAAGGAAATCTTGTTAGAGGATTGAATCACGTTGATAATAAGATAAATGATGAAGTAAATGTGGTACCTTCTCCGAGATAGCTTCCATCTCGAGAAGAAGGAACAATCGATGATTCACCAATGGTATCCGTTAAATCACTCTAAACTCTCAACATTGGTATCTACAAACATCAAGGAAGATTTTTAGTTCATGATTGTTGCAGATGGATAAAATGGATATATGATTTTCTTACCATCGCCAGTGTCTTTGAACTAAGGAATCGACAATTCAATGTCAACAAAGAGTATGATCATTCTCAACGCCAACAGGATCATTGTCAATAGGTGGACCGCTGACTCCGCTCTTACATGGGTGTTTCCTCGAGAGTATCTAGCATGATAAATGGTCGATGAAGGTGAAAACTGAATAAAAATCGAGAATTTTAAGAAAATACCTTGGCAACATTAGGGGTGAAATGGAAGGACTTACATCTTCTCATTGTCTTGGAAGCATCGATTGTTTCAATCAAAATTGGCTCCTTTTGAGGATCGGGCCGATGAAGGTTCGATTGAGGCTAACTTGAATGCCTAGGACAATAGTTCCACACCTAGAGCAAGTTGAGACACGATGATTGATAACTGTGAAGAAAGGAACGGGATTAGAAGTTGAATATCACTTTGAGATGAGGGGTAATTTTTTTATCTGGGCAGTCGATGGTCTCGTTCTGCGAAGTCTTTTCCCAGTAATGATTTTCTGGGTTGTCCCTTGGGCCGCCTTGCGCTTTGAAGATTGATACATTATGATTGTGGAGACAGCATGAGTTTTCATCAGCTTCTTTATTGGAGGTGCAGCCGATCCTATTCTTGAAACTGGGCATGGTGGCTGCTAATCTATAGGATGCCCCTTCCTGTGCAAGCTTGGGGGATCAAATTCGATGTCCTAAAAAGGTCTGTTAGAACAGTAGGTGTGGGAATTCATTGAATATTTTTTCTGAAAAAGGGATGGTAAGTTACCTCACTGTCAGAAGCAAACTCTCCATCAAGAGCTATGCATCTAGGATGGACCGGTCCACAGAAGAGATGGGAGTGCCATTCTTGCCACCAAGAGTCAAAAAGGATGGAAGAGAAGTTGACTCTTGTCCAGTCATGCAAGCAAAAGGAAGGAAGATCTGATCCTAGTTGGAAGACTCTGGAGGATTCTAGTACTTCACTAATACCCTCTCTTAGCTTCAATATATCCTTGAAGAATAGTTGAGGAGGCAGTTGACCAAGACCAAACTGACGAGCTACAAAAGAAGGGTTGTAAAACTCATAGGTTGGAAGGTTGCCTTGAAGGAAGGAACCTATAGACATTTTGCCTCGGCCATGATAAAATTCAGCTAGAAGAACACAAGGTTTGATGAAGGAGTTGAAGATTGCAGCTGTCGTTTTGTTTGAGCAGCCTGATTCAAATCAAAATTTGAATGGGAAGACTAGCTCACTGTTCTCATCGTCATCATAGGGTAGCCAAGTCTAGGTATCTGCATCAAACCCTCTCGATAGCAATTGTTATGGCCGATGCGGCTTCACCATAGTTCATGCATAGGCGGGTTCTTCCTTCTTTGCCTCTGATTCCTCATCAAAGTTGGAGGAAGGGAAGCTCAAATTCTAGAGAATTTGACCTTACAATCTTATGCATATACAAGTTTAACCACATTTGTATTAGCCACCAAGGGCCGCTGATGGTGTGCACTGCTTCATTCTTCAACAGCTGAGCGACCACCTGATGCATCAAATGGTAAGCTGGTCCCAATAGATATTTGCAAAGAGGAATTTCAGCGCCTACTGCCAGATGCTCTACCATGAGTTTATGATTGTAAGTCGGACCACAAGATGACCCATAGAAGATGAATCTTTCTAACCACATGTTTATGAAGGCTTCATATTCTCTTTCGCTAACAGTAGACTCATCTCCAATATGGTTCAGAATGTAGCTTGCCCATCCTGTGCAGTCTGATATTTTGGCTAATTTCTTAGATCTGGCACTCAAAAAGTCATAAGATTGCATTGATCCTGTTATTCTAAGGCCAGTCAACATATAAACACTGCCCAAAGTGATGGTCATTGGGCCGTGACAAAAAACAAAAGCATTTAGGGTGTTAGACCAGAAATAAGATGCAGAAATCAGGAGTGAATCATTCCGCTCCATCTCAGACAACGAGAGTGTCAAGCATTGATTCAAGTCATAAACCTCCCAATCTCTAGCCTTTTTCTCGGATACCCAATGGAACCAGTCTCTCCATCCCCTAGGCATTTTGTGCCAATTTTTGAAGTGAGTTTTGGTGTTCTAGGAAGACAAATCCAGTACAGATTGTTTGAAGGGGATTTGGTCGGTTTCTTGATGGATAAAATCAGATGGATCAGGGTCACCCATAGGCCCAAGAAAATAGACATTGGGAGCAACAGCCGATGGAATCAAGATGTCATTCCTCATTTCCTAGAAATTAGATTAAATAAATTTGAGAAGAAAGGACATGCGGGGTAGCGGCCCGATACTTGGAGAATGGAAATTGAAGGCATACCTCGTGGACGGGTCATTTGGTCACCATTCTTGACTGAAATAGATTTGAGTCGAGGAAGATCGGCAGATAAAAGCTTAATATGGCAAAAGGATTTGCTAGGGTTGAGGGCTTTGGCATATGGTGCTCATTTGTTAAGATTTCTTGAGAAAGAAGGGAAAACAAATGGGCCGAGTGAGTTGGAAAAGATACTGTTGGGATATTATATAAGACTCGGACCCAGAAGTCGAGTCGCACATATATCTCTCGAATAAAACGGTTGCGATGTGGTAAGCAGTAAATAGGAATTTTGGAATAAAATCATTTTATCCCAAAATTGGGGGCATGTTTACACCAAAATTTGGGAAGAAGAACGGCGGGAACTCAAAGCTTCCAAGATCGTGTCAATCAAGGAATCGATTGCATAAGGATCGATATCAACTGATTCGAGATGTATGCACTTGGAATCGGCTCTCTTGAATGACATCGATGAATAACAACGATGAGCTACTGATTGGTGTCGGAAATATATGTCGGACTCTACAAAAGGGAAAGATTAGGGTCCAAGTTATCTTAAGTGAGGAATATTTTCTTTTATACCAAAGATTGTAATGAGTCATACTTGAGTAGGATTCATGCTTAGGCTCAGTATAAATATTGGACCCCGGCTATTGTGAAAAGGACATTCAATCAATCAATACAAATTACCTTTTTCGGCTTTACGCCAACCCTTAGGAGTAGGAGTAGTGTAGATCTCGGTGAGTTCTTCAACAAGCGAGTGCATCGGTCGACCGCCGACTTCGACTTGTCTTACGTAAGTACCGGCTATGGCTTATACTTTTATTTATGTAATACTTTGCATCGGTTAAGTTCGACCTCCACTTGTGAACTCTAGTATAAGCTAATTATCGACTCTTATCTAGTTCAAGTAACGGCTGCATTAGTTAAGTTTGACCTCCACTGCTCAAATTAGATTAAGGTCAAGTTATCGGCTCTACCTAAGGGTAGCGTCCTTTGGGTAGATTCATTAAGTTACCGATCTTGCTGATGTTCTTATTATGATTATTAGTTTTTAGCAACATCAATCTGCTCGATCGAGATCGATCTAGATCGGCCTCACATCCTTTTAGTCCATTGTTTGCTTTGTTACAATACGATATTTCTTACTTTGAGCGACGGGTTACGTTTTATCGGTTGTTCTACCTCGATTTTGATCATGCATAGTACATAGTTAAGGCACGTATGATCTTGAAGAGGTTTGCTGGCTAGTTAAATCTGGTCTATAGTTCGCTATTATGGCTGCAATTATCCGGCCGATCCCCACTGATGGCACTTTAGATTGGACGATGCTAGTTGGTAAATTTGTTCTCAATCAGGCGTGATCTTAACTGTTTGCTATGCCTGCATCGGTTAAATAGCCGATCGCCTATGCTTTAACGCCTATAGTGTGTCTCCATGATTCTGTTAAATATAAATAGATCTATGTACTTTAAAGGGTTGATTTGTTGTGTTTATCACGGCTGCCATCGATCCGGTCGAACCCCACTGTTAGAGATAACAGGTTAAGTCTGATTATCTTACTTAAATCTACGTGTACTGTACTTGTCAATATAAAATCAATCGCTACCCACAAGCGTTATTGTCCATATCGGCTATTTAGTCGATTTTCCCGTCTGGCTGCTCCCGAAGCGGCACACTTGGAACTGTCTAGGCAAAAACCAGCATGTTCCACCTTAAATTACTGATAAACTTTCTCTCCTTGTCAATTGCAGGTCAAATTGACTGGCACGCCTTGGGAGGAATTTGTAGGATCGGTTAGCCCTGAGTTTAAGCCAAGCGGATCTCTAGCCTTGCTCCTCAAGCAGATCCTTCTGGCTTGCTGTGTGCCCGGCGCATTGACATGTTTTTGCACCGACAACCCTGCTATAGGTATCACACCTAGCAATGTAGGCTGCGATTTCTTTCTTCATCTTTGTCCACCAAAAATTGGTTTTCAAGTCTTGAAACATTTTGCTACTACCAGGGTGGATAGATAACTTGGAAGAGTGAGCTTCTTCTAGGATTTGATTTCTATGTTCATGATCCTTCGGTACTACTAGTCGATCCTTAAACCACAGTATCCCCCTTTCATCTATCCTAAAGTGCTTGATGTCTTGATTCTGAATTCTTTGCTTGAGATAGAAGATCCCTTAATCGGTTTTCTAGCCTTATATAATTTGGCTCTCCAGAGAACAGCTGACCATAATATTATGCAACACCATAGGATGTAATAAGTTGAAACCATCTTCCAGTTGCGGTTCTATAATATTGCAATGTGGTTTCCGACTAAGTGCATCTGCCACAACATTGGTTTTTCCTAGATGGTAGTGCACTCAGGAAATTATAATCCTTAATCACTCTAACCATCTCGCTTATCTCATGTTCGATTCAAAGTTGAGTGAAGATATACTTGAGACTTTTGTAGTCAGTGTATACGTGACATACATTTCCTAACAAGTAATGTCTCCATATCTTCAATGCATGAACAACTGCTGCAAGCTTGAAATCATGGGTAGGATAGTGGACTTCATGCTTTCTCAGCTGCCGAGAAGCATATGCAATAACTCGGCCCTCTTGCATTAAAGCACACCCTAAACCTATACTTGATATATCACAAAACACATCAAAAGGTTTCATATATCGGGTTGTGCCAAAATAGGAGTCAGAGTCGAAGAAGGTCCGTGAGTGTGTGAAAAGCACCTCACACTCCATGCAATTCAATTAAACTTTTCATCTTTTTGAAGTAATCTAGTCATGGGCTTAGCTATCTTAGAAAAATTAGGAATGAAACAACGATAATAGCCTGCTAGCCCTAGAAAACTCCGAACTTCATGAACCGAAGTCAGGCCTTCCAATCCATGACCTCTTGCACTTTAGATGGGTCTACAGAGATTCCATTTTTAGATACTATATGACCTAGGAAAGGTACTTTCCTCAACCAGAATTCACACTTGCTAAATTTTGCATACAACTTATGCTCTCTCAACCTAGAGAAGACAATCCTCGATGCTCTGCATGATCCTGCTCATTCTCGTGAGTAGACTAGGATATCATCGATAAACACGACCATGTACTTGTCAAGCTTGGGCATGAATATCGAATTCATCAAGTACATGAAATAGGCAGGAGCATTCGTTAGTCCAAAAGACATGACCAAATACTTGTACAAGCCGTACCTTGTGGAGAAAGCTATCTTAGGTACATTTTCAGGCCTGATCTTGATCTGGTGATAGCCTGATCTCATTTCAATCTTAGAGAACACCCTTGCTCTTGCCAATTGATCGAACAAAATATCAATACGAGGCAAAGGATACTTGTTCTTTATAGTTACGGCATTGAGCGACCTATAGTCCACACACATCCATAACAATTTATCCTTTTTCTTCACAAACAAGGCTGGACAACCCCATGGAGATGAACTAGGTCGGATGAGACCCTTGTCCAATAATTCTTATAGCTGAATTTTATGTTCAGCTAACTCATTTGGTGGCATCCTATAGGGTCTTCTTGAGATAGGTGCCGTACCTGGCACTAACTCAATTCTAAATTCTACATCCCTATCTGGCGGTAAACTAGGCAATTCATCCGGGAATACATCAGGGAACTCACAAACTACTGGAATATGATAGAGAGTAGTGGTTTGGATGGCACATGACAAGTTTTGAAGATCAAAACTCCTAGGAAGTGGCACCAAAAAAGCATTACTCCCTTTGGGTGCCCTCAACATGATTGTTCTAGTGGTAGTGTCAATGAGAACTCCATGACCACTCATCCATCTCATGCCTAATATCACATATATGGCTAATCCTGGCAATACTATGAGATTCATAGTATACTTCCTCGCTTGTATGGAGATAAGCACATCTCTAACTATTTGGTTTGTAGAGATAGTAGCCCCAGCTGAACTTATACTATATCTACCCTTGTGTACTTCCACTATCTTCTGATTATGCTTAGATTCAAATGTCTGACTCATAAATAAATGCAAAGCTCTAGAATCAAATAAAACAATTGCAGGGTGTTTGTTGACAAGAAACATACCAGCGGTAATAACTTCTCCTGCGGGAATTTCCTCCACGACTGTATAGTGCACATACCAGAGGCATGCCTTAGCATTTGACTGTTTCTGATTGCCCTGATTTTGATTTCCACCCTTCTTAGGATAAGGGCATTCCCTAGACCAGTGGCCCGTTTGGTTGCAATTAAAGCATGGTTGGTTGCTTTTTGGTCCTGTGGAGCTTCCTTGCCCGAGGTCCCCCTTGGGTAGGGCAATGGTGAAAGCCTAGTGATACACCTTCTGAGGTCGGCTAGACTACATTGTATTCTAGGGAGGTCTACACTTAGCCACTGGGGGACAAATTTGGGGTCTCACTATCATAGGAGCTTTTGATAGAGACGAACCTGATGCACCTGCTTCAGCAGCTCGCTTGCGGCCCTTTGCTGCAGCTCGCTTGAAGCTCTCTATCTTTTTCTCCTTAGTGTTCACAAATTCTGGCGCATACCTTGATAAGTTGTTGAACGCATGCATATACTCGGTCAGAGTCTTTGTCCCCTGGGTGAGCTTCATAAACTCAGCTACTTTCATCCTCATCAGCCCTGGGGGTATATGGTGTCCCCTAAAGGCGGTCTTGAACTGCTCCCAAGTAACATTAGCGCTAGTAGGTAGGGCGGAGATGACAGTGAGCCCACCAAATACCGCAGGCCCTTGTAATTGATGGGAAGCATACTCGGCCTTCATCACTCAGTAAGACCCTTAATGACGGAATTACTGTTCAATGGTGTTTAGCCATTCATCACTGAAGCGACTCCTCTACCTCTTTGAAGATGGGAGGCTTGGTGTCTAAGAAGTCATTGAATGTGTTGTATTGATTTAGCTCCAGACCACGATTCTCACTGGTGGGCACGGGCTATGTTCTGTGCAATGAGGTGTAGGGTTTCCTCCATGGCTTGCTGGTTTCCTAGAAATTGTGCGAAGAACTCATTCGCTGAGGGTGGCGATAGTGGTGGTAGGTCGTCCTTATTACCATCTTGATCGGTACTCAGCCCTAGTGTGAGTGCGAGTCATCCAAAATTGCAACTATAAGTAATTATTGGGTGATGCCAAGAAATTGCGGAGGAATTGCATAATCATGCCCAACCGAATTTATCGAGAGAATTTAAAAATTCATGCAATAACACAGAGGCATTACAATTCATTTCCACAACATACATCACCAATCACATTACTCATTATACTCGCAATACATTCGCATGCACGTCACATTTTTACCAGTACAATGAAACTAGAATTTCAGTAGAGTTCAAACCATCTTGGACCAACATTCAAGGTTCCAACATTAAATCGAAGTTACATCTCAAAAACCAAAACTTAAACTACAAGTCCATTACAAAGGATAGCAGGGGATACATCTAGCTCATCGAACCAGTCACTAAGCTACTCTACTCGTCAGCGTGCTCGCTGTCGAGGTCGGATATAGCGTCGTCCTCATCCACGGAACCACTTGTTCTTCCTCTTCCCAACCATCATCTTCAACGAACATTTTTGGATCCTCTTCTTCTTCTTCTTCTTCAAGGATCAGATGCAGTTGGTTATTAAGATAATGCACCTCATGCTCAAGATCAATCACCATGTTTTGGGCATGAGCAAGTCGATGACGCAAATCCTATTCAACTCGTGCCTCATCACGCTACTTCACCTCGGCTCTATCTCGTCCCCGCTTTTGCCAAAGCTACGTGGTTGTTAGCTAGATCCATTGGCTGTAGCGTGAAGTGCCTCAAAGCACGAAGCGCATCTAGCTGCCCTATCCCTATCAACATAGCCCGATCATCAACCCTTGCTACCTGGTCTGCATCCCTATCTTCGGCAGCTGCTCTAGCCACCTTCCTATGACTACAGGCACGCTTTCTAAGCTAACATTGCACAGCCTCGGTCCTCATAAGCCTATCCATGCAAGTGGTGTAGGACTCCTACTAGAAGTCCCGGGTGTCCTAACGAGCATAAAACATCTTCATCACAATGAACATAGCATTCATAGTGGGATTAGAACTCTCTGCCTGCTCATCTCGTTCTTGGATCAACGCATTGCGGTTGCACCGTGTCCAAACTGCTATAGACGGATCCACCTGAGGAAAAGTACTAACGGCACTGCCGGTAAGCTCATCCTCGTGCTGCTGACAAATCTTGCTCAGCACATCAAAAGCAACCACTTGGGCACCTTCCCAAGGAGTTCTTCTCTCGGATTCCGCATTCCACTCCTACCATAGGGGTGCTTGTGTATGAGTAGGGATAGTCAGTTGTACTTCAAACCATGGTTGCCCTTTTAGGTACTCCATAGTCTAGAAATAAGGGCAGCTTGTAAATGTACTTACAGTGCAACACCCTCCGTAGTAGGGCAGGGGTGCCAACACCTCCAAGAAAGTGTCATTCCCTATCATTGCCGCCATCCTGTACTCAACAAAATATGGTGCAACTTTTGTGAGAATAACCTCACATCAGGAAAGAGTTACTTAACAGAATAAGAAACTTATATGGGGACAAACAATGCAAGTATGCAAATGAATGAATTATCATGATGCATGCATGTTCCATACGTCCTCACCAACTTAGGAAAAATTGAAACTTCTAGCGTAACTAGTCGGGCTACAAGTTTCGCTGTTAGTGTACCTGCACAAGAATTTCATTTCAGCCCAACCCCACATTTATATATGCAAAAATGAAAATCTGGTCTCTAAGTTGCAAGCTAAATACTTCCATATATATATACCCACTATATATATACTTCTATATCAAAGCTACCCAAAAGTAAATACGTCCATTATATACACATAAATATGCATATCTAGTCGTATCAAAGCTAACCCACAATTAAATACCTCAGTGTATATATGGAACATATATATATACTTTAGTATCAAAGCTACCTCTCAACTGAGACTGCACGCTCACGTCTTGTGGTCATGCCACTCATCATCTTACCTTGGCCATAGAGGTATTTCATCCATGCATTACCACTCAAGTGAATGACATCCATACAATAGCATGACGTATGGATGACGAGAATAAAAGCCCCTCCTATTAGTACTTAGTGAGCCACTTGAGATCCTTAACTTGGCATAAAGGAAGTGATCACTGGCACACTTTAGATTTAAGTTTTAGATTTGAATGCCTATATATATATAGCTATAAGTTGCTAAAAACTAGTTTTGGAAAACAAAAACCTTTGTTTTAAATACACATGTGGCAAGTAATGTCAAATCTTGCTCCGATACCAGCTGTGGCACAACCGACCAATTTATAGGAGCACAAGTATAATGCCAACCACCCAACAACGATCGCACTGTTATACTTGAGCCCATATAAACCTGGTAGTCCATCGAGTATCACGAAGGATCTCGAATAATCCAATCACACAACCAAGATCATACATGATTCAACATACAAGCCACATATCACATAAGTTCATCATAGTTCAACATACATGTCTTACTACACAGTTCAAATACCAAGTTCAAATACAGTAGTAGCGGAAGCAAAGATAGTTTTTAAACTAACATCTCACACCATTGTTCAAATACTTGCTAGCTTTTGATCACATCCCCCAAAAGCATCATAGATTAGATATATAGAAGCACCTTGCCCATGGCCTACTCCTCGTCCATGGTAGGACTGAAGCAGTTCTTATAATATTCGTGATAGACGGTGTTATCTGCAACAAGTGGGAAATAAACCCTGAGTACAAGAAGGTACTCAGCTAGACTTACCCGTCTTAAACCAAAAATAAAGTGACTCCAAGGATCATGCAAGGCTTTATAAGTAGAGCTAGCTTGACAACATTTTTGCAAAAAGGCACTAGTTGAGCTACTCATCTTATAATTCGGTTCCAAGTTAATTATAGCTATTCATTTCTAGATTAGCATCTGACCTGTGCCAAACATGTGATGTATGATTAGGTAGCATAACAATAATAACCATAGCCGATGTATCATTTCCATGTTTATCATAACCATCACTAGAGTTTTACACATCCAATTAACCTGATCTAGGATTTTCTATAAAGCTTATAAAATTGTCTACAACTGTGTTATTGACAAGTTTCACAGAAAAGATCATTCTCATCATGAGATTGTCACCACAACAGAAACTACATATACAGCCATCTAGTTGAATTATTGAGCGATAATTAACTAGCTGCCTATAACAAAATAATTTTAAGCACAACTACTACTATCAACATATCATATGCATCACAAGCACCATAGAAAATATCCTGGTTAAACCTCAATTACTTATTTACATGCATTTATTAATTTCCTTATATACCAAGGTAATTTAAAGGATAAATATTTCTAGTTCACAATAAATCCTGAGAAAATTACAATAGCCTACATATAACTCCAATAGCCTACTGTACAAATTCCATAACATTTGGATAAGTAGAGCAACCTCTACAAAAATGACAAGTTGCATAGGCTTATTTTAGCAAAAATAGTTTAGCCTAGTGAAAAGTGTCAAACAACAGATTTCATATTTTTCTTAATTTCATCCTAGCATAAGAATATTGTGTAAAAATTTCTATGATCATAAGTCATGTATTTTTTCCCCAATTAATTTAACCAAAAACTAGCAATAAATCAAGGTTAAATAGTAAAATCACATTCCTAGTATGCCTACTATAGTTTTAGTATTTTTCCTAGCTATACCATGTCGACACAAGACCAACAAAATTGGAATCTCATTCTTAGCACTTCCCTAGCTTAAGTTATGCATTTTACAAAATAGAAACTAATTTAAAAGCACTTATATAGCTTAATTTAATTCCCCTAGAAAAATACTCCAAATAGTAGGTTTCATATTTTTATCAAATAGTACACTTCATGATGAATCCAACAAAATTTGGTTCACTCAATTTGGACAATCCTAGCTCTAGATATGAATTTTTGAAGTTTGAATCAATTTCTAAAAAAAGAATAAAGAGAAACATTTAAAAGCTGAAATTACTACGTGCACTTGGCTCACTACACCCATCATGATTGATCTGGGCCCTGTAGTCAACGGGTCCCAAATGTCATCGGCACGAGAAGCCGGGCGCTGGCGGTTGACCGTGGAGAGCTCACCGACAAATGAGGTCACCGGCGACGAGGTCACCACTGAGGTGCTCCCCTTAACACCCCGCGTCGAATGGTACCTGTGATTGACTCAGAGGCACGCCGGAGCAAGCTCGATGGTGGCCATGGCGGCAAGACAAAGTGATGCACGATGGTGCACCGACCGACTCAGCCACGATGAGTCAAGCGAGCTTTTTCGCTATGGCTTCACGGTGACCTAAGCAGACCTAAGCGGGGCGCATTAGGGGTTAGTAGCGGCGTCGGAGGGGCACGCACCGCGTGCATAGCGGCATGGCGGCGCTGAAGGGCGACGGTGAGGTCACCGCTGGATGAAATGGTGGTTGGTAATGGGTCTTTGTCATTGATAAGTTGTTGGGGTTCACTATGCGCTGAAAACGCTGGCGCTAGAGGGGGATGACGGGGTGGTTAGGGATGGTCGTGGCAAGCTCGTGCTCGTGGCAATGGCAGACGTGCACGGTGCGGATGCATGTTCCCATACCAACACGACGGTAGCGGTTAAGCGGGCTACGACCTTAGCATCTGGACCCTACGACGACAATGGAGCAAAAGAGAGGAAGGTAGGAGGAGCAGTGGTGATGGCTGGCCACGGGTGAGCTCGTGCCGTGCGGTGCTGCATGACCAAGGCGCCGATGACAACATCGCAATATGGACTCACACTGGCTCTGAACGATAACAATGGTAGGTCAGGGAGGTAAAGGATATGGTGGCAGAGCTATGGGCGTGATGGATTGGTTGGTGGTGTGGTGTGGACGGCATGCGAGCACAACAGAGGCACGTGACGATGGCAACAGCAGCATGGCTCGACTCTAGCATGCACGAGCGAGAGAGATGAGAGGGGGAGCGAGTGAGCGCGTGAATGGGCGAGCGTCAATGCGCGACACACTTCAACACACGCCCAACCACAATGCGGCCTAGCCCTTGATGTACGGCCTCCACGCAGCGATCGCGCGCCTATGGCCGATCGGCAACGACACGGCAAGGCGCCGTTCGAACGGTGAAGGAGCCGATTGACAAAGCAACTTTAGGTCATTAGTACTCTAATCCATGGTGATTTTGTGGAAACTTCATTAATACAAAATGTAGAGCTACAAGAGATCTACAACTTGACTTTAGAGAGTTTTTACAAATTCACCATGGTTTTCAATTTACAAAGCTCCAAAGTGGGGTACTTTTAAAACCAAATCAGCTCCTAGACTTGGAAAATTTTCTAAGTTATAATACAACATCCAAATTGAAACTTAGGAGCTCTATTTGGCCCACTTAAGCACTGATTCAGCTCATGACCCTTAAATAAAGTTTTTTACCCATGTCAAGAGCTACAACTTTTATTAAGAGTGTACTGCCATGCAAACACTCTATGCTATAGTTCAACCCTAGTCAATGTAGTAACATGAAAATTGAAGTTTTGAGTAAACTAGGATGTATAAAATTGGCTCATGCCATGAATACAAACATTGTTCCATTTTCCATCCTAGATTTGTATAAGGTGTTTTTGTGACCTCACAACCATCTCTTGCATTTGTCACACATGATCACAAGCATATGCATGCATATAATCAACATCACATGTGATAAAGATAATGTGAATGAAATGAAACTTCATATGCTCATGGTCATGAATGCTTGGATGATACTTGTGCTTATGAAATGCAAAAAGCCAAATGGAATGCTTAACACTATGGTATTACAAAGACCATGTACCATCGCCTTTACGACACCGCCAGTCTTTGTCACCTCGACACCAAAGTCAATGCCATCTCATCCAAACAACACGACGCCGATTCCTCGGCGCCCGATGTTGCTCGATGCCGCCAATATTGCCAAGACCCACCCTATAAACCCCGTCATCGATCGCCTATAAAATGCCCCGTCAGCTGCACCTTTAGAAGGAAGACACCCCACTCTCAACACTGATCACCCACCTAAATCCCTTATTCAAGTGCCAACTTATTTCAACAATCCAAGAAAAATCCAGAAGTAAGCGCTGCCAGCTGAAGATTTTAGAAGAAAATATCGAGAAGGAGTATGCCGTCGGAAGCAAGAAGTTGAAGCCCTCAAGATGTGCCTTAACGAAGAACTCATCATCATAATCTTGTATATTCTTGTAATGCACCCGCTACCCTATGGAAAGCCCTGAGATAATTGTTGAAATAAGACGAGTGAAAAAATCATAGAAATTCTGTTGGTGCCTAAAGTATTTTTGAAAATTTTAGGCTCAAATCATCAAAAAATGAAAAGAAGAAAGAGAAAAATACCACTATCAAGAGATAAGAAGCTAAGAAGCCCCTCAAATCACCCCATTTATTCTAGGATTTACACCGCCACCCGACCAAGACCACAGCCCGCACAGTCGTCGAGACTACACCACCACCCGCACGGTCTTTAAGACTACACCCCACCGCAGTATCCCACTGTATAGTGAGACCCACTCCCCTTCCTTCCTCCGCACACCTCAGGCCCCAGTCAATACCGGTCAAAGCATCTCAAGGAAGCCTCATCCCCATCACCTTATAAGAGAAGGAACCCCTCCACTTTTCTGCACCACCCCACGCCCTCTGAAGCATCCCACTACTAGCCTTCTCCTTTGAGCAAAAGCAAAACCAACCACACTCATCAGCTTTCCACCTACGAAACCACCTCCGTCGACTAATCCCATGCCCACAGAATGACAGAAGGAGTTTGGATCAGCAGCTACTGCCTCCACACTGAAGGTTTTCCCAAGCTTCTATACGCTACCACGCAGAGACTTGGTATTCAAGAGCACCCTGAGTATGAAGGTCGTGCGTATGAAGAACATGGCACCGAAAGTCCGTGAAGTCACCGTCTACATCACGAAGAGTGAAGACTTCCGGACATCGCCAAGCTTGGAGCACGACTCACACCAGATTTTGCTTCACCGACACCTACTGTTTAAGCCAGCTCGCCAAGCCCTACGACACCTATGTCTGGATCTATGAAGAGCCCATTGCCTGTACACCCATGAGATTCTTTTTGCCCGAGAGCGTAACCACCCACTGGATTGCCCGCAAGCATGGAAGCCTCATGAAGGACAAGAAGATAGTATGAGGGAGAAAGACTAGTTACAAGTTTTAGCTAGAGACTAAAAAGTGAGATTAGAGTTCTTCAACCATTTAAAATTAAATTTCAAACAACATTTTGAAACATCAAATGATTTCAAATGGAAATATTGTAAACAACAAATTTCTATAACTTTTCAAGATCTACTTCTTTTATTTTGGTCATTTCTTCATCTCGAGGTCGTTGAAAATTCAAAATTTGTACTTAATTTTAATATTTGGCGCCTATTTATAGTGACGCTTAGGTTATGAAAACCGCCACTATAAATATATTTGTACTGGCTATTTACTTAAGGCTACCGCCACTAAAAATAATAATGGCAGTAAACTTAAGAAAACAGCCAGTAAAAATGAATTTACACTCGCGGTTCATGATCTGGACCCATAGTTTTATTTCTAATGGCACCTACTCTTTCCGTGAAAAAAAGGTGGCGCCAAGAGAAAGCATCATCATGTACTAGTGTACGACAAATAAAGCTTTCTCATCAATTGTCCGATATGACTAGACCATGATTGTGTCTTGACGTGAGAGCATTTGCATCGGGCTTTCCAGCTTCCACAATAGTTACTAGTTAGTCGTAGTGTTCATTAGATGTGTGTCAAGGAGGGAATTTATTGAAGGCCCTTTTATTTCTCAAGCGCTGCTCACGACCCATAGAAGTCGTTAATCCCACCAATCGTGACGTCCTCCAGTACGTGAGTTGAGGCCTACGATTTGGAAAACGCCCACTCGTGTTGCCTATCTGCCTCTTCCTCCTATCCCATGCGCTCACCCCTCCTTGTGTGTGGGCGTCGCACCGCCACTCCATCCCCACCGCCTCCCTCCACCTGAAGCGCCTCCCCTTCGCCCGACCCTCCTCCTGCCTAGATCTCGACAACAAGGGGTAGGTCCCTCGCTGATCTGGCGTCCTCCCACCGGGCGGCCTCCATGACTGCACCCTTCCCACCACCTGGCTCTCCCTCTCCCACCGCAAGGGCTCCAGAGCTCTAGGACGCCGGATCTCCACGCCTAAGCTCCCAAGGCCCCGCCTAGAGATTAGCAGCTTGGGGAACGGGAACATGGCTCACGCCCTGCTCCCATGTTCTACGCTCGAACGTCTACGCTCGGGAACATCTACGCTCCAGAACACGAATGTTCTCGCTCCCATGTTATATAATGATATCCGTTCCCATTCCGGTTCAAAATGAACATAGCATGCTAAGGCCTAAAGCACGCCTCCTTCCGGACCCCGGCCCACCTCCACCACCATGGTTGAATCAAGCGTAGCCTCGCCACCTGATCGATTTTTGAAGAACGACTAGGATGGAAATAAAACTTTTATCCGGGTTCGGTTCCAAGGCTATAACTCACAAACAAGGCACACATTTTGAGAAAATTCCAAAGACTACTAGAAAATAGACCTTTCATCCCACCTCTATTTTTTGCCTTTAGTCCCAGATTTTTTTGTGTGTTCGGGACTAAAGGACTATTATTCCCGTTGTATCCTCAAATAAGGATACAAAGTTCCGCCCAAGTGTGTGTGGCGACTGAAAGTAACAATTAGTCCCTTAGTAGCCTGTGAGCCCTTTAGTCCCCGGCCGACCCTCCAACCGAATAAATCTTTACTTCCTAGCTTGAGGCTCCAGCCGGACTAAAGGACCTTTAGTCCCGGCTCTAGGCTATAACCGGATAAAATCTTTTCTTGATAAAATAATATAGTCGTGGATGGACAAAAAAATGGCGCAACCCAGTGCATTGAACCCACAACCTCATAGCCAAGGTCCAAACCGCAGCAAGCACTAGCTAGCCATCTGAACTAAGTCACTTTCTCGACAAGAAAGCACCCAAACATTTATTTAATAAGAGAAAAGACCCTTTAATTGATTATATTCTTTTTTAACTATACTTTGAATTTTCTCGTCCATGTGCTTTCTAGTGCCCCATTGATCTCATAATTTTTATCGTGGTTTCAAATGCCTAGTGTGAAGCCACCACCAAGTTCGAGATTTTTCAATTGGTTTGTTAATCTTTTCACTTTCATTGAATTTCCACGCCGATTTCACCGATTAATTATACGTTGAATCGAGTCCACCCCTAAAAGATCCTAATGGTGCCAAACTTTGCCAAATGGTCTCTTGTGCCCTAGGAGACAAATATTTGTGGAGTTTGATGCAAAATTATATTGTTTTGAATATGTAATTCGGCCAGATTTCGCCTCACGCCAAGACAAAGAAAAATGTAATAATAAAAATAATTATCGAAAAACCTAAGATCTTGTATAGGGCCATATTTTGGGTGTAAATGACTGCCAAAAAGTTTTAAAACCATTTCTACATAGGCGGAGTCAACGTGTTTCACAGAGGTATATAGAACCTTTCGTCAACCCTATCTATACACCCAGGTTCTCTAGGATTCTGAGGTCCATGTGCTTTCTAGTGCCGGATTGACAATGAAACTTTTCTCAAGACTTCAAATGCCTTATGTGTAGCCACCACCAAGTTTGAGATTTTTCTGAGGTGGATTGGTACTTTTTCACTTTAATTGAATTTTCGCATGTGAATTCACCGATTAATTATACATTGAACCGGGTCCACCCACTAAATGATCTCGAATGGTGCCAAACTTTGCCAAATAGTCTATTGTGCCCTAGGAGACAAATATTTGTGGAGGTTGATGCAAGATTATATTGTTTTCAATATGTAATTCACCGTATTTCGCCTCACGCCAAGACAAAGAAAAATGTAATAATAAAAATAATTATCGAAAAACCTAAGATCTTATGTAAATATATTTTGGGTGTAAATGACTTAAAAAATTTCAAGCCATTTTGACATAGGCGGAGTCAACGTGCTTCACAGAGGTATATAGAACCTTTCGTCGAACCCTATCTATACACCTAGGTTCTCTGCAATTCTGAGGTCCATGTGCTTTCTAGTGCCGGATTGGGCTGAAACTTTTTCTCAAGACTTCAAATGCCTTATGTGTAGCCACCACCAAGTTTGAGATTTTTCTGAGGTGGATTGGAACTTTTTTCACTTTAATTGAATTTTTGCGCGAATTCACCGATTAATTATACATTGAACTGGGTCCACCCCTAAATGATCCGTAATGGTGCCAAACTTTGCCAAATGGTCTATTGTGCCCTAGGAGACAAATATTTGTGGAGGTTGATGCAAAATTATATTGTTTTCAATATGTAATTCACCGTATTTCATCTCACGCAAGCACAAAGAAAAATGTAATAATAAAATAATTATCGAAAAATCTAATATCTTGTGTGGGGCCATATTTTGGGTGTAAATGACTGCCAAAAAATTTCAAGCCATTTCGACATAGGCGGAGTCGACGTGCTTCACAGAGGTATATAGAACCTCTCGTCGAACCATATCTACACACCTAGGTTCTCTGGGACTCTAAAGTCCATTTGCTTTCCAGTGTCGGATTGGTCTCAAACTTTTTCTCAAGACTACAAATGCCCTGTGTGTAGCCACCACCAAGTTTGAGATTTTTCTGAGGTGGTTTGATACTTTTTTAACTTTAATTGAATTTTCACCTTTAACTCACCGATTAATTATTATACAATGATTAATTAAGAACCTAAAGATTTACATTACAATTACGTGAAAACTAATTTCCTGTCGAAAACCAATAAATTTAATAATTTCAATTAAAGTCTACATTTTTGCATTAACGAAAATAGTGAGTATTAGTTGCATTATGTTCAACATTTATAATAAAAAACACAATATTTTAGGTCACATATTTTTTATGTGCAGAAATGAAAATAAAGTTTATTACTTTTTCTAAAAAAATTTATGCTCTAGTATTGAATTTATCACAAGAAAATAATAAGACTTAAACATTTAAATACAAAACATATATAAAATAGATCGATTCCTTTAAAAGTTGGCGGAAAATAAAATGTAGCCCACCTTTAGTCCCGCCCCGCCACTTAATCGGGACTAAAGGTGGCCTGTGATTTGGCGGCCCACTGTGGGGCTTTAGTCCTGCTCCTTCAACAAATGGGACTAAAGGTCCCCCTTTAGTCCTTTAACAGATGATGGAGCCGGACTAAATGTGCTTTAGTCCCCAAGGCGGTGGATGGAGCCGGACTAAAGGTCCTCTCTTATATACCGCCGCCTCCCTTCTCTCTTCCTCCTCATCGATCGTCTTCGTCTTCAGCGCATCCCTAGAGCTCCGCCGCCGCCGATTTGCATCCCCGGCCACCCCAGACGCCGCCTTCCTCACCGGAGGGCACCCCGAGGCTCCTCACCGGAGTAGCCCCGACGCCGCGCTCCTCATCGAGGAGCCCCTGGCCACCCCTGACGCCACTGCCCACCATCGCCATTGATTTTACGTCCCGCCACCCCGATGTCGCTTTCCTCACAGGAGGGCACCGACGCCCGCCCACCTCCTCCGCCGGAGTAGCCTCGACGCGCAGCCCTCAAGGAAAAGCCCGTCGCCTGCCCGACACCTTGTGCCTACGCCATGGCCGATTTTCCCTGGCCACCCCAGCCCGACGCCGCCTTCTTCCTTACCGGAGGGCATCCCGACGCCCACCCACACTCGCCGGAGTAGCCCCGACGCCACAAGACCGGCCAGAGCCCCTGCGGGTCTCGATCCAAAGGTCACTGCCCACCACCGCCTGCGCCAACACTCCATTAATTCTAAACCGCCAGATATATATATATTATATTTATTATATTTATGAATTATATTGACAAAATGTGTATTAATGTATATATGTATGAAATTAATGTGTGTATATATATATATATATATATATCAATTAATGTATACATGTATAATTTTTCCTTAGGAAAAAAATCAATTGTGTTATATTCTGATACCATGTGGCCTATACCCTAAACCCTAAACCCTAAACCCTAAACCACCCTAAACCCTAAACCCTAAACCACCCTAAACCATCCTAAACCCTCCCCACCACCGACGTTGCCGGCTTTTCCCCTGCAGTAAGCACCACCGCCCCGAAATGTGTATGAAATGTCTATGAAACCCTAATTGCATAATTATTGTTTTATAATTGTTTAGGCTCTCTATGGCCGACCCAAGAGACGATGACCTGGAGGCGGAAATGATGGATATTATCAACGTCGGCACTGAACATTGTGTCGATGTTGATAATGACCAGCAGGAAGACGACGGGAGTCAATACTTGAATCTCGATCATATTGTTGAGGAAGTTGTTCATGAAGATAATTCAGGCGAGGTATATATTTCTCAATATCTAGGTCTCATTTATTTATTATGCATACATGTAGCCCACTAGATCGACCTTCGTTTTATAATACTTTTTGTGTTTCTATGCGTACATAGCCGTCTGGATCGACGACGATGACGGGGAACACAAAGAATGTTCGAGGGGCCAAAAAGCCGTTGGAAGGCCGCTACATCACCTCAGAATTCAACATGGCTACAGGTGAACCACTAGGACAATATGCATAGAAATTCGTGTACCACTATGGGTACCTTGTAAGGGACAAGCTCCCGATCAATGCCCGTGAATGGAAAAAAATAACAATGCTCCTTATATTAGTTATGTCTCTGATAAGGACAAGGAGCTGATTTGGCAAGATGTTCTTGCACATTTCACGCTCCAAACAGATGATTATCATGAAGACATCACCCATGAAAGGTTGACGGAGCGAGTTAGGCACTAGACAATGAAGAAGATGGCCACCCAATTCCAATCTTGGAAGAAGCAGCTGTACAAATCATACGTCAAGAAGAACACGACTCCAAATTGGAACGATAAGGGCCCAATCGCGAAGGCAAGGCCCTACTCGAAGATGGTCTCCACCATCTCCAAGACGGTCTCCACCGCCGCCGCCACCGCCTCCAAGGTGTTCCCCAACGCCGCCTCGAAGGTCTCCAACGCCTGTTCCCCCACCTCCTCCCATGAACTAGGAAAGACGGCTGGAAACAAATAAGCCATCTGCCCCATCGGCGAAGACGACCAAGAAGGCCCCCGTGAAACCAAGGCCAATTCCACAGAAATTGCCTGGTGAAATGAGTAAAGAGGAGTTAGATGATGTGGTTAAAAAAACCGTCGAAGCATTCTTCTCAGGCATAGGGAAGAGGAAGCGGCAGGAGCAAAAGCACTTCCACCTACCTCCAGCTAAGCTAAGGCGGATGGTGGAAGCTGAGCAGAAAAAGAGGTGGCAAGCTCGTAAGCCCTCGCCACCATCAGACTTTGACCGCACTCTTAGCAAGATAATCAAGAAAGCTGCTAAATCAGGGAAAATTGTTGCACAACTCAGAGAATAAGAATTGCAATCGGTCCCTCCTCTAGTTATTGCTAATGAATATGGTTCAAACATAGATATGCTGGATATGATGGATATACCTACTGATAAAGAAGTGGATATGGCGGAACTTGCTAACTTTTATGCTATGAGAGGTATCGACCTTGGCGATTTCCTCTTCGAAAGTGTGCCGGTAGCGGATGAATGGCAGAAATATGAGCATGGCAGGAGTCTATGGAATCCTAAGACCGTCAATGAACAAGGTACACAATTGTTCAAGCTAAACACCTTGTACCTCGACGCGTGTCACCGAAAAGAGTTCTATATTTCTGTCAGAATCAAAGATGACCATTGGTTCTGTGGCGATGACGTTATGTACATTGAGTTTGCTGAATTACACCAACTAGTCCACCGGAACTCTCTCGACAAGACTCTCATCAGCTGCTATTGTCTGTAAGTGATTCTTTCTACTAATTAATAATAAGTCGCTACGTACGTACATGTCTGTGTTTATTATCCTCACTCTATATATATGATGCAGGTTTGAGATGGGAGAGTGCAAAAAGAGAGGGTGTACTGATATTGGTTTCATTGATCCACATATCATATTCAAAAACCCTAAACCCCAACCAACATGGAAAGCAGAAACGGAGGCCAATATCAAGATGTTCTTAGAGAAGCAACATGACAAGAAATGTATACTCTTCCCCTACAACTTCAGGTAAGTGTTCATAATGTCGACGATCGTGTATCCATATATATATGTTCACTGTATTCAAGTAGCTAATTAATGAGCGTTAATGGACATGGCGTTGAACACTCGGATATTGATGGAACTCGATCCGAGAAAGGTCTTCTTGGCATCTGGGACTCGATGAGAAAAGAGCAAAAAGAGTTCCAAGAGATGATAGATATTATTCAGAGGTAATTGTAGTCTCACTAGCAAAACTATTCCGTCTCTCTCAAGCATGCAAATTAATGGTCCAAATATTTTTATGTTATTTGGTAGTTGTTGGGAAAAGGTCTCACAGAACACCATATGAAACGCAGCAGTGCCACCGAAAGTAGTGCTATACAAAGTAAGTACTATATACCTACCTTAGTTCAAATTCCCTATGCTCTGGATGATGATGAATCTTTTCTCGTAAAGTGGGTTCTCACTGCAGCCCCAGGGGACCAATCTCTCGGGATACTATGTTTGCGAGTTCATGAGAGTGTGCTAAAAAGAACTAGTCTAGAGCAAAAAAGGGTAAGTGTACACATATATATATATATATTCTTCATACATATATTTATATATATATATATTCGTGATAGATACAATTTATTTATGATTATTCTTGATACATATATATATACTAATATACTTTTTATTTATCTCATATCTCAAATTGAAGACTCGTTGGTTAAAGGAAAAAACCCTGGACACACACCATCTCAAAGCAATCCAAGAGACAATAGGTGGATTTCTGAATGATCAGGTCTTAACTCCCGGCGGCGAGTTTTACTATGACCCAAATATGTGATGATGAAAGCCAAATTTCATATTGATCCAAAGAACATGTGATGATGAAATGTACAATTAATGCAAACTTTACATGTGACAATGAAATGTAATATTATGTTTTAGTTTACTTTTACTTGTGTTGCTTGCGTGCATTGATCGAGCGAAAACTTTATAAAGACGCTGCACAGATATCGATATTACTTTGCAATGAATAATGCGTATTCGAAAACCAAATTAAAACAAAAAGAATCATCAATTGAAATTAGCGTAAAAAGAAAAAAAAAGACCCTTTAGTCCCGTTGGTAATACCAACTGAATAAAGGAGCCAACCAGTATTTGGCGTATACCTTTCTTAGTGCCGGTTGGTATCACCAACCGGGACTAAAGGTCCACTTCTATTCCCTGCTACTAACCCTTTATTCCCGAACTCCTATTCCCGGCTGCGAATCGGAATAAAGGAGGTTGGCGAATCGGAAATAGAAGCCCTTTTTTTACTAGTGCAGGTTCCCAGTGTCCTTTCTTTCTCTGTTAATCTTTTTCTTTTATATGCATAAATCGGTGTTATTTTGGACTATTATACATTGCATCTTAATGGAACCATATTTCAATCTCAAACTTTAAAAATATTGCCATCATTGCCTTCAGATCATTGTAAGAACCATCATTGTAACGAACCAAAAGAGGTATCATGGTACATAGGTCCTTTTACATCTAGAATAGATAATCTATCAGAAATAATTAGGACAACCAAACGCTCAGCTTATTAAGACAGCTGATTCTCCGTATCGTGGCATATTAGATAATCGTGCTCAGCAAAGCTGCGGAGGCATGCACCAGCACTGGGTGCGCTTATTATAGCGCTGGATGTCTTGAGTAGCTACAGTACTGAATAGGGAAAAATTGCAACCACAGCGGCAGCCACAGACACAAACATACAGCCGATCAGAGCCAGTATTGACCCGTCCATGTGTTTTTTTAAGAAAAACATAGGTGCTCCCAGCTTTTGAAGTCATGCTGCAACAAAATGGTATATAAATATATCTCTACTATAATTGAAAATTTGAGACTCATCACGGAGGCTTCAACGCTCCCGTCCGTATAAAAGGAAACAAACGCCTCCGTATCGGCTTCAACGCTCCCGTCCGTATAAAAGGAAACAAACGCCGTCCGTATCGACGACAAAAAGGAAACAAAAATTCCCTTCCGTGCGAACACGCCCGACGCCGGCCCGTCCGTCATCGACGAAAAAAAAGGAAGACTCCCGCCCAGAAGCAAGACTCCAGCCCCGAGCTCTGGTCTCGCCGCCATCGGCCTCGTCCGACCACCGCGACGCAGGCCTTTGACTCTCTGCTTTAGCACGGCCACGCCAAATGCGATTTACGCACTGTCCAGTGCACCGCAACCTCGCCCAGCCATTCCAGCCGCCGCAGCCGCCGTCGTCAACGCGAGCTCCTGTTCCGGGTACGGACCACGCGCCCAGCTCCAGCGCAGGCACCAAACTCACGGCCACCATCCCTAATGGGTTCTTTCTATTGGGCCTCTCGCCTTTGTTGAAGCGCCACGATCATCGCATCTTAAAAGACCTCCGCCGAGTCCTCGCCTGCCCTAGCCGCGCCCACAACAACGGTGCGTCCTCGTCCGCCATACGCCGCCACCATTACCTCCCGACCCATCGCCCACACGAGCCTCGCCCCACCGCCAAAGCGAACAACGCGCCCCCGCCTAGAGTCCTCGTGACGATGACATCGAGGAAGCCGCGAACAACACGACGACGACCTTGACTTCTCGGCTGGCGGCGACCATCAACTCTACAAAAAGTCCTTGATTTACGGCGCAGCCGCTTCTACTCGCCATGGTCCACACATCGTCGGACCTGCCTCATCAGTCGGACGGACGTGCCAATAAGCAAGGTATGGTCCCCACTCTCTCGCCTTCCTGCTGTGCAAAACGGAGGTCCTGAACCTTGATTAATGGTATTGTAAGCTGATCGTCATGTTCTTTTGGAGTCACATGCGCGAGAAAATGGAGCATGATCGTGACTTAGTTGACAAACCAGTGGAGGAGCCTGAGGTAGTTGTTAGTCCAAACTTGTTCACACGTGAGGTAGCACCCGAAGAACCAACATCCGTTCCCGTCAACTTAGGTGAATTCCATATGTAATCTTTGAACCTGTAGGTTCAATCAATGCTATGATTATTACTTTAAATTTGCATCATAAAATAAGCTATGTTTGATTACTATTTTTTAGTCAGCGTGTACTATATTTCATTGTATTTAAACTATGTGTGATTACTACTTTTAGTCTGCTTAGACTATAATATTTCATTTTTACTCATCTTCCAGAATCATAAATTTGGTTTCAAATATTAAATTAATTTATGCTTTGCTCATCTGGATTCAGAAGATACTAAAAAATATATAGAGACTGAGGCAACAACCGAACCTGTTGGGAATTATCAGATATCTGCAGAGGAGGAATTGCAATCAGCCTCTAACCAAAAAGTGGATACACCAGGTGAAATAGATGGATACACAGAATATTTCATCAGCGTAGACTATATTAGTCAGCTTAGACTATCTTTCATTATTAATCATATTCCAAAATCATAAATTTGGTTTCCAAAATTAAAATAATTTATGATTTGCTCTGCTGGATACAGAAGAAACTAAAAAAGATATAGAGACTGAGGCAAGAACCGAACCTGTTGGCAATTATCAGATAGTTAAAGAGGAGGAATTGCGATCAGCCTCTAACCAAGAAATGGATACACCAGGTGAAATAGATGGATACAGACTATTTCAACGCTCTTTAGACCACAGTTATCCACAGTTACAATAATCATTGTTTAATTATTCTTTGCTCATCTGGATACAGAAGACATTAAAAAGTTTATAGAGAGTGATGCAAGAATCGAGGCCTCTACCCAACAAATGCAAAACAAAGACGATGCTGATATAATTACTCTCGCTCAGTAATTGTGAAGATGATGCTTTGGAGACTAAAACCATAGTGGACACCGATGAGTCCATAGAGCCCACTTGATTGGCTACACGAAATGATAATTATGTTCCAGAAGTAGAGGGCCATGTACGATCCACACCGATCCATTGCCTACTTCCGGTGAGTAAGATTAGCACAACAACCTCATGCAATTTTTTAATAATATATATATAAGGCATTTATTTATAGCTCATATCGTACTTATTTTAAAAATATTTGCGTAAGTACACCTACTAGAGCGGGCTATACCGATGAAGATGTCCAAACCAAAGACGGATACAAGAAGCGGAAGCGTACACGAGGATGGCGTGCGTAACAATCTCTCAAGCAACTCAAATATCCTCTCATATTTTCTACTTAGATGGCCCATTGCATACTAAATGTAAAAGAATGACGATAAAATTGATATTATATATTGCATATGCAGATCATTATAAAGGATGGAAATGAAGTACAAAGACAAAGATAATGATGTACAAACGCCACTACTAGAAGCCAATAAAATCCAATACATGTTCTCGGTGAGATGATGGTGTTGTTGCTCAAGTATAATAAGCCAAAGAAAGCAAACAATGTACAAGTCATGCCTCAAGGTGATCCACCATCAATTTAAACCTATATGTCTTTAAATTTGGAAATTAATTAATTATTAATAAAAATAATACCTCTCTAGATTATGCGTATACGCAACAAGATGTTGAGGTAATTGAATATATGAAAGGAAAAGTAAAAAGCATCTGCTTGTCGAATCGATGATTGTTGGGGAGCAAGAGATGACATGGATTGTCTTTTTTCTTGGGAATGAGCAAGTCAATGGCGCCGTAAGCATGTTTAACACTTGCTTCAAAGATTAACTAATGTCCATGGGAAATATCTGCCAATCTTGAAATGACAAAATAAAACTTGTAGGTCATGAGTCTTTATATCCAATTGATGCGTACGAAGAACACCTACTACATAGAGAAGGTGGAGATGTTTACTTGGAGAATACGTGGTTCTCTCAATTACTACAACAAGAGGAGGAGAGGAAGATGAGATGAAAAAGAGCTGGATAAAAGAGGACATGGTTGAAAGAAGGGTACAAATTTATTATAATGCTGATATGGTAAGATTTCACATATGCTAATTTTATACCCTTTCAAATGTAAGGAAATAGTTTAGATAAATGTCTATTACTGCAGGTCTTCCTTCCTATCAACATTACAAATTTTCACCGGTACCGGCGGTCGTGAATGCAAATGAAGGTGAAATACATGTTTTGATTCCTTCGGACAAAATATGATGATTGGAAAGATCTCGAGATATACGGTATGGCTTAACAATTGATATACAAACTTCTTTAAAATTCTTCATTATCTCTTTCTTAGTTAACCTTGGTGTTTTGGTCATTCCAGGTTAATAGGAATGGAAAGACTAATAAAGCATGCACTCAAATCTAAACTACTAAACCAAACTAAATGGCTACACGGTATCAAGTGTCATCTTGGGAGATTAAACATAAGATTACCGAACAAATGCAAAAAGATGGGTAAACTATCTTTCCATTTCGTAGATATACAATTGCACAACCAACAACAGTACCTCTAAAACTCATATTTTATTCATTTTTTGGAATATATACTCAGTTGTAGTTGTGGATTATGGCTGATTAATTATATGGAATATTGGATTTGGAATCGCTTTATCGACCATGTCACCTGGTAATTCTATAAGAGTTTATTTCTAAACATAATCATTTCTTTTGGATTGGTTAATATATATCGAACTTGCTCAAATTTTCAGCAAGATATAAGTAACTTCAGTTCAAACTACTCATGATCTTGTATAACTCCCGTTAAATGAAGCAAGAGGGTTACCGGATCATGGGCAACAGTTAGAGACCCACAATGAGCTAGATGGTGATGTCACAGAGCTCGATGAGCTGGATATAATAATGTCGGGTGAAATTAAGTTGACACGCAATAAAGTGGAAAAGTAGGGAACAAATATTGGCACGCATATGCACTAACATCCAATTCATCGCCAACGACAAAACTTTACTTGATAAGTCATTCTATAGTAAACTGTTTTGTTCTAATTTAGATATTTCAGTTATCCGTTCTAGAATTCATACAAAAAGTAATTTGTGGATTAACCTTGTTTTATAGCAAAGAGTGGGTACGAAGTACGACCGTACCTAATTTCTTTGAATCTTGTCAAGATTAAAAATATTTTAGATGAGGATTTAGAGATGGATCATGAATGCTTAAATATGGCTATTCGGATGGTCAAGTGCAACCAACATATGGTTGGTAAGAAACAAAATACCACTTCATGAACCTCAAGTTTGTCAAGTTGATATATAAATTTATTGTTTATCAAAGACTTACAATAATTGTATAATTAATTAAAATATATTTTTGCACAATCCTCAGAAAATAACTGGGTTTAGACGAGATCCACAATGTTGTGGCAGAATTGACAACGAATACCGTGGGAAATTGAGAAAAGTACTTGAGTGTTGGCCGGACATGGATTACAAAATTAAAGATTGTAACAACGTAAGTTATGTTATGTGTACTACTGTACAAAATTAATTTATTTTGTTTAGCACTTATATTCTCTATGTTTGTTTTTAGATTCTACTACCATATTATCAAAGCGAACTGTACATTTTATTCATAATGGACATGGAAAACAAAACCATGCACATTATGGACCCCCTTCAAGATGGTCCATGTTTCAAGGGTTATGATCAAACAATGGCTTATATACCTACGTTCCACACAATGGCTAGAATGTTCAGTCTCACCATGGAGCTATCAAATTCTAAGTGGAACGGCAATATTTATGACTGGAAGAAAGAATACCCTACATGTGTAACAAAGGTTACACATAATAAATACTGGTAACCAGTTGTAATATATTTCACCTGTTATATCACAAAAAAAATTATTTCATTTATTTACATCAAATAAACAACTGATCTTGTCCAGGAAACTGAGAGGCTTTCTTGTATACAATTTCATTAAGTTCTGGGACGGCGAAAGATTGCCACCGATCAACAATGTAAGCATATATAGTCTCTAGCTATATATTGTACACTACATAGAAAAACAGTAACTTATTGTTAATCTATATACCATGCACAGCTCTCAACTTCACTGAGGATAAAATTCTTGGCAGACGTTTTGGCGAGTCGTGCAAACGAATGTTCCGACAACATCCCTGAATATCTTCAAGAGATGATTAAGGAGTTAGGCAAAATGTAACTTAGATGGTCATAATATTAGAAAATTATATGTAGATTCAAGTACAATTGTTTTTACATTAAACTATGCAAAAATAATTTTATTGTTTTAAGAGACATTCTCAAGAAAAATCCATAGCATTAGCACGTGCATTATACTAGTTTTGAGGAAACAGGAGAGGCCGAGGCCCCTACTGAAATGGTATATAAATATTGACATGTCGTCACCTATGAATGAAGCCAACCCTAAATAAAAAGTTTGTGGACGGCGAAAACGGTCGGTTGCCTCGCCGTCGGGCGCACACGCAAGCAAGCTGAGAGAAACCGCGTGGAGTAGATCCTGAGCTCTCCCAGGCTTAGAGAAACACCGGACCGGATGGTCGTGACCTAGGACGTGCCAGTCAATTTGACCCTGCAATTGAGAAGGAGAGAAAATTGATTAGTAATTTAAGGTGAAACATGCCGGTGGTTATTCCAGACAGTTCTAAATGTGCGGCTAGATAGCCGATGAAATAAGACTATCAACTAGAGAGTCGATATCCAGCATGTTCATGATACATGATAAGTAAAATAAGTATATCGGTAATTATCAGTTATTCAATTGTATAGATCTTAAGAGCCGATGATCATGAGAGCATGTAAAGGTGTGATGGATAAACGTGAAAGCGTCTTTATTAATTGAGAAACATACTAGCTTTTGACCAGGACAAAAACGAGTACAAATACATGAATAGCCAGTGTATTCTCAATAAGCAGGCCATCGGCTAAAACAGCCGATTCCGGTGGAAGTAAACTCATAACATGCAAACACTCAATCATTAAACATGGACAGATCCAAAAACCTATGAGATCTAACATATTATCTCTAACAGTGGGATTCGACCGGATCGATGGTAGCCATAATAAAGATAACAGACTAAATCTTCAAACAATACAAGTCTATTCATATTTAACGGAATCATGAAAACATGTTACGATTGTGAAAGCATGAGCGATCGGCTAAATAGCCGATGGGAACATAGCATGCAGCCATAGGCTTGTTTGACCATAAGCAAGCCTTACTACTTAATAATTTTCAATCTATAACGGTGGTGATCAACTGGATCGATGGCAGCCATAATAGCAGTTCTAGACTAGATCTCATCAACTAGCAAGCTTACTTAAGATCAAACATGCCCTGACTACATGCTATCTTCGATCAAGATTGAGACAAAACGGCTGACCTAGTCGAAACCATCGTCAAAGTGAGATCTAAATAGGAAAAAGCAACAAGACGATGATTTAAAGAGATATAAAACCAATATGTTTCAATCTTAATAAGGTAAAGGGTGATATTGTTATAAATAGTAAGAATACTAATTATAATAAGATCGATAACTAGCAAATCTATTAAAAACAACAAGGAAACCCTACCAATCTTAATAGATTTAACCGATAACTAATCCGTATCAAAATTTGTATGAGATCAAGCCGAACCAATGCAACCTTACAAATTTTGATAAGAATCAAGGGGTAACTTGTATCAGAGATTGTAAGAGATTCGAGCCGGATCGATGCAACCTTACAATAACTGATGATAACTAACTTATACAAAGCTTATAAGAGGTTGAGCTGGACCGATGAAACCTTATAAACAAAGTATAAGTCGTGACGGATACTCACAAACAAACAAGAGGTCGGACCTAACCGATGCAACCCTGCTTGCCCGAAAAACTCGCCGAGATCTACTCTACTCCTACTTCTAAGGGGTGGCGTAAGCCGAAAAGTAAAGGTATTGGTGTGATTGATCGATGAGAGATGTCTATTACAATAGCCAGGGTCTAATATTTATACCCGAGGCTTCACTACGAGTCCTGGTCGAACAAGACTGGTTTCAAAATTCATAAAAAAAGATGAACATTCTAAATTAAGATAACTTGGACTCCAATCTTTTCTTTCTACAGAGTCCACCATGCTTTTCTGCTCTAGGTTGCCGTCATCTTCTATTGGCACAGCCCATTGTTGAAACGGCGACATCATGGAATTCAGCCGATCCTGATGCCCTTTTGGCTAGCTAATCCTGAAGACACTACAGTTTTCCCTAACAAATGATGAAATCCAAGGGAGCTACACTGACCCAAATTTTGGTGTCAACAAAGTTTCTAGGGCCACTCCCTACTTGATGTGTACGAGTTTATTGATGTTTATTACCACTTATGTACAAGAAGTAAATTTAAATAAATAACATGTTTGCTACAAACTTTTAGCCACTTGTGGCATTCCCAGTTCTACACTTCTAGCCTCATCACTTTCTTTTAGAAGAAAATTGCATGTGGTGCCATTTCATAATTTATATATGAAATTGTGTTTCAAAAACTGGAAGTTATTTGTCGCGGAATTACACCAATGATGCTGCTAGCTACCTTCTCACACTCATACATAAATAGAACTGCAATAATAGTATTCGTTGGTATAGTCATTAGAATTTAATAAGCATGCTTGCATTCGCTACGACTAGAGATTCGCGTAATACAACAGTGTCTTCAATATGCACCATCGTGATTGATTATAGATAGTAGCTAATCATCCTACTTGATGATAGAATGGAAGTGGAACACGATGGTGATGAAACACTGATAGGTTCCTTATTTCCCAACCCCACTAGTATGGCAGTAGGCCCTCGCAACACTTGCGTTTTCTTGAGTGCTTTTGCTGAACCTCTTTGTCGCATGTTGTACTGTCTTCCACCGCCAGAACCATTTCCCTCCTGTCCTCATCCTCCACTGTACTGTACTCCCTAAATCTCTCGATTTGTAGTGTAGGATGTCCCGGATGGATGTTGGCTGTGTTCCTGATGGTAGCTTCTGCAGCCTCTACTCTGCTTCTAGTGGCCATGTAACAGTCAATTGTGGCGGTGATATGCTCCAGGTTTGCAAGGTGTACAAAGTTGAACTCAAAACCTGTCTTGGATTCTGTTTCCTTTGCTCTAAAATTAAGCCGTAAACTTCGAAGCCTTGGCATAGCTTCCTGTTCAGCCACCATCCTCAGCCCACCTTCCCCATAGGACCTGAAGATAAACTCCTTAAGGTAACAGAACTGCTGGCTGCCGATACTAAGCCTTTCAGTAGGTGCTTCAAGTGAGGTCAGTATGGCATAGAGCAGCGTTGGAATGGCGCCAAGGATGCAGAGATCTTCCTGTTTGATGCAGGTAACACGGATATCAAGATGGGCAATATTCACTAGACACTGCATTCCCTGTGGAATCCTACTAAGATAACTCTGGTTGCACAGCTTTCGCAGAAATGTAGCATTGCAGCACAATAGATCCATCAGTCTACTTGTCGAGTAATCATTAGTTTCAATCTCAAGTGACTGAAGACCGTGTTTACCCAACACAGTGAGAGATGATTCCAAAGCTTCTTGATACTTCCACATGCCATGATCACCAAGTTCACTGCTGCCGTGCAGTCTTATGTGAAGGACCCTTAAATTAGTCAAACGCCTGAGCTGCTCCAGAAATTTCACAGAGCCATACGAATAAGCATGTGACAGCATGCGTAACGATTGCAGGTTGCCAATCTGATCTGGCAGTTCTATGTTAAAATCAACTAGTAGACGCACCAGATTTTTCAAATTGCCTATGGTTGGGGGTAATTTGTCAATTTTGCTGCCATGTATGTCCAGTGTCTGTAAATACTGCAGGCCTCCAATGGTCTCTGGAAGTTCAGTAATACTATGACAACCTATTTCCAGGTACTTCAATTGCAAAGAGCTCCCAATACTTTTAATGTGGTGGTTATTAATACCAAGGTTGGCACAAGTACATCGTAGAACCAATACTCTTAAAGAATGAAATATTGGCAGATGAGGGGCTTCTTTATTTGCCACGTGGAACCTAAACAGCGAGCGAACCTGTGAGCACTTGTTCATAATCTCCTGCAGTACATCATTTTCCAAAAAGCTGGATAGGAGAGAGAGCCGGCGAATCTTGTTAGCGGAACATTTAAACACCTCCCCCTCTACCACTGTGACAAAGTTCTGCTCTGTGGAAAGTGAAATGATAAGATCAAGCACCATATCATGGAGTCGGCAGGCTCTAGCCATCCCATCATACATTATATCAATAGGTTGAATCAAGCTTCTGTTGATAAGATCATTAAAGTAGTTCTCTCCTGTTTGGTCCAATGTTTGTCCAATTTCATTTGTGATGAACCCCTCAGCTATCCATCTCCATATTAGCTTTTCTCTTGCAATCTTACAGTCCTCAGGAAATATACAAAGATACAAGAAGCAGGACTTCAGATGATGTGGAAGATCATAGTAGCTAAGCAGGAGTATATCTCGAACTAGTTGTGAATGAAGTCCAGAAACCATAGAATCTCGAACTTGCTCCCATTGGTCTATATCATTTGATCTGTTAGCTAACAAACTAGCTACTGTGTTTATAGCTAGTGGCAGACCATGGCATCTTTTTATTATTGACAGAGAGATTTCTTCTAGATGAGGCGGGCAGGAGGTCTGCCTTTGAAAAACTCTGTTATAAAACAGCATTGAGGAGTCCTGGTTACTCAGAGGCTGAATGTTGTGAATATATCCTTCATAACTTGAGCAGCATGATCTAGCTACATCAGAATGTCTTGTAGTAGTAATTATTCTACTGCGTAATTTATTCTCAGGTAAAGCAGACTTCACAAATTCCCAGGCGATTGTGCTCCAGATATCATCAACAATGATTAAGTACCTATTTGAATGGCAATGGCATTAGTATCACAAGATCAAGTAACAAATTTCCATTGCTAGTATATATGATTGTATAGACACTTAGTTAGTGCAGATCCACAACAGAATTTTAATAGATATACCACTACCTACTTATTGTAAACATTGATAAGAAAATATTAAATAAATTTTATAAAGTTAGTGTTTCTGAAATATATTATTTGCAGTATACCTTCCTACAAGCACAAACAATTGTACTGTCTTTTGTATAGACTTGGTTGTGGTAGGTAAAGAGAGCAGCAGACTGATGAGGTCCTTACGTAATCCGATAATATATACCCCCCCCCCACACACACACACACACTTTTCTTTTTTTTTCTGTTGATATCATAATATTGGATATTTCTATCGAAGTAGACATGGGTATTTTTATGCTTACCTTTTATCTTGTAGATATGCTCTGACATTATTTATGAGTTGCCGCTCATCGTCTTCTGATGCATGAGTCTTACTACTACCCAGTTCTGTAAGCAGATCACGGAGTATCTTCTTTATGATGGGACTTCGCGAAACTGGTACAAAAGCTGTACAATCAAATTGACTCTTGATTTTGCGATACACTTGGTTCGCGAGAGTTGTTTTGCCGAGGCCTCCAAAACCCACAATAGACACCACTCTAAGCTGTTGTGTCGAGTCGTCTTTCATCAACCAATCCATGAGATTCTGCATAGGACCGTCGATACCAACAAGTTTCTCTGCTTCCACATACAGCGCTGGCAATCGTGGATCAATCTCCACTTTGACCGCGGTGGAGATCGATTCGTCGTACTTGTATCTCAAGCGACGCTCACACTCCTCAACCACACGAGCCTTGAGCTCGTGAATCTGGTTAGCCATCTGGAAGCCTGACCATAGCTTTTTAACCTTACCAATTATCTTCTTAACAAAATTACCTGCCTTGGCGGCGTCGCCATGGTTGAGCTTCTGCATAAACATGTCAATGCAATCTTCGATATCATAGCTTAGTTCCCGTATGTTGTCCCTCCAAACCTGTACCTGCACGTCAAGTTTCTCCGCTGCTGCCAGCTTCTCAAGCAGGGCGTTCATACTGCTGAGCTCGTTGCTCAGAAAAGCAATGTCGGACTGGGTGACTCCAAGGAGCTCATACTCCCCCTCAACCATCGCAGAGAGCTTGGCGAGAAGGGAGTTCATCACCCCTGTTGAAGCACTCGCTAGTGCCCCATCCATCTTCCATACGACGAACAATTCTTGACTTGCTCCGTCAATTGTCCGCCGTGAGGCAGTCAGCACTCAGCAGGGATGGATCTCACCCTGGCTGCTACGACCACCGGATCGAGTTGGAGAACTGCTTGAGGCTCCTTGCAAAAGAACTGCTTTCTGTGTTGTTGCTTTCCGGATCTGTGACGTCTCTGCAAATTGAGAAGCTGGGATTGGGATGTAAATTGCAAGGGAACGGTTTAGTATATGGTTGTGAACTTTCACCGACAGTGTGTTCTAGGCTGCTGCAATAATGGAGAAGCTTGGCGGCAGGCAGTTTCCAGCGAGACTAGTCCCGGAGACTGGACCACGGCAGGACAAGCTTGCGTCGAGAAATTCTGAAATTGAACGGCAATAGCATTCAATAAAATACATAGTACAACTCCTATATATGAGGACAAGAGAAGCTTGACCAACCCGTTCCCATCGTTGACTGGCTGGGCCATTTACGCGTTCCTGTGCAGACGTGTTGAACTGTTGGTCCCTGATCACTGGGCTTGTTTAGATTTAAAAAATTTTGTACAGTACCCGTCATATCGAATCTTACGGCACATGCATAGAGTACTAAATGTAGACAAAAAAAAACTAATTGCACAGTTGGGTGAGAAATCGCGAGACAAAACTTTTGAACCTAATTAGTCTATAATTAGACACTAATTACCAAATATAAACGAAATGCTACAGTGAGTCAAAATCCAAAAAATTTTGGATCTAAACGGGGCCTCAGTCTAGTACTCCTTGACAGCGAAATCATCGGAGTTGAGCGCCACTGCTAGTCTGCTACCACGTATGCTGTTGGAGAGACGGTGGTGAAAGATTTTTTTTGGCCTGTTTGCTGTGCTGCAGCAGCCAGTGTTCACCACCCATTCAGTTACAGTATTCCTTCACTAGAAACCAAAGAGGAGCAGTAGCTTAAAGCCAGCCAAACAAACAGACCTAAATGTTCGCTTCTCTTGTAATCCGTACTTTTTAACTTGTTTTTTAGTCGAAATAGTGTTTTTTCTCTCATAACAAATCAGTCGGAATAGTGTTTCGATTTGTTTTTTCAGCGAAGCGAACGGGGCCAAAACGATCCCCAGGGTTCAAAATTTCGGCGAAATTTTGGCCGAATTTCACGAGATTCGGTAATTTCGGTGGTGGCAGAAAGAAAACTCCGAAATTTTTTAATACACTAATACATGTGCTATATAACTCTAATCTTATATTTTTCTATTGTTTATATTGCATATTCTTCTATTTAATAGATATGTAGTCATAAATCATACTAATATTTGTTTAAATCCAAATTTTTTTAGAAAAAACATACTTCATGTGCTAATCTCTAAAAAAAATTTCGACGAAATTTCGGCCGAATTTCGTGAAATTCGGTAATTTCGGTGGTGACCGAAATTTTGGCAATACCGAAATTAAAAACCTTGACGACCCCCATTTGATTAGGATAATCAGACTTGCATTGATCGGAAGCACCTAGCAGGAGAAGGGAGTACGGTGGTGTTTGATCACTGGTCCAACAAAACTTTAGTCCTGTTGAGCTGTTTGATACATGAGCTAAACTTTAGTCCTCTAATCTACCATGACTGATTTATCATCATTTAATTATCCATGCACAGCCATACATGCAAGCGGCAACGGGTATGGGACGTCCCACGCCCACCCCGAGGGAGTTTAGCCAAAATATTTTAACTCAGTTTTTACCTATTTGCTCACTTTTAGTTCCCTGTTTGGAGGCTAAAAGTGCAGCAGTAAAGTTTTGTGATGGGATCGCCTATATATCTTATCTGAAGTAGCAGCAGTATTTCTTCTGTCCGGAGCCAATACACCTCTTACCGTCCTACGTACGGCAGGCAACGGGGCAAGGGTCAACGCCGGCAAGCGAGCGGTCGAGAGCACGCATACAAGTCGAAGTTGGACGCGGACGCCCGTGTCCGCGGTCGGCGGCCGGCCCCTGCTGCCGAGGGCAACCGCGCGGTCGGGGTCTCGGGGAGGGGGACGTGCACGGGAGGGCAGGCCATTCGGGCGAGCGGGCCGGTGACGAACAGGATGCCGTCATATGCCGTGGATGGAGATGGACAGGGACAGCGCGGCCGCGATCCGCTGTGGAGGCCGGTGCGGGCGGCATCGGCAAGCATGCATCCGCTTTGCCGAATGATCCCAGCATGCTCAGTAGTCGCTCCAACTGTGTCTTGTTGCTGTACCTGTACGTGTACCGCTTGTTTTGCAGCTTCGGCGAGTATCTCCCGCTGGAGATCGTAGAGACACTGTAGCTGCACTATTTTCGCCTGGTTTAGATTGCAAATTTTTACAACATGAACACTGTAGCACGTTTCGTTTGTATTTAATAAACTTTGTCCGATCATGGACTAACTAGGCTCAAAAGATCCGTCTCGTGATTTACAACCAAACTGTGTAATTAGTTTTTTTTTACCTACATTTAATACTCCATACATACGTTCAAAAATTGATGTGGTGAAAAGAGTGAAAAAACTTGAAATTTAGAGACAATCTAAACGAGGCCCTAGTCAGCAAAGGTTTGGTTACTCTCCTCACATTAGGACTGAGCGAGGAGACTTTCGACGCCACTTGTTGTCCTACACGACATGAGTACAGGCAATCCCGGGACATTTACATACATTCAAAGAGACATTCGCATACATGGGGAAGGTTTATGCTTTCATTAGACATAAACGACATCAAAGTCTTTGGTCTAAAAAAATACATTGAGGAATAGCATAGGAGTTCAACCGCTATTAGTAGTATCCAATTGTACCAAGTACTATTTATATTAGCTTCTGATCAAATACTACCTTTCTTGCTCGTATCTAATAGTACTTATTAGGGAGAATTGGTTCTATAGCATCAAAAGATCACAAGAATCGAAAAATACCACTGAAAAAGCTCCGTCACATGAAATACCATCGAAAGATGTAAGCGTTAACCGAAATTAGCATTCCGTCACGTTCAGTCAATTTTGGGGTAACGGCCGTCATCTCCACCCGCACGAGCATGCGCTGTGATGCGCCCTTCTTCCTCCTCCGTCCATTTGCTGCCCATGCTCGCCAGCTGTGAGCAGTGTCGCCTCACCGCTCCACCGTCCACACGCCCGAGAGCACCATGCCGCACCGCCATCCACATGTCGTCCGCGAGGAGCTAGAGGTCGCCGGAGTCGAGGAACCACGTGGTACTCCAGGGATGCTATGCTGCACGCGCTACTCGCTCCAGCTCCTCCAACCCCATCCCTCCTTCCCCGGTGGCGCCACCTGCTCTTGCTCATGCTCATGCTCCCCGCCTTCTTCCTCCTCCGGCAACCAGCACCAGAGGCTCCATCCACCAGCTGCCCTATCCCCAGCTACTTCCCGTTCCACCCCGCCACTCAACCACGCGGCTGACCATGACGAAGATGGCGCCTCCGATGATGCCCTCCTGGCGCTCCTCCACGCCCATGACACCGATGCCGCCTACAGCCTCTTCTCCTCGAAGCCTTCTGCCCTCCCTTCCTCCCCCACCACGCCCTCTCGCCTCCTCGCGCAGCTCTCCTTCAATTCCAACGGCCCCGATACGTTCTCCCACGCCGCCCGCCTCCTCCAGAGCCTCCGCGCCCGCGGCGCCCTCGACCTCCTCGACACCAACTCCCTCTCCCTGGCGGCCGCGGCCGCCGCCCGCTCCCGCGACGCCCGCCTCACCCACTCCCTCCTCCTCTACATGCTCCGTCAGGGCCTCCTCCCCGACCGACGCGCGTACACCACCGCCGTTGCCCGCCTCACTCCGCCCACCAAGGTGCTCCGCCTCTTCAACGCCATCCTCCGCCACCTCTGCCGTGCGCCACTAGAGCTCATCTACCCTCCTCGCCTCCTCGACGCTGTCAGATTCAACGCAGCGCTGGGCAATACTTTGCCGACGCCGAGGATCGCCACCCGATTCCAAAGAAATTGCGGACGCAATGAGCGAATGGAGCACCACCGCCGATGGCGCGCTCACCTACAACGTCGTCGATGTGCGAGCGCACCGACCGAAAGGACCTCGTCGCACGTGTGCTTGAGCAAATGCTCTCCTCCAGCCTCGCCCCCTGCGCCACCATTTTCCACTCCCTCGCCGCCTCGTTAAATGGCTTCGGTGACATCACCACGGCGGAGAGGATCGTGCGGCGATGCGGGAAGAGCGCAAAAACATATGTTAATCGCTCGGGGCTGTCGCTATGGATTGGATTGCGATCGACGCCGAGGAGGGTACCGCGCTATTTGGACGACATATGGTTGCCGGGCCAAACAGGACAGGGCTCGGATGAGGTGCCGCTGCTCCCCAAAGCTTATCCGCCCAATGCTAGGGTGTACACCACGCTGATGAAGGGATACATGAACGCAGCCGCATCGGGACGATGTCGTGGCCGTCTTTGCTGGCGATGCGGCAAGAGGCAATCGACGGTACCGCAAGCCACCGGACCATGTGACTTACATGACGGTGATATCGTAGCTTGTCGGTGCGGGCGATGTGGCGCCACAAGACGCCGCGTGCTTGGGCAAGATGGCCTCGGCCGGAGTTCTAGCCAACCGTGTCACCTACAACGTCCCCGCTCAAGGGGTACCGCCAAAGTACCAGCAGATCGACAAAGCCGTGGAGCTCTTTGAGGAGATGGTGACGGACGCCGGCATCCACTCTTTGTCGTGGTGACATACAACACCCTCATGGATGGGTGCGCGTGTCACGACGACGGTCGGGCGCGCTAGCCTTCTTCAACGAGATGCGGTCATGGGGCATTGTGTCGCCCACGGTGAGCTACACGACGTTGATGAAGGTGTTCGGCCGTGGTCGGGCAGCCCAAGGTGGCGCACAAGGTGTTCGAGGAGATGGAGCGGGACCCTAGGGTGACGGTGGATGGCGGCGTGGGAACATGCTCGTGGAGGAGTATCGGTCACCGGGGCTGGTGGAGACAATGAAGGTGGTAGGAGGATGAAGGAACGCGGCGTAGCCGATGTGGCGACGTCACGGTAGCTCGGGCGAAGGGCATCGCGATGGCGCCGCAAAGCGAGGAGGCGCTAGTGCTCGAACGAGGTGAAGGAGCGGTGCCTCGAGGAGGCCGACGAGGAGCTGCTGGGGGCGCTGGCGGACGTAGTGCGTGGGGCGGCCTTCTTCAAGAAGGCGCCGGAGACTCGGAGAAGGAGGGATGGGGTTGGAGGAGCTGCTGGAACATGCCCGCAAGGGTGGAGATGACGCACCGCTACCCCAAAATTGATCGAACGTGATGAAATGCTAATTTCGGTTAACGCTTACATCTTTCGATGGTATTTCACGTGACGGAGCTTTTTCAGTGGTATTTTCTGATTCTCGTGGTCTTTTGATGCTACAGAACCAATTCTCCCTACTTATTAATGTGCATCCACTTTGTCGCTGAACATTTGTCCCTTTAATCACTGGACTTGCACCTATACGATCCGCCCATCGGTCGCTAAGCACCGTACGACAAATCCAGCCAATTAATTTCAGGAATGCTAAACACCACACGGGTGTTTTAGCACCAATAAACACACGATTTTTTTTCCGTGTCTCTAACATGAGGCTCTGACTGACTCCTCCCCTCCGCGCTCCCGTCCTCCCCTCCGCGTGCTCTCTCTCTCTCACCGGCGACGAGACCGGCGAGCTCCTCCCGGTGCCCATGCCTCCTCGCGCCTAGGCGACGGCGCCGCGCGCAGCCTCCGGCCGGACCGGACCTCTGTCGCCGCCACCAGGCCAGACCTCCGCCGCCGCCCTCAGGCTGGACCTCCGCTGCCGCCTCCAAGCCGGACCTCCGCCGCCGCCCCCGCGGCACAGCTGTGCCGCGATTTGTTGTCATCTATGTCGACACAGCCGCGATTTGTCCTTATCTTTCTATAGAAAAAAATTATTTCCTGTAATCTGTGCCAACGAAGAAGATAAACAGTGCGCAGCGGCCGGCTGAAGGTAGACGATAAATAGTGCGCAGCGGCTGGCTGAAGGTAGAAGATCAACAATGCATGCGGGCTGCTGGAGGTAGAAGATGAATAGTGCTAGAAAATTCAGGCGTGGAGTTAGGTAAAACACACAAGCGTCAAGCAAAGAGACTCATTAATTTCTACGCGTTCGCAGCTTTCCCGTGTTGCCGGCAGTAGCGCACGCGGATGGACAGCACGCGAAGGCAAGCCAATCGCGTACGGTCCACCTCATCCACGTGTGCATGTAGTGTTTTTCAATGAAATAAAAAAAGTTATAACTCCTAAACTAAACATTCAAATTCAATTCTGATTACACCATCGGATTTCTTGCAATAAATCCTTCAAAATAAGATCCCACGTGGATATATTTATATAAAATTTTATTAACTAACATTTATATTATAAAGATAGAACATTTTCTTTTATTTAGCATAGACGATGTTCTAGGTTCAGAAAACAATATTCCGTCTTCGTAAGAAAAATATTCTCGTTTAGAGAAACAGTATTTCTCATGAAATTGCTATTATAATATACATAAAAATAATAATAATAACAAAAACGATGAAATATATAAGTAGTAAATAAATAAATACATACATAAATAAAAAAATAAAAAATCTACAGCAAAGCATAAGAAAAAAATAAAAACACGTGATAGAGAAAAATTTAAGAACATCACATGGATACTTTTCAAACATCTTAAAATATACTGCAAAACATCACATTTATACTAAGTGAACATCACTAAATACATCATAAAACTTCACTAAATACATTGTAGTACATCGCATATATATTACGTGAACATCAATAAATACATCGTAGAACATCAGATGTATACTAAGTGAACATAAAAAAAACATCATAGAACTACATGAACATCATAAAATACATCATAGAACATCACATGTATATTACGTGAACATCACAAAATACATCATAAAGCATCACATGTATACCACATGAACATAAAAAAACATCGTAGAACATCACATGTATAACACGTGAACATCACAAAAAAATCATAGAACATCACATGTATACTACATTAATAGAACATGACATTATATACCATGTGAACAAAAAAAACATCATATCTATACTACATGAACATAACATCTCATGAAATATAGAAATAAAAAAATAAACATGAAAAAATAATTAAGTAAGATAGAATAGAAAATAAAAAAATCTATACAAGACAAGGAAAACGAAAGAAATACAAAAAAATAAAATATAAAAATAAAATAAAATCAAACAAACAAACAAAATAATTAATTATAGAAAAAACAAAAAAAATAATATAAAAATGAAAATAATATTGAAAAATCACATGGAACAAAAAATAAACAAAAAAAATAAATTGAAGAAAGGAAATAAAAAATAATAAGAAAAGGGAAGAAAAAAGAAAGAAAAGAAACATAAAAAATGAAAATGAAAAGAATAATAAAAATCACATAAAACAAAAATAAAATATAAATAAAAAATTAAACACGAAATGAAAAAAGAAAAAGAATTAGACACGAAATGAAAAAAGAAAAGGAAAAAGAAAAGAAAAGAAAAAGAAAGAAAAAAAGAAAATATACAATATAAGAAAACGTACGTACCTGGAGTCCTGGACGCTGCTCTCCTAGGCCTCCTTTAGTTTGCAAAAATTTTAACGAAATGGTATTGTGTTACTTTCGTTATTATTTGGCAATTAGTATCCAATCATAGTCTAATTAGGCTTAAAAGATTCGTCTCGTGAATTTCGTCTAAACTGTGTAATTAGTTTTATTTTTTATTTATATTTAATGCTTCATGCATACGTTTAAAGATTCGATGTGACGGGGAATCTCGAAAATTTTTGCAAAATAAAGTGGAACAGGTTCCTAGTCGGAAATCCCGCGACCACACGGCACTCGGCCGTACATATGGGCTGCGCGTGGGTCTCGCTGCAGCGTCGTAGAAGCCAGCAGTGCGCGGGAATAATTTGCGCGGGCGCCGGCCAACCGTTCAGCGTGACTGCCGTCCGGCCGTTCGGACGGGAAGAATCCCGGAATACAATGGCATGCATGCATGACGCTTAATTAACTCTATGTTGAAAAACATATCACAGAAACAAGATTAATTGGGTAATATAAACTCACCATGCATGCTTTTTGGGATCACGAGATCCATCAGGCTTCATGCTCCAGAAGAGCAATGCATCTCCCATTCTGGGTTTAACAGATATCCCCCTCTTTGCCGACGGTGCGCTGCCTTTCACGGTCGCGTTAGGGAACACAGTCTCACCACCCTCTTCGACATCCGAGCTTCATCATAAAAGAAAAATATCACCATAAGGAAAACGACATCCTCACATTTTTGATTTAGTCGCTTGGTGGTGGAAGTACGGTCGGTGTAGTCAAAGTGAGGCTCGAACTTTCTGCCCAACTGCATAGTGGAGAACTTGAAGGCCCTCTCCATTCTCTACAAAAGTAGAGCGGCATATGAGATTGATTATACGATGGATTATTATAATCAAACATCTTAATTACCATAATCCCATAATCCAGGTGAAGCTAGATTATAGAAGATCGATTGTCCAACTTATCAAACTAAAAAGGATAAAATAGAAATTTCTCACTTTAACCCATCATAATCAATCATCATATTATTTTGAGCCAAACACTCTGATTATTATAATTCATAATCCTAACTATAATATCTTATGCATAATCCTGATTATAACAATCCATTCGTGATCCAGACAGGCCCATAGCTATCAAACAACACCATCCAAACATCAAACGTAGTGAGCATACTAAATATTTTTTCCATGGAATAGTAGGAAAACACATCAACTTTAAAATCCATGGTAGGTACTAATAAAGCACTGATACCTCCACACTACGTAAAAACGGTTTGTAGCAACGGGACAGTTTTTTTGTAGGGGCGGCTGGTGATGGAGCCGCCCCTACAGTGGCGTGCTCGGGAGCCTAGAGACTAGCCGCCCCTACAAATAGAACAACAGGGGTGGCTGGTCATACAAGCCGCCCCTACAAATAGGTCGGATTTATAGGGGCGGCTCACTCACCAGCCGCCCCTAGTATTGCTATTTGTAGGGGCGGCTGGTGATGGAGCCGCCCCTACAAATGCCCGAGTATAAAATCCTCCGATTTGTAGGGGCGGCTCAATCACCAGCCACCCTTGCAAATGACCCACATATAAAAGCAAACTGCAGCATCTTCTTCCTCCTCGGGTCACTCACTCCAACCCGTGAAAGAAAGGTGGTGAGGCCTTGGGCACCTCCCAAAAATTGTTCTACTAAGGGAGGAAGGTTTTGGTCTCAAATCCTTTGATGGAGAGGTTGTAGACGGTAAGAAAATATTATTCCACACTTTTTTAAGTTTTAATGGTTGGTTAGTGAGTAATTAGAGTTTTGCTTTTCTTTCTCTTCTATGGTGCTTAAGCTACTTATGAAGCAAATTAGACCCAAGTTTTGAATGTACTGGGGTAAATTAGGGAGGGGAACAAGATCATACTCTTATTTGGTCCATATTTCTTGATGTTAGTGAACAATTAGTTAGTTTTATGGATGTTTCATGTGCATGTAGATCTAGATCTAGGGTTTGGTTTTTTTATTAATTTTGTTTTTGTAAATTTATGTTTGATGAAATTGGACTAGGGTTTGCATAAAAGATATTGGGTAAAATATTAATTGTTGCTAATTATTGTCTTTGAAATTATTTATTATAATCAATAAATATGTATTTTAATTATTTTTGGATAAATAGGCCATTAATTAATTTTTCCTCTACCATGGTATGTTTGTATGCTTCATTTAATTATATTTGATTTATATTCATATATATCTAAAGTATATACAATTATTCTCAAGTAATTATTAATTTGATTCATTTTTATATATATCTGAATAAGTAGTCATTTAATGTTTGTTTTGTTGTTGTTGTAAAAGATGGAGTACAGGAACTCTTGGATGTATGGTTCATTAAGGTTCAAGGCAGGTTTCCGTGAAGAGGTGGATAAATTTATTAAAGCCACAAAGAAGCATGCAACGACATTGACAGAGAATAAGGATACAACTATTTGTCCCTGTAAAGATTGCAAGAACCGTATGGCATGGACAGATGTGACTATCATCAGATCATATTTGATTATGCGAGGATTTGTTGAGGACTACACAGTGTGGATTCATCATGGTGAAACGGTTATTGTTAACGACGAGGATGAGGAGGAATACGACGACGAAACCCTAGAATCCCTGTTCTAATATTTAGCAGAGCTTGATGCACGAATGGATTTCGAGTTTGTCAATGAACAAGGTGGTGATGCTGGTGGTTGGGATGGTAACGACGAAGGTGGTACCAATAATAGTGGTGGAGCATGTGTTGGGGATGAAGATGATTTAGAGGACATGATTCGAGCCCTTGACTAGAAATTTTACTAAATAGCCCAAAAGGTATAGAAAATATGGAAAGGGTGACAAAAGCATCGAAGGAGACTGTGTATGGTGTTGAAAAGGGTTGTCCAACACATTGGACATTGCTACGTTTTGTGCTTGAGCTACTCATCCTGAAGACTAAGTACGGCTGGTCAAACTATAGTTTCAATGATCTATTGCATCTCCTGTCATGGGTGCTGCCACAACCAAACTCAGTTCCCGCCGACACATACCAAGCGAAGAAGGTCATAAGTCCATTGACAATGGAGGTTGAAAAAATCCATGCATGCCCCAACCACTGTATACTTTTTTGTGGCAAAACATTCAAGTCACTTGATAAATGTCCCCGGTGTGGGGCCAGCCGGTACAAGACCAATGACCTTTACGGTGGGGACGAAGCCTCCATGGGGAAAAAGAGGAATAAGAAGGGTACAAAAAAGGTGGTACAAGAATCTCAGCCCCCAGAGGACACTCCATTAGGCAATGATGCAAAGGAGAGAAGAATTCCTGCCTTGGTAATGTGGTACCTGCCCGTGACCGACCGTTTGAGACGTATCTTCCTAAACCCTAAAGAAGCCACACTCATGACATGGTGGGATGATGAGCGCAAGGTGGATGATGATAAGATTGCACGCCCGGCTGATTGTAGTCAGTGGCAAAGGTTCGATGAGAAGCACAAAGAATTCAGCGATGACCCAAGGAATGTACGGTTTGGCTTGAGCACCGATGGAATGAATCCCTTCAATGAGAGGATGAGCGACCACAGCACTTGGCCAGTGATCTTGACCATGTACAACATCCCAACGTGGTTGTGTCAAAAGAGAAAGTACCTTCTCCTCACTATTCTTATTTCTGGCCCTAAACAACCAGGCATTGATATAGATATGTTCCTCGAGCCTTTGATGCAAGAAATGGAGAGGCTATGGAGGCATGGGGAGCCGATGTATGATGCGTTCCGAAAGGAGGACTTCATATGTAGAGCAATAATATTTGTTACTACCAATGATTACCCTACGCTGTTTGCTTTGTCTGGACAGATCAAAGGGAAGACGGGATGCTTGGTTTGCTTGGATGGTACTACATGGGTGTACCTGGATGCATCCAAGAAGATAGTTTACCTAAGGAACCAACGCTTCTTAAAGACAAGTCACAAGTACCGCAGCAAATTGTTCTTTAGATTTTATGACAACACCTCGGAGATTGAACCCCCTTCGGAGAGACGTCATAACGGAGAACACGTGTACAGAATGGTGAAAAACATACGCGTCGTCTATGGAAAGAAGAATCCAGATGGGACGAACAGAGATAGAAGCACACCTCCTATCAAAGTCGTACCTTTCAAGAAACAATCGATCTTCTTTCAGTATCTGCCTTATTGGCCAGACTTAGAGGTCCCCTATGCCATTGATGCTATGCACGTGCAGAAGAATATCTTTGAGAGTCTCATTGCTACCTTGATGGACACAGGTGTCGATGTTTGACCACCGATAGCCAGCCATGGGGGTCCCCGGGGCAGTATGTTTGGGCTTCAGCATATGCGGAACTCAACAGTGAACGCAAGAGACAGTCGATTTATCCTGGTTCGGGCCCTCGACCGTGATCGAGTAATAACCCTACGTCCAGTCGGCGTTAGCCTTGCGTTGGATTGATTGTGTGTTGTTGTTTTGTATGGTCGTCCTCCTGTCTCTAGGAACCTATTCCTCCTTTATATAGTCAGGAGATCAGAGTCCTAGTCGGTTTACAATGAGAGTTCCTAGTAGGATTACAGAATAATACTACTACTAGGATTACATGGGAAGAATCCTAGTTGGACTAGATCTTCTCCCTTCCTGACGGGGTATCCTGTGGGTCCCGCATCGACAAGCCCCCGAGCACTTCATGGTTGAGTTCTGGAAGCCTCGTCTTGTTCCTTCAAGTCTTGCCAAGTAGAAACAAGCGTCGTTCGAGTGCTTTCTTGAGCGAAACCATGTAGCGCTTCGTGAGATCTTTGGTTGGTGTGTACCTTTTTGAAGAAAAAAGTATTCCCATTTGGGTGTAGCCCCCGAGCCTCTTGCTTTTTGGCACAAGGAGCTGGAGGGTCTTCTCTTGAAATCACTCTGATTCTTTGTCGAAGGGTTCCTGAGCATATACCTGGGTTCTTTATCAAAAAAGAGCTCAGGTATAGCTAGATCTGGGTTCTTTTTGTCTTGATGTCTTGAAGTGATCTATCTTGAAGGAGTCTTCTTTGTGATGTGCGCTTTTTTGGAGAAAAAGTGCACTCACTGAGTGTAGCCCCTGAGCCTCTTGCTATTTGGAACAAAAGGTTGGAGGGTCTTGAATCTTATGTTGTTTTACAACTCTTGTCTTGAAGAAGTCTTTTGATTGATGTGTGCTTTTTTGAAGAAAAAGTGCACTCACTGAGTGTAGCCCCCGAGCCTCTTGTTATTTGGAACAAAGAGTTGAAGGGTCCTGAATCTGAGTTGTTCAAAGAATTGAAAACTTTCCCTGATACAGCCCCCGAGCATTCTTCAAAAAGAACTCGGATACAGAATCTTGGCATATCCTCTGGTAGTCTACTGTTGTCAGATGTAGAGCCTGCAGCTTTTAGATGTAGAGTCTGCTGCTTTCAGAGGTAGAGTCTGCTGTTGTCAGGTGTAGTTGTATGGTGGTGGTTGAGTGTAAATGCCTTTTGTTCATGGGTTGTACAGTGTTGGTATATTCTCCCAAATATGCTTGTTGTTGAGTACTGTTGCTTCACGCCTGAGTTCTCTTTCATTGAATTCTGTCTTTTCACCGTGTCCTTTGTTAGGTTTGTTTCGCTGGTGCTCCCGGTCCATGTGCACCGCTTCTTTGGTCTATAAATATCCTCCTTGTGTGTTGCTTTGATTCATCGAGCACTTTGTTGTGTGGTTTGAAATCCCCATAGTCATGAATATAATAGTTTGTGAAGTAGAGCAGCCCTCGGGTGTATTTTATAGTTCTTGTACATCTTGTCGTAGCTGGAGGAAGTCTTGTGATAGGGATTAGAGGTAGAGTAATCATGTAGTGGCATTGCTCCAGGAAGTACGTGGCGGTAGTTGGAGGAAGTCTTGTGATGTGGGATGCGTTCCTTCATCCAGCAGTTCTGGGTTGATCTTCGCCGCCTGTCTTGAGACTGTCCGGTGTAGATCAACACCATATCCAGTATCACATCGGACTTGGGTAGACAGATGCCTGCCGACTTCGTCTGGTCTATGTTGTCCCGCCGTGCTGCTGATTTCCGCCTTGGATGCACTGTGTCCGTCCTTTGAAGAAAACAGTGTAGCCGAGTACGGTTTGTTCTACCGAGTAGCAATTTGGAACACGTAGTCGTTCCAGAGCCTAGTTGTTTCTGGGTTCCTTTTTGCTACCTTGCCTGTCGTAGTTCCGAGTTCGTTGGGTCTTGTAAGATGTGTAATCTTGTATCTTTTGAAGTCATTTGTAATGGAAAGAATATTGTCTTCTGAGTTGTCATTCTTTATTCTGATGATGTCCCGATTGTTTTTGAGATTCCCGAGTTCTTTCTATAAGGTCCGTGTTGTTATGCTCCTAATGAGATAACCTTTCGTTGCTTTATGGTTGATGAGTTCTTTTTGTAGCAATATGATAGCTCTACTGTTCTGCTGGATGGATAAGTCCAAAATCTACCCGTTGAACTGTACCATTATGTGGATTTGTGCATTCCGTCATTTTAGCTGTGTCAGTAAATGGACCGTTTCATTCTCACACCGTGTTTTAACGGGCCCGGTGGGCCGCGTTTTACTGCTGTAAAATCTATTTAAAGGCCTTTCATCATCTTCTTCTTTACTGCTCCGCTTTTGCCTTGAAACCCTAGCTTTCAGAAATCCACCGCCGCCATTGCCGCCGTCACCTGAGCGCCGCTGTCTTAGTCTCATCTTTCCCAAGTGCCTTTTTGCTTCCGCTAGTAGTCATCCCTTTCCGTGATCGAGAACCAAGAGTTCATGGCCATGAGGGCTACCCAGAAGGTTTGGCCGGCTCCAACAACGACTGAAGACCAGCTTCGTGAGCTTGTTAGCGATGGCTTGATCCAGAGCAAGGACATTGCTGAATAGAGAGCTCCAGGTGAGCATCGGGTCCCTGCTCCAGGTCCTGGTCAGATCATTCTTTTCGTCTCCTTTATCCATGCTAGACTTTGCCTTCCTGCTTCCGCCTTTCTTCATCAATTTCTCAGCTATTTTGGGATTAGCATGAATCATCTTGCTCCCAATGCTGTCCTTCATCTTTCTGTCTTTTTTCATCTTTGTGAAACTTTCCTTGGAATTCCCCCTTCTCTTTCTCTCTTTCGTTACTTCTTTCGTCTGAAACCCCAACCCCGCCGCGAAGACACCAGCGTTCTTGGTGGCTGCAGGATTCAGTTTTGCTAGGGTCTTAAAAGCAAGTTCTTTGACTATGACCTGGTTGATTCTGTGAGGGATTGGCGTGCCGACTGGTTTTACGCCGCCAATTTGATTCCCCCTCTTGCTGTTCACTCTAGATCTGGTCCCTTGGTTAATGACCGATGGGATAAGAACCCTGTGACGATGGCTGAGGTTCAGGCGATCCAGCCGTTTCTTGAGAGGATAAGTACTCTAAAACAGCAGGGCTTGACCGGCTTTGGTATCGTCTTGAGCTTTCTTCGTCGTCGTGTTCAGCCTCTGAAGGAGCGAGAGAACTTTGGTTTTAAGTACTCTAGGGCTGAGGATCCTTCTTGCATGGTGCCCGCCCTTGAGTTGACCGACGAGGAGGTACTCGAGCGTCTTCAGAAGATACTGAAAGGAGCAAGCGTTGTCCCGCTTACTGTCTCCGAGTATTGTGCAAAGAACCCGCCTCTAGCTGTAAGTTGTTTTCTCTTTGTGCGGGTACTTTTTGTATTTCTTTTGTTGTATCTATTTTCGCTTAATCTTTCTTGTCTTGTTATCTTATTCTTTTCGTAGGAATTGGGGCATAACTTCGTTGACCCGATTCCCCGTGATGTCCTCCCTGCCGTTGTGGGGGGTAGTCTTCTTTCAGCTTTTTTAACTAGTAAGTCGCAAACTGCTGTAATGCTTCCTGGTGTTTCTTCCGCAAACCCTGATGTATATGTAGAGTATGTTCCTCATTCGGTTCCTCGAGCTGCTCATAGCGTTGGCAAGAGGGGGCGAGTGGATGGTTCTTCTTCTGGTGTGCTCGCTTTGCCAAGAAAGCTTTGCCAATCAGTACTTGTTCGTACTCAAGTTATAGCTAGCATGCTCTTAGGTGAGCACATTAATATGCTCTGTCCTTCAGTTGTTTGTTTTCGTCTTTAATCGAGTACTTTTGTCCTTTTTCAGCTGGTGCTATGGTGGCCTTGGTCGAGAGTGAGGAAGAAGAGGATGATGATGCACCCCTTGTCATGCAGCGGTGAGTTGTTTTCTTATTTTCCTGTTGATGAATTCCTCCTTTTTGTTTTGACTTTGGTCTTGATCCTTTTGTAGTAAGCGGTCATCGGCTACGAGTTCTTCTGGGGTTCCGGCCCGAGTTCTTCCTCGGCTCCGTGCATCGAAGTTCTCTCTATGGCTCTAGTACCAACTGCACCACTCCTATCGCAGGGTGGCAGTGATGTTTTTGCCACCATAGTTCCTCCTGCAAGGTCTTCTTTCATTTTTTTTTGAAGAAGAAGATAACTGAGTAAGTGACTCTTTGTTGTGCATCTTTGCTTTTTGCCTTCCTTTTTCCTAACTTGTATTTTTATCGACGAGTTTCTCTATCATCTTGCAGTCCCTCGCCTTCTCTTACTCCTCCGCCGCCTTCTAGTCAGCCTTCTAGTGCGCCCCCGCGTACTGAGTCGAAGGACTCGAAGAGTACAGTCGGTGAGGTGGCTGTGAGGAAAGCTGGGCCCCCTGCTGCTGCTGACCCTGTGGCTCCAGAGGTGATTGTGGTCATGGCGGTGGGTACTTCTAAGGAGGTAGCCAGGGATTTCCAGGATACAGCCCTGACCTTGCCTTCTTTGCCTGCGCCGGCTTCTCCCTCAGCTCCCCTTGGTACTGGTGATTCGCGCTTGGATGACGATGTGTTGCATCAATTTGATGCTATTCATCAGTTGTTTGAGCTGACCGCAGCCTGGGGGAACTTGACGTCCTCTGCGACTTCTTTTGGGGAAAAGCTCCAAGTTAGTTTTTCTGAAGTTCTTTCTTTGGCTGTTTGTCTTTCTCTTGTCTTTACGCCTTGTCTTTCTCTCTCTCTATTTTCTCAGTCTTTTTCTGGTGATCATACCGGCTTCTTTTTCTCGTCTGAAAACAAGAAAAAGTTGTCTTCTGAGGTAAGCGCTCTAAAAGCTGAGCTTGATCTCTGCCAAGCCAATATGGAGATTGAGCGCCAAACGCACCAAGAGGAGAAGAAAGCTCTCCACGCCCGGGTTGTTGAGGCAGAAAAACAGAGGGATGCTGCGGTGGAGTCCCTGAAGAATGAGTGCAAAGGTATTGCTTGTTCTTTTTGTTTCCTTTTGTATTCTGACTTTCTCTTCAGCTGACTTGTTTTTGTTGCCTGGTCTAGCTCTCCGAGTTGAAAAGCAGAAGCTCTCGGAGGGTCTTGAGGAGATGAAAACAGCTGTCCACAATAGTCATAACCGGGCTGAGGAGGTAATCACTTGTGCTGAAGAAGAACTCGCGCTCGCTAAGTTGATTAGGCGTGGAGCCGACAGAGATCTTGTGCAGGCCTAAAAGACTATTGAGGTCTTGACTGGCAAGTTGGCGACGACCACTGAGAACTAGAATACTTTATGGAAATCCTTCCGATCAGTAGCCGATCTTCTCCGGACTCCAGCAGATGACGGTCAACCTTGGGCTCAGTTCATTCCCTGAGTTCCGACTTATTTCTAGGAGTTTGTGAAAAGGTGCGCCCGCTTATGCACTAGGAATGTTCTCGCCCAGGTCCGGGTTCTTGCTCCGGAGTTCCCTTTGTCCAAGATTGCAGAGGAAACCGAGAGCCAAGAGTACGTGGATGCCGTTGAAAGGGCGGAACCTGAGGTCGAGGACTTTGCCAGTAGGATCGTTGATAATCTTAACATTGATATTTCTTCTCCTGACGACAACGCTTGATGTACTTGACCTCTATACTCCAGTTCCCGTAATAGCAAACTATACTTCTTTTTGAATAGAGATTGAATGAAGATCCTTTATTTTAGTTGATGTCTTTTCTGCCTGAATGTCCTTGTCTTGTAAACAACTTGGTATATGTGGGTCGTTGTCTTGACAGACTTTCTTGATTTGTCGAGCGCTTTGTCTGGCTTGTCTGGCTTTTCATTTGTGACTTGTAAACAACTCGGTATAGATCGTTGTTTCGGCAGACTTTGTGTTCTTGTTAAGACTTAGGACCAGCGATCTTGAGATTGATAAGTCCCCGAGCACTTCATGGTGGAGTTCTGGAAACTTCTTCTTGTTCCTTCAGGTCTCATTGCCCGAGTACTTTCCTGTGCAAAACCGTGTAGCGCTTCTTGGATCTATCTGAGTGTAGGCCCCGAGCCTCTTGCTATTTGGAACAAGTAGCTGGAGGGTCTTGTCTTGAAATTGCTCTGATTTATGCTTAGGCTTAGTTTTAGTCGTTTTGCTTTTTTGGTTCGGGTGTTAGCTTATTAGCTACCCTCATCGGCGGGCTCAAGCATATTTTTAGCTCTTTTGCTCTCGGCCGGTATGCTCAGGCATGTTTCAGCCATTTTGCTTTTTGTTTTGGGTGTTAGCTTATTAGCTACCCTCATCGGCGGGCTCAAGCATCTTTTCAGCTCTTTTGCTCTCGGCCAAGTATGCTCGTGCATGTTTCAAATTTATGTTTTTTTTTTTTCGGTGTTAGCTTATTAGCTACCCTCATCGGGGCTCAAGCATCTTTTCACTCTTTTGCTCTCGGCCAATATGCTTAGGCATGTTTCAAATTTTTTTTGCTTAGTGAAGACAACTTTGGAGAAAGTCATAACAAGACATATGTTGTGTAGAAAGACCATCTTTATTGATCGTGAATCGTTGATAAGCCATAATAATACATATGTTGTCGATGAGCGTTATCTGTATTGATCATGAACGTTGATCCCTTGCTTCTTGATTATAAATTCTTCCTTGAGTTGTTTTCACACGTAGAATCTTCTTAGTTGGCTGATGTGCCATGTGTTGCTAACTTCTTTTTTCCATCCTCGGCTGTCAACTTGTATGTGCCTGGTCCGGTGACTGTTGTGATAATAAAAGGACCTTCCCATGGACTAAGTAGTTTATGGCGTCCTTTAGTTTTTTATAATCTTCTTAGTACTAGATCTCTGATTTGGAGTGATCGAGGTTGGGTACTCTTGTTGTAGTGGCGTCTTAAACCTTGTAGGTATCTGGCTGATTGGAGGGTAGCGTTTACTCTGACTTCTTCTGAGCTGTCGAGTTCTAATCTTCTGGTGTGTTTTGCTTCTCCTTCGTCATACTGTTCTATCCTTTGATATGTCCAGATCAAGTCGGCAGGTGTAGTACTTCCTTTTCGTAAACTAGGAAGAAGGGTGAGTAACCGTGGCTCTGCTTATTTGAGTTCGTAGCCCCCATACTACTTTGGGTAGTTCTCTAATCCATTTGGATCCGTAGTCTACTAGTTCTTCATACAGTCTTGGCTTTAATCCAGCTAGTATGAGTCCATTAGCCCTTTCTACCGTCTGCTGGCTTCGGATGTGCGATCGACGCGTAATCTATGCTTTGAAGCCATAGTCCTGTGCTCAACTTTTTTGAATTCTCAGAGTGGAAGGAGAGCCCAAATCTGTGATTATTCGATTGGGCATGCCAAATCTGTGCATAATGTCTTGGATGAACTCTCTTTGCTTTGGTTGTGCTTGTATTTTGCAGTGGTTTGTATTCAATCCACTTGGTGAACTTGTCAATTGCTATGAAGATATACTCAAACCGCCTTTTGCTTTCTCGAGAGGTCCTACTTGATCTAGCCCCAGTGGGGAGAAAGGCCAAGCGGGTGGGATGCGAGATAAGATTGTGAGTGGTACATGAGCTTGTCTTGCGAACATTTGACAACCTTTTGCATTTTCTAACTAGTTCTTCTACGTCTTTCGTGAGTCATTGGCAAGAGAATCCGGTGCGTAAAGCTTTGCCGACTAGTGTTCTTGAAGCGGCATGATTTTTGCAAAGAACTTCGAGTGTATTTTGTTTAAGATCTCTTTGCCTTCTTCAAACGAGACACATTTTAGGAGTACTCCTGATGACGTGGCTCTTCTGTACAGCTTTTCCCCCACTAGGACGTAGTTCCTGCTTCTGCGAACGACTCTGGTAGCCTCCTCTTTATCTGCTGGCAGCTTGTTCTCTTTGATATAGTCAATAAAGACCTGGGTCCATGAGGTGTTGATTACCAAAATCTGGGTGCCTTTAACTAGAAGTTCAAGGGTTATCTCACCGGGTTGTTTGATAGAGGGAGCTGATAACTCCTCTATAAATACACCGGGTGGGACCTTCGCCCTGTCTGATCCGAGCTTGGCGAGGACGCTCACCGCAATATTAGAATCGCGCAGGACGTGTAGAATTTCTAATCCTTGAAAATGTTTTTCAAGCTTTCGTATTTCAGCACAGTAGGCGCCCATGTTTTCTTTGGTGCAGTCCCAATCTTTGTTGACTTGGTTGATGACTACTGCCGAATCTCTGTACACGAACAATCGCTGATTCCGAGGGTAATTGCCACTCGAGCCCGTGGATGAGGGCTTCGTACTCGCTTCATTGTTTGTAGCTTGCCATAATATCTCAAAGGACATACTTAAGTTGTTTTCCGTCTGGAGAATTAAGAGAACGCCTCTCCTCGGCTCTCGCTTAGCTTGAGCGACCCATCAAAGTACATCTTCCAATGGTCAAGGATGGTGTTTGACATAGGTTGTTGAATTTCTGTCCACTCGCCACAAAATCAGCAAGAGCTTGGGATTTAATTGCCTTCCGTGGGTGAAATCAATATTGAGAGCTCCAAGTTCAACTCGCCCACTTAAATATGCGCCTCAAGGCATCTCTCATGTAGGATGTCTCCGAGTGGGAAGTCTGTCACCACGGTAATCTTGTGGCTTTCAAAATAGTGGGCGTAGCTTGCGTGAAGTGATCAGAGAGCATAGAGTAGCTTTTGCACATGCGGGCACCGGATTTTTGATTCTCGATAAAGATTTCACCGATGTAGTATATGGGGCGTTGTACTTTATATACGCGCCCTTCTTCTTCTCTTTCCACGACTATCGTTGTGCTGATCACCGTAGAAGTAGCCGCAATGTATAGCATCATGTCTTCGTATTTCTTTGGTGGCGTGAGAACGGGCGATGATGTGAGGTATGCTTTAAGTCTTTTGAAAGCTTTGTTGGCTTCCTCTGTCCACTCAAAAATTGTCTGTCTTCTTTAGTAGTTTAAAAAAAGGTAACCCTTTTTCACCGAGTCTTGATATGAAACGATTGAGGGCCGCCATGCAGCCTGTTAGTTTCTGCACATCTTTGACGCTTCGAGGGGGTCCCATCTCTGTTATGGCTCGAATTTGTTTGGCGCTGGCTTTGATTCCACGATGATTGACCAAGAATCTGAGTAGTTGTCCTGAAGGAACTCCGAATACACACTTGCTTGGGTTCAATTTCCACCTCCACCTTTTTAGGTTTTCAAAGGTTTGCTTTAAGTCTTCAATAAGTGTGTGCGGTTCTTTGTTTTCACTACTACGCCATCCACGTATGCCTCGACGCTCTCGCCGATCTGCTTTCACCAAGGCACGCCTGGATAGCTCTTTGGTAAGTGGCACCAGATTCTTGAGTCCAAACGACATGGCCTTATAGCGAGGGCACCGAACGGAGTGATGAAAGATGTCTTGCTCGTCTTCTTCTTTTTAAAGAGATTTGGTGATATCCTAAATAGCAATCAAGAAAGGATAATAGGGCGAGATCCTCGCTATTGAATCAACTATCCGATCAATGCATGGTAGCCCAAATGGATCTTTCGGCTATGTTTGTTGAGATCTCAGATAGTTGACGCATTTATCGCCACTCTGCCTCGTATTCTTCTTTTTTGTACTAGAACTAGATTTGCTAGCCAATCTGGATGAAGGATTTCTCTGATGAATCCGGCCGCCATTAGCTTTGGGATTTCTTTTTAATTGTTGCCTTCTTGTCGGGTGTGAGAACCGTCTTAGTTGTTGCTTCACGTGCTTGGAGCCTTCGTTGATATCGATTCGTGCTTTCACCAACTCTCTTGGGACACCTGGCATGTCGGCCGGCTTCCAAGCGAAGATATCTTTGTTGTCCCGAAGAAAGTTGGTGAGCGTGAGTTCCTATTTTGCCGAGAGGTGAGCACTGATGGTTGTCGTTTTGGAGGGATCACCGGTTCCCAGGTCGATTTGCTTGACGTCGGCTTCTTTTGGTGGTGCGAGGATGCTGGGCTTTTTAGCTGGTATCTCAAGTTCTTCCGGGCTCAGTTCCACGGCAATAGCAGCTATTTCTTTTCTACCATTGGTGGCTTGTGCTTTGGCTGCAATTTGAATTGCCTGAACATCGCAGTCAAAAGCACGCTTCAAATCACTTCGAAGGGAAAGGACTCCGTTTGGCCCTGGCATCTTTAGCAATAGGTACGGGTAATGTGGTATTGCCATGAATTTTGCTAGTGCTGGATGTCCGAGGATTGCGTGGTATGATGATTCAAAGTCTGCAACTTCAAACTTGATGAACTCTGTATGGTAGTTTGAGGGAGTTCCAAAAGTAACCGGTAGAGTGATTTGTCCAAGTGGCATGGCTGCCTTGCCGGGTACTATCCCATAAAAGGGGTGCTTGGTGGTGTAATCATACCGGCGAGTTGTAGTCCCATATTCCTTAGTGTTTTTGAAAAAATGATGTTGAGTCCGACTCCTCCATCAATTAGTACCTTTGTGACAGTCATACCGGCGATAGTTGGATCTAGAACCAGTGGGTAATGGCCTGCGTTTCCTACGCTAGTCCATTGGTCATCTCTTGAAAACTGGATCGGATATTGTGACCAATTGAGATATCTTGGAGTAGCCGGTTCTGCTGCCATGATGGTTCGGAGAGCTAGCTTTTCTTGATGTTTGCTTCTAGAATCTGGAGCCTCGGCGAAGATCACTGCTACTGTTCCCCTAGATTTTTGGAATCCCTGGTCTTCGTGGTTGTCTTCATCTTTTTTCTGATTGTCTTCTTTAGTGCTCCCCTTACTATCTTTTCTTGTGTATCGTTCATTGAAGGTGTAGCAATTTCCAATGGTGTGCTTTCCATTAGGGTGCAATGGGCAATGCATGTTTTCAATGTCGTCATACCTTCTGGGCTTAGAAAACTTCCTTGATTTGTCAGTTACCGCTACGGTGTTGTCTGGTCCACGTTTTCTCTCTTGGTGTTTGTTGTTTCGATGATTTTGCTTATCCGGGTTGTCTCGGTTGCTTCTTTCTGGGAACCTTTCTCGTGTCTTCTCCTCCGCAGTAATCAATTTTTCTATCGTGCGTCTAAATTCTTCATTGTTTCTCGGGTTCTCTTTGTAGAAGTCCTGAAATTGCCACCTAGCCATGATTCCATGAGAGAAAGCTTCGATTACTTCTCGTTTGGTAATGTCATGTACTTGGGCACGTAATTCACCAAATCGTCGATAGTAATCTCTGAGACTTTTGCCCCCTTTCTGCTTGAGTCCCTTTAATTCTGCGTGGGTGATTGGGTGCGTAATGATACCTGCAAAATTTTGACAAAAAACTCTTTGCAAGTCCTTCCAATTTCTGATTGATCCCGGGTTCAATTTATCGAACCATTGGAGAGGCATGGTTTCCAGGGCCATGGGAAAGAATAGGGTCTTGATATCGTCGTCCCCCCAGCGAGTTCAATCGATTGCGAGTAGATTCTGAGCCACTGCCTTGGTTCGGTCTTGCCATCATATTTAGATCGTATTGAAGCGAGTCTGCTTACAAAATAGGGGAATCTATCATGCGTTCTGGCTTCTCTGTACTCTGATTCGGCACCCCCTTCCAACCAACTGTTGTTTTGGTGAGAGTAGTTCTGCGGTGCAGTCCGAATGGGTGCTTCACTTCTGATCTGTCTTGGTTGTTCGGCTCGGTAGTTTTGACTATGGTCCCTTCTACTTTCTCTGTTGTGACTTCCACTTGGTCCAAGTCTCTCGAATGCGGACTTCCTTTGATTTTGATCTTCCTTCCTATGAGATGTTGATCTAGTGGGTAGTCTTGAACGGGTTCTTCCATCGTGTGTCTTTAGGGCTGCTGTCCGGAGAAGTTCTCGGAGCTATTCCTGCTGTTCGTTGGGATGCGAGGTCGTTTCGAGTTCTTCATGTGCTTCTCAGATCCTGTTGTAGGGTGTGTTCGCCGCACGTCTTTCTTCGACTTCTTGTTCTAATTTTCTTCTATTGTATTCAGCCAGATCTGACTCATATCTGATCTAGGCTTCTTTATGCTGCCTAGCATGTCGTTGGTGTCCTTGTTTTAATTTGTTTCTTCTTTCTCTGGCATGCCTCTGACTCTCGGTCTCACCATCGTAGCCCTGGGCAAAGGGTGATATGTTGGACTCAGATTCATCTGATGATCTGACGTCGGGTGCTTCTAGGGGGATCAATGGTGATCGAAGACGGTGAACCATGAGTACTTCCCGTGCGTGAACTGTTCTGTTACTGGTGTTGGTTTCCATACTGTTGGAGTTGCTGATAACTTTGGTAGAAGCTTCAAGGTTGCAGATCGAGTCTCCTTCTTGGTAGGGTAGAATTGCCGTTGTCGTCGTGCCGACCAGTCGGGTACTGCTATCCTCAGGAATAGAACCTGGCTAGTGGACAATGCAGCCCTGAGACGTTATGGTTAGCATGAGACTTTCCTGAGCTCCTTTCAGTGGCATTCTAAGCACCGGATCGAGGGATCCTTCGAGCCATGCCTGATAGGACTTTGCCATGTTGTGGAGTCCGAACGAAAAAGGATCTGACTTCTTGAAAAGATTCTAAGTCTTCTCCAAGTTGTATTCTTGATATGCCGAGGCCGCATTCTGGAGCCCCATCAGAAAAGAACTCGGATCTTCAAAAGAACTCAGGTCAAACTCCATCTCGGATGCGGAGCCTGAGTTTGAGTCGGATGCGCAAAGCCGTGAAACCTGAGTTGAATCGGACGTCACGAGCTGCGTGAATCTTCTGGTGATTTGATTTATCATAGTCGCCGAAATGGAAAAGTCTTCATGGTGAACCGAATCTTCGAGAAGACGGCTTTGGAGCTTGCCATCATCGCCTACCTCGCACATCCACGAACCAAAGATGAAGGTTGATCCCGTTGAGAAGATCATATTGTCGAGGTCCGTCGAGCTCTCGGATGCAAATTCGCCGAAAGCCCCTACCTGGCGCGCCAGCTGTCGATGTTTTACCACCGATAGCCTACCATGGGGGTCCCCGGGGTAGTATGTTTGGGCTTCAGCATATGCGGAACTTGATGGTGAACGCAAGAGACAGTCGATTTATCTTGGTTCGGGCCCTCAACTGTGATCGAGTAATAACCCTACGTCCAGTCGGCGTTAGCCTTGCGTTGGATTGATTATGTGTTGTTGTTTTGTATGGTCGTCCTCCCATCTCTAGGAACCCCGCCCTCCTTTATATTGTCAGGAGATCAGAGTCCTAGTCGGTTTACAATGAGAGTTTCTAGTAGGATTACAGAATACTACTACTACTAGGATTACATGGGAAGAATCCTAGTTGGACTAGATTTTCTCCCTTCCTAGCGGGGTATCCTATGGGTCCCGCATCGACAATAGGCAAGTCAAAGGATGGTCTGAAAGCACGAAAAGACATGGTGCAGCTAAACGTGATGCCACAGCTTCACTCGGTACCTGAGGCTAATGGAAAATACACTCTGCCCGTGGCGTGCTTCAACCTAAGACCAGACGAGAAGAGAGCTATATGCACTTTCCTGAGGGGGTCAAAGTCCCGACTGGGTTTTCAGCAAATGTGAAGAAGCTAGTGTCGATGAAGGACTTGTCAATAACACACTACAAGGCTCATAATTGTCATGTGATGCTGACAGTGTTTATACCTATTGCAATCAGGGCTATAAAGCCAGAGTTCTTGAAAAAGGCCATCACCCGCATGTGCTACTTATTTTCGAAGATCTCACAGAAGACGATTGGCAAGCAAGAGCTGAGTGACCTACATGAATTTGTGGTGGAGACACAAAACCAACTAGAGATGTGTTTACCTCCTGTTTTTTTTATATCCACATCTCATGATTCACATGGTTCATCAGATACAGGCGTTGGGCCCTTGCTACTTGCATGAAATGTGGTCCTACGAGCAGTTCATGTCGGTTCTAAGTTGATACGTGCATAATCGAGCATACCCAGAGGGCTCCATGATAGAGGGTTACAGTACTGAAGAAGTCATCGAGTGCTGTCAAGAGTACCTAAAAGTACATAAAGGGATTGGTAAACCCGATTCTCGTCACAAGAGTAGGCTGGCTGGGAAGGACACTAGCGGTAGAAAAGTGTTCATCGACCATGATTACAAAGAGGTGAGTCGGGCGCATTACAGTGTATTGTAGAGTACACAACTGATGCAACCGTACATTGATGAACACTTGGCTGTCATTATGGCGGAGAGAAATGGTCGTTCGGATGATTGGGTCATGAAACAGCATAAGCAACGACTAACTACATGGTTGAAGGACCAAAACATACCGCCTAGAGAAACCATAGACTCTATTACCATCAGTTGGTTAGCGGAGGGGCCATCGAGACAGGTGACATCTTGGAATGCTTATGACATCAATGGGTATACGTACTATACCAACGCAAAGGATAGTAAATATGTGAACCAAAACAACGGCGTTCGAATAGAGGCTCTCGATGGATTGGGACGAAAGATCCAATACTTTGGCATCATTGAAGAGATATGTGAACTTGACTATGGAAGGGATATAACGGTGGCCCTGTTTCGATGCCGCTGGATCAAACAACACCAACTTAACGAGATCGGATTGAGAGTCCTGGACCTCAAGAATCTAGGCTACCAAGATGACCCTTGGGTGCTCGCTTCACGTGTCACACAAGTTTTCTATATGTCTGACCCATAAAGTAACCTCCCCCCGAAGAAGAAGACAAAGCACGTTGTTGCTTCCAGGAAACAGCACATTATCGGAGTTGATGGCGTGGACGATGTTGAAGCTTACAATAACTACGATGAGATGCCGCTATTCACAGACTTTCCTAAGAAGATCAATGTTGTGGAAAAGAACCTACCCAAAGATATATTACCATGGGAACGAAAAGGTGTCAAGGGGAAAGTCGTTACAGCGGGCTAGCTAGTTGTTGAACGTGGAGTGTTTGTGTAAGTGTGTGTTTGTAAGACTTTATTTATGCATGCGTGTGAGACTATATATTTATGTATGTGTGTAAGACTATATATTTATATATGTGTGTGAGGCTATATTTTATGCATGTGTGTGAGATTACCCTTTGCAACATCCACTCTATTACTACTAAAATTTTATGAAATCACTTAACACTTTTTGAAATGAAGAAATGGTCAAAATAAAAGTAGGAGATCTTGACGAGTTGTACAACTTTTATATTCATCACCTTTACAGCTGAAATCATTTAGTGGTTAAAAATCAGGTTTGAAGCTGTCATTTTCTGAAATTCAAAATTTGAAATGTTCAAATTTTATCAAATAAAAAGATGACCAAAATAAAAGTTGTAGATAGTGATGTGTTCAACAACTTTTATATTCATCACCTTTACAACTGAAATCATTTATTGGTTGAAAATCAGGTTTGAAGGTGTCATTTTCTAAAATTCAAAATTTAAATTGTTCAAAATTAGTGACAAAGATAGATGACTAGACTCAAGTGATAGAGCATTATTTTAGAAAATTTTAGAAAAAAACCATCACATTTGGAGTTAGTATGAGGGAAAAAAACTAGTTACAAGTTTCAGCTACAGATTAAAAAGAGAAATCGCATTTGTTCATCATTTATCATTATGAACAGTTGTGATTTTTCTTTTTAATCTCTGGGTAAAATTTATAACTAGTCTTTCTCCCTCATACTAACTCCAAATGTGATGAATTTTTTTCCTAAAATTTTCTAAAATCATGCCCTATCAAGTTACTGTGTTGATTTGGTCATTCTTTTCATTTGATAAAGTTTGAGCAATTCAAATTTTCAAATTTAAAAAAATAACAAGTTCTAACGAGATTTTCAACCATTAAATGATTTCAGCTGAAAAGGTGATGAATACCAAAGTTGTATAACTCATCAAGATCTACAACTTTTATTTTGATCATTTCTTCATCTGATAAAGTGATAATAAACATTGTTCACAAAGCAACATGTTTCTCGTATAGTTCATGAAATTATGAGTCATATGTGAATTTGTGAACAATGTTTATAAATACTTTATCACATGAAGAAGTGACCAACATAAAAGTTATAGATAGTGATGAGCTGAACAACTTTTATTGTTGAAATCATTTAAGGTTTTAAAATCTTGTTTGAAGTTGCCATTTATTGAAATTCAAAATTTCAACTGTTCAATTTTTGTCAAATGAAAAGATGATCAAAATAAAAGTTGTACATACTAATGAGTTCTACAACTTTGGTATTCATGAGTTTTCCAGCTGAAATCATTTACTCTTTTAAAATATTGTTTCAATTTCAAATTGTTTGAATTTCAAATTTTGAATCGTTCAAACAAAGTCACATGACAAGATGACCAAAATAAAAGTTGTACATGTTGATGAGTTATACAACTTTTGTGTTTACAACATTTTTATTTTAGATCATTTAATGTCATAAAATTGTAGTCAAAGTTTTAAAATTCAATTTTTTTTGTTTTCTATATTGTTTTGACTATAATTGTTTTTATATATATTTGGGCATATATAGAATAATACAAAATATTATATTTGTGCATATATACAATTGTTTTTATATTACTTTGTGTTTTTGTGATATAAAAAATACAGAATTAATAATTTTATAAAATAGAAAATATTTTTAGGGGCGGCTACATCAAGAACCACCCCTATAAATGAATTTTTAGGGGCGGCTGGATCAGGAACCGCCCCCACAAATATATTTTTAGGGGCGGCTGAATCAGGAACCGCACCTACAAATCCTCCTGGGTATATAACCACGGGCGCTCTGGTGAACAAGTGCTGGGCGCTCTCTTCTTGCTCCCGGTGCCGTCAGGCTGCCCACGGTGCTCGCGCTAGGGTTTAGGGCCCGAGCGCCTCCCTGCTCCCGCTGCGCCTCCCTGCTCCCGACTGCTTCCTCCGCGGTGGCGCGCTCCACCACTTCGAGTACGGCATCCCCGCGGCCTCCCTGCTCCCGCTGCGCCCCTCCCCACGCCGCCTCTCTGCTCCCGCGTTGTGCCCCTCCGCATGCCGCTCCCTTCTTCCTCCCGACGCCGTCACTGCTGGGCGCTCTCTTCTTCCTCCCGACGCCGTCAGGCTGCCCACGGTGCTCGCGCTAGGGTTTTAGAGCCCGAGCGCCTCCCTGCTCCCGACTACTTCCTCCGCGGCGGCGCGCTCCACCGCTTTGAGTATGGCTTCCCCGTGGCCTCCCTGCTCCCGCTGCGCCCCTCCCCACGCCGCCTCTCTGCTCCCGCGCTGCGCCCCTCCGCACGCTGCTCCCTTCTTCCTCCCGACGCCGTTAGGCTACCCATGGTGCTCGCGCTAGGGTTTGGGTAACAAGTGAGTATGACATGACCACGGGTTATATTCTATTTCTTTCATTAAGTACTTTTCTTTCTGACACTTGTGTATCTTGTAGGGTTTGGGTAACTCAAATTTGTTAGGCAGTCTTGTTCCTGAACTAGGTCACCTTGAGCACCTACAATATCTGTGAGTATGACAAAACATTACTTTTTATTTTTACAGTCAAGGTGTGCATAAAGTTGATTTGCAAAATAAAATAAAATAAAATACAATAAAAAATGCTATGACAACAGATAAACAAGAAAATGTCATGGTCAATTTGCATTTGATGGTGAGTGACGAATATAGTTTCAATTCCTTGACATGTCAGAAGTGTAACTAGCTTAATCCTTCTTCCATGGTTTCATTTGTATTTCCCATTTTCCCTCATGCAATTTTGCTCATAGATTTTTTAGTCATGTAAGGAGAATTAACATATGCATATATGATTCATGTGTAAGCTGTGAAGGGATCCTACTGAGATTTGTGCTAGAGATCAGTTATTAGTGAAGTTCATTTAAATAGATTTTGTGGTAGGCTCCGAAAAATTAGAAAAAGAGCACTTCTCATGGTCTCACATCAAACTAGAATATCATGCTTGGATGTCGAAACCTTCCTAAATTTGCTGTAGCTAGTGGATTTGGAATTGGAACTTGTTATACTATTGTTGCTATGCTAACACATTGCGTCGACCAGCAAAAGAACTGATTGAATATTTGATAACTGTCCATCTCTAATTTTTAGTTCAATTCATTGTGTAAAAATTGCGCAATAAGTTTAATTAAGGGAAAATTATACTAACTGATACTTTATTGTTCCTTATCTGTGGTAGGTGTGGGGTTACATAGGATATTGTATTACAAGATCTGTCTTATTACATCATATTCCACTATGATAATTCCTTTAGGAAGGGCAGTAGAAAACACCGTAGCTCTTAATTTTGAACTTTAATGAGAAATTCTGCTGATCTCTTGATATTAGAGAAAGTAATCCAATTTAAGAAGCTGGCAAAATGTCATGTACTTTGTAACATGCATGCAGTACTACCAGTAGTAGCACAAAAAACATCCTCTCATTTGTCCCTTCATGTCTGCAGTTCCATGGGAAACCAGAGGTGCAAAACAACCCCTTGACTGGTCCAGTTCCACGGGAACTGACAACAATCTCTAACCTCAAAGTGATGTAAGTTATGTTGCTCCCTTCTGTTAGTACAATGCAGAAAGCCGTGAAGCATGCCTTTTGGTCTTGTGATCCAAGAACACTAAAACAGCTGTCCTGAAACTGACTTGTGTGCAGCAATGGAACAAACTAGGTGGTTGCTCATACATTTAACATTTTGTTGCTGGTAAAGTAGTAACTATTGAAGTGTAGTTGAAATGCTGCTCAGCTCATGGATTTTGTTAGTCTACCAATAAAATTTGGCCTTAAACTACTAGATTTGCATATTGCCATATTCTTTATTCATATGTTTTTGAGTTGACAGTCCGCTTATGATATTTGTTGCTTAAATCCTAAACTATGTGAACTATGGTTGCACAATTTGAAGCTGTGATTTTCACTGTGTTCCTCAATTTTTCCCATTTTCGTACTTGGTTTCGATCTCGATTTCCCAGAGTTTGGGTCACTTCCAAGCGATGATTTCTTAGGGATGAGTTCATGCCAGGTTGAGTTTTATTTGTGTAAAGTTTGGTTTGGATTCATGGAGTTTTGGGTCAGATTTTGTCGATTCTTTGACCGCTCCTATTTCTGTTCATAGTCTGTCGCTGTTTTCGGTCTTCTGTTCGTCTCGCGGATTTCAGGTCGTGGCCGACCGTGCGGAGCAGACCCCGCGCCTCCGCCTGCTGTTCCTCAGGTCATGGATTTCTTCTCAAAGCCGAGCAGCGAGGCAACAAGCTAAGCCCGGCGCCATGCGCTTCTTTTTCTCTGTCTCCGTTCTCTTCCTCCTGTTCGCTTCGTCGGTCTCCTATGTTTCAGGCCTGAGCAAACCGGCACAGCAGAGTGCTCACCCTTGGTGGGCTGCTCACCTAGCCAGAGCCCAACAGCCGAGCACGGCACCAGATCCCTCTGCTCCCAGACAGAGCCGACAGCCGTACAGAGCCGCTCACCTCTTCCTTTCTGTGTTCGTCGGATTTGACTGGTGATTTTTGGAGCCAAGTGCAGGAGCTCGTTCTTACTTGTTTTTGATTGGTCTATGTCTTAGTGCTTGCATCCGTGACCTACTAAAGCAATCAATCATTGATTAATCTTTGTAGTTTTAATTTTCTTCTTGTCATTTGATTTGGTATCTCCGGTTGTGAGTTGAACTCATTTTCACTGTCTTGTTCTCGGCATTTGCAGACCAGCGTTCGAGCATTCTTTCTCTGTGTCGCAGCCAGTGCTAGAGCCGCAGTGCGTGTGCAGTTCCTGCCTACGGTTGCTTCCTTAACAAATGTTTTCGTTGAGCTTATAGCTGTAAGTGATTTCCTATGTTTTCATATTGGCCGGTTTCTATTGTTAACTATATTTGTGATATTTTCTTGGACTACTCTGTTTTCTGTTATCATGATAACTACTTCTACTACTTCCCTACTACTACTATTACTACTTCTACTACTTCTGTCTTCTATCAACTACTTCTACTTCTGTCTACTACTTCTACTACTTCCCTACTACTACTGTCTACTACTTCTACTTCTGTCTTCCCAACTACTTCTATCTACTACTTCCCTACTACTACTTCTGGTCTTCTATCTGCTACTTCTAGTACTTCTATGTTTAGCAGCAGTTGCTCTATTTTTTTTGGCAACCAGCAGCTGCCTTTTTTTGGCAAACTCTCACCTCCTCTCTCCTTTTTTGCTTGCTTTGTTGTGCAACTACTCTGTACTATACTCTGTACTCCTCCTACTACTTCTACTATAAGCTTTTTTTGCTACTTCTACTACTTCCCTACTAGTATTGTTTACTACTTCTACTTCTGTCTTCTACCATGAGCTTTTTTTGCTACTTCTACAACTTCCCTACTACTACTGTTTACTACTTCTACTTCTATCTTCCCAACTACTTCTGTCTACTACTTCCCTACTACTACTTCTGGTCTTCTATCTACTACTTCTAGTACTTCTATGTTTAGCAGCAGTTGCTCTATTTTTTTGGCAACCAGTAGCTGCCTTTTTTTTAGCAAACTCTCACCTCCTCTCTCCTTTTTTGCTTGCTTTGTTGTGCAACTACTCTGTACTCCTCCTCCTACTTCTACTATAAGCTTTTTTTGCTACTTCTACTACTTCCCTACTAGTACTGTTTACTACTTCTACTTCTGTCTTCTACCATGAGCTTTTTTTGCTACTTCTACTACTTGCCTACTACTACTACTACTACTGTTTACTACTTCTACTTCTGTATTCTATCAACTACTTATACTTATGTCAACTACTTCTACTACTTCCCTACTACTACTATCTACTACTTCTGATTGTCCGATCTACCTATCAGGTTCGGAAGATATTAAGCATATGATGTTCATGTGTGATCAAGCAAAGTCAGTATGGCAGTTGTTGCTTTTTTTGGGAAGCAGCACCTGCTTTTTTTGCCAAATCTCCCCTCTCCTCTATTTTTGCCACCTTTCCTATCCTCTATGTTTGGGAAGCAGCTACTTTTTTTTTTACACCTTTTCTCTCTATGTTTGTTAAGCAGTTGTTGCTTTTTTTGCCAAATCTCCCCTCTCCTCTCCTCTGTTTTGCCGATGATGAAATTGTCCAAGTCCATACATTATATGGAATATGAGCTGATGATCAAGAACTTATGAGAAACTTGGCATCATTAGCAGCCGCCCCTACATTACCTTCTTCTCTCTTCTCTGTTATGATGCCTTGATGCTCCAAGTTCATGATCAAATGATGATTGACATGTTTCTGAGGCCTCTACTACTGCTACTACTCATTTTTTTGATATATTGTTGTTTTATAGGACTACTTTGGTTTATAGACATTTTTGATTTCTTATACCTTCTCACGTACCTAAAGCACACTTTCTTGCATCTATTAGAACAAAGCGTGAAATAACGTCACGGACACCAGACAGTGTAGCCCGATGCCCCGAGCATGATGAGCAGCCAACCTATGAGGAGCAAGCACTAGAGGACCAGCTTACTCAGGAGCAATTCGATAACGAGTTAGAAAAGGATCTAGAAGTGATGCTTACTCAGGAGCAGTGTGACGAGGAGGAAGGGGAGCAGAAAGAAGAGCAGGAGAGGCTGCTGAAGGCGAAGAAGAAGAGGATGATGTTGATGATGACTCAGAAGAGGGATATGTAAGTCCCGAGGATCCTTTCCCACGTGAAGCCAGAAGGAGGCCAATGGAGGAAGATTTGGACAAGGATTTTGACCCAAACGAGGAGGTAGGAAAAAAGCCTTAGCTTGTAAATTTTGCTAAAGCTTTGGCCGTGTTACCTCTGCTAACACTTTGACCTGTCATATATACAGGTCTCTCCTGAAACTCGGAAAAGACGACGTCGACGTCCGTGATGTCTCGCTGGACAAGACGGAGTAGAGGAAATGATAGCAGAGGCAACAGCCATAGAGACGGATCACGATGCCTCTGCTCCACAACCTCAAGAGACAACCACAACTACCAAGCCTAAGAGGAAACGAGGGGATAGAAAAGGAAATCTATATCTAGATAAGGCATGCTATGTGATAACGGAGGTCGGGCAAGCAGGGGAGATCCTTGAGCCGAAGGAATTAAGAGGACGATTTCATAATACGATCGGGGCCCTAGTAAGAGATAAATTGAACCCAGTAATCCCTAACTGGAAAGAGGTACCAGAGAATAAAAAGAATGAACTATGGGATAGGCAGCTGAAGCTCAATTTTAGATTTTCAAAGGGTAAACATGAACTGGTAAAAAATGCTTTCAGGATGATGGGAGAGTCATTCCGACGTTGGAGATCGGAGCTCAACACGAAGTATATCCAAAAGGGGTAAACTCCCTTCAACGAGTTCGGCAAAATAACTCCTAGTCAATGGGAGGAGCTCGTGACTCAGAAGGCTTCACCGGAGGCATTGGAGCTCCGTGCCCGTAACATCGAGCTGGCGAAGAGGAACAAACACCACCATCATCTAGGCCCCGGTGGCTACTATGCCAAGGAAGAGCAGTTTAGGAAGATGGACAAAGAGGTCGCAACTGCTGGGAATATCGATGTGACGAATTTGAAGGTACGCTCAAGGAATTGGATATATGCGAGGAGTACAGAATCATTCGGTGGTAATCTTAAGTTTGATAAGCCGGAGACTCAAGAGGCAGTATCAAGGATACTGAAATATGCTGAAGACAAGGAGAAGGACTCATTCAATCCTTCCAGAGAGAGGGACGAGCTTAGCCTTGGCTTGGGAAACAAGGAGCACACAGGCCGCACCAGGGGGCTAGGGAAAAGGACGACCTGGAAGCAAGGATTCAAAGAGGACAGGCACATGTACAAGAAACATGGCAGAGACCGGGAGACTAATCTTGAGCTCCAAGTGAAGGCTCTAGTTGTGAAGGCGCTAGAGGAGCAAGGATTGTCTATGGAGCCACGGATATTAGTGACGCCGCCAGGAGAACTGGCATTAGTTGGCAGCCCTCTGAAAGTTCCTAGCAGCCAAGGTTCCACTACAGCCACAACCCCCATCGATCGCATATGGGAACCAACTAGTTGCACCTTGGAGTTTCTCATCGGCCGGCAGAACACTGTGATGGAGGTGGCAACGGGTGTGGCACATCCTTCCGGTGGCTTACACCACAATAATAAGATACCACCGGACTACACTAGGGTCGAGGTGCATACCATGAAGCCCGAGTTCATGCAGTGGAGGATAGACTACGCAACTCCCGAGGGGCTGGTGTTACTCGGAGACGTTATTGGGCAGTTCATCCTCTAGCACAAACGGGACATTATGTTGACTGCTTCTTCGCTGTATCCCCCTCTCCAAAATCTGGAGCGAGTTGTTGAGGTCAGGGAGATATTTTCACCATCTCGTGACCACCACATTCCTGAGATGCCATATTCTTCCCCACCTCCTAGCGAGCATGTGCCTGATGAGATGCCATAATCTTCTCCAGCTCGTACCGAGCAAGTGCATGATGAGATGCCACAGTCTTCTCAACAAGCATAGCCGATACATGAACAACGAGTGCCTCCTGAAGAAGGTGATGCACAAGAAGATAAGGACGTGCCTGAATGGGAACTTCGAAAGAAGCATCCAATCACCATAAGGCCAGTTTATGTTCTGATGAAAGACGTCTCGTTGGTGTCCAAGTGGTATTCCCATGACCTGTTCAAGCCTGAGAACCAAGTTAAAAAAAGTCCCATCACGGGGTTCTGAGGAGGCCGTCACTAGCAAACTCCACCAAATTGCAAAGCAGTATCCAAATGTTGATGCCATCAAATGGTCAAAGGATTGCCCAAAAACATATGAAAGAGGCAAGCCCTTCCTACCAAACCAGGACATCCAGCGCCTACCACTTGGAATGAGAAGGTTCTATGATTGGTTCTTGCGTGTTCTCCCAACGAGCATAGACCTCATACAAGCATGCTTCCCCACCGGCACATTTGGAAGCCTAGCCGGGAAAATTGTCTTTGACTTCAATGACATGCAGACATGCTTTCACCTGGGAGCAATGGAGATGAATCTAATTCGCACATGGTGCCTGTAAGTCCTTGTCCTCCCGATATGATATGAATGTAATTCTTGAATTTTGTTGTAACTAACCCAAGCCGTGATTTGTAGAATGCAAGTGCACATTGTTAAACAAATGCTAAGTGTGAAAGCCAGGTATATAGACCCTCAAGCTATAGCCCAAACAAATTTTAATTATCCTAAACAGTGAAAACTGGATGCCAAAGAGCTAGCTGCTGCAAAGACTCTTCGGGAGAAAGAGAACATCCGTACGGCGAAACTAAGGGAAGAGTCCCTTAAGGTTGCGGCATACATTGCCCTGGCTTTCAAAATACTCCAACAGCACTCTACTGTATGGCTACCATACAACTTCGAGTAAGTTCAACTCTATACTTAAAGCTTTGTTCGATATATTTTATTCGTGCAAAAAAGCTTATCTAGTTCTATGATTAAATCCATGTAGCAACCACTGGATTTGTATAGCCGTCGATGCTGGTAGGAGCATGGCATGGGTCTTTGATTCAATAGATAGGGACCCGGTGACATACAAAGACTTCATATCGATTCTCAAGACGTATACATATCGACAATCCTCATTAGCTTATATGTTTGTATACATACTTGTAACGTTCACTTTTGGATACTAACAAGTTGTATTTGCTAAAATAATTCGAACAGGGCATTTAGGTTCTATGTCACTACACATCACGGAAGGCATGATACAGTAAGAAAGGAAAAGCTGGCTATAAAAACACTATGTGCGGTAAGTATAACTTACTTCTTTAGTACTCCATTACATGGCTGTTAAAAGCATTACTTAATATTTTCATATGCAAAACACATAGTGCCCCAAGCAGAAGCCTGGAAGTGTACATTGTGGATACTATATATGTTCTATGATGAGTAACACCGGTGCCTACAGGAGACACCCCTTAAGGGTAAGTTTGAACCTCTTCACTCGTAGTATAAAAACTTCGTACATGGTATGAAATACTACACCGAAACTTGTTCTCTTATAGTGGAAAGAAGAGAAAGGAATGAAAAGAGACCCATACAAGGATGACCAACTCTTAGAGCTCGTCAGCGACCTTTGCAACTTCATATTGGACCAGATTGTACACGTCAAAGGCGCCTACCATGACCGAGAGTCTGACTTAGGTAGAAATCATCAGTACCAACACCTTCGTGAGACTGAAAGGCTAGCTCTAGGACGTTGATAACAATGTATTTGGAATTTGTATATTTAATGATGGATTGTATATATTCTTGTGAATTGGACTTATAATTGTAGTTTATATAATACTCTTGTGCTTGTAGTCTAAGGGGTTCGGAACGTTGGTCGCGGGGCGTTCGACAACGCGAATGTGGTTCGGAACGTTGGTCGCGGGGCGTTCGGCAATGCGAACGCGATTCGGAACGCTGGTCGCGGGGCGTTCGGCAACGCGAACGCGGTTCGGAACATTGGTCGTGGGGCGTTCGGCAACGCGAACGCTGGATGGAACACGCGGAAACAAACATTATTCTGGTCGAATTTGAATTGTAAATTTAAATTTTTTTTACGGGAAAACGTACTGTAGGGGCGGTTCTAGATTGAACCGCCCCTACAAACAGGTATTATAGAGGCGGCTGGTACTGCAGCCGCCCTAATACGAGCCATCCCTACAAATCAATTTGTAGGGGTGGCCTGGGAACCGCCCCTACAAATGTATGATTTGTAAAGACGGTAAGGGTTACGAGCTGCCCCTAAAAAACGTTTTTGTAGTAGTGCCATTTTGGAATGATGAAATTTTAGGTATATATATATGTCTCTGGTCAAACTACTAAAAATTTGACCAGATTTATAGAACAGAGTATTCCAATTTATGACACAAAATACGTATACTATAATATAACAATACATTTTTATGACTAACCTAATGACATTTATTTCATCTCATAATACTGATATTTTCTTAAAAACTTGGTCAAAGCACTAAGTACTATTCTAGAATCGCATCTTTTTCCAGATGGAGGAAGTACATACCTATAGGTATCGAGGTGTAATCTGTTATCCTTTGCTCAATTGTACGAACAATTGTGTCCTGCCCTCTTGTAAGAAACATTCCTGAACTTGTTCGGCTACTGCATATATTGCCATCAAGCAAAATGAGTATCACACACAGACAGAGGTAATGCAACATTGTAACATTCCTGAAATTGGGATTTAGGCAATGCTCAAACCTGCTATCTTTGCCCCCTCCGGTCAGGGGATCAACTACTTTCGACCTCGTCAGGCGAGGCTTTGCCAGTGAAATCAGATGGCCACATTCTATCTTGTACTGAGAACGAACAGCGTAGGATTCAGTGGTTACCAGATTACAATGTGAAGCAAACTAAAATGAACAGAAAGACAGTCGACAATAACAAAAGGGATCAGGTTGAAAATGAACAAGAAATTAATTAGTCCTGACATTAAAATTATTAAATCGACAGCCTACAGACATGACTTCATATATACACATGTTCAAAATATTTGCCAAGTGGGAAAAAGAAGAAAAAAAATGACAAACATAACACGAACCTCCCCATTCATATACACTGTACTGTATGAAATTACGACAGTGAAGATTACAATATGCATACATCCTGTTCTCCGCTAAAAAGAACTCTTAGTACTAAAGCTCATGACATTCCATATATACTAGTAGACGTTTCAAGTAAGCTGCCAGTACTGCTGCCGCCATAATATCGTCCCACTATGTTCTTTTGTGCATCTATCATAAATTTACAAAATACATAAGGGATAGGATTGATTCACAGATAAATTACAGGCGTGTTCGGCTGGCTGGCTGGCGAGTCAACTCACGGAATCACTATTCACGTCCTACCAAAACAGTATTTTCCTCTCACAACAATCAGCCAGAACAGTATTTTTCAGTCCTGCCGAACAGGCCCTACATCGCATGTAAATTTCAGTGGAAAAGGGGCAATGAGCTAGTGTCGCAGACGGCTAAGCAAATTCGATCACACAAGCATCAACTAACGGTGGTTTCGTGTTTTGCTGCGCCCACTCCTCGACTAAGATTTCAACATATACAAAAAAAAAAGACAAAGAAAAACAACTCGGTCGAGGTCTCCTAATTATTAACCAGTGCAATAAGATTGCATGTAGAACATCATATGGTCTTTTCCGCGTGATAATAGAAAGGAACGAGGCAAGGGACTCACAAGGAAGTGGTGGTACAGCCTAGCGCGGGGCTCCGATGACAACTCCTCCGTCCAGAGCCTTGCTTTTTTTCGGTGGCATCTCTACAGGTCCTGTGTAGAGAAATTTGCTGAATCGGTATAATAATATATATCATGGCGTCCATCAAATTCTTATCATCATCAAGGGCTGTTTATCGATCATCGATCATCGATCGGAGCACATAATTGCTCGGTGTTTTATTAAATACTAGTTAACATGCACGTGCGACACGCACGTGCCTAGAAAACATTTATCGTTTTTATTTACCATTTTCTAGAAAACATACTATCAGATTAATTCAGAATTGATTTTGGGCTATAATTATAAGTGAGACATAGAGTTTTTTAATGTAATATTATAGTGAAAATACATATATCTAAGATAGGAATAGTCGTTTTGTATTTACATAATTATTGGGTGCGCGTGTACATTTGTATAAATCAGGTTTCCTAGTGTTGTTTGCTCCAACATAGTCTTGAACTCCCAAGGGAAGTGATGAGATCAGCTATCCATGGTCCAACATTTTAGTGCTCTAAAAAACCTCAGGTCACTTCTGCATTTCCGGCAAGAAAAATATGTATGTACAATAAATATATTTGTTTACTAAAATAAGATTAAATAAAAGTACTGAATGTACCGGTGTCACGTCTCTAAAGACAATATTTTTTGTGCTCTTTCCAGTGGGGTCAACATCCTTATTTGTGTTGGCCAAAACCCAAGTGCTCTTACAAGAAACTCTTCTTGACAATGCTACATACAATTGGCCATGGGAGAAAACTGGTTCAGGGAGATAAACACCAACATTTGGTATTGTCTGACCCTGGGCTTTATTTATTGTCATTGCAAAACTCAATCTTATTGGGAACTGCTTTCGCTTAAACTTGAATGGCAATGTAAGGTCTTCAGAGGGGGACATGGGAATCCTTGGTATGAAAACTCTGGTTGCTGCATGATCTCCATTAACTATTTCAGCATCAATTGAATTGTTCTAGAATCCTCTAATGACCAACCTAGTGCCGTTGCAAAGAACGTTATGAGGATCAAGATTACGTAGTAGGATAACAGGACAGTCTTTTTTAACCTTAAGCTCATGACGAGGCAACCCATTAGGTGTAATAGAATTTAGAAAATCAAGAGGGTAATTATTCCTTGTATCATCATCCGCTGAGTCGAAACTGTAGTATACCTTCTCGTCTCCAGTAAACCTCTCGATCATTATTACATTCATTGCATCGACATGCTCATTTATAGTAGAAAGAATCGCACGTTCGCGCATATAATCTAGAGAGGTGCAATTTTCCTTGAGTTTGGGGAACACCTTATCGATAAGATTGTCAATTGGATTATCTTTTGAACTTTTTTTTTTGCATTCTTACTGGAATCTTGCCTCCATTCCACGATGATATCATCGGGCAATTCAACATAATTATCACCAAATGTTTTTTCTGTTTTGTTCCCAATTCTTAACAGGTACTCTGCAAACTAGTTATCATTTTTAGCTCGCATGTTTTGGGTAAGCTGAATCATTCATACATTGTCCCATATATATGACTTCGGTAAAGTAGCATCAATGATTTGTGCTCTTGTTCCTCATGTCACAACGGGTAGAACTTGCCTGAAATCACCTCCGAACAACATGACCTTACCTCCAAAAGGTTGATTGCAACCCATTATATCCTGCAATGTTCTGTCGAGTGTTTCTACTTTGCTTGTTTATTTGTCATGGCTACTTCATCCCATAATACCAAGGCAGCCTCATGCGAAATTCAATTCAGCATACCACTCTTTTTGTAAAGTTGCACATAGTGTTATTATCTAGCTTGATGGGAATCTTGAAGCGGGAGTGTACAGGTGTGTCCATGAGGCATGATACTTGTCTGCAATACCAAATGTGGTTGTAGCAATTGCTACAAGATTCATGGAGCGCACCTTTTCAAGCAAAGCTTTATATACATATGTCTTGCCGCCTCCCCGGTCCATTAACAAAAAATACCTGCCAACTTTCTTCTCCACATGATTCATAATCAAATCAAACCCAACTCTCTGCTCAATATTCAAGTGTTTCTATCATTTTAGATGTTCTTCTTTATATCCAATATTCAATTCTTCATAAAGCTCTCTGTAATGGTCTCTTGACACCTCATCTAATGAAATAAAGTGTAAAGGGTCATGTCAAAATGATGAATAAGAAGCATTAATTTTTAATAATGTTTAGTGACATATCAAATTGTCATTGTGATGTTAAGGTAAATACAATGTTTATGAATAAAAAAAGTTTTCCGAAATTTTTATATTTATCAATTTCCCCAGGCATCTAGTTCAGAAGTCCATAGTTTGTAATGTCTATACCCATATCTTTAACATGTATAGATATATCTCTAAGAACCATTTGTTCAACCATTTAGCCTTGAGGAGGTTTATAGTCTAGGAACCCTGCCCTAGAGTTCTCCAACCAATGCAATAGAGCAGAGATCCTATGGTCTTTGCCAAGAGTGAACAGATGATATGAACATAAGGCATCCTCCTCTTTCCCTTGAAACCATCAACAATCCAGTCCTCCCACTCACAAATGAGCAAGTCAACAATATCGAATTCGATGTGTCCCAACACCAAAGAAAGCCGCCATCGTTGAATGACCTGTGATTGCCTCACCAAATCGCCCTTGGGTACTATATCAATACATAGACTGCCTTGCAACAGAGTTCAAAGTAAAGATTACGTTGGTAATTAAATTTCATCATCGGCACTTTTGCTTGCGTCGTCGATGGGAGTGGTTGTCTTCCCCTTCTCTCCTTCCTTCCCCGGTTCCCTGTCTTGACTCTATAGTGCTTCTTCCAAGGGCGTGGTCGTAGCGCGCATCGCCGGTGGTAGTGGTAGTCTTCTTTTCTCTCCTTCTCAAGTCCAAGGTTCCCGTGATGAGTCCGTCATCGTCCGCTTCCATGGGCAGCGGTCACGTCCACGCCTATGACATTGTCAATTACAGAATCAACTTTAGTAGAATCGATCTCCATGTCCTCCTGTTCTCGAGACCCTACATTTTGATCTCCTATTTCCATACCTGGCTGACCATCACTCCCCGTATTTGTCCATTCTTCGCCTCCGTATCTTGTTGAGCTTTACTTCCCGTGTCTGGTGACCATCACCCCCCTATCCTATTCACCTATTGCCTATCTACCTGTTCAACCTATAAAATTGGACCTTGAGAGAGCCGATGACTAGGAGTAGCACACAAAGCGAGATTAGTTGGCAGCCTATCCGGTGGAGGTGGAAGACCGCTACGTTCGATAAAGTAGGTAAATTTATAGTGCCAGTTGGCTCTATCATCTTGCATTTGTTCAAGCATCGTGGTTTGGATTCTGAGTATAGATGCGTGCATCTCATTCATCGCGGTATTTTTCCTTGCCTGGTCTTGGTTAAATTGCCACATTTCTCTTTGCATGCTGCACATCATCTTTGTCAAAGATAGTATACTCTTTGACGCAGAGTCACCGAAGCTCCCGCCTCATGATCATGTGCACTGTTCGAATTGTTGACCGGTGATGGAGTTTCCATATAGTCTTCGTCATCACCGTTAGTATCCATATAGCCACCCACCATCCAGCAAGAGTTGCACCAGCCTCTGCCTCTCTCAATCGCAAGTCCTCTTGGTCCGCCTTGGCTCGCTATGCTGGTGTCATAAGTTCATTCGTACATCGCTCTCAAGCCACGTGCTCCTCTGCGTCTGTCATTTAGTGCAGGAGGTTTATAGTCTAGGACCCTGCCCTAGAGTTCTCCAACTAAACGCAATAGACAGGAGATCCAATGGTCTTTGCCAAGAGCGAACAGATGATATGAACATAAGGCATCCTCCTCTTTCCCTTGAAACCATCAGCAATCCAGTCCTCCCACTCACAAATGAGCAAGTCAACAATATCGAATTCGATGTGTCCCAACACCAAAGAAAGCCACCACTGTTACATGACTGTGATTGCCTCACCAAATCTGGCCCTTGTGTACTATATCAATACATAGACTGCCTTGCAACAGAGTTTGAAGTAAAGATTACGTTGGTAATTAAATTTCATCGTCGGCACTTTTGCTTGCATTGTCGATGGGAGTGGTTGTCTTCCCCTTCTCTCCTTCCTTCCCTGGTTCCTATGCTGACTCTGTAGTGCTTCTTCCATGGGAAGTGGTCGTGGCGTCATCGTCGGTGGTAGTGGTAGTCTTCTCTTTCTCTCCTTCTAGAGTCCTAGGTTCCTGTGATGAGTCCGTATTGTCGCTTGCATGGGCAGCGATCACGTTAGCTATGACATTGTCAATTACCGAATCAGCCTTAGTAGAATCTATCTCCATGTCCTCCTGTTCTCGAGACCCTACATTTTGATCTCCTGTTTCCATAATTGGCTGACCATCACTCCACATATTTGTCCGTTCTTCAGTCTCCGTATCTTGCTGAGCTTTACTTCCCGTATCTGGCTGACCATCAATCCCTGTCCAGTTCACCTGTTGCCTATCTACATGTTCAACCTGTAAAATCAGACCCTAAGAGAGCTGATGACTAGGAGTAGCACACAAAGTAGGATTAGTTGGCAGCCTATCTGGTGGAGGTGGAAGACCGCTACATTCGATAAGGTACGTAAATTTATAGTGCCAGTTGGCTCTATCCTCTTGAATTTGTTCAAGCATCGTGGTTTGGGTTCTGAGTATTGATGCGTGCATCTCATTCATCGCGGTATTTTTCCTTGCCTAGTCTTTGTTAAATTGCCACATTTCTCTTTGCATGCTGCACATCATCTTTGTCAAAGATAGTATACTCTCTAATGTAGAGTCGCTAGAAGCTCCCGCCTCATGATCATGTGTAGCTGTTCGGAATTGTTGACCTGGTGATGGAGTTTCTATATAGTCTTCGTCATCACCGTCAGTATCCATATAGCCACCCACCATCCTAGCAAGAGTTGCACCAGCCTCTGCCTCTCTCAATCGCAAGTCCTCTTGGTCCGCCTTGGCTCGCTGTGCTGGTGTCATAAGTTCGTACACCGCTCTCAAGCCACGTGCTCCTCTGCGTCTGTCATTTAGCATAGGAGGTTTATAGTCTGGGAACCCTACCCTAGAGTTCTCCAACTGAACGCAATAGATAGGAGATCCTATGGTATTTGCCAAGAGCAAACAGATGATATGAACATAAGGCATCCTCCTCTTTCCCTTGAAACCATCAGCAATGCAGTCCTCCCACTCACAAATGAGCAAGTCAACAATATCGAATTCGATGTGTCCCAACACCAAAGAAAGCCGCCATTGTTGCATGACTGTGATTGCCTCACCAAATCTGGCCCTTGGGTACAATGACTTCTTGAAGGCAAGGAGGAGAGCAGTTGATAGTTGTGTCAACTCTTCTGGTCTCCTCAAAGGACTGAAAGGTTGCCTAAAGATAATCAAAACTGTCTCAACAGGTGGTTCCGTCCCTCCTGCTAGGACATGACGAGGAGCATATGGTGACAAGTAACATAACTCATGTACTTTCTACTCTACAAGTGGAACACCCAAAGCCTCAGCTATTTGGTGTCTAGTGAGTTGGTGACGATCCCCGTCAAACATGAACTCATTGAAATCTCGATCTTGGGGTATCCACAAAGAAGCAAAAAATATCTTCACCTATTCTGGAACATAATGGTGCGCCCAGTCAACAAGTCAAATAGTCTAGGCATGTATGATAGGTGACCCTTGATCTCTTCCTCAGTAGCTCCTGCCGCTTTCGCTAGGCCCTCAACTGTAAGCTGACTGTGAGCACAACACTTGACGGGTTCACAACAAATGGCATCGTAGAAGGCACACTAAAGTTTAGTCTAGAATGGCCCTTTTTCTGACCGGCCTTGGGTCTAGGAACCACTCTGGGGGAGCAAACCTCAATGCCTGAATCTTGCTAGCTCTAGGGCTCAACAACTTCGAAGCTGTGGGAACCAACACCTGTTCCTCCTCCTCTTCTTCCCTTTCCCTCTCCTGCCGCGACAAAGCTCCTTGACCAATACCACTACGTTTCAAGTTGCGAGCAGAGCATCGGGGAACTATACCGGCCGTGCTGTTGCACTAACTTTTCACAATTGTTGCTGCTTTTATAGTTGCTCTTTGCATCATGGTGTAATTTTTCTTGGGCTTCTTTTTAACAGACAACGAATTCACTTTTTCTACCTGTCCCCTTGGTCCTCTTGCATTTTTTGTCCTGGCCATGTTAATTCACGAAACCTGCAAAACTGCGCGAAGACGGCTGGTCAAAAACTTACGAAATTGGAAGCCACACTTCGCTATTTCTAAGGGAATCTTGCAACACTTTGTTACTCTATAACATGTGGAGGTCAAAAAATGTGTGTAGCAACGAAATAGCCCAAAATTTGATGTATACTTCCTATTAATTCACAATTCAATTGATGTACTTTCACTACAAGAAATGTGTGGTGTTTTGACGTATTTAGTATGACAACAGGTCATAATATCATTATATCATCCAGTTTATGACATTCTGTTGTAGGCATTTCGACTTAGTGATAATAAAAAGTTGTATGTCACAAAAAACGTCATATGGCTAGTCCAATTCCATCTAGTGACGATATTTGCTACGTCATATAGGCATTTTCTGTGTCACAAAGTCCAATTTACAAATGCCATCAACTATGACAGAGTTTGTGCATCACAAAACAATTTATGATTTTTTTAAGCATTGTTGTTCATGTTGGCATGTTCCATAGCCACATGGTCAGGTGGGTCCATATATTTTTTTATTTTCATTGTTTTCCTAACATATTTCAGCCCATGTTGTCTATATTTCACAGTCCACGTTGTAAAAGCTGGTGCTCTATTTTATATACGCCTAATCACTACAGCAAAAAAATAAGCATCCCAAAATTAGCATCGGAGGAGGTTGCTAAAAATACCAAAACACTGATGGACGATTGGCCGTAGATTTATAGTCAGTCCCAATAAAAATGTATTTTTGTGTTGTTTAATAAAATAATAAATTAAGGAACATTGAGTGATTTTGATCTTATGTGTAATTGTTTGTTCTAAACTCAATTTAGGCGATTTGCAATGTGAAGAGGATATGTTGGAAAGGGAAGTGGAGAGATAAAAATTAATAGGGATATATAGGGGACATGGACACAATATTATATTTATTAGTTTGTTCTTACATGTTAATATATATACTCGTGCTAATGAGTAATTAATCCTGCATGCCTCATTTTTATGAAAATGAAGCGCTAATGAGTAATTTATTTGTATATGTAATCCCAATAGAAATCGTAGTAGTTCTAAATTGATCCCAGCCCCAGGTCCTTCTACGTGTAGTGTGAGACTAGTTCTGACCCGTTGGCGCGAGTAGCACAAGCAAAAGCAGCACAGAGCCACAGACAAATGGGCCCACAGGCCACCTGCCGCACCGGTTGGGGACCGCCTCCAAGCCGTGGCTCAAAGCAAAGAAAAACAAATAAATTAAAAAAAAACTACTGAGTCACGGATCGAACGATCCCTCCCATTTTCAAAGCTTTGGACTCTACCGCCAGACCATCAACATGTTGCTGGTGCATCAAGCAAAATTAGCATATAATATAATGCTATGTGCACCCAGGCGGGCCAGTAGCCAGTCAAGTCGACCGCCCCGGTTCCCTCCGTAGAGGTAGCCCAGAACTATGCATATTGAATTTTAACATCTGTTCATTCATTCTCGAATACTTTCCCCATGGCACACTTACAATACTTCTATTAAACGTGTCGCCCAGGGTTCCTCTATTAAACGTGCACACTTACAATACTTTCCCCATTCTCGAATACTTTCCCCATGGTTCCTCTAGCCCCTGCCTTCCCGGCGTCCTCTCGCTCGCTAACTCGCCGCGCGGTGGAAACGCCACGCCCAGGGTGAGATCCGCACCGGCCTTCGCCGGCCTCATCACCGCCCCATCACCTCCGATCTCCACAGGTGCGACTAACGCCCCCTCATCTTGGATCATCCTGCATTCACAGCTTTTGGGTTGGATACCACTCGATTTTGTTGTTGATTTCGGTACCTGTGTGGCACTGTGCTCTGTGCGTGTGGTGTAGGGCAGCCAGAGGAGGAGGGGGCATAGGGAGATGGCGGCAGCCCAATATCAAAACAAAGTTCGCTTGCTCTGTATGCTCCGTGACCTCCTATTTGTTTTGTCCCAATCAACTTTTCCTTCTATATATGCTCTGTGTTCGTATGGTCATCCGATTTGTTTTGATGTAGGCAGGTAGGCGGTCTGGATGCGCCGGTGCACGACTGCGGTCGAGATAGACTAGCATCTGTGGGTGTGCGTGATCCGACGCTAGTCTCCCAGGTTGAGGCTCTCCAATTGATCTTTTTACTTTGGACTTATAGATATCTGTACAATAATTTTATAAGCTTCCTATCATGATCGTGTGTTCATACGCTATTTGATTGCAAGTAGACATCTTGTGTGTTTGAACTTCATACATATCGATTTTAATTGCAAATGTTAGCTGCTGGACTACATATAATTCCAAAGAATTTGTTGTCTCTTGCAAATTACTTCCACTAGAACTCTTGTATTAATTTCGATTCAAATGCAGTTATGTGTTTGCATGAACTACAAGTAGCTCATTGGTTAGCTTTTTGATTAGTCATTGTTTAGTTCATCCCCTAAAGTTTACTTCCTATCACATCAGATGTTTGGACACATACATAGAATATTAAATATAGACTAAAAATAACTAATTACAAAGATTGCGACTAATTTGTGAGACGAATTTTTTAAGCCTAATTAGTCCATGATTTGATAATGTGGTGCTACAGCAAATATGTACTAATGATGGATTAATTAGGCTTAATAAATTCATCTCTCGAATTACCGAGGACTTCAGTAATTTGTTTTATTATTACTATCAAATACTCCCATATGATACCCAATGTGACAACCGATGAAACATCCCTAAACTTTACCTCTGAATTTAAACACCACCTAACCATGTTTTTGGAATATCGTGAGTGAATGTGTACTTACGTGTTTTTGTGTAATTTTAGGGAAATCTGTACGTGGTCCGTCTACTCCGAAGAATACAAGAACCGAGGAAAGATCGCTGCATGTGTATCGTGATAGGAAGTAGATCTGTCACTATTTGTAAAATAGTGTATTTTGGTCATTAGTGAAATTTAAGTGGATATGGATAATACTGTACGATGAATAGTTGATTAAATATATTTTGTTGCATATGCGTGGTACATGGGCTGTTTTTAATGTTTGGGCTGTTTTGATGGGATGTACCAAATTAAAATAATCAGGTTGCGTGCCCTGCTATGCTGCTGGGCTGGGCTGACAGTTAAATCCGGCTTGGTCCGTTTTTTTATCTAGATAGTGTTTTTCTCTCACAGATTCATCTAGATTCCTTCAGATTCCTCCAAGCGAACGGGGCCTAACTTGGGCCACAAAAAAATGGTTGATAATGGTGGGCTGAAAATAAAATCTGAGAAAGTTAAATGGGTCGTAAAATTACAAAACAAGTGGGCCTCGGCGCAAAAAAAAGCAGGCCAAATAATATTTTGGGCCTGATATAAGTCTGCTAACCACATGGGCCTTAATAGGCCATATTTTAATTTTATGACGTTTATTGGCGTGCCAACTCGGCGCCACATCATCTACCTATATGACATGGTCTATGGGCTTGTGACAATAAACCATTGTCATAAGCTTGTGACATTAAATATACAAACGTCACATAATCAATTTGTGATGGTGGCTTTTTGACATTTGTATTTTCATTAACTGAATGTCAAAAAATTTAATTTATGACATAAATTACATATATTATGACGTAATAGAATGTTAAAAAGCCACACATTTCTTGTAGTGTTTAGCATTCGGACAACAATGCACCTATGTGAGTGCGATGGCTTCCAATTGAATTACAATGCACCAAACTTCAAATGACTTTAGCAGTACTTTTCAGCGAATGAACAATGTTTTCCTCTCACAACAAATCAACATCAACCATCACAAAATCGCTCCGATTCAAATAATGTGTGTAGCAACGAAATAACACAAAATTCGATGTATACTTCCTATTAATTCACAATTCAATTGGTGTACTTCAGCATTGGGGCAACAATGCACCTATGTGAGTGTGATGGCTTCCAATTGAATTACAATGCACCAAACTTCAAATGACTTTAGTAGTGCTTTTAAGCGAATAGATAATGTTTTTCTCTCACAACAAATCAACATAAGCCAAATTTCAACAAAATGAACAGGCCCCTAAACCAAGAACATTGCAATTAATTCTTACCGGAGACAGCGATGAGGCCTGGGCGCCTTTAGATTGAATGACTGCGAGGTCTGCGCCTTTAGCTTCCGAGGTAGGTAGCGGCGCGAGATACGGACTACGGTGGCACGGCAGAATGAACCGGTGGCACATGAGCAGACGATAGGCGTTCTAGCGGGAGGAGCAGAGGCCGCCGTAGGCGCACGGGCGGGCCACACGATGATTTTGGCATGGCGCAGTTCGGAGATCTGGACAGGGGTAGCGTGGGTTTTCCTTTCTTTGAACAGCAGGCGGCGGCGGACGCCCTGAGTGTCGGGACCAGACGGCCGGCGTTAGGTTTGGGATATTTAACTATCTGCCATCCTTTACGAATGGCACTCCTCCGTTTGCTAGTTTTACACGGGAACCTACATATTTGCCACAAAAATAGTAGAACCTACTACATATTTGTCACTTTCGCTAACGTGGCACGCCACGTGTGTATGCCAGCGTGGCAGCGAGCCCTAGAACCCCTGCAGGAGATGCGAACTGACCAATTGACCCTACTGCCTCTCTCAGTCAACTCGTTGATGCGTGGGCCCCGTATGTCATATTCTCCTTACGGACGTCCCGGATTCAATAAACAATGATGGACGGCTTAGATTCCAGACACCAAAAAATAGAAGACCATAACATACGCCAGCGTAACGAGCATCAACCATCACAAAACCACTCTGATTCAAAATTGCTCTGATTCAATGTGAAATGACGGGGAGTGTTGGGGCGACGCCTCATAAACCACAACCGGCGTGACATTGCCATCGGTCACCTCGGGAACCCAACAACGCTGTTTTGGGCTACGCCATCGAGATGGCGTCCAACGTCTAAGATCAAGTGGCACAGTGCACTTAGTGGCCGGACGATACTATTTAAATAACTAAGAAGTAAATCTGTCTCACCATCGGCGACGAGCAATGGCAAGGTACAAGAAGCCTAGGATCCCTACCATTCCACCGGGCTTCTCTTCAATGCTGCGCTACAAGAAGCCCAGGATTCCTCCATTCCCACCCATCGAGATCGTGTCTAATGATGACGAGGATGAGGACGACGAGTCAAGCGAAGACACTGGGTTGGAAGCATCCGCCTCCTCTAGCAATGGCGGGGGCAGTGGTTTTGTAGGTTTCTCCATGTATTTTGGAGTACCCTCATCAGCATTCCCCATGTACCCATATTATAACACTAGAAATGAATCTAAGTATTCTACTATTACAGTGCTTCGTTCTTCATTGTCTCACACATACAACAAAAATGGCACACGAGTTTAGCTGCAATAATGACAACATTCATCCCAGATGAAATTAACAGGTCCATAGACAATCAAATAACATTTGTCCATTTGAACATGTCGTGACAGAGAGATACATCAAATGCAGCTTTATTCACTACTTTGTTAATGACTCCAAGAACAAGAACAAGGGAACATAGGGAAGAAAGTAAGGTCTGCTCATGAACCCTGATAGGATGCTATGTCTATGTCGACAGAATATCATCGGTAGTCCTCCGAGGGGTATCCCATGAAGGTAGATTGATCGGCAGAGAGGCGGGTAATCAAGAACAAGAAGGCAACAAAGACACATGAGACAGGTTTAGGCCGTCAGTATAACATAATACCCTACTCCTGTGTTCTGTTGGATTGTATTGGCTATCGTATGATATTGCGTGAGATCAGATGCCTTAGGCTCGGCCTAGGATCTGTATGTGGATTTTGACTAGGGGATTCCTGCCTCTCATTATATACTCTGGAGGGGTAGAGTTACAAGGAAAGTATCCTATTTGGTACTATACAATATCTTACGGTGCACGTCGACCAATGTCGTGCATGCCTTGATCTTGTGGGTTGGGCCACCCCTGGGGGTGCAGCCCATGGGACATGCCGTGGGTATCGGGGGTCGTACCCCCCACAGCTAGTCCCCGAGCCTGACTATAGGTGATGTAGTCACATGGTGCTAGGGTCAGAAAGTAGAAGAAAGGCAAAAGACCGGCCGAGCAGGCAACCAGTCCACGGGTGGAGACCTGAATTGAAAAGCGCACATTCACCACAAGGTGAAGTGTGCCCACTTAGTCCTTGAGCCTGCTGGAATATGAAGAATGAATCTTGTAGCAGGGTCAAAGAAAAAGAAGTCTGAAAGCTTGCCGACATCATCTGACATGCGCGTATTAAGACCCCAGACGTGCTGCCTAAGATCAGCACCCTGATCCGAACAGCATGGAGCAGCTTGATAGCACACTGATGAGGCGTAGCAAGATCCGACCATCGAGGGAGTCCCCAGCGTGGCTAGCGATGTCCGAGCATCGAGGAGTCTCTAGCGTAGCTGGCGACGTCCGAGCACCGAGGAGTCCCAGCGTGGCTGGCGACATCCGAGCACCGAGGAGATCCCGGCATAGCGGGCGATGTCTGAGCACCGAGGAGACCCCAACATCGCTAGTGATGTCCGAGCACTGTGGAGTCCCCAGTGTAGCTGGCGATGTCCGAGCACCGAGGAGTCCCCCGCGTAGCTGGCGATGTCTGAGCACCGAAGAGCCCCTGGCATAGCTTGCGATGTCTGAGCACTGAGGAGTCCCCAGTGTCTCTGGCGATGTCCGAGCACCGAGGAGTCCCTGGCATCGCTAGCGATGTCCGATCACTGAGGAGTCCCCTGACGTAGCTAGCGATGTCCGAGCACCGAGGAGTCCTCGGCGTAGCTAGCGATGTCCGAGCACCGAGGAGTCCCCGGCGTAGCTGGCGATGTCCGCAAGGTGAAGTGTGCCCACTTAGTCCTCGAGCACGAAGAACCTGAGTGACGAGGAGTCCCCGGCGTAGCTGATGATGAAGCACGAGCGACGAACAGTCCGGTTAACTGATCAACGATGAAGTGAGCATTGAGTAGGAACAACCAACGAATAGTCAGATCAACTGGTCGGCGACGAAGTCGATGAACCTAGCGGTCCGACCAGTTGATCGGTGGAGAAGTCCGAGCACCAGGTGGTCCGATCACCTAGACGATGATCCTGCAATACAAATATGTAGAACGGGTAGTACATGATGTAAAAATATATGAACTCCGGAGAAAAATCGGCAATGGCAATGAAATAGCGTATGTAGCTCGACGATCAGTTGGTGTGAAGATGTATTTATATTTAATATAAACCGCCCGAACAGTTAGTGTGTAGCTGAGTCTCTAGCCCTAGCTAGCTTGTTAACAATAATGTCGAGCGCGGAGCCTGTGCATGTGTAGGAGGAACAGGCATGACCAAGGAACCATAGCCGACCACCCATAACACAGAGCGCGGAGCCCGTAGCACGTGTAGGGAGGAGCCGGAGACAGGGCCATCTCTGGAGGCGTTCGAGCATCTACATGACTGTTCGGGGGTTCGCAAAATCGTTTGCAGAGCAAATATGGAGAAAACAGCTCGGAGAAATATTATGGCGATATACGGAGATTGGAGAATATTTAGAAAAATATTAAAGCGTGACTTAGCTTTAGGTAGAACGTCTGGTCGATGGCATACGACATTATCTGGTCGGCGAGAGGATGGACAACTCCAACCTGGTTGACGAACTTGCCCCTTAGGGCATCTTGGTAAGCGGCGGCGACGACGTTGGTGAACCCAAAGGGTAGGGCCGTAACCCCTGAAGTTTCCCGAGCAGACTCCGATAAATTTGGATCGAAGGGTGATCGGCGCTGAACCAGAGTGTCCAGAGCCGATTCGGCGATGGAGAGGCAATCGGCGAGCTTCAAACCAACCTGATCGATGGATGCGATCAGATCATCATTATTGATTTGCCTCCTCTAGTAGGGAGGAAGCGGGCGGTGAGTTGTCGATGAAGGCGACCTCAAAATGGTTCTGAGATCAGATCTGCGGTTGCAGGAGTTGGGGTGATCGGCGTAGAATCGATCTACACCGGCTCGAGGAGCTCTCCGACTCCGTTAGCATTGATGCCACGAGATTGATCCGACCGTGAAGATCTGGTCGGGCTATGGGAGGGACAAAGAGCCTATGGAAAAAGCCATCTTGTTCGACAAGGAAACATCACGCACTCCCCTACCTGGCGCGCCAATTGTCGACAGAATATCGTCGGCAGTCCTCCGAGGAGTATCCCATGAAGGTAGATTGATTGACAGAGAGGCGTGTAATCAAGAACAAGAAGGCAATAGAGACACACGAGTTAGATAGGTTCAGGCCACCAGTATGACGTAATACCCTACTCATGTGTTCTCTTGGATTGTATTGGCTATCGTATGATATTGCGTGAGATCAGATGCCTTAGGCTAGGCCTAGGATCTATATGTGGATTTCGACTAGGGGACCCCTGCCTCTCCTTATATACCCTAGAGGGGTAGGGTTACAAGGAAAGTATTCTATTTGGTACTATACAATATCTTGCGGTGCACGTCGAACAGTGCCGTGCACGCCTTGATCTTATGGGCTGGGCCACCCTTGGGGCCGCAGCCCATGTGACCTGCCGTGGGTATCGGGGGTCGTACCCCCCATAGTCTACCATACCGAAAGACACAGGTAGGGATGTCATGAGCTTTTTTGGAGTCCATGTCATACGCGATGAATCTTCTTTCCTTCCCAACAAAGAAGATTAAATTTCATTCTAGGTGAACTGTAATCACTGTGTAGTCTAACTCATAATCCACGTAACCAAATTAAATATTAGTCTTTCCAAACACTTTTAGCATGCTGACAGTATGCTTCATTGTCCATTTATTAGTAGCATAGTCTTCAAGGATGTAGATTGAAAGCTAGGACATATTGTGACCACCAACACCACCAACAGTACATACACACAAGTGACCCTGAGCTTGATGGATGGAGGGTAGAGTACCATGAGGCCTAAGAATTTTTCTCCATGTCTTTTCTTCTATATCCACTGCAAGTATCGCAGACTACCCCATAATGTGTAGAAAACCGGTAAGAAACACACTTGCTGATCTTGAACGTATCACATCATCAATGTCCTAGCCCCATTTAGATTCCTTATAGATCCATTTTATAGTTTTAGATGAGTAGATCTCCACACCTAGGCACTCAGCGTCCTCATGCTCCACAAATTCAATCACATGGAAGTGTAAGGAGGCTATCGAATTGAACCCCAATCGAGCCTGACCAACAGCATGGATGTTAGGCGGCAATACCCACAAATTCTTGGTTACCGGATTGCAGACGACATAGCGGGATCCAACACCAGCAGCCTCAACGCATGAGCATAGGATGAGGCCATTGCAACAATCTAAGACAGCTACATTATCCCTAGGGAAGGGCAAGAAGGACAAGTCGGGGAGTTCATCGATTAAGTTGGTGAAGTTCCGCATGCCGTTCTCTCCGTCGTAGAAGAAGCCAGCCACAGTCTGGGGCAGCACCTTATGGTTGTCGGAGATGAGGCTGTTCCAGGAGCGACACACATTTGCAGCAGAACAAGGAGCGGGCCGGCAGGCAGTAGAGGATCTCAAGAATGACATCCTCTATGAGGTTGTCCAGTGCATTCCTCTTGCTAGGGGCCTCCTCCATTTCGTAGAGCCTATGATCGTCAGTGTGTAGTGGGATGAGAGCTTCCTTACTAATGAGGCCACTAAGATCTTGTTTGGATCAATCCACATGCGTTCAGGTATATTGAAGTGGATCTTGAGCTAAATTTTACAGCAATCCACTGTAACAGAACCGACCAATTATACGAAATTAAGTAAGAAAATCATCCGCCAGAGCAGACGATTTAGCAAACTTAAGCCCGTATAACCCGGTAGTCCGTGAAATCACGAAGGATTTCAAACCAACTTCCATTCCAGCCAAGATCGTAATAAGTTTAGCGGTCACCATCACATATTACATAAAAAGTTGCATCTCAGATACATCAGAGTTTAAACATAGTTATTACAAAACAAGTTCGAATAAAAGTAGCGGAAGCCATTTGTTCAAACCACACACACACGCACACGGAGTTCAAATACAGTGCCAGCGAATGATCATCTCCAACAAAAGCATCAGACGAGACGTAAGGAATGACCATGCCCATGGTCCTAATCATCACCCATCGCAGGATAAAGGCAGTTGATACAGTAGCCGTAATACATCTGCCCATCTGCAACAAGTGGGAATAAAACCCTGAGTACGAGAAGGTACTCAGCTAGACTTACCCGACATAACCAAAAATAAGTGACACCAAGGATTATGAAGGGCTTTATAGTAGGGTAGCTGACTCATTTGCAAAAACAAGCATTGTTAGCATTTCAAGACCCTTTTCAAAAGCATTATTGTCAAGTTAATTGTTATTAACCTGTCGACTAGATTTGCACCTATACTAGAGCAAACATGTGATTAAGCAGATAATGATAACCAATGATCATTAAACAACTTCCATACTGTCATATTCATTATATCTGTCCAAGTGTTCCATCAACATTTACTACGATGAAGTAACTCAAGTCAAGTGCTCACTATCCAGGAGCGATGGCGATTCGAATCGATTCCTAACCAGCTGGTGATTTATTCCTTACACAAACCTCACTCACCCGCTAAAGTGAGATATTGATCACCGAGTCAACTATCTAGGAATCTCGAGTTTGCCAGGAACCACATGTACCCGAGGGCCGACCGACTGCACTTTGGTCTTATCATCTCGCCCCCACGTCCTACCACACCTGCTCTGGCACAGTGCGCTGCGGGCAATCTACTCGGCCCGAATAATCTCCCAGCTTCGCGGTCGGAAGGTACTTTATCCGGCCAGCTAAATGTAAGGCATGCGTTCAACATGACTCGAGGCCCAACAACGGTCGGTCCTTAATCGACACAGACAGAAAGCACTACAGTCCAAAACTCTGCAAGTCTTCGTCCGGTCTCAACTTCATTTAACACTTAGTTATACCATGACTTCATAATCATCCAAGCAGATCTAGGTAACCACCTATAGCTCGCAGGTGACAGGAAATCACCCGAGTTCTACCGGTCTAAGCCAACTAAGCATTGACTCGACTGCGGATACCAGGGTAACAAGGATATAGTATAACAAAGGTAAACAAGGTATAATGCAGCAACGGTTGCAAACAACTCCTGAACATAATGCATCAATTAAAGTAAAGCATTTAATTAATAATTGCAAACTGGGAGAAAATGCTCCGGGGCTTGCCTCTCTCGAAGGAGCTCGGGCGGTGATCGGGGCACTCCGGAAGTTCCTCAACGTCCTCCTCATCGGCTTCGGGCATTTCCTGCGGCTGCACCTCGAGCTACTCCTCGGGCTCCTCGGGTATGACGACTGGGTTCTCAGTTTGCGATCCTGTATGATGCAATGTGTGTAAGTGCTTATGCAATCGGTGCATAGAATGAGATGAATACAATGGATATGTTTGAATGCAAGGTAGTCAACATCATCCAAGAACATATACTACGAGCACATGTCATCTACTGCATTCTCTTCTACTACTAATATGTTAAGTCAACACATCTTATTGAATGCTTCAAAGATACACCAAAGCTTCACTAATTTCTTAATCACACTTAAAGCAACACTTGCTTAAACGCTAAATAATCATAGGTTTGAATAGCAACTTCTATTTTTATTGCTTAGCAAAATCTTAGAAAATTACCATAGCACAGTACTACCCTAAGTAGTCTACTATCAGATTTTCATGGTATTTGAATGAGTGGATTAGCCTACACAAAAACAACAAGCTATGGCATGATTATGAACATGAAAATACTTTGTACTGTGAAAAGTGTCAAATAACAGAGTTAGCATTTTTCCTATGATCTTCATAGCATACAATCACTGTACAAAAATTATCACATGCATGTTTTATACAAAGTTTGCTCTCTAGCTAAAATAACAAAAATCAGCCATTAAAGGCACTTGAACTACACCTCATATTTTTTCTACAGTACATGCATGACACATATTTTACCTAGAAAGTACATTATATAAGAAGATTAACAAACTTGGAATCATCTTTTTCTGAAGCCTATAGGGTTTTCTACATATTTTTCAAGTTATCAGCAATATCCATGATTAAATAAAGTTCTACAGAGAAGTATCCCAAAAATGACATGCAATAATTTTCCCAAGTAGATATGATGATAAGGAACCTAGAAAAATTTATTTCAATAGATTTGGAGCAAATTTGAGTATCCAAATATTTTCCAAACCATTTCTATTTTCAAATAATAAAGAAAAATTGAAAACGAATCCTCCTATTGCTACTGGGCCGGCCCGCGGGAATCAGTCGGCCCACTGCCACACTTGGCTTGCGCGGCCCGAGCGAAGGGAAGGGGAGGTGGCCTGGCAGGGGCCCCGGCCCATGGCCTCTTTGGCCCAGCTCGGCCGAGGCAAAGCCATGCCGGTGCCGTGACGTCGCGGCGACGCGGCTCGGCCAACGGGGCCAGCGGCCATTGCCGGCCGTGCCAGGGCAAGCGAGCGAGTGCATGCGGTTCGCGAGAAGCTGACGAATGCGGGCAGGTAGCTAGGCAGGGTGGAGAAGAGGAGGAAGGGTGCCTTCCACGGCGGCCGAGCACGGCGGCGCCATGGCCGACGGTGGCGATGCGCTAGAAGGCGCTACCTGGGCTCAACAGTCGGCACAAGCGCGAGCACCACGTGCCGGAGAGCGAGGCGGAGCTGCTGGTGCACGATTGCTGGCCGAGGTGGAGGAGAGGCGGCGACTTTGACCGGCGGGTGCGGTGGCGCGGCGAGGGGGAGAGTGAGCGAGCTCGTCGCGGGCGGAGAAGAAAGGCAGCGTGGGAGAGTGAAGGCGAGCGCAGCGGCTCCAGCAGAAGTAGGCGGGCGCGTGGGAGCGGGCGTAGGCCAGCTGCGACGAGCGGCGACATCGACAACGCATGGCCGCCACGCGGCAGGCTTGCTCTGCCATGGTCGGGACGCAGCGCGGCGCGTCAGCGGGCGGGCGAGCGCGGAGGCAGGCCAGGCGCGGCGCTGGGCTGGGCTGGCGAGGCGCGCGGCGCTGGCGCGGGAGGCTCGCTGCTGCAGGCCGGGCCAGCTTCGGCCGTGGGCCGGAAACGAGGCGGCGGCCAGCGAAATGAAAAAGCCTTTTTCAATTTATTTTTTTCAAGAAATTTTTAAATACTAGCTTTCAAATATCATTTTGAGCAAGAAAATGGCATCTTTTGAAAATGTACCAAAAATGAAAATTGATTAGAATGTAATTCTCTACAACTTTGCTTTTATGACCAAAGCCAAATTCTTGATAGATTTTGAATTATAAAATTAAAGTAAATTTTAACTCAAAACCCTAATTTTGGAGAATTATTTTTAAAAGCAAAATTTGGCAATAATTCAAATACAAACCTTGCTCCAAAAATTGTGCTAAACAGTTCTAGATGATTTACCATGATAGCCAAACATGTTTTACTAGCCTAGCAAACATAATCAGGGCAAAATAACTCTTAAACAGGTGTATGCAACATTGACGTTTCATGAACATGTTTCATATGTTTCGAAGCAGTGTTTCCGTTATTATTTTCATGATTGGGCATGTATGATTAGGATGCTTGATGATGCACTATATGCATGATTTGTAGTGCCTAAATGCTAGCATAACACCGGGGTGTTACCGCCCTCCCTCCTTATAAAAATCTCATCCCGAGATTTGGGTTACGAACCATTTGTTATAAAAATCTTCATAAGCTTTTTGTAGATACTCTCCTGTTTCCCAAGTTGCATCTCCCTCATCATGATGATCCCACTGTATCTTGTATGTTTTTACCACACTATTTCGAGTAGCACGTTCTTTAGTGTCTAACACACGGACTGGTTGCTCACGATACACCAAATCTGATTTGAGTTGGATACCTCGAGGTTCTATTCTTTCCTTCGGAACACGCAAACATTTCTTGAGATGTGATACATGGAAAACTGGGAAAACGGTACTCATTGTCTCAGGTAACTCTAACTTGTAGGCTATCGGACCTCTTTGTTCCAAGATCTTGTAGGGTCCTACGAATCTCGCGGCAAGCTTTCTTCGAACTCCGAACCTTTTCTTCTTCATTGGCGTGACTTTCAGATAAACATAGTCACCAACTTTAAACACAAGGGGTCTCCTTCTGTCTGCATAACTTTTCTATCGTGATTGAGCCGCCTTCATATTCTGCTGAATAATACGAACTTTCTTCTCGGCTTCTTCTACAAAGTCAATGCCATAATACCTTCTATCTCCAGGCTCGACCCAATTCAATGGTGTTCTACATTTTCTACCATATAAAGCTTCGAATGGGGCCATCTTGATGCTTTCTTGATAACTATTATTATAAGAAAACTTAGCTAACGGTAACCATGACTCCCATGATCCCTTAGAAGACAATACATAGGCTCTTAACATATCCTCCAAAACAGCATTCACTCGTTCAGTCTGACCATCTGTTTGAGGATGATAAGCGGTACTACGAATCAAACTAGTTCCTAAGCCTTTGTGTAAATGTTCCCAAAAGTGAGCCGTGAACTATGAGCCTCTATCAGATACTATGGTCTTTGGTATACCATGCAACCTCACAATTTCTGCGATATACTTCTCGGCATATTGAGGTGGTCGATATTCTGTTTTGACAGGCAAGAAATGAGCGGTCTTGGTAAGACGGTCCACAATTACCCAAATCGAATCATGTCCCTTTTGAGTAGTGGGCAAACCCGAGATAAAATCCATACTTATATCGTCCCACTTCCAACTAGGGACTGACAAGGGTTACAACATACCGGCAGGTTTCATATGAATAGCTTTCACTCTACAACATGTGTCACATCTGACAACATATGCTGTAATTTCTTTCTTCATTTTGGTCCACCAATAACGAGATCTTAGTTCTTGATACATCTTACTACTTCTGGGATGGATAGATAGCTTAGAAAGGTGAGCTTCATCCATGAGTTTATTCCTAAGCTCTCGATCCTTGGGAACCACAAGATGGTCGTCAAACCACAACACGCCCTGTTCATCCACTTTAAAGTGCTGAGACGACTTTTCTTTTATTTTCTCTTTGATGTGGAATATTCCCTTGTCGGTTTTCTGGCCTTCTATTATCTTACTCTCCAAAGAGCAACTAATCTGAATACTATGTAACACAGCAGGATGCATCAGATCGAACCCATCTTCAAGTAATGGCTGCACGTTCAAGTAATGTGACTTTCTGCTCAAAGTATCTGCCACTACATTGGCTTTTCTAGGATGATATTGCACATTCAAGTTGTAATCCTTGATCAATTCCAACCATCTGCGCTGTCTCATGTTCAGCTCTGGTTGGGTAAAGATGTACTTAAGACTCTTGTGATCTGTGAAAATGTTGCACACATTACCAAGTAGATAATGTCTCCAAATTTTTAGGGCATGTATAACTGCAGCAAGTTCAAGATCATGTGTTGGATAGTTGACCTCGTGCTTTCTCAATTGACGTGATGCATAAGCAATGACTCTCCTTTCTTGCATAAGAACACAGCCTAATCCAGTTTTTGATGTATCGCAAAACACATCAAATGGTTTCTCAATGTCCAGTTGTGCTAGAACAGGAGCAGTGGTCAACAGTTTCCGCAAAGTGTGGAAAGCTGCTTCACACTCCTCTGTCCACACAAACTTGTGATCCTTCTGTAGCAGACTTGTCATCGGTTTGGCAATCTTCGAGAAGTCTGGTATAAAGCGACGGTAATAACCGGCTAGTCCTAAGAAACTTCTAATCTCAGGAACTGTGGTCGGTGCTTTCCAATTCAAAACTTCTTGCACCTTACTTGGATCGACTGAAACTCCATTTTCTGACAGAATGTGACCAAGGAAAGGAACTTTCTTCAACCAGAATTCACATTTGCTAAACTGAGCATACAGTTGATGATCCCTAAGTCTGGTCAAGACAATTCTCAGATGCTCTTCATGATCCTTCTCGTTCTCGGAGTACACCAAAATGTCATCGATGAACACCACCACAAACTTATCCAATTCTGGCATGAAAACTGTATTCATCAAAAACATAAAGTATGCAGGAGCATTTGTCAAGCCAAAGGACATGACAAGATACTCATACAACTCGTATCTTGTGAAAAATGCAGTTTTCGGTATATCTTGTGGCCTAATCTTGATTTGATGATAACCAGATCTCAAATCTATTTTTGAGAACACCTTGGCCTTGGCTAACTGGTCAAATAGAACATCAATATGGGGCAAGGGATATTTATTCTTGATGGTTACAGCGTTGAGTGGCATGTAATCTACACACATTCTCAACGTGCCCTCTTTCTTCTTCTTCACAAACAAGGCGGGACATCCCCATTCAGACTTGCTTGGCCAAATAAACCCCTTTTTTGATAAATCTTCTAATTGCTTTTTCAGCTCAGCTAGTTCATCTGGAGGCATCCGATAGGGTCTCCTTAAAATCAGAGCTGTTCCGGGGATTAACTCAATTCCAAACTCAATCTCTCTATCCAGCGGAAGACTAGGTAGCTCGTCTGGGAATACATCCGGAAACTCACACACTACCGGAATCTGATGAATAGGAATGACTGCCATAGCACATGTAACACTTATAAGGTCAGTTCTTCTAGGCAATGGTACTTGGAAAGTACCCTCACCCAGGGGATCCTTAAGGGTAAGTACTCGACTTCCAGTATCTATGACTGCTCCCCAATCCTTCATCCAATTCATCCCTATAATGACATCCAAAACTAGTCCAGGCATAACTATCAAGTTCACTCAGAACTTCCTGCTACCTAATTCAAGGGTTGCCCCTCGAACCATCCAGTTGGTCAAAACATCAGCCCCTGCTGAACTTATACGGTAACCATAACCCAATTCTGTGCATAATTGTTCATGTTTCTGTGCAAATGCTTGACTCATAAAAGAATGCGATGATCCAGAATCAAATAGAACAACTACAGGGTTTTCATTGACAGGAAACTTATCAGCAGTGACGGGCTCTCCCTCAGGAATTTCATCCACAGTCGTACTATGCACCCTAGCATTATAAGTCTGCTGCTTCTTCTTGGGCGGATACGGACAAAACCTCAAGAAGTGGCCGGGTTGATCACAGTTATAGCAGGGTCCCCTCACTGTCCCGACAGATCCCACAGCTCCCTTGGAACTGCCTTGTACCACAGTTGCGGCTACCTTGTTGGGCTGTACTGCCATCTTGTAAGGCTTCTGGGGTCCACGGAAATTCTGACTTCTTTGCTGAGGTGGCCTGAATCTAGCGCCAGGTGCCGATGGGCGATATGGAGGACAACCTCCCATAGGTGCTCTAGCTTGGGACGGACCACCTTCAAGTGCTCTCTTGCGTGTCTTGGCTATGGTGCTGGCGTTGTTATTCTTCTCCTGCTTCAGACAGTCGCTGATGAAGTCATTGAATCTGACGCGGTTGTTGGTACCAACATGCTTCATCATTTTTGGATTGAGTCCCCTCTTAAAACTGACTATTCTCTTAGCATCGGTGTCAACCATGTCGGGAGCATAGCGACACAAGTTGTTGAAGGCATGCAGATATTGTGTCACGGTCTTGGTGCCCTGATTTAACGCCAAGAATTCTCCCAACTTCATCTCGGTCAGCCCGGGTGGAATATAAACTCCACGGAAGGCCTCAGCAAACTCTCTCCATGAAATCTGAGCATTTGGAGGGAAGGTGGTGTGATGGTGCTTCCACCACATTCCCACTGGTCCTTGCAACTAAAGTGCAGCATACTCCATTTTCAACACCTCAGTCATCCTCAACACACGAAATTTATCTTCCATCGTGTTGATCCATTCCTCAGCATCGAGTGGCTCTGTTGCTTCCTTGAATACTGGCGGCCTGGTGTCCATAAAATCTTTGAAGCTGCTATATTGGTTCACTCCCATGCCACCACCCTGATTGTTACCGCGTTGAACGTTGTTGGCGATGGTACGCAGAAAATCCTCCATGTTCTTCTAGGATTGTTCTGCGTTGCGCTGACTCCCGAGCAACAGTGCGAGGAACATCTCGGGGGTAAACAGGGGAGGAGGTGGCAAATGCGGTTCATGGGGAGGTTCATTGTTGTTGCCGTGGTTTCCACCACCACCACCGGTCCCCGCACCGTTAGCACCGGTCTCAGCAGCCTCATACGTGGTTCGGCGAGTGTTTGTCATCTGCATACTCCAGTAACAAGTAATGATTGAGTGAAGCTGTAATAATTGCGAGTGAAGGAAAAATTATGCCGTGCTGAATTTACTGGAGAGGATAAATTCATACAATAAAACAGAGGCACAACAATCGCATCCCAATTAAAACAACATCACTTAATCAAATTACTTCAACAGCAAACATCGCGTCCATACAACCAAATGGCCAGCATACATACACTGGACTTTTATGCGTTCAGATATCGCATTCCTAATCAAGTTCCAACCATATGCCAAGTCTCATAAGTTTGAAGCAAAACACATTAGGTTACATGCCAACAAAAGAAAGGTCATCACGACAGGACCTAGATACTAGCGCAAGGCAACTAGCCTACTCCTCGGGGCCATCATCGGGATCAGAGACGTCACCATCGCCCCCAGGTGAAACTATAGGCTCGTCCTCGTTGTCGTCGTCGATGTCCATGCCAGCGGCGTCTGGTGGAGCATATGGGCCAACCCCATTGTAGAGAGCGTGAAACTCCTCGTGCAGGTTGCCATTGTATTCCTCTAGCTCATCGACCCTCTGCAGCAGAAGGTCCCTCTCATCCCAGGCTTCATTCCTTTCCTGAACCAACTGTCCAATCATGAGGTCTGCATTGTTGTTGGCTTGAGTCAACGTATGCACCCGCTGCATAGCTCTATCACCTCTCTCAATCGCCTGGTCTCGCTATAAGTTCATATCAGCCAACTGCTCCTGCAAACTAGCTATAGCACGTGCCTGTCTCTTCTTCTGCTTTCTCCCCTTGAGCTTATCCTGACCACGCAAGCCAGTCAAAGTCCAGTAGGTACTCTCGAGACCCTCATACGCTCTGATGGCGGCGAACATAGTACTCATAGAATGGTTGTCGCTAGCCTGTCCCTCAGCTGGACCTCTGACCAAGGCGCTTCCCTAAGGCTGAACCCAAATGGCATCACGAGGATCATCCCTAGGAAAGGTGCCCGCTAGAGCTGCTGCAAGCTCACTAGGAAATCTGCTCATAATATCCCTGATGACACGGAAGGCTGCTCCCTCTGCACCCTCAGCGGGAGTGCGACCCTCAAACTCCAAGTGCCAACCATCCCAATCCAGAGCATCACCGAGAGCAGGAACCGTGATTTCTACCACTGCAAGTCCATCCTCTGCTAACTAGCTCTCATTCCAAGAGTACACCGGCTCTTGACCCTCTGGGTACCCCACATCATGGAGCACTCTCCAAAGCAAAGTCGGCATGCCAAACTCGCTCAAGAAGGTGTTCGTGGTGCGGTGCTCCCTCAGGGCCAACGGACGTCGAGGTGCTCTTCCTCCGGTGGACTTACGGGCAGTCTGCTTCGTGCGGGCCATCTGTAGCAAAAGTTCTTTTATTACCCCGGGGAAACATATTTTAGGTGATACAACTTTTATCAAAATGAGATAATCAATTTATAAGGGGAGGAATGCATGACATGAATGAAATGCACAAGTAATATGATGTATGTATGTGCCATACGTTCTCACAAACTTATGAAATGAATAATTTCTAACGACGAATTCGGTGGCATACAAATGATCTCTCAAATACGTAGCTAATGCGTTCTACACGATAGCATTGTTATGTACCTGTAGAAGATTCATTTCAGCCCAATTCCCAATGAATGCATAAAAGCAGTAAATTTTATCTACACGCTCTACACGAATCCCCAGATATGTGTACAACGGTAGTAACTACCCGAACCATCGTCCTATTGACGGCATCATCTCAACAGATGGAAGACCCACACATGAGATATCTTTGTAAAACATGCGTAGAACATGTAATTACAACAACATCATATAAGCATTCACCCTAGATCGGCGGTGTATCCGATCATGCTCTCACAACTCACACTTACCGAGGCCTAGAGGCAAATGATCCATACACTACCACTCAAACAAGTGGCACTCATACAATAGCACGCCATATGAGCGACGAAAGAGAAATATGATGCAAGAACCCCAAGTCAGTACTTAATTAAGCCACCTAGAGTCCTTAACTGGGCATAAAGGATGTAGATTGAAAGCTAGGACATATTGTGACCACCAACACCATCAATAGTACATACACACAAGTGACCCTAAGCTTGATGGATGGAGGGTAGAGTACCATGAGGCCTAAGAATTTTTCTCCATGTCTTTTCCTCTATATCCACTGCAAGTATCGCAGACTACCCCATAATGTGTAGAAAACCATTAAGAAACACACTTGCTGATCTTGAACGTATCACATCATCAATGTCCTAGCCCCATTTAGATTCCTTATAGATCCATTTTATAGTTTTAGATGAGTAGATCTCCACACCTAAGCACTCAGTGTCCTCATGCTCCACAAATTCAATCACATGGAAGTGTAAGGAGGCTGTCGAATTGAACCCTAATCGAGCCTGACCAACAGCATGGATGTTAGGCGGCAGTACCCACAAATTCTTGGTTACCGGATTGCAGACGACATAGCGGGATCCAACACCAGCAGCCTCAACGCACGAGCATAGGATGAGGCCATTGCAACAATCTAAGACAGCTACATTATCCCTAGGGAAGGGCAAGAAGGATAAGTCGGGCGTTCATCGATGAAGTTGGTGAAGTTTCGCATGCCGTTCTCTCCGTCGTAGAAGAAGCCAGCCATAGTCTGGGGCAGCACCTTACGGTTGTCGGAGATGAGGCTATTCCAGGAGCGACACACATTTGCAGCAGAACAAGGAGCGGGTCGAGAGGCGGCGGAGGATCTCGAGAACGACATCCTCTATGAGGTTGGCCAGTGCATTCCTCTTGCTAGGGGCCTCCTCCATTTCATAGAGCCTACGATCGTCAGTGTGCAGTGGAATGAGAGCTTCCTTACTAATGAGATCACTAAGATCTTGTTTGGATCAATCCACATGCGTTCAGGTATATTGAAGTGGATCTTGAGCTAAATTTTATAGCAATCCACTGTAACAGAACCGACCAATTATACAAAATTAAGTAAGAAAATCATCCGCCAGAGCAAACGATTTAGCAAACTTAAGCCCGTATAACCCGGTAGTCCGTGAAATCACGAAGGATTTCAAACCAACTTCCATTCCAGCCAAGATCGTAATAAGTTTAGCGGTCACCATCACATATTACATAAAAAGTTGCATATCAGATACATCAGAGTTTAAACATAGTTATTACAAAACAAGTTTGAATAAAAGTAGCGGAAGCCATTTGTTCAAACCACACACACACGCACACGGAGTTCAAATACAGTGCCAGCGAATGATCATCTCCAACAAAAGCATCAAACGAGACGTAAGGAATGACCATGCCCATGGTCCTAAGCATCACCCATCGTAGGATAAAGGCAGTTGATACAGTAGCCGTAATACATCTGCCCATCTGCAACAAGTGGGAATAAAACCCTGAGTACGAGAAGGTACTCAGCTAGACTTACCCGACATAACCAAAAATAAGTGACACCAAGGATTATGAAGGGCTTTATAGTAGGGTAGCTGACTCATTTGCAAAAACAAGTATTTTTAGCATTTCAAGACCCTTTTCAAAAGCATTATTGTCAAGTTAATTGTTATTAACCTGTCGACTAGATTTGCACCTATACTAGAGCAAACATGTGATTAAGCAGATAATGATAACCAATGATCATTAAACAACTTCCATACTATCATATTCATTATAACTGTCCAAGTGTTCCATCAACATTTACTACGACGAAGTAACTCAAGTCAAGTGCTCACTATCTAGGAGCGATGGCGATTCGAATCGATTCCTAACCAGCTGGTGATTTATTCCTTACACAAACCTCACTCACCCGCTAAAGTGAGATATTGATCACCGAGTCAACTATCCAGGAATCTCGAGTTTGCCAGGAACCACATGTACCCGGGGGCCGGCCGACTGCACTTTGGTCTTATCATCTCGCCCCCGTGTCCTACCACACCTGCTCCAGCACAGTGCACTGCGGGCAATCTACTCGGCCCGAATAATCTCCCAGCTTCGTGGTCGGAAGGTACTTTATCCGGCCAGCTAAATGTAAGGCATGCGTTCAACATGACTCGAGACCCAACAACGGTCGGTCCTTAATCGACACAGACGGAAAGCACTACAGTCCAAAACTCTGCAAGTCTTCGTCCGGTCTCAACTTCATTTAACACTTAGTTATACCATGACTTCATAATCATCCAAGCAGATCCAGGTAACCACTTATAGCTCGCAGGTGACAGGAAATCACCCGACTTCTACCGGTCTAAGCCAGCTAAGCATTGACTCGACTGCGGATACTAGGGTAACAAGGATATAGTATAACAAAGGTAAACAAGGTACAATGCAGCAACGGTTGCAAACAACTCCTGAACGTAATGCATCAATTAAAGTAAAGCATTTAATTAATAATTGCAAACCGGGAGAAAATGCTCCGGGGCTTGCCTCTCTCGAAGGAGCTCGGGCGGTGATCGGGGCACTCCAGAAGTTCCTCAACATCCTCCTCGTCGGCTTTAGGCACTTCCTGCGGCTACACCTTGAGCTGCTCCTCGGGTATGACGACTGGATTCTCAGTTTGCGATCCTGTATGATGCAATGTGTGTAAGTGCTTATGCAATCGGTGCATCGAATGATATGAATACAATGGATATGTTTGAATGCAAGGTAGTCAACATCATCCAAGAACATATACTACGAGCACATGTCATCTACTGCATTCTCTTCTACTACTAATATGTTAAGTCAACACATCTTATTGAATGCTTCAAAGATACACCAAAGCTTCACTAATTTCTTAATCACACTTAAAGCAACACTTGCTTAAACCCTAATTAATCATAGGTTTGAATAGCAACATCTATTTTTATTGCTTAGAAAAATCTTAGAAAATTACCATAGCACAGTACTACCCTAAGTAGTCTACGATCAGATTTTCATGGTATTTGAATGAGTGGATTAGCCTACACAAAAATAACAAGCTATGGCATGATTATGAACATGAAAATACTTTGTACTGTGAAAAGTGTCAAACAACAGAGTTAGCATTTTTCCTATGATCTTCGTAGCATACAATCACTGTACAAAAATTATCACATGCATGTTTTATACAAAGTTTGCTCTCTAGCTAAAATAACAAAAATCAACCATTAAAGACACTTGAACTACACCTCATAATTTTTCTACAGTACATGCATGACACATATTTTTCCTAGAAAGTACATTACATAAGAAGATTAACAAACTTGGAATCATATTTTTTTGAAGCCTATAGGTTTTTCTACATATTTTTCAAGTTATCAGCTATATCCATGATTAAATAAAGTTCTACAGAGAAGTATCCCAAAAATGACATGCAATAATTTTCCCAAGTAGATCTGATGATAAGGAACCTAGAAAAATTTATTTCAACAGATTTGGAGCAAATTTGAGTATCCAAACATTTTCCAAACCATTTCTATTTTCAAATAATAAAGAAAAATTGAAAACGAATCCTCCTATTGCTACTGGGCCGGCCCATGGAATCAGCCAATTTCATCGCCACACTTCAGCCTCGCGGCCTGAGCGAAGGGAAGGGGAGGCGGCCTGGCAGGGGCTCCGGCCCATGGCCTCTTTGGCCCAGCTCGACTGAGGCGAAGCCATGCCGGTGCCGTGACGTCGCGGCGACGCGGCTCGGCCAACGGGGCCGGCGGCCATTGCCGGCCATGCCAGGGCAAGCGAGCGAGTGCATGCGGTTCGCGAGAAGCTGACGAATGCGGGCAGGTAGCTAGGTAGGGTGGAGAAGAGGAGGAAGGGTGCCTTCCACGGCGGCCGAGCACGGCGGCGCCATGGCCGACGGTGGCAATGCGCTAGAAGGCGCTACCTGGGCTCAACAGTCGGCACAAGCGCGAGCACCACATGCCAGAGAGCGAGGTGGAGCTGCTGGTGCACGATTGCTAGCCGAGGTGGAGGAGAGGCGGCGAATTTGACCGGCGCGGCTTGCTCTGCCATGGTCGGACGACGCGCGCCAGTGTCAATGGCGAGTAGCGCAGAGAGCGAGCGCAAGGCGGCTAAGCTAGGGCGGGCGGCGCGAGCCGCGTGGCGCCGGCGCTGGGAGGCTCATTGGCTGCAGGCCGGGCCGGCTTCGGCCATGGGCCGGAAACGAGGCGGCGGCCCGCGAAATGAAAAAGCCTTTTTCAATTTATTTTTTCAAGAAATTTTTAAATACTAGCTTTCAAATATCATTTTGAGCAAGAAAATGGCATCTTTTGAAAATGTACCAAAAATGAAAACTGATTAGAATGTAATTCTCTACAACTTTGCTTTTATGACCAAAGCCAAATTCTTGATAGATTTTGAATTCTAAAATTAAAGTAAATTTTAACTCAAAACCCTAATTTTGGAGAATTATTTTTAAAAGCAAAATTTGGCAATAATTCAAATACAAACCTTGCTCCAAAAATTATGCTAAACAGTTCTAGATGATTTACCATGATAGCCAAACATGTTTTACTAGCCTAGCAAACATAATCAGGGCAAAATAACTCTTAAACAGGTGTATGCAACATTGACGTTTCACGAACATGTTTCATATGTTTCGAAGCAGTGTTTCAGTTATTATTTTCATGATTGGGCATGTATGATTAGGATGCTTGATGATGCACGATATGCATGATTTGTAGTGCCTAAATGTTGCATAACACCGGGGTGTTACATCCACCTCAACACATATGGATTGAGATGGATCTGACAACATCCAAACAAGGCTTAAAGAGAAAAATAATCCGACAAATATCCATCATTGAAGTGTGAAAGCATACCTTGCCTTTGGATCTGGCGTCGGCGCAGCGCGAGGCCTACACACAAATAGCCAGAGAGGAACAATGGGCTAGCCGTGCGGGAGGAGGCGGCGGCCGGCCGGCCTTATTAGGGCTTCAATCCAGACGAAGGGTCTAGATTCAATACGCACAATGGTTGCTTCACCGCCGGATCATACGTTAAACCGACGGTGATAACTTTCTTCACCGCCGAATATTACTGTAGTGCACACGTCAATCTTGGCACCGGTGGCAAAAACTATTACCTCCGCCAGTTTCTCTGGGCGTCGAACATATAGAACGTGCAACCGGCGGTGAAAACCCTTCCACCGCCAGTTCGGCAAACGACACGGCAGCGATGTCCGGCATTTTGCTCACCGCCGGATCATACGCCGAGTCGGCGGCGAAAGAGTTCATCACTGCCTGTAATTCGGCTAGGAGGGGGCCCATAGGTCATGAGCCGGTAGTGATACGTATCGCTGCTGGTCATCTCAAAACATTGGTGAAGGTCCCGGTGGTGAATTGACTTTCTATTGTAGTGTATGGGCTTTTGTTGGGCCTCGTGTATATTAAAAGCACGCCTTTGAAAATGAGGCTATTTTTTGAGATGGGCCTCCAAATAGAATTTAGAAGGCGGTTATTTTTTACCACCTTCGTAAATCGATTTTCCGAGGCGATTAATTGTGACCGCCTCAGTAAATGAAAACAACAGCCTCAAAAAATTCCTGCCTCGGTTAATAAAAGGGCACCGCCTCGTAAAATCATTTTTATAGTACTGTTTTTTATATTGCAGCTAACTTATTTGCTGCTCAAATATGCTTTAACCTTATTTTTAAATGGTGTAGAAACAGTCCCTTGTCAAGAAAATAAAGAATGATCATGACCAGGAAACAATTTCATGGAATATTGGAATAGGTGACCTGAGCATTCGAATTCGAAAGAACCACTCCTTTTTCTATCTTCTTGTATGAATGCTTCTATAGTGGATGAAACACATGCTATAAGTGAAGATGCAGGAGAAAAAAGTTAGCACCATTGCTAGGTAAAGTAAAATATACTACATGTTAAGAAACACCGCTCGTGCACGGTAAAACAGCCTTTACTTAAATTAAATAAATACACAAAAGACGTGACAAGATCACCCCTGGTTTTCTAGTTGTACTTGTTAACATGCATCCACTTGGTCGCTGACCATTTGTCGCCTTTAATCACTGGACTTGCACCTAAGTTAAAGCAGAGATTTGCAGTTGAATAAAATGGCATGACACTTAATCAACTGTATATTGAAAAATATGTCATAGCAACAAGATTGGGTGAAACTCACCATGCAGGCTTGTGGGATCACGAGATCCATCAGGCTTCATGCTCCAGAAAAGCAATGCATCTCCCATTTTAGGTTTAACAGATATACCACTCTTTAGCTTTAGACATTGATTAGACAGCTTGCCTTTTGCTGTCGCGTTAGGGAACACAGTCTCGCCACCCTTTTCAACATCCGAGCTAGAAAAATTCAAATATTGCCGTGTAAAAATGATAATCTCACATTTTTCAAATTTGATCAGAAAAATATCGCATATTCATAGAATACAAGTATATTATAATGATACTTACAGATACATAAGTAGAGTCGCCATACGAGGGCCTCCATTTTTTGTGACGAAACTAACGTTAGTGTAGTCAAAGTGAGGCTCGAACTTCTGTCCAATTGCATAGTGGAGAACTTGAAGGCCCTCACCATTCTCTACAAAATTGCAGGAAAGCAATTAAATTAAAATAAGAAAAAAGGTGCTACTGGCATTTGAAGTAAATTGCGTGCAATATAATAAAATAATCCGACACGATCACACGAATGGCATTGCGCCCATCAGGTTTTGCTGTTATGGGTGGTTACTGGTTTTCCATTTGCTGAATTAATAAAGTAATCCCCTGGTTCCAAATTATAAGTCATTTTATTTTATTTTTACATAAATTTGTTATTTATCTAGATATAATATATATCTATATGCATTGCAAAAATTGATCTATCAAAAAAGTCAAAACGACGTACTTTAGAGCGGAGGGAGAGTATCTCTTATTGATGGTATACATCTACCTCTGTTATATATTTAAATGCACAATTAGATGTCAAACCATTCACTCTAGGAAAACTGCACCTGATGTACAGTTCTAACCATCTTAGTTTTCGAGACGACATAATGGTGAGTGCACAATTAGCACATTCAACTTTTTTACATTGTGCAGTTTTTAGTGAAATAATCTGACATAGTGGCATGCATTATATAACATTGAAACCTCCAAGGTTAGAGTGAAGTAGACAGAGCATGCTATCCAAGAACTGCAACACAATTTGTCAAATGTGCGAGTAATTAGCTGTGTCAAACAGCACCACCCAAACATCGAATGTAGTGAGCATACTAAATACTTTTCACGGAAAAGTAGGCAAAACATATCAACTTTGAAACCCAAGCACGGTAGGTACCACGTACTAATACCACCGTCCTGGAACGATGCAATTTTAGGTCAACTAGTCAAGCTATTTAAAATTTGACTAAATTTATAGAACAGATCGTTCAAATTCATGACTATGGCAATACATTTCGTGACTAACCTAGCTAACTATACTTATTTAGTCTCATCATATTGACATTTTTGTAAAAACTTAATCAAATCAAAAATGATTTAACTCAGTACTATGCTAGAATCGCATCCTTTTTCGGATGGAGGAATTGAAGTACATACCTATTGGTATTGAGGTGTAATCTGCTATCCTTTTCTCAATTGTACGAATAATTGTGTCCCGCCACTACCGGACTCCTTGAGTTTGCCGAGTGCCCGAAACACTCGGCAAAAGACATAAAACACTCGGCGAACAGCACTCGCCAAAAAAAATGACGGCAAAGCTAACTTTGCCGAGTGTTTTTTATCGGGCACTCAGCAAAGCCTTTGCTGAGTGCCCGACACTCGGCAAAGTTGAAACCGAAAAAAACCCAAAATAAATGGGAATTTTTACCCAAAAAAAATAGAATTTTTTTTATCGATGGAGGCCCCCACCGGCCAGCGCCCACCCATCTACGATATTTTTCGCGTGAATTTCATGACTACGCGGCCGACGCGATTTGAACCCGAGACCTCCCGCTGTGCACGTACCTACTCTACCACTACACCACACTCTCACTTGTGTCTGAATTCCGTTTTAGTTCCCAATATATTATACTAAACCGAGTGTAAATTGTATGTTTGAGGCCCTAAACGAATTCAAATAAAAAGTTATAAACTACAAAGTTTCATAACTTTTCGAGATCTACACTTTTAGTTTAGAAAGTTTTTCCATCCGAGATCGTTTACAAAATTTGAATTTTAAAATTTTGAAATTCAAACACAGTTTTGCATGACAAGATGTTTTTAAATCAAAAAGTTGTAAACTACAAAGTTTCATAACTTTTCGAGATCTACACTTTTAGTTTAGGAAGTTTTTCCATCCGAGGTCGTTTACAAAATTTGAATTTTAAAATTTTGAAATTCAAACACAGTTTTGCATGACAAGATGTTTTCAAATCAAAAAGTTGTCAACTACAAAGTTTCATAACTTTTCGAGATCTACACTTTTAGTTTAGGAAGTTTTGCAATCCGAGATCGTTTACAAAATTTGAATTTTAAAATTTTGAAATTCAAACACAGTTTTGCATGACAAGATGTTTTCAAATCAAAAAGTTGTCAACTACAATGTTTCATAACTTTTCGACATCTACAGAGTTTATTTTGGTTGTTTTTTCATCCGAGGTTGTTTGAAAAGTTCAAATTTTAAAATTCAAACGCAGTTTTGCATGACAAGATGTTTTCAAATCAAAAAGTTGTCAATTACAAAGTTTCATAACTTTTCGAGATCTACAAAGTTTATTTTGGTTGTTTGATCATCTGTTCATCCGACATGGTCGTTCTAACATTGTTCACAAATCTTATATATCTCTCTTGTAGTTTCATAAACTACAAGAGAGATATGTTAGATTTGTGAACAAATTTATTTTCACTTTGTCGTATGAAGAAAAGACCAAAACAAACATTGTACATCTTGATGAGTTATACAACTTTGTAGTTGAAAACTTTTTCATTTGAATTAATTTACTGCTTCAAAATGTGCTTTGAAATTTTCTTTGCCGAGTGTCAAAAATAACACTCGGCAAAGAAGCTCTTTGCCGAGTGTCAAAAAAACACTCGGCAAAGAAGCTATTTACCGAGTGTCAAAAAAAACACTCGGCAAAGAGACTCTTTGTCGAGTGTTAAAAAAAACACTCGGCAAAGAGCCTCTTTGCCGAGTGTCAAAAAAAACATTCGGCAAAGGCGTCTTTGCCGAGTGCCCGAAAAACAACACTCGGCAAACCACCTGGCACTCGGCAAAGAGCCGGTCTCCGGTGCCCTCTTGTAAGAGACATTCCTGAACTTGTTCGAGAACTGCATATACCGCCATCAAGCAAAATGAGTATCACTGGTAATGTAACCTTGTAACATCCCTGAAATTGGGATTTCAACAATGCTCAAACCTGCTTTCCTTTGTCTCTCCAGTCAGAGAATCAACTACTTTGGACCTCGTCATGTGGGGCTTTGCCAGTGAAATCAAGTGGTCACATTCTTTCTTGGACTGAGAACGAACAGCGTAGGATTCAGTGATTACCAGATTACATGGTGAAGCAAACTAAAATGAACAGAAAGACAGTCGACAATAACAAAAGGATCAGGTTGCAAATGAACAAGAAATTAATTAGTCCTGACATTAAAATTAAATCAACACCCAACAGACATGACTTCATATATACACATGTTCAAAATCTTTTGCCAAGTGGGAATAAGCAGAAAAAATTGATAAACATAACATGAACCTCCCCATTCATATATACTGTATGAAATTACGACAGTGAAGATTACAACGTACATCGTCCTGCTCCGCTAAAAAAAACTATTAGTACTAAATCTCATGACATATGTATATACTAGTAGACGTTTCAAGTAAGCTGCCAGTAGTGCTACCGTCATATCGTCCCACTATGTTCTTTTGTGCATCTATCATAAGTGTACAAAACCATAATAAGGGATCGGATTAATTCGCAAATAAATTAAATCCAAGGTAAATTTCAGTGGAAAAGGGCCAATGAGCTAGTTGACGGCTAAGCAAATTCGATCGCACAAGCATCAACATATAACGGTGGTTTGGTGTTTTGCTGCGCCCACTCCTCGACTATAAGATTTCAACATATACACAAAACCAAACAAAAACAACTCCGTCGAGGTCTCCTAATTATTAACCAGTGGAGAAAGATAGCATGTAGAATATCATATGGTCTTTTCTGCGTAATAATAGAAAGGAACGAGGCAAGGGACTCACAAGGAAGTTGTGGTACACCGTAGCGCGGGGCTCCGTCGACAACTCCTCCATCGAGGGCTTTCCTTTTTTCCGTGATATGTCTGCAGGTCATGTGTAGAGGAATTCGAATTGGATATAATATATAACGGCGTCCATAAATTTCTTATCTTATCATCAACAGCTGCTATTGGAGTACATAATAGCTCAGTGTATATTAACAATAGCTAGCTAGTTAGGCTACCTGTCAAAGGGGCTGACTGATATACACTCGTAGTGCGTGGAGAAGGTAAGAGCATCCCCAAGAGTTTCCAAAACAATCTCACAATCCATGATTTTTGGCGAGATCGAAAAAAATACATCTCCAAAACTCCCAACTCCACCTCCCAATCGTGAACCTAAAATGGAAGGATGTGGAAAAAAAAAGAAGTAGGACAGGGTTCCAGATACAAATGTAAAGAAAGTACGAAAGTAGTTAGGGTGATCAAAAAGAGTACGGGATTCCTGATATAAAGTACCTTATATATCTTTTAATAGCGAGATTTTGGAAGTTGTTGGAGGAAGGTAACAAATATACTCCTAACTTTTTTTAGTCACTTGGAAAACTCATTATTAGTTTACCAAGTGATTTTTTAGAAACTATATTGGAGACGCTCTAATATATAGCTAATAATAAACCTCAAATTTAACTCCCCATAGATTTCTGACCATATACGAGAATACATGTTGACCTGAATTTAGATAGGAGAGAGGAGTCTAGCAAAATTCTGCAACTAATCCAAAGAGAACAATCACGCCAATCAGTTTAAGAAAAACGTTCTTAGAATCTTAGTAGATTGCTTCACATTGTGACAAACAAACAAACAAACAAAAAATCAAACTCTAAGTTCGTGATTCAGAAGAACATACGAGGGTTTAAGCTACAACACTTTGCAAACCAATAATGTTAACCACGTTGAAATTAACGACAAATCCACTGATATATTTATTTACCGATAATTAAAAAATCTCGTCCTAGATGCATACGTGTGTGTGTGTTTTTTTATTAAGCATAGATGCATATGTGTTTTACCTACTATAAGCCGCCGCGCGCTGCCAGATCAATCGGACGGACGACGACACGTCCGCCTTGTCTCCGCGCTGAGAGAAAAACAAAGTACTAGCTAGTAACGCAGCCGGCCGGTCCTTCTCCAGCACTGCATGCATCTCTATTTATTTGCCGCTAGCGTGTCGTCCACCATACAGGAACTCGACCGGTCACGCGTCTATCGCCTCGTCTGGGCGGGCCTCTCATCGGCACCTGGATCGGCCCACACCGCGCGCGCCAGCACGGCCGCAGCCCGCAGCAGTTCCACACCAACAAGACTCGTCGGTCGTCCCCACTCTTCCTTCTTCCGGTACGTGTATATTATATTACTTGGAAACCGCAAAGGTTTTGAGTCGCCGACCGTGGCCACATCATCATTTTTTACTACTTTGCATCATCGGATCCATGGCGTGTGTGGCCCTTCCTCCTTCCCGACCTTCTCTCCTGCATTCGCGTGCTTACTAAGCGGCGCTCGGCTATGGGCTAGGCAGCTAGCTAGTGTGGGGTGGAGGGCGAGGTCAGCGTCTAGACCCGGACAAACATCCTATAGATTGAGTTGCTTTCTATAAAAAGTAGGTGCTGACTACCTAACAGTGAGGTTACCTAAACCCCTAGATTGGCATTGTAACAATGCGACTAAAACCCTATAACTGATTCTCTTAATCAATAAGGGGTTCGAGGGCTACACCCAGTGTGTACGCCAAATGCCCCACACTAGATAACTAGAACGGCCCATCGGGCCCACGACGACCCACTTCCCAAATGGCCTCGGTGCTTGGGAGAACTCCTCGGCGAGACCACACACTTGCGTCCCCCACGCTCAGGGGCTCGGTAAGTTCTCGGCCATCGCAGCCTCGGGAAGGTCGGGACTGATCAAAGAGGCTAGGATTCGTGGCCTCGGTAAGGCACCTTCTCGATAAACCATCCATTCTCGGCGATGTATGGAATCTTCCGCCAGGCTTTGACAGAAGCCCAGAGCGTGATACACGTGCAAAGCCGTAGACCCTGCCGGAGTTGTGTCTCCCCAGCCCCATAAGGGAATGTCGGCCACTCCCGATTCGAGGAAATGCCCAGGCATGACGCAGCGTGACAAAGGGGTTGTGCGCTGTCTCTGTATGAGGGAGGAGATGGGCGCATGGGTCCCTCCGATAGTTTTTCATGAGGAAGCACCCACCCTATGGCGTAGATCAGACACCATGAGGGAGGATGAACTCAGGTGACACATAACAACATCTTCGGGCTTTGATGGTCAGCTCCAGGCTCCTGCAGGCGCTGTCAAGACGATGCAACACTGTTGGTCACGACCACTAGAGAAGCGAATGACGTCGGACGCCTCCAATGACTTGAAGATTAGGACATGAAACCCTAGCGCTCCCTCATTGGCCGCAGGAGCCACCAGATCCCGTACTACTTGTACTTCTCTCATCCTTCGATATAAGGTAGATATGAGGCTCCCTTAGAGGAAGACGAATCCCAAAAAACAAGATCAGAACAAGCTAGCGCTCTCCTACCATCTCTTTCTTCCATTGTAATAACTCGCTTGAGCATTTTAACACGAAGAACTTGCTGCTGGTGGTCGCAGGGCTTGGACTCCCGAACCAGAATATCCTTTGTGTCATGAGTGTTAAACCAACGAAGTCCCACGCAAAAACCCATCGATCGATCCACTAATCACTTGTGATTACGAACCCACGACAACAAGGTACTACCTTCATGAAAAAACAAATTAAACATATTGCAGAGTACAGTCCTGTTGCAAGGGCGGTCGTTGCTCTTGTCTTAGTTGTTCACACTCATGTTTGGCTTCTATATTGCTACTGGACCTTTTTAGGGTCCTGCTGAGCGGAGGGGGTTTGTGGACTGCGCCTAGGAGAGGAGACACAGGTACTCCCTCCGTTTCAAATTATAAGTCGCTTTGACTTTTTTTTACATTTATTTTACTATGTATCTATATATAATATATGTCTAGATACATAGCAAAATGGATGAACCAAAAAAGTCAGAGTGACTTATAATTTAAAACGGAGAGGGTACTTAAAGAGACGTGCGGTTGGCTTTGGCATGGTATAGTTCTCACGGATGCTTCGTGTTGATCCTGCTAGCATCTTCCTGTTCCTTTTTTGCGTGCGTGCATCCATGTGACTGGCATCATGGTATTTTTTCTATCCTTGTTTGGGGGTTCCAAATGTAGTCATAGACCTTTTTATTTTGGTTTTAAACAATGTGGTTCCGCTAAAAAAACTCTTTTCCTTATAGTTCATGTTTCGAGAGCAAGTAGACAAGAAAGCAAAGGCGTCAACCTTGGCGGAGGTCGAACACCTAGATCAGCATAGCGGCGGATCAGCAGACACGTGGTGGCATCTCAAAGCTTGCATCAAGGCAAAGAAATGTTGAGAAGGCACCATGACCATTGGATCGATGAGGAAAAACTTGGACGGATTTGCCTCCGGCGGGTATTTGGTTAGAGTGCTTCATGTAAGGCCGTAAGGGCAACTTTGAAAATAGCCATGTGCCTATATATATACGGGAGATGGCTGGTGGTGGAGACCAAGCCTTTTGGGAAGCCTTGGGGATTAGACTCTCATTTGTTAGGTTGAGAGCTTTCGGGTTAGGGCTAGGAAGAGAGGAGTGGTTCTTTGTTTGAGGTTTTTCTCCATCTATATGCTTGGAGATCTGCTAGGAGTGGCTTATAATCATAAATGGTGAAGTAATCAAGAGATCAAATTCGTTCTTCACTTCTCCTCTCCCAAATCTGAAATTTCTCTTTTTCGATGATTTTTTGGCTATTTTTTCTGATTTCCATGCTGCTGGTTTGGATTAATCTTTGGAACATTTTTGGGAGTCTTTGGGATCCTTGAAACATATAACCATGTTTTGGGGTCCAACACCTATCTATCTTGTTCCAAGCCCGGAAATCCCTCTTTTCTAGCCTCTTTTGGTGATTTTGTTGAAGATCTTTGATCTGAAGGTTTTGGGTTGATCTTGATTGATCTTTAGGTGCTATGAGGCCTTGGGAACTCATCTAGGTACTCTGTTTTATAGATTCCCCACAAGCACCTAGAAATCACCTTTCGGAGAATTATTGACAAAACCCCAATTTCAGAGAGGGATTATTATGAAATTCCTATTCAAGCTTTGATCTTTTTGACTTGATCTATTGGGATAGCTTCGAATTTGGTTAGCCAAGGTGTGTGAAAATTTAAGAATTTTTTGAGCTTGTTTGAAATGATTTCAAATTTTTTCTTGGAGTGGATTATGCTGAGTGCAGGATCGTAGTCGTGGCCTGTCCGAGCTTCGTCGCTTGACCCCTTGCGGGCTAGTGCGTTCAATACGGTAGGTGGCTGTTACATCCCACCCTGTCAGGACATCCTGACAATGCAGTACGCAACCGCTGAGCCCTGCCATGTTAGTGTGCTGCGTATCGGGGTTCGTGACCCAGGCGGGGCCGAGCGGTCTCGTCGACGCTGTACCGATTCCGTCTTTTGGAGGATTTCGATCTCCCCGACTTCACGCGGGCGTCTGACATTGGCTGTGGCCTCCCGTGGTGCACCACGCGGCGCGGGGGTCCTAGGCTGCTCGGTCGGCCCTTGGTCCTATAAATAGGGACCTTCCTGCCGTTTGAATCACCCCCAACCATGTCCACATATTGCTTTTAGCTCTTTTGTGAGGCTGAGTTTGAGTAAGGAGAAGAGGGAGAATTTTAATGAGAATCGTGGCGTTCCAAGTATGTGACCCGCTGGGGGTCGTTTGTGGTGGCCAGAAGCTGGTGGTGCCCTTTCCAACAACTAGTGCTAGAAGGAGATCTGCAAGCAGGGTAGGACGGGGCAGCATGGTCATCGGAACCGCAGCTTTGCGACCACCTCGCCTTCTGGGGCCCTTCGGCTTTGATGTGCGAGGTGGCCTTTGTTGTGGGCACTTCCACCATGCCATACCTATCCTTGTGAGATGACGGCACTACTATCGTTCTCTCCCCCATGTCCTTTGCTTCGGGAGCCACGGTGCTGGGAGGAGGTTTGTGAGGTGTTCCTCTCCGTTGCGTTTGATCGCAATGGCGGAAGGGAGCGTCCTGCAAGCCTCCTTCTAGCATCATAGCTTCCAGAGCTTTGGTCGCTTCTACCATGTTAGGGATGCGAGGATTTTTGTCTAGTGCTGGCCACACTCGTTCGTTGGGGATCAAAGAAGAATTCGTTTATGGAGCATAATGGTTTTCTCTTTGAGTCAACTTTTGGGGTCGATTTTGTTCGTATTTATGCTTCCAGAGTCCCGAATTGGGATTATCTCCCGTTTTTGTGGGATTTTGGTTGTGCTTCCGGACAGTGCTGGGGTTTTTGAGACGTCTTCCCTAAGCAAGGGTCATCGTCTTGTCTTGGTGCCATTAGGATCGTGACCCTCATAGGATGCATTGCCATCCGGTTGAGTATTGAGAACCCGAGGCCTAGGGAGGAGTCAGTCGACGTTGGACCTCGACCTAATTGCAGGATTGTAGATGTCCACCTCCTTTTTTTCCCTGATGCCCTTTTTGACCCAAGGGGTCGTCATGTCTTGTTACGGGCAAGTTTGGTTTCGCCCCACGTGGGGAGAGGCATGTCCACCGTAGCCACGCGGTCAGAGCAGTGCGCCTCATTAGCGTTGATGGGTAATTCAAGCGGGACCCGATATCCTCCCCAGTCGATGTGGAGTTCGGCTGTGCCTCATCGAGAGACATCCCATAAATCATCGGCCGTCAAACCCGATGGTCCCTGATCACCTCCGCAGCGCTCAGAGGGCAAGATGCCTCCCCCCAGAGGGGGTAAACCCGGGTGACTTCGAAGCGGACAACTCGAATACAAAGAGAGATGGCCGCATGGCTCTGCACCACCGATTAGAGCCACAAGGGCCCATCTCACCCCACCCCTATCCCTTTGTGGCCTCGAGCCCTTCTATGGACTGACCCAAGAGTGGGTTTCCTAAGCACGACGCTGGGTCATGGACACGGTTGGCTGCCATGCACGTGAGCCTAGGGGCTTTTGGGCATCCCTGGCCGTGGCGTGACTTATTGGTGTCCACTCGCGTGTGATCACGTAACGCGCCTTGCGGTCATGATGACCGAGGATCGCTCTACGCGTGAATCCTAGGGGGCAATCGACCTGCATGAATTCTCTATGACTTAATGGCATTCCTACGTGTTATGGCATGTCGACTCATTTCCCGAGGGCTAGTGAGACCTGTACCAGGGCAGACTCCATGCGGTTGTGGTTCGCTTCCCCGATCGCCGCCACATAAATAGCTCCCTCTATCCGAGCCCGTCGCTTACCTCATTCTCGCCATCTATCGCCGTTCCTACAATTTAAAGGAGAAACAGAAGGAAAGGGGTCGAATTCATGTGGGTTACGTCTAGATCATGAGTGTCACCATCGCTGTCGTCTACTCTGTCATCGCTGCCTTGCTTCTCGCCTACGTCAGAAGATAGGAGAGTGGGTACATTCGACGGTGATGGAGTTGAAGTTGCAGCGTCTCATGTTGAAGGGTCTCCTTCCGCTGAATGTCACTGGCTGAAGGGCCTCTGCCGGCGAGATGCTCCCCTTCCACAGCCTAGGGAGGCGGTGTCGTTCACCGACTTCCACAAGCGCAGGTTTGTGATCTCGGCGTCTAACTTCCTCCGTGGCTTCCTTCTTGAGTATGGGGTCCAGCTACAACATCTTCCTCCCAATGCCATGTCATAGCTGGCGGGCTTCGTCGTCGTATGTGAGGCCTTTCTAGGGATAGTGCCCAACAAGGACCTATTTTGGAGGGTTTTCGAGGTGAAGACCCACAAGGCACATGGCTCTGATGGTGGCATGCTCGCTCTCGTGGGTGGAATGAACCTCCAGATGCGCCATGGGGTCTTGCACGGTTATCCATGTTTGCCGCTCAGGTCTTTGAACTCTGGCTAGCACAGAAACTACTTCTACATTTGGAATGATGTTGCCGCCCCCTCCCTCCCTTCTTCGGTGTTGCACCGGTGAGGTTGGCCTCATGGAGTTGGGGGTGCGATAGGACGTGGATGTCGAAGGTGACCGAGATCCTGGGGGTCCTTGAAGGCCGGCTGTCGGCCAGCTTGGACGGCGTCATAGTTCTATGGACCATGGTCGAGCGGCTATTTCAGCCGCTGAAACAACGGGCGACCCTATTGTGAGACTATTTTGGGGTCGAGGACCCGACCCGTGAGACCATAGAGGTGCTCGAGGTCTTGGAGGTCGTAAAGAGGGTCGTTAGGCTTGTCTCCTCTGGGACCATTGTTACAACTGAGAACACGGTGGAGGCATTCTCAATGAACTTTTAGCCTAACCTGGAGAGCCACCCTAATCCGTTTTCCTTTCTTGATTAGGAGTTAGTGGCTGATCGGTTTCATTTCCACAACCCGTGCCTTCGTTCGGCTCCTATTTCCATCTCCCTTGCCCTAGGGGCGCTGAGTGCGCCGCCAAGGAGAGGAAATGCCTTAGGCAGGAGGGGGCGATGAAGCACAAGATGATGACGAGGAGGGCTCTGAGGAAGGGGATGAGGACCTAGCAGTCCTTTAGAGCACCCTCAATGTTTCGTGTGGATTCGGCGATGGCACCAGGCCAAGAGGCGCCGACCGCTCGACGGATGTCGTGATGGGAGAGGGCTCCGCTTGGAAGCGAACGGCTTCATCGCTACTAAGGGGGCGAGCCCGTAGCGCCCCTACGCCACCGTCGATGGCGGCCAAGGCTCCTCGCGCATGGATTCTATTAGCCCTTCCCTGGTGAGGCTCAGGGCTCCAGCCCAGAGATGAGGTGCCAAGAATGCAGCGACAATAGGCCCCGCGACCGGGGTGAGCGACGACGTTCGTCGACCTTCCTTGGTGATGCCTAGGGGAGAAGACCAAGAACCCCTTTGCACCTTCTTGCTGACATGGTGGTTGGGCGCCCTGTGTCCCCGGCTCCCCGCGTGGGGGCGCTAGAGGCTAGGGATGTATGGGCTGTTCAAGATCGCAATGAGGTGGAGATCGGCGCTGCCGATGCGACCGGGAGCGCCTCGCTGGCTTTGGTCCAGCGACGTTGACAGTGGTGCCTCCTATCATGGTCCCTCTGCTGAGCTATGTGCAGAGAGGCGGATCATCCTGCCCTTTGTAGAATGTTCCACTAGGTACGCCGTTCTTTGATTCCTTACTCGCTGTGGTCACTGACGATACTCGGTTGCCTAATCTCGATGGTGTTTGTGATGGAGAGTGCCCTCCTGGGGCTCACCGCATTGAGACTAGCGGGGAGCGATGCATGCTCTTCCACACGGCCGAAGCCATCGGGTGATGATGCTGCCTTGGGGATGATGGCTAGGTCCCCCCCCATTGCGGCCCTGTGTTTACCCTTCATGGAGAGTCACTCGGCGGTAGGAGATCGCACTTGTGCCAGTGTAGAGGAAGGTAAGGCCATGAGGGATAGGCTAGCCATCGGTGGGCGCGGTGCTACTGTTTCCCCAGAGGCGGGTGTGGACTCGTTGCTTGTTATTGCCCCCCTAACAAGATGGGTTCTGACGGCTTGAGTGTGGTGTAACTTGCATGCCATGAGGAGGAGCTTGACTTGGGTGAGGATTTCTTCATGTGGCCACACCCCATGAACTCTAGCAAGGTGCTGTTTGTTGTGGATGACGTGGCTGAGCAGGCCGCTAGGGAGGTTGCCTCTTGAGGTCGCAAGTGGGTCTAGGCGACCTTGGCTAGGATGGGCGAGGCGATCACCGTGATCACCCAACTGGGTGTGGAGGCCCAGCGTCGGATGACCGACGAGGTGGCGGTTCAGGCCTAGGTAAGTCATCTGATCTTTTGTTTTCGCCGTGCTCGTTTTGTGTTTGTCGTGTGTTGATGGTCATAAACATCAATTATAAATCGTCAATATAACCTGTATATATACTTAATTCCATCAGCAAACATAGGTCTAGGGGTTTCAACCAACAAACTCCACAAGTTTTAGTGAATCTGTGTTTTCAGCAGGGTTTATCTAGAAAACCGTCAAGGTGGACCTATTCGTCAAAGAAAATCACATTTATCCACAATGAAACCGACTTGGGAAGACTCTAGAACACTCCAGAAGACAACTCATCGAGACTCACACCCAGAGGCTGACATGTGGGGCTGGCCAGCCCTACCTGCAGACCAGCCAGACCATGGGACCCACTTGTCATGCTCTGCTTCGACGTCGGTTCTTCCACTGCCATTGGGTTCCAATCTACACCGTTGCTTGAAGTCGGTTTGATCCAAGGGCTCAGAATTGATGACTCCCCCTATATATAGCAGCCCCTATCCCTCTCCCAAAGGCCATCCTAAAACCCTAATTCATATCCTCCTCATCAGGATCAGAGCCAGCTGTCAAGAGAAGATTAGTTCTCCATAGAATCTAGTCTTGTAACTAGAAATAGTCAGATAGAGAGTGAGGGAAGAGTTTGGAGGAAGTGTCGGCCTATCAGTGCTCTCTCTACGGCTTGTACCTTCACAGATTCAACTTTTACTTGGGCTTGCATTTGTGATTTCTCTGGTAATCAACTTCTAATTCAAGTAAGTATTGTGTTTATATTATTCTTGAGGTTTGTGACTCTTTTTAGTGTTTTAATCTATTGGCCATAGGTTAAAGTAGTAATCGGTAGTGTAAGCGTGGTGCTTAGACTTCGTTACTCGTGGATGTACCCTGCATTCTGAACCGGTGGTAGATCACGAGGGTGACTATATATCCTCATTGAGTCCTTCATAGTCCACCTCCCGTTTGTAGGCCGATTAGGACCCGGTTACTATGGATAGCATCCTCTGCTGGTGTCTTCCCTTAGTAATGTCCCCAGTTAAATGGTAGAAGACATAACTTATCCAAATCAGAACTAGAGAACCGTAGTAATCCTCTCTACACTCCTGTTTATCCTTAGCCATGTTGCTACCCCTGGTTAAGTTAGATTATAGTTAATCTCACATGTTTCCCTATAGATACCATACTTGGAATACTTCCAGGGTGAAAGTTACAGCGGTATTCGTGCGCTTGCGGATTTATCTATGTGCGTCTTTAAATATACCGACACCATGATCGTCCGATCACCTGTCTTTTCTATAGATGCTGGCGAAGATCTCAACGGAGAAGTCTCGATTCTTGCGCTTGGCTTATCAAGCACAGGCGGGAGGTGCCGCTAACCGTAGCCGCCTGGGTATGGCGGAGGCTAAGGCACAACGCTTGTGCGGGGAGCTTGAAGCTTCCCAGAGGTTGAAGGAGGGCATGCTCCGTTGGGAGGAGCAGGCCAGGTCTCGGATCGAGGTTCTGACGTCCTAGGTGGCTGGCCATCAAAGAGACAGAGCTCACCTCAGCTAGCGCTGCTGGGGACGAAGCCGAGCAAGGGCGCCAGCATCTTGAAGCCGAGAGCTAGAAGCTGCGCTCCACCTATGGCGGTGAGTTCTCTTTTATTCTGCACTGCACTTTCGCCTTGTTGTTATGGTTGGTCATGGACCAGTTGTTCTTTTTAGGGTTGCATGCAAGGGCACTCTCAAATCAGGAGGAGAAGACGGCTGCGAACCAGAAGATGCTAGGGATGGACAACCAGCTCGCAGCGCTAACCACTTCCGGGCAGGCCCTCTGTGATGTCATGCTCAGTGCCGACCGAGGGAAAGCCCAGCTTGTGCTTCGCCTTGATGAGGCCCGCCTCTAAGTGGATCCTCTGATTTTCGAGGGGATCCATTGTGACGTTCATACCGCCTTGACATCGGTCGGTTCACACTATGGCGGCGCCGATTTTGATGCTGTTGGGTGAGGATATGCGCCGGGGAAGTCCGACAACGATATCCTTGCTATTGGCAGTAGGTAAGATGTCTGCCGCCTGCATCCGCCGCCAGTTCTAGACTTTTGGTGTATTATGGTTTTTAGCGTGAGTGTTTTGTGCTGTATGAGTGACCTTGTTGTGATAGACATGTTCATGCTTTGTATATATGATGTGTATCTCAAGGCGCATTCATTTGTCACTTTGCTGTTTCCCCATTTTCTTCTAGTTCGAGCTAGGAATGTGCAAAGTTCCCCTTAGTCTTGTGCGTGTAGGTGCATGTTTTAGCCTGGGGGCTGGCCCGTGGGGCTAAAATTAAAGGTGCGTGAACCAACCGCGTGGCAAGACATCGGGAAAAGGTCACAGATCCGATGTGATATGAGAAGAAAAGCGAGTAAGGGATGAGCATTCTGCTTCCTTTCGTTCTCTTTGCCTTGAGCGAGACAGCACCTCGTTCCTTTCCAAACTCGTGCACGGGTGCTTTGCCTTGCCTTGGAGCTAGTCCATGTGGCTTGGCCGGAGTGACCTTTAGAGCGAATGAGAAGTTGAAGAGCGGGTCACTGATTTGCCGCGGCACAAGATACGATCGGAAAAAACTCAAAATGGGTCACTCAATGATGAACTGTGCTATGCCTCAGGATGCATCTAGGCATTCCTATATATCTAGCCCTCGCGAGTGAGTCATGTCTGATTGCTGGCGCAAGTCGTATCGAGTGACTCGGGAGTCAAGCAACACTTGGATGAAATGTGTGGGTATCATGTTCTTAGGGCTACCCTATAGGTTGGCTCTAGGTTTCTTCGACTATGGGTGAGCTTACACATGTATATGGACGTGCTTAGGTAGAGAGGTGAAGGTCAATGTTGATGTGACTGACCAATGTACCGGAAGCTGTCGTGAACCTGACTATCGTTGTTCGGGGCACAGCGAGCCCCCAAGCACCTATTCGTGGTGGAGTTGCCATGATCAATCGGTCATGAGCTGGTGAAGGCGCTTCTTTATTGGTTGGAGCGGTCGTAGCCAGCGCGGGTCGACCTCTTGGGTGGCCTTGGGTCCATCCTTGCCGGCTCGTCGTCCTCAGCGGGCTCGTGAGCCCCTGAGGATGGCTTCTCTATGTCCAGCCTGTTGAAGTCCACGGCCAGGAAGGCTTGTGCGTGTTGGTGCATGAGCCTTCGTGGCATGATGACATCGTAGTCATTGTGTCTCTGTTTCTGGATGTGGTTCTCACTATTCACAAAGAGCTAGCGCAACCTATCATTGAGGAAGCAGGTTCTGAGGGCGATGCAGTTTGGTCTGCTCAGCGCGGCGCGCTGTGTGCTCAGGGGGGCTGCTTCCTCGGATGCACGTGCCTCCGTGTGAAAGCTGGCAGTTCGTGATGGCATGACAGACGGTTGGTCCATCACGTGAGACTGGACCCTGGTACCGAGCTTGGCCTTGGGAGATGTGGCGCTGGGTAGCCACCTGCTCGCTCACGACATCACCGTGTGGCGGCGGGTGATTTCGTCGCTCGCGTGTGCCCTGACTCGCTGCATTCCATTGGTGGTGAAGGCGCTGCTTGGGGCGTGGCCCTACCACCAGATCCGGTCCTCTCATGTCCTAGGCCTGGATGGGGTAGAGGCCGGTGACAGGTGTTAACCTGTCGGTGAGGACGATCTAATGATTTCCCAAAAGGCGTCGGGGGCCATTCCGTGGGTGAGCTCGCCATGAGCCATTGGCCTCTAGTTTCCTAGGCAGAAGACCTGGCCATGGCCGGTGATGATAGAGGGTACTGCCCCCCCTATGTAGGTGAACTCTGGGATGCTGTCGCAGAGGGCAGTTTCGATAGTATGTCCCCTGAAAGGACCCAGCCTGGTCGAGGGGAGCTCCGGCCCTTCCCCACCATGGAAGACCTTCGCCAAGCTGACCCCAAGAGGGGCCAATGCCTCATCTGGACCGGGACCCCCTGCCTCTACCCTCCGTCAAGCATTTAGGGGATGGGCAGAAAGCTACATGATTCTCCCTCTCTATTTCCTACATTTCATTTTCTTAGGCTAAATGTTGAGTTCACTTGTTCACCGCCAATCCCCTCCTTCCAATAAGCGTGGAAGTGCTGCACGTGCACCTCTCGCAAGCCAATTTGACATCCTTGACCTGGTCCATTTGCATTCCTCGGCTCCCCAACCTAGCGCCAACGCCTGTGTGCCATCAAAAGGGGTCTTGCACCCTATTCACCCATGGCACGGCCAAGGATCTTGAGGGAAATGAGACCCCAAATACCGATCGAAGGGAGGTCGAAAGCGCCCGAGAAGCAGAAAAACAAGGGCGGTAAAGAAGCGGCAAACAAATGAACTTAACATTTACAAAAACATTAACTTGTTCTAGGGATAACACCCCGTAGTTCGACCACAAAACACATGTTGGCTTATCTCTCTTCTCTCGTAGGAACGGGGCAGGCGCCGCACCCAGCCATCACCCATCGTGGTCCAAAGAAGGGCCATGGAGGACCGCCTCCAGTGGGGCGTTCGCTAGGATGGCATCGGTAGCTTCCTCTAGGCGGGGCATCAGCAGCGCCATGTCAGAATCCCTATGCCCCAGGGAAGTCCCTCCACTACTTCGCCAACGTCCACTAGGCCAGAGAAGTGGGAGTGCACCACGGCCAGCACTGAGGCCACCCCCTGTCGAATGCCATCCTTCACGGCCTCGTGGAAGCACGCCGGCGTGGCATGAAAATGCTCGTTCACCTCCACCATATTGTCACGCACCCCTTGTGGGTAGAGGCCTAGACAAGCCCCTAGAGCCATGGCGCGAAGCTCCCTTAACTCTGGGCCCCGGGACTTGAGGTGGGCCCTCAATCTGCCTACCTCCTCCTGGGCCCCGTGAAGCTGCTCCGTCAAGCGATAGACCTCCTCCCTCGACTATGCATTATTGAGGACCTAGAGCATCAAGGCTGAATGCCAGGAACGCGGCCCGTGGGCCGGCCTAGGTGGGAAGCAAGAGGGGAATGGAATGACCCATACCTTCAAGCCCTGTCCTCAGACGGGCCGCCTTCGCCTATGCCGCATCGCGGATGTTCTCTACCGTCACCGCCACCAACCACTCCTCTTTGACCTCCCTATAGGCGTCCTTGGTGGCCCCAAGGGTATCCTCCCGCTCTCTTCGCAGTGCCTCGATGGCCACCGCGGGGAGTGTGATTGAGGCGCCACACGAGAGCGCCCCCGGTGAAGGAGTGCGTCGTTCTGATCCAGCAGGGGTGGAGTAGTCGCGGAGTGACTTGGCCATTTTGGTAGTAGCGGATGGTATGGGGGTGACTGGTTCAACTACTGGCGGAGTAGCAGAAGAAGAAGCAGTATAAGACTGGCTCTTCCTTAGGAGTGCCTCCGGATTATCGGTGTAGTTGCTCGGCAGATCAAGGCCACTCATACACTATCTTGTTTTCATCCACAACAGGAAGAAAACAAGCAGAATTAGCCTACATAAACTATGGCTACCATTACATGCATGTGCTCATGATCATGTCCTACTAGATTCTTTAACCTATGCCCTCCCCGGCAAAGGCGCCTTGGCATTTCCTAGCGCAATCACCAAGTGAGGAGGTTTTAAGTCCATCACTGGCAACGGTGCCAGAAATGCCTGTTGGTATTTCTTAACACCATCACTAAGATTGAGTTAACCTTAGTGATGCTGCCAAGAAACACCAACTACGATAGTTCTTAATGATTACAGAAATATCCGCAAGCACATGGATCTATCATTGTAGCATTTCACCCGAAAGTATTCAGGGTATCGTTATTTATATTTTCCAAAAGGAGGGCAAGGTATGAGAGTCCAGCATCATCAAGAACAAGATTACATACTTGCATAGTGGACCATAGTTCATGATAGGGGTAAAAATGGTATATCAAGGATAGTGGACACACTTCTGGGCCAACCTCAAGGATAAAAGGAAAAGAATATTTCTACGTGGAGACAACATGTTCTAATATAGCCATGCAAAGAACAGTTAATGATCATACAAGTTATATGATTAGAGTTAGAACTAAGTTTAAGACTGACGGTGAGATCCCCGAGCACTGGTCTGCCAGCAAGCCATAGAGACTTTACAAACTCCTACACAATACCCGAATGTGGAGGATTACAAGGGACGAACAGAGCAATCACCACCTACCGCCTACCCCTCAACCGTGGGGCACCGTCATATCCAAAGGTTCCCGTGCACCCGAGCACCATGCCCATGTCAAAGAAATTACCCATATCCCCCCGGGACACCGACCCTACGGATCAACAAGCAAGAATATGGGCAAACCCAAAGGAACGACGAACTATCATCTCAACCCTAGCTCTATTTCTACTCATACAAGTCATATGAATGATTAAGCATGAAGTTGAACATGCTAAGATCATAATACACAAACTATATGCTAGTTCATATGTCATGATTATAACAAGACAACTATAGTCTAGTTCATATGCATTGCTATATTTTAAGTATGAGAGCATGACTAAGGAAGAACACTTCATAGTATTATTCATACCAAGATGTCACTGTTCTTCCAAGGAGACAAGCTCTCCAAGTAGTTGTTGCCTTGCTCACAAAAGTACTACTAAAACTAAAAGAGTACAAGAGTTGTTCTTTTTAGGGTTGTGTGCAAGGGCACTTTCGGATCAGGAGGAGAAGGCGACTGCGAACCAGAAGATGCTAGAGATGGACAACCAGCTGGTAGCACTAACCACTTCCGGGCAGGCCCTCTGCGATGTCATGCACAGCGCTGGCCGAGGGAACACCCAGCTGGTGCTTCGCCTTGATGAGTCCTGCCTCCAAGTGGATCCTCCGATTTCCAAGGGGATCCGTTGTGACGTTCATACCACCTTGACATCGGTTGATTCGCACTATGGCGGCATCGATTTTGATGCTGTTGGGCGAGGATATGCGCCGGGGAAGTCTAACAGTGATATCCTTGCTATTGGCAGTGCCGCCCCTCGTGGTGCAGAGGTTCTTGCAGGTAATATGTCAACCGCCTGCATCCGCCGCCAGTTCCAGACTTTTGGTGTATGAGGGTTTTTAGTGTGTGTTTTGTGTTGTATGAGTGACCTTGTTGTGATGGACATGTTCATGCTTTGTATATATGACGTGCATCTCAAGGCGCATTCATTTGTCACTTTGTTGTTTCCCTATTTTCTTCTAGTTAAAGCTAGGAATGTGCGCCATTCCCCTTAGTCTTGTGCATGTAGGTGAGTATTTTAGCCTGGGGGCTAGCCTACGGGGCTGAAATTAAAGGTGCGTGAACCAACCGCATGGCAAGACATCGGGAAAAGGTCGCAGATCCAATGTGATATTAGAAGAAAAGCGAGTAAGGGATGAGCGTTCTGCTTCCTTTCGTTCTCTTTGCCTTGAGCGAGACAGCGCCTCGTTCCTTTCCAAACTCATGGGTGGGTGCTTCGCCTTGCCTTGGAGCTGGTCCATGTGGCTTGGCCGGAGCGACCTTTAGTGCGAACGAGAAGTTGAAGAGCGGGTCACTGATTTGCCACGGTATGAGATACGATCGGAAAAAACTCAAAACAGGTCACTGGGACGATGATGAACTATGCTACGCCTCAGGATGCATCTAGTCATTCCTATATATGTAGCCCCCATGAGTGAGTCATGTCTGATTGCTGGCGCAAGTCATATCGAGTGACTCGGGAGTCAAGCAACACTTGGATGACATGTGTGGGTATCATGTTCTTTGGGCTACCCTATAGGTTGGCTCTAGGTTTCTATGACTATGGGCAAGCTTACACGTGTATATGGACGTGCTTAGGTAGAGAGGCAAAGGTCAATGTTGATGTGACTGACCGATGTACCGGAAGCTGTTGTGAACCTGGCTATCATTGTTCGGGGCACGGTGAGCCCCCGAGCGTCTGTTCGTGGTGGAGTTGCCATGATCAATTGGTCGCGAGCTGGTGAAGGCGCTTCTTTATCGGTTCGCGCGGTCGTAGCCGCCGTTGGTCGACCTCTCGGGCGGCCTTGGGTCGATCCTTGCCGGCTTATCATCCTCAGTGGGCTCGTGAGCCCCCTAGGATGGCTTCTCTGTGTCCGTCCTATTGAAGTCCATGGCCGGGATGGCTCGTGCGCAATGGTGCATGAGCCTTCGTGGTGTGATGACATCGTAGTCATCGTGTCTCTGTTTCTAGATGTGATTCTCGCTCTTAACGAAGAGCTAGCACAACCTATCATTGCGGAAGCAGGTTCTGAGGGCAATGCAGTTCGGTTCGCTCAGCACGGCATGTTGTGTGCTCATGGGGCCTGCTTCCTCGGATGCACGTGGCTCTGTGTGAAAGTTGACAGTTTGTGATGGCATGACGGACAGTTGGTCCGTCATGTGAGACTTGACCCTGGTACCATGCTTGTCCTTGCTAGACGTGGCGCCTGGTAGCCACCTGATTGCTCACAACATCACCGTGTGGCGGCAGGTGATTTCATCGCTCGCATGCACCCGGACTCACTGCATTCCGCTAGTGGCAAAGGCGATGCTTAGCGTGTGGCCCTACCACCGGATCTAGGCCTCTCACATGGTGGCCTGGATAGGGTAGAGGCCAGTGACGGGTGTTAACCTATCGGTGGGGACGATCTAATGATTTCCCAAAAGGCGTCGGGGGCCATTTCGTGGGTGAGCTCGCCATGAGCCATTGGTCTCTAGTTTCTTGGGTAGAAGACCTGGCCATGGCCGGTGATGATAGAGGGTACTGGCCCCCCTATGTAGGTGAACTATAGGAAGCTACCGCAGAGGGCAGTTCCGATAGTGTGTCCACCATAGACTAGGGGGTCTAGATCTCTTGGATGGAGGTCCGGGCCATGGCTGAAGGTGAACGTGGGCACTGGCCCTTCGACGCCGATGAACTCGTGGTTTTTGTGATGGATGTGGCCACCGTGGGCCATTCTGTGAGCAAATCCACCGACGGTGCGAGGAGCCATCGCTTCCTTCTCAACAAATGAATGGTGGAAGAATGGTGGAAGAGGTAGGAGAGCTAGAGCTAGAAGATGGACTGCCTGAATGAGAGCTTCGAGAGTCCAGGAATGGTGAAGATGTCTGAGAAGGGTGCCCTGGCTGCCCTTATATAGAGTCCTAGGCTAGATCATATACAAAGAAGTAGGTTCTCCCGACCGAGGGGTCATGAGCCTAAGGGAGGAGACCTAGCTAATGTGGCTTGCAAGTAACACCGTCTTGTGGTGCACATCTAGACGTGGTTGTCGTCATGGTCCTGTGTCCATGTCGCGGCATGGTGTGGTGTGGTGCTACAGTGGGTCACCGTACTGGCCGTCACCACTTAGCGGTGTTGTCTTATCTCTGCTGCGTGGCGCAGGGATGGCGTCTAACCAAACCGAGGTAACTGCTGTCCCCTCGGTTCTTGTAGGGTCAGTGCGGTGTGCCTGCTCCTATCAGAGCAGGCACGCTCGGCTGGACTCAATCTCTCCCCTTTCCTCCCAAGGGCTAGGATGGTGGAGTGGTCATGAGTCCTCGTGTGACGTGGGGCTGAGGCAAATGGTGGGGCTGTGGCAACCTACGACCTTAGCGTTCGTCTCGGTCTGCTTAGCTTAGCTGGGCCTTGATCGCATGGGCTTATACTAGCTGGCGTACCATGGGTCGCCCGAGCGGCTATCTAATCGATGCCTTGAGATACCCGGGTATCAAAACCCTGACACAATGATTTCTCTTGCCACTGCATGTTGCTGCATCGCCTAAAAATACATGTATCAAAGATGCATATCATTTTTATCAAAAACCAACATCATTATGGTAAATACCAAATTGCCAAAAATACATACTCCCATAGCCCCATAAAGATCTCTGTTCACTCTTTATTTTCAATGCTAGTTTGGCAATTCCCACGCATATGAGAAGTAGATTTTGGTGGTGTTAACCCAGGAATGTATAATTCTAGAGATAAATCACATGATTGCAATAAAAAGGTATCGATATCTTAGTACAATAAAAAACATCTTTTTGGTGGCACTATGATTTATTTTAGTTAGACTACCCTTTGTTCATAAAACTCCACCTTGAATATACAAGAAAAACAATAAATTCTCTTCGGTAAGAGTTTTACTTTCCAAATAAATTTATCATAGAGAAGAAATGCCTTGTATCTATAGCACCCGGTTTTAAGAACAAAACCAGATACACACCATATGTGAGCCCAGAAAGTCAAATCTCACATATAGCTACAAATAAGGATAATATCATAAGACAATGCTTATTACATAGCGTATTAGTATAAAGAATACAACCTCATAGACAGCGGAAAGACAACTCCGATCTTTAGGTGAAGACTCCACTTCCACAGGGACAACTGACTGATTGATCACAAGCCTAATTCCTCCAAACTCTAGCAATCTAGTACCCATCCGGAATTTTTATCCAAATAATTGAAAAATAAAGCAAGCGTAAGTACATGTCATACTCAACAAATATAACATGGGGTTCATGAGGCTCAAAAGGCTGACACTGGTTTAACTACGATTAGCTTTTATTGAGTCAAAATTTTAGCAATTGAGTGGCAACAAGTTCATCACAAGCCTATAAACACATGATCAGGAAAACATGAATAATGAATAGCATAAACAGTAATCATTAATGAGCATATTCATCATCAGTATCTTGTGTTCATCATCATTAACCATTAGTGATCATCTATTCCGTAAGGGTTCCAAGGCCGCTCATGACCGTGAGCACGGCTGATATACCAGTTTTACACTCTGCAGAGGTTGTACACTTTCACTATGAGTCGTGATTTACCCTTTCGCTCGAGGTCGTGAGCCTCTTGACCCACTACCAAGGAAGATCGACAGGGTTCACTATGAAACCTTTCAAAGGTTCGTCTAACAAGTTAGGGCCATTAGATTCACTCGGCAAACAGATATAGAGCCCCTCTTCCCGATGGCACAATGACACGCAGCCTACACTCAAGGGGACAGAGGCCGCACTATACCCGATTCGTCAAGCCATTCTTACGCCAATAAAGGTAACCTCTAACAAGCTACAAAAGGTCCTCATACTGAGCTCAAGCCAGAGCCATATAGCCCTCACAGCTGTACTATAAGTCCCGAATGATCACTTACAGATAAGTCCTTAGGGAGAGGGATCTAGAGCACCATAAAAATAGCCCAATGCTCTAGCCCCTGGTTCATGTTGCTAAAAAGCATCTTTTAGTGTTTATTGCATATACCATTAGTCAAGTTACAAGATCATGGCTTTAGTTGAGCACTAGCATCATACTACCCAATGCAATACCCCATAGGTATCAAGGTACAAGGTACAAAGTACTAGGAAATCCTTAGTAGCAATCAAGGTAGACACATGCAGCATGAATTAAATGATTAAATGTGCATAGGACAATAAGGATGATCCCATGCTATAGTTGCCTTAAAACACCGATCCTTCGGTGTGCTTTAATCTTCAACGTTCTTCTTCTTCTTGATCACCACGTATATCTCACTGACTAGACAAAATCATAAAGCACCACACAAGCACCCAAACAATCATACACGAAGCAAACAATAGATCTAAATTAGAGCAATACACCAATCATAGAAAAATAAGTAAAAGAGTTTGAAACATGACTCTACGCATCGCTACGAACACACAGGCGCGAGAGGCATGCTAATTAGAGCTACGGTGAAAAAGATACATTTACCGATAGATCTGCTTTATGCGCGAAAAAGAAAACTATAGGATTCATTTATTTTAACTATATAAAAGCTTATATAAATTGAATTAAATCGAATTTAGATTCAAATTATAAAACTAAAGTAAAACAAGTCATATTTTATTTATAAAATCATGTTGCATAATTACTATTCAAATTAGAGTTTAAACCATGAAATTCCAGAAATAGTGACATGGTAACCACTGTTACTAATGCGTAGATCTCGTTGCTATGAATATAACACAGCTTGAATGGGTCAAAACGGAGCTAAAACGCAGAAGATATAAATTAAACAAGATTTACTTTATTAAAATAATAGATTAAATCTAATCATGAATTTTAAAAGTTGAAAACATATCTAACAGTAGTATGAACATATAGATTATAAAATTACAAACCTAACGCAAGTTGAACGAATCAAATCAGAGTTAAAACGGAGAAGTTATGGCTAAAACAAAATAAGTGGCAAATCTATAAATAAGTGAAAATGTATTTTTGAAGTCAACCGAATAAAATACGCTTTTAAAAGAAGAAAACAGAAGCTGTGGAATACGCAAAGAACGGTGGGTTCTATTTTGAATAAACCGAGGGTCTCTTTAAAAAAAATGCCAACGAAAAGGTATCTTCTAATCGGGGCCACACATCTCACATCGGATGGTTGAAATTGGATCGGGGAGATGACGTCGCCGACGATGACACAGACGGCGGTGGCGCCATGGCCGGCAAAGGAAGCTCGACGGCGAAACTCGGAACATGACCTACGGTGCACGATATTCCACGGGAAAGGCACAGGAGAAGAGAGGAGGCGACATCGGGCTCACCTAGGGTCACCACGACGGCGGAGAAGGAGCAAAGCGGCGCTGGGACTCGGCAATGGCGCTCTCAAGGCGGCGCTTCTGGGTCTGGCTACCTACGCCTCGGCGGCGGCGCTAGCTATCGGGTTGGAGGCGGTGGGCGCGGGCGGCATTTATGGGGCACGGAGACTTGGGCGGCACGACAAGCGGAGGGAGACGGGGGCAGCGCGGACACGGATGGCGGTGGTGGTGGAATCCGCGTCGGGTACGATAGGGAGGAGGGGGATAGAGCTGACAGGGCGGCCCCAGCTGTCGGCGTCAGCGAGAATGGGGCCGAAGTGTGAGAGATGGCGGGCGCTTCAGCGTGGGGTCTTCTTGGGCCGGCCCAAAGTCGGACAAGCGGAGAGCGGAACAGACATGGCAATTTGCTGGGGCTGCGATGGGAGGAGCACCGGTCTTGGCTTGGGCTAGTTCACCTACTGGGCTCAAGTCATGAGAGGAAGGCTGAGCTGGGCTCATGGAGAGAAAAAAAAATGGGGAGGAGGCGCAGTGGGCCAAAGGAGAGGGAAGGAGAAGAATCCCTTTTCTTTTATTTCAAAACCTATTTCAAATATGAACCAAACCAAATTTGAATAGAATTTCAAATACACTTTTCAACTTAATTAAAAATAAGAAATTTTGGTAAGTTCTCAAAAATAAATTTTACAACCTTTTTAATTTCTTTTATTTTCTAATTCCCTTTTTCCCTCTTTTCTTTTACTTCAAAGCCCATTTTCAAATTTATTTTTCAAAAGCTTTTTGAATGTTTTCAATTTGAATCAAATCCGCACAATTCAAAGAAACAAATGCACCGACATGTATGCTCAATACATGTTGCTAAACCATATGATGAATTTTAATATAATGAAAATTTTATTTTCCTAGGTTTTTATGAGCACAAAAATTCCAACTTAAAGCGTTTTAGCTATATTTCCAAAAATTCAAATTTTAGGGTGTTACAGTCTCATTAAATATTCATACCTAGATCGAATAAAGTGACCTCATATGTTAGATTAACTAGAAGCATACCCCACGCATTGCCGCAAACTTTTCTTAAAAATAAATCTGTTTCATATATAACATTACTATGGTATTCTGTATATTGTGTCTATATATATGAATTTGGTTTGCATGCTATTTTATTGTATCAGATCTAGTTAAAAATCGGTAAGCGAATAGAAGAAAAACCAATAGAATATTTTATCACTTTATAGAAGAATAGGTAATGAAATAAATATCATATGTAGATGACTTTATGTTAATAGATTAAAGATTGAAAGTATTGCACATGGCAAAGGTGATATGGACATTTTTTGTAATTAATAAGGCATGACATGGATGGCTTGCATGAAAGAATTTTAAGTTAGTGTGACACTTATTATGTTATTTTATTGTATCAGATTTGGTAAAAATCAGTAAGCTAATCGAAGAAAAACCAATATAATATTTTATCACATTATAGAAGAATAGGTAATGAAACAAATATCATATGTAGATGACTTTACATTAATAGATAAATATTAAAAGTATTGCACATAATAAATATGACTTAGATATTTTTTGTAGTTAATAAGGGATGACATGGATAGCTTGTATGAAAGGATTATTACATGTTAGTGGAACACTTAGTGGTGAATGAAGTGGATACCTATATATTGAAGGGATAAAACATCTACAAGCTGTTTGGTTCACCGGAATGTAACGTAATCAGCTTACAGAAGGTAACAGGTACCAATACGGATGTTTGGTTGGGCCTGCTCCGGTATTAGGTACCCTGTAATCCAATTACAGCCCATTCATTCCCGATCCCACCCGGCCCAGAGCGTTATCTGCGATACCGCCGCCGCCGCTCGAGGCCTCGAGCGCATCTCCTTCCCCCGCGTCTCCGCTCGACTGCAACTCTCCGTCCCTGCGCCTCTGCCGGCTGGAGCTCTCCGTCCCAGCGGAACCAACCTCGCCGGCGACCACGCGCGGCCTGTGTTCCCTCTCTTGCTCCTTGCTCTTCCCTCTTGCTCGTTCCCTCCCTCTCTGTTTGTCACTTGAAAGATCATGTCTCGGCCTTGTCGCCATCGACCATGCCTCTCAGCCCTCCGGAGAACTGTCAGGAGCTACGCAAGTTTGGTCTTGGTTGCTGTTCGGAACTTCTGGAAGCAGATGAAGCGCTAGGCGCGGAGCTTGAAGACAAGCCCTCGGTCTCGATCTCGTTGTTTATCTAATTCCATTACGTTTACTGTCGGAAACCAGACAAAGTCAGTAATCGTATAATTTGTTTCCATTTGCGGCGTCTTCTGCAAATTCTCACACTTTGTTACATGTGTATCCAGTCAAGCCTTCACTGCACACGAAAGTCCGCAGCAGGTCTTGCGTCCACATTGTATCTTTCCATATTATTAATCTGTTCCACCTCGCGACCGTGTAAAAATAGAGCACTGACCGTGTACTTGGACGAGCACACCAACTTACCAACTTTTCCAACACGATTTGGACCCAGAGGAACACCTACCTCTACCTGACATCAAAGTAAAGACTTTCATAGGGCAAGGCAACATCTCAAATTCATAGCTGCATCTTTGTCTGCCAAATCAACATCCTAAAGAGAAATAGATCCATCCAAGTCTGAAATGGAGACTGCCTTGTCAGTAATTTTGGGTGAAATCGCCCATCGATCGATTTCATTCCTCATCAACAAATTCTCCAATGAGGCAGCTGCTGCTCTCCCGCCTGATGAAAACCTGCGCCGCGTGTTGATGATGGTTCACATCGTCGTTGAGGAAGCAGAGGGCCGGCAAATCAGAAACCAAGCCATGCTACAGCAGCTCAAGATTCTGTCCGCCACCATGTACCGAGGCTACTATGTACTGGACACCTTCAGGTACCGAGCTTACCGAGAAGAGAACGGCGAGGATTACCGGCTTGGAACCGTAAGTCACTCTTTTGCCCTCTCTAAGTTCAACCCTGCCAAACGCATTCAACTGTTGTGTGGTGGAACAAGTAGTACTAGTAGTCAAGGTGAAAAAGAGCTATGTGGAGTGCTTGGCTCTATGGAGATAACCATCACTAACGCCAGTGAGTTTATCATGTTTCTTAATGGCTGTCCTCCCTTGTGCCGCCGCATATACAGCACGTACCTGGTTATGGAGAGGTGTATGTTTGCCCGCCATGTCGAAATGGAGCACATCATAAACTTTCTGATGGAGAAGGGCTCTCCAGGCACTCAGGATTTGGATGTCCTGCCGATTGTAGGTCCCATGAAAGCCGGTAAGAGCACCCTTGTCGAGCACGCATGCAACGATGAGAGGGTACGCATGGCCTTCTCCCAGATCGTGTTATTAACAGAAGATGATCTAGATGAAAGGCTTATGACTTCTATGAGAGATGGTGGCACGGTAAAGCATCGAAGTAGTCATGCCTTGGACAACCAAAGGCTTTTGCTTATTGTTGAGCTAAATGGAGATATTGATGAGGCTACATGGAGTAACCTATATTCATCATGCAAAAGGTACGCTGCAAATGATAGCAAGGTCATAATATGCAGCCGGTCTGACGAGATCGCTAGATTCGGAACAGCACCACCTCTCAGGGTGGAGTATCTAACTCAGGAAGCATACTGGTACTTCTTCAAAGCTCTTGCATTTGGAAGTGCAAACCCCACGGAAGAACCGAAGCTCGCATCTATGGCTATGGAGATTGCAGCCTGCATAAGTAGTTCTTTCATAGCCGCCAACTCGATGGCTCGCATCCTCAGAACTAATTTCAGTGCCGAGTTCTGGCGCATGTGTGTGTCATGGGTCAAAGGAATTAGGCAGAGAGATGGCCGCATATTCGGTGCCCTCCCGGTTAGTCCTTGGCAAAACAAGAAACCAGCATATACTCCAAGAATAAGCAACCCCAATGAGTATTTCTGGATTTTTGACGATTATCAGGTAGTTTATGCTCACGATGAAGTTCATCAGGAGATAACACTCCAAGAGGTTTTACTAAGGGATGTTGTACCTCACGGGAACTACAATGTCCTGGTATGGAGATCTTCCATACCACCTCACAGTTGCTGCATTTTTAGATGTGGGGTATATAACAAGGCGCCAAAAATGAGTGTCCAGAAGAAACGTACACATTCCTGATACCAGCCATTGATTTGATTATTTGTATCTGTGTGTCAGAGAGAGAGAGGGGGGTAACATGTCGTGTCTTCTATCTCTAAATGTGATGTGTTATATGTAAGACAGACAGACATATAACATGATCAGTAATCATTTGTCCTTCCATTACAGTATCTTCACCTAACCTTCTACGATCTAACCATATTGCTTGTCAGACTAGAGATTCACCTAACGGTTTTTATACTGTCCAAATGATATTTGTCAAGGAATCAAACGGCCAGTGAAGATAACAGAAGCAGCGATCCACATCACCGTCTAACATAAGCTGTCCAATTTGCATTGAAAGCAAAATCCATCCATTCATCCAACTACGGCCTTATTTGGACGTAGTCAGATTCGCATTAATCCACATGTGTTAGGTGGATTAGAACGGTTATTTAAATCATTGATATCACCCTTCATGAAAATAAGGGTATCATTAGCATATTGTAAAATTGTAAAATCCTCATCACTTGGCAAAGTTACTGGTAAACTCAGCAGCTGATTGATCCTTGCATTGTTGAGAATTGTCTGTATGAAATCTGTAGCTAAGACAAAAAGCAAAAGTGAAAGAGGATCACCTTGCCTCACTCCTCTCTTACAATGGAAAATTTTCCTAGGTACACCATTGAGAAGAACAGCTGATGTGCCTGACTGGAAGATGGATCTAATCCATTGAAGCCATTTGGGAGGGAAGACTATATGTTCCATAATTTGGGAAGGAAGGTGAAAGAGGATGCAAGGAAGGGGCTGCCATTTGGAGAGACAATTATTACCTCCACCTCTAGACAACATCTATACCTTCAACTTTTGGACACACCTCCCGCTCTTTCTTAGGCCATCGGAAGAGCAAGCTATCTCGGATGATCAAGGCCATTTTCTGTACCTGCACCTACGTTGCAACTCAGGCCTACGAGGCTCGATTGGAGATCTAAGAAGAGGATAGGTGACGAGATCCTAACATATGGGTATGTTAAGCCTTGGGTCCAATGGTTCTTGACCAAAGAAGACCCCCCGACCGACCCCTTCAGGATCGCCCGGGGGCTCGGGGGCTATGCCCATCGAGCACGCTCGTGCGCACCCTCTGGCCAAGAGACCTGGCCAAGCCTGACTTGGCCATGACCTCCGCTTGGGGCTTGGGGGCTCGCCCGAGCCCCAAGCTCTCGATCTACGCTGCATCTGGGCCTAGCCCTTGGCTCCTGCCTGGCTAACGACACCAGCCAAGGCCCGGGCACAAGAAGACAAGCCCCAAGCTACCAATGCTCGGGGCTCCCTAGCGCCGCTCCCTAGGCACGGCCCTAATAACTCCTCCCATGATAGGGTCACGTCCAGGGCGTGACATAGGAAGCCAAAGCTTTCCCTCGGCCTTTAGGGGCTCAGGGGCTTCTGGGCCCACACGTCAGCCCAGGGGAGGCCGGTCCAAGCCGACATAGCCTGACATGCAGAGTGTTAGAAAAGAGCAGCCGGACAACACCCGAGGCTTCTTCAGCACCAAGTCACCGCCACGGTCCACGACGCAATGCTGCAAGACCCTACTGGACTCCGGTGCACGTAGACCATAGACGAGATCCCCCAAACCGCCATGTACCTGACCTATCTCATTATATAACGGATAATGTTGGACCTAGGAGGGGGAGGGATTCGAGATCGATCACCAAACACTCCATTTGATTCCATCCGCCTCCGCTCCACACCGGGAGCAAGGCAACCCAGAGAGGGGCACCGAGAGCTCCTCCATCACACCCCATCGTCTTCCTCCTCGCTGATGAGGGGAAGGCTCCACTGGCAGTGAGGCAACCTTAGGATTAGCACCGAGCTAACCCCCTACCAAATCTCTCTCTACACTCTGTTGTAATCCCCCAATTTTAGGTGCTTTTGAGTATAAGGATCATCAACTGCTGGACGTAGAAACCAAATTGGCCCGAACCAGGATAAACTATTGTGTCCTCTCTACCTGATTCTTGTGTTCTTGAGTTCACCTGAGCCACCGAAGACCCGTACTCTAACACCGACTCGAACAACTATGCTTGTCGTGGTTTCGACCCCGCGACAGCTGGGACGCTAGGTAGGGGGCAACGTCAAGTGTGATTCTGTCTCTACGATGGCTGGAGCCACCCACCTCATCACCGGAGCAAACAGCCCCACCCCAGATGGTGGTGTCCACTTCCCCGATGAGTTCTCTGTCACGGCCGGCTCCTTCATCCGGGCCAGGTCCTTAACTTTGGGAGCCTGGCCTACATCACCGACAGCTATGGTGAGCTTCGTCCACTCCACGGGGCTACGCCGGTGGGAAACGAGCCCCCGACGTCGCCCCCTCGGCTAGGGCCCCCGAGAGCAGATCTCGAGGTCTTGGCCCGATAGATCTGGCATAGCTTGGGCCTAGATCCCATCATATCAGACCGCCACTAGATGTTCTACATGCTGGCTAATGTTCACCAGTAGAGTACCACCAGCAAAGCGCTCCCCCCACCGGACTGCTTTTGGTACTGCCTCCCAGATCTCCCTTTTAGAATCCGAAGCGCGGCAATATCATTCCAAATGGAGCTGGAGCACCTCATCGTCCATGAGGCACCGCGGTGCCCCATCTTCTCTGGTGCAGCGGGGGCCGACGCCCCCTCACTATGCGCCTTCTTCATGACTCTCCAGGAGACTCGTCCAAGGCATCACTCTAGTGATACCGGGTACGACGCGACACCCCACGAGCATCATCGCGCCGATGACAAAGCTCGCACTAGGGGAGCGCCTGGGCTCGTGCCATCAGACCAAAGCCCTGACTACCACATAGGTCACCCCAAGAAGGGGCTGAGTCAATTGCAAGCCTGGCGAGTGGACCAAGAGGCCACCGTGCCGGAGCACAATCTCCGAAAGCAGAAACTTACGCAGCGACAATGCGCACGGCCCCCATGGGTGACAACAACTGAGCTAAGGCCCTAGGTGTCTCGCAATGATAGACAGGGAAGACGAGGTAGCACCGGCGCCGAGGCCATCTGGCTCCTAGAGCATGTTCGGCACACCTGACGGTAGCAGCAGCTTTGTAGGACCCTCCGCCTAGGTGCCTGGTCCCCTAAAAGGACCCAACCCGGTCGAGGGGAGCTCTGGCCCTTCCCCACCGTGGAAGACCTTCGCCAAGCTGACCCCAGGAGGGGCCAATGCCTGATCTAGACCGGGACCCCCTACCTCTACCCTCTGTAACACCTCGGGTGTTAGCCTTGCATAACTTGACTTGCATAACATGAGCATGAGCATCAAGCATTCATAAATCATCATTTACAATTGAAACATGTGATCGAAACATATGAAACATTGCTTGTTATCAAATGTTTCTTGGAACATATGCATATGATCATGTGCAAATGAATGCAAGTGGGTAATGTTAGTCACTAAAACACCTTAGCTACACTTAGGTTAACAAAAGGAACCTTGTTCATGAAGGTCACCTTTCATGATCAAGCACTTAAGTAATATTACATGTGTTGACCTGGATAGCTCTATGAGTGACTACTACATGAAATGCTTAAATGACCTTGAAAATTGCTTAAACATGCTTAGAGTATCATCAGGAACAACTTTGGTATTTAGGGCTAGGGCTAGTTTGGTCATTAAGCCATGCTTTGATGTGTTTCATCTTTTAAATGTGACATGTTTGACCAATTTGGAACTAGGTGTTACAGACCTTGCATGGAGGAGTTCACTAAAGCAAAGTTGTAGTGTTTGACATAAGGAACAACTTTTATTTTTGGGTCATTGACTGATTCAGCTCCTAACATGTTTGAAATTGGATCACAAGAATCATCAAAATCTTGATTCCAACACTTAAAAATTTTTCTAAGTCAAGTTCATTGAACAGCCTGACAAGCTGACCTTCATGGCAATATAACTTGAATTCGGTTGAGAATTGAAACACGATTATTGAACAAGAGTTGAAGCTGGTACATAGGGCTAGGATTTTTGTTAAGGCGGTTTACGAGTTGGAGCCACTGTTTAGCAGATAAGTCGACTTGAAAACTTGCTGTCAGGCTCAACTTTGGGACTTAACTGACGAACTGAATCGTTTCGGTGGCCAACCGGCTTTAGGCTTTCATGACGCGCTGCGTGGCGCGGAAACGGCCGCAGCGTCGCCGCGGCTCTGTCTGCACAGAGCCACGACGCCAGCCAGCGCGCGCTTAAACAAATCCCCTTCGCCGCCGCACTCACCACACCCCCCATTTCGCAGACTGTCGGCTCTCCTTCGTCGCTTCATGGTGCTGCCGCACAGCAAAGACCGCCGCCGCCACCATCATTGCCGCCACCACCGCTTGTCAGCCACTCCTCCATCACCGAAATCCCACCACCGTCTCCCCAGCACCACATTGCTTCTCCCAGTGCCCGCTGTCCGAGTTCGGTAAGCCCCAGCGCCGTGCAACGCCTCGGCGGAGCTCCTCCGCCACCCTCCGTCGCCGTGGCCAGGCCCAACCCGACCACCGCAGCCCGCGATAGCGCGAGCAATAGCTTCCTTGTAGTCCACTGATGCTTGTCCACGTGTTAATTTGAGTCACCATGGCACGCCTCCGATGTGCCGCCATCGTTCCGCCCCCGCCCGTGCACGCCATTGTGTAGCCGCCGCCAGAGCCGCTAGCTCCGACGATAAGGCCACCCAAGTAGCTCAATCGATGCGCCAGTCAAGTAGATCATCGTGTGATGATGTCACCGCCACGGCGACCTCGCCGTCGGTGAGCTCTAGTCAGCAGCCAGCATTGTGCAGGCCTTATTTGCCCTGTTTCGTGTCACTGACGCGTGGGGTCCCCTGACCAGCGGGTCCCACCGGTCAGCGACAACAGTGTTGAGGGCTAGTTCAAATATTCTAGATTTTGATTTGTTTTGTGAATTTTGTATCTTCAGTTTGGTAGCTCCTAAATTTGTGAAATAAATTTTGTAGTGTTCCTTAGGAAGTGTAGTATTTAGGAAAAATATGTTTTTAACATTTACAGTAGAAAGTTTTGGAGATTTAAATAGGGATTTGAAATGTGTTTTTGAATGCATTCAAATTTGTTTATTTTATATCTAGAGTTCCTATGCTCCAAAAATTATGAAAGTTTTGTGGTAAGCTAATCTTAGCATATATGAGCTCTGGTAAAAATTTGGGGACCAGTGCATGGGTAGATTTATAGTTATAGATTTTTCTTTTATGGATAGTCAATCCTTGCATAAATTTTTATAAATTATTTATGAGTCCAAAATTCATGAAATTTGTTGGAGGTAATCCTAGTACCATATGGATGCTAAGAAAAATAGGAAATCTGTTGCTTGACACTTTTCAATAGGGTTTTCCATTTATGCTATTTCAAGCCTTGCTGCCTTATCATTTTTGTATAGAATGTTCTACTTAGTAAAATGACATGAAATTTCTATAGCAGTCCTTTGACAGTATTAGTAAGGCACTGTAAATTTTTGAGAATTTATGAAGTATATCTGATATATGTTTATTTTTTAACCTAGATATCTAAATAAAATAATAAAGGCAATTTAATAAATAGTTTGGACTTCATCATTATATTATCTTAAATGTATTTGGTATGCTTAAACTGTTGGTAGATTCTATGTTGTCAAATTTTGAATGATTACATGAAGTAGAAGTATTATTACTTTATGTTGCACATTAAATAGTTTCCGTACTGATTCTAGAGTTTGATGAGTTGCATGTTGAAAATGATGTGTAATGTAAAAATGGTTAATAACAAAGTTGTAGAGAATTTGATAAGCTTTCCATAAAGTCCAGGATCACTGGATTTGGATTTGTAGAACTCCCGTTATGAGTGAAACAAGTAGCTGCTATTTTATGGTATAATCGATGCATTATGGAAGTAGATAATTAAATAACCGAGAAGAGATATGCACCTACTCAATAAACATGATGCACTTGTTAACATATATGCATTCGTAATACTTATGCCATACTCATGCATCTAGGATCGGAGGAAGAGATCACGTTGCTGGAATTCGAAGAAGCAGAGGAAGGGAATCAGCAGGAGGATCCGCAAGCCGCAGCTCCCGAAGGCGTGGAGCAGAACCCTGAAGAGCTTCCGGAGTGTCCTGACCACCGCCCTACTTTCTTTCTGTGAGGCAAACCCCGGAGCATTATAAGTCTCCCAGTAATTTACAAATGTTTACTTACGTATTTATGATTAATGCATTAGGTTATAAGAGTTGAATGAAACCACTTGATGCATGTACATTCCTTGTCCAAATATTATACCTTTAACCGGTATAGGTCCAGGATCGAATAAATGCTTAGCCATGCTTAGACCGGTAGAAGTCGGGTGATATCTTGTCACCTACGAGATATAGGTGGATACCGGAGCACGGTTGGCTATATCTGCCATCGTGGAACAGAACCATGAGGTAAAAGTAAATCGAGACCGAACGGGAGGTCGATAGAGAAGCAACAAGACATGGAGGTCTTGGGTGTGGATCTATCCCCGTCTGTGTCAATCAAGGACCGTACCGTTGTTGGAACTTCTAACAAGATTGAACGCATGCCTCTCACTTAGCTGGCCGGATAACTCGTTCCGACCGCGAAGCCGAGTAATTCAACTCCGGCCGGGAATCGTTCTGTTGTGCGCTCCTTCCGGGGAACGATCAGACTGAGCCCAAGGGCAGGCTTGGCCTGAGCATCCTGGCATCTGGTGTTCCAGATTGTGCGGCGCAGTACGGACCCACGAAATGTGTACCAGAGTTGTATCAAAGGTGACCTAAGGCTATCGTGGCTGGTAGACCTGGGTTTGTGTTAGGAATAAATTCCCAGCTGGTTGAAATCGATTTGAATCGCCGTCTCTCCCGGATAGTGAGAAACTTGGCTAGCTCCAACATCGTAGTAACTGTGTTATGGAACATGATGATTCGGATGAAAATTGGAATTACAATACCTGCTGTGGTTACTATTGTATGCTTCTAAATGATATACCACATGTTTGGCACAGGATAGTTGCTAATCTAGAAATGGATAGTTATAATTAACTTGGTAAAGGAATCATAATTGTACAATGGGTCGGTTGCCTTTTTCGCAAAATGTTGTCAAGTTACGTCCACTTATACAGCCTCGCATAATCCTTGGAGTCATTTTATTTCTGGTTCATGACGGTTAAGTCTAGCTGAGTACCTTCTCGTACTTAGGGTTTATTTTCCCATTGTTGCAGATGGCACTGTGTTTCATGGTTATTGCAAGAGTTGCTTCTATCCCGCTGTGGATGAGGAGTAAGCCTTGGGCAGGCTTCTTTATTAATTTCTATCCTTGCTTTTGTGGACCGTGATCTAGCTTGGCACTGTATCAAACTATGTTGGAAACTTTATCTTTGAACTTATTTGCTTCCGCTTTATTTATCAAACTCGGTTTGTAATAACTTTTATTCGTACTCTGATGATGAAAGGTATATGTGAACTTTATGTAATATGTGGCATGTATGTTGAATCCTGTACGATCTTGGTTGTTATAAATCATTTATCGAGACCCGTCGTGGTACTCGACGGACTACCGGGTTTATATGGGTTCAAGTATGACAGTGCGACCCTTTGCGGATTGCGATTGTACTTGTATTCTTATAAATTGGTCAGTTCTGCGACAGCTGGCATCAGAGCAAGATTCAACGTTAATTGTCACAAGTGTATTTAAAACAAAAGTTTTTGTTTTCGGAAAAACCTTCTCTAGCAACTAATAGTTATATAATAGGTATTTGAAATCTAAAGTGTGCCAATGATCACTTTCCTTATGCCCAAATTAAGGACTATTAGGTGGCTATTTAAGTACTAACATGGGGGTTTTTACTTCGTCGTCCATACGGTGTGCTATTGTATGGATGCCATTCACTTGAATGGTAATGTATGGATCAAATGCCTCTACGCCAAGGTAAGATGAGTGTATGACCGCAAGATGTGAGCATGCGGTCGGGAAGAGTTAGCTTTGGTACGGCTACGTATACATGCTTGCATGTGTATATGGTGCGTATTTAATTGTGGGTTAAATTATTGTCGGGTAGATTGATACGGAAGTATATGTATGGGTATACATATATGGAAGTATTTACAATTACATTCTGCATATTCATTATGGGTTTAGGGCTGAAATGAAATTTTATGCAGGTACACTAACAACGAAATGTGTAGCTCGACTAGTTACGCTATTTATGAGAGAACGTATGTATGCCACCGTGTCTACCGCTAGAAACAAATTTTTCCTAAGTTTGTGAGGACGTACGGAACGAGCATGCATCATGATAATTACCATGCACATAATTAAATTGTTCCTCCCCTTATAAAATTCTTACTCGTTTATGTAACTCTTATCCGTCATGGTCTTGTCTCACCTAGTGGTACATGTTAATGGTGCAGATGGCACGCACAAAGCGCAGACCTTCATAAGTCCACCGGAGGCGTGAGCTCCCCGCCGCCGCCTTGCTCCACGTACCCGTCAATGTCACACGTTTCTTGGAGAGTTTGGGATGCCTACACTATTGTGGAGGGTGCTCAACTATGTCGGCTATCCTGATGGAATGGAGCCCCGCTACTTCTAGGCGAATGAGCAGTTGGGGGAAGGTCTCTTAGTTACTATGGAGGCTGTTGTTCGTCCCGAGGTGACGATTCGAGTGGACAGCTGGTATTATGAGTCAACTGGCAGGATCAGCTTGAAGAAGCAACGGCGAGCAGCCTTTGGGATCCCGAGGGACATCATGGATCGTTTTCCTCGAGAGCTGGCAGCCGCTTTGGTTGGAGTCTTTCTCGAGGGGTAACCCTCCACCGACTCATGGCGGCAGAGACAAGAGGAAGATCTTTGGAGATTGGTGCGTGCGAAGGCGAGCGGTGATAACCCTTCCATGAGCGCCATGTTCGCAATGATGAGAGTGTTGGATGGAGTTGAAGGTAGCCTCGGACGTGTGTCCGGTGCTCTTGGTCATGCTCACGAGGACCGGCGTCGACTTCAGAGGGGAGCACGACGCCGAGATTGAAAGGCTCACCAAGAGATGACTCGGTTAACTCACCAATGAAATGCGGCTTGGTCCAGGAAGATGTCCCGAGAGCTCGACAGGTTTGAGCTGGGACAAGAGGTAGCCAATGCGGAAGAATACAATGATAATCTGCATGAAGAGGTTCATCTCTTCGAACAATCAGCTCCACCCTTATGTCCCACCTGGAGCCGCAGAAATGGATCTAGAAGGGTAAGAGGAAGGAGAAGAAGAAGTGGAGCCTGAAGAAGAAGTAGAACCTGAGGAAGGAGATGATCTTAAGGTCGACCTCGATAGTGATCATGATGAGGATTAGATCGCTTAGCACTTAGTGAAAGGACTAATGTATCACCTTTATTCATGTAATGGACCTGTAGTTCGAAGTTGGCATTAGTAACCAGACTATCATGTAATGTTGATTAAGTGCATCTTTGGTTGAACATCAATGCAATTCCGTTCCTTGTTGGTGATCACGATTTAAAATTGCATGCCTTATGAGCGCGATAAGTGGTCAAATTGGGGATGCCATGTTGCGAGAATGAATTGTTATGCCTCTTTTTTTGTGTGAATTTGAGAATTTCTCCAATAATTTCAGTTTGGCATGATTATGATTCATCTGCAATCTCTTGACATCAACCAATAATCGCTTATTGTTGCAACTTCGCAGATGACGCGCACCTGCGTCTTTGAGTCAGTAGCGATCCACGATGGCAATGGTGATGACTTACCACCGCCACCGCCATTGCCGCCTTTCGGGGAGTTCTTTGCTTTCGATTCTTGGGGAGCCAAAGGACAATGGAAGAAGCTTTGCGCCTTATCGCAAGAAAACACCGCTCGTGGCCACCCACAACAACTGGGCCCGAGCCAAACCAGACAAGACATTCAAGGAGTTTACGGACACGAAGCCTCCGATCTTCAAGGTGGCCGAGGAACCACTGCGAGCCGATGAGTGGTTGAATACCATTGAGCAGAAATTTCGTCTGTTGAGGGTCACGAGCATCTGAAAGCGTAGTATGCTTCTCATCAATTGCAAGGACCAAAGGGATCCGTGGACACACTTCTGTCGTCTCTCTGCACGCTAATGCGTGAGTGACACAGGGAACGCTTTAAGTTGGCTTTTAGGGACACCATATTCCCCGGCCCATGCGCATGAAAGCAAATTGAATTTATGAGGCTCACTCAAGGAACAAAGTCACTCACAGAGTATATGCACGCATTCAACAACTTGTCCAGATATGCTCCGTGTTTTGTGGATACCGAGGAGAAAAGATAGAGAGTTTCAAGCGAGGTTTGGGTACTAAACGATGAAGACTATGGTAAATTCTAGGTGTGCCACGTACAATGAGTTTATTAGTGATGCCTTGACCCAAGAAAACCACAACAACATGCATGCGGTTGCTAAGGGTCGCAAGAGGACATATGAGGCCGGTGCCTCCGGATCTTTCCAAATCAAAAGCTCCTATCACAGCTAGGCCACAATTCTGTCCACCGCACCCAAGTTTAGGCCTCCACCACCGAAAGCTCAGAATAACAGCCACGAAACCATTCCGTATATGCGTTCACTATTGCCTTACCAAAAGGAAATGGCAATCAGGACAGCTCCACTCGGATTCGAAGTAATCAACCATGTTTCAACTGCAACCAAGCTGGGTCATTGGTCCAAGGAATGCCCCCACCCCAAGAGGAATGGCAACCCAAATCGTAACAATCGAGGCGGTGAATGCCAGGGCACGTCAAGGACAAGTGCATTATACTGCATTGGGAGGAAGTGCCCATTGGAGAAGTTGTCACAAATGGTATGTTTCTTGTCAACAAGCATCCCATTTGTTGTTTTATTTGATTCAGAGCTTCTCATTCATTTATGAGTCAAGCATTTGCATCTAGACATGATCAAGAAATAATAGAAGTAAGCAAAGGGGTTTTAACATAAGTTCAAATAGGGGAACTATTGCTACCAAAAGATAGTCAAAAATGTACTCATCTCGATACAAGGGAGGAGTACACAATGATTTGATAATATTGCGGGTTGTCAATAAGTGTAATCTTAGGCATGAATTGGATGAAGTATCATGGTGCTCTTATTGACACTAGCACCTGCACTATTATGTTGAGAGAACCCACGGGAGGAATGCTTTTCTAGTCCCACTCTCCCGCTATTTCAACCCCAACATTTAGCTCATGCTATCCAAACCACCACAATATGTGATATCCCCGTGGTTTGTGAGTTTCGGATGTATTTCCAGAGGAATTACCTGGTCTACCACCGGATAGGGACGTGGAATTTAAGATTGAATTAGTGCCAGGTACCGCACCCATATCCAGAAGGCCCTATAGAATGCCACCCAATGAGTTAGTGGAACTTAAGGTCCAATTGCAAGATCTATTGGACAAGGGTCTTATCCAACCCAGCTCATCCCGTGGGGATGTCCAAATTTGTTTGTGAAAAAGAAGGATAAGTCACTGAGAATGTGTGTAGATTACAGACCACTCAATGCTGTGACCATCAAAAACAAATATCCATTGCCCCGCATCGACATCTTGTTCGATCAGTTAGCGAAGGCAAAGGTATTCTCCAAAATTGATTTGAGATCGAGTTACCATCGATAAAGATCGAGATCGGAGGATATACCTAAAATCGCTTTCTACACCAGTGCACGGCTTATACGAGTATTTGGTTATGTCTTTCGGACTAACAAATGCTCCAAATTATTTCATGTACGATGAACTCGGTATTCATGCCCGAACTTGACAAGTTCGTGGTCGTGTTTATTGATGATATATTGATTTATTCAGAAAATGAGACCGATCATGAGGAGCATCTGAGGATTGTCCTATCCAGACTGAGGGAGCATAAGCTATATGCCAAGTTTAGCAAATGTGAATTTTGGATGAGCAAAGTACCTTTCTTAGGTCACATTTTATCAAGAGATGGAATCTCGATGAGACCCATCCAAAGTACAAGAGGTCGTGGATTGGAAAGCCCCAACTTCGGTTCATGAAGTTCAGAGTTTTCTAGGGTTAGCAGGATACTATCGTCGGTTTATTCCAGATTTCTCAAAGATAGCTAAGCCTATGACCAGACTACTTCAGAAAGATGAGAAGTACAAATGGACACCAGAATGTGAAACAGCTTTTCACACCCTCAGAACTTTGTTGACTACAGCACCTGTGTTAGCACAACTAGACATTGAAAAGCCTTTTGATGTATTTTGTGATGCATCAGGAATAGGTTTGGGATGTGTGCTTATGCAAGAAGGGAGAGTAATTGCATATGCCTCTCGGCAATTGAGAAAACATGAAGTCAACTACCCTACACATGATTTGGAACTTGCCGCCGTTATTCATGCATTAAAGATATGGAGACATTACTTGTTGGGCAATGTATGTCATATCTATACTGACCACAAAAGTCTCAAGTATATCTTTACCCAGCCTGAGCTGAACATGAGACAACGAAGATGGTTAGAATTGATTAAGGACTACAATTTGGAAGTGCATTACCATCCAGGTAAAGCAAATGTAGTAGCCGATGCACTCAGTCGGAAGTCCCATTGCAACACTGTGGAAGCATTGTTGGAAGATGGATTCAACTTGTTACATCCTGCTGTACTACACAATATCACAATCAGTTGTTCACTTGAGAGCAAAATCATAGAACTACAAGAGATGATGATGTAGGAATAAGTCACATCAAGAGAAAAATGCAAGAGCAAGAAACCAAACATGTTAGATTGGACGAAAGAGGTGTATTATGGTTTGAGGACCGGTTAGTGGTACCAAAGGACCGTGAGCTAAGGAATCAAATTTTAGAAGAAGCTCACTCATCCAAATTGTCTATCCATCCGGGTAGTAGTAAAATGTATCAAGATTTAAGAACCCGTTTTTGGTGGACTAAGATGAAGAAAGAGATCACAGCCTACGTTGCTAGGTGTGATAACTGCAGTAGAGTAAAAGCTGTCCATATGAAAACTGCTGGATTACTTCAGCCATTGCCTATTCCAGGATGGAAATGGGAGGAAATCAGCATGGATTTTATCACAAGCCTTCCAACGACGCCACAAGGTCATGATTCAATATGGGTTATTGTTGATCGTCTCACCAAGTCAGCACATTTTGTACCAGTTCACACAACATATCATGTGGGGAAATACTCTGAGTTATATGTTTCCCAGATCGTGAGACTGCATGGAGTACCCAGGACCATAATCTCAGATCGAGGACCACAGTTCATAGCTCGTTTCTGGGAGCACTTACACCAGGCTTTGGGAACCAAGCTAATTAGAAGTTCAGCTTATCATCCGCAAACTTCAGGACAGACAGAGCGAGTGAACCAAATCCTAGAAGATTTACTTAGAGCTTGTGTTATATCTTCAAAAGGTTCATGGGAGAAATGGTTACCTTTAGCTGAATTCTCATATAACAACAGTTATCAAGCAAGTATCAAAATGGCTCCATTTGAAGCCTTGTATGGCAGAAAGTGCAGAACTCCTTTGAACTAGATTGAGCCCGGTGAAAGGAGATACTTTGGTATTGATTTTGTCAATGAAGCCGAAGAGCAAGTACGTATCATCCAACAACATATGAAGGCAGCTCAATCAAGACATAAGAGTTATGCCGACAGAAGAAGAAGACCACTAACTTTTGAAGTGGGTGACTATGTATACTTGAGAGTATCACCCATGAAAGGTGTGAAAAGATTTGGGATGAAAAAGAAGCTTTCACCAAGATATGTAGGGCCATACAAAATTTTGGAACGAAAAGGGAAGGTTGCATATAAGTTACAACTTCCACCAGAGATGAGTACAATCTTTGATGTGTTCCATGTTTCTCAGCTAAAGAAATGTCTTCGAGTACCGGAAGAAGCTATTGCACCCACCAACGTGCAGCTTCAATCGGATTTGACCTATGAAGAAAAGCCAATTCGAGTATTAGAAGAGATGGAGAGAGTAACAAGGAGTAAGATTATTAAGTTCTATAAGGTGGTGTGGAACAATCATAGTGAACAAGATGCTACGTGGGAAAGAGAAGATTATCTACGAGAAGTTTATCCCGCCTTTTTCCAAGAATGGTAGGTCTTGCAAATCTCGGGACGAGATTTTTATAAGGGGGAGGGGCTGTAACACCTCGGGTGTTAGCCTTGCATAACTTGACTTGCATAACATGAGCATGAGCATCAAGCATTCATAAATCATCATTTACAATTGAAACATGTGATCGAAACATATGAAACATTGCTTGTTATCTCGTGTTTCTTGGAACATATGCATATGATCATGTGCAAATGAATGCAAGTGGGTAATGTTAGTCACTAAAACACCTTAGCTACACTTAGGTTAACAAAAGGAACCTTGTTCATGAAGGTCACCTTTCAAGATCAAGCACTTAAGTAATATTACATGTGTTGACCTGGATAGCTCTATGAGTGACTACTACATGAAATGCTTAAATGACCTTGCAAATTGCTTAAACATGCTTAGAGTATCATCAGGAACAACTTTGGTATTTAGGGCTAGGGCTAGTTTGGTCATTAAGCCATGCTTTGATGTGTTTCATCTTTTAAATGTGACATGTTTGACCAATTTGGAACTAGGTGTTAGAGACCTTGCACGGAGGAGTTCAATAAAGCAAAGTTGTAGTGTTTGACATAAGGAACAACTTTTATTTTTGGGTCATTGACTGATTCAGCTCCTAACATGTTTGAAATTGGATCACAAGAATCATCAAAATCTTGATTCCAACACTTAAGAAATTTTTCTAAGTCAAGTTCATTGAACAGCCTGACAAGCTGACCTTCATGGCAATATAACTTGAATTCGGTTGAGAATTGAAACACGATTATTGAACAAGAGTTGAAGCTGGTACATAGGGCTAGGATTTTTGTTAAGGCGGTTTACGAGTTGGAGCCACTGTTTAGCAGATAAGTCAACTTGAAAACTTGCTGTCAGGCTCAACTTTGGGACTTAACTGACGAACTGAATCGTTTCGGTGGCCAACCGGCTTCAGGCTTCGCACGCCGCGTGGCGCGGGAAATGGACGCGCGTCGCCGCCGGTCTGTCCGTGCAGGCCACGACGTGCCAGTGCGCGCCTTAACCATCCCAGCGCTCGCCCGCACTCAGCCACGCCCCGATTTCGCACTGTCGGCTCTCCTTCATCGCTCGCAGCGGCCGCAGCTGCAGCACCGCTCGCCGCCACCGTCGTTGCCAGCCACCGGCTTGTCTAGCCACTCCTCCATCACCGAAATCCCACCACCGTCTCCCCAGCACCACATTGCTTCTCCCAGTGCCCACTGTCCGAGTTCGGTAAGCCCCAGCGCCGTGCAACGCCTCGCCGGAGCTCCTCCGCCACCCTCCGTCGCCGTGGCCAGGCCCAACCCGACCACCGCAGGCCACGATAGCGCGAGCAATAGCTTCCTTGTAGTCCACTGATGCTTGTCCACGCGTTAATTTGAGTCACCATGGCCTCCTCCGACGTGCCGCTGTCGTTCCGCCCCGCCGTGCCGCCATTGTAGCCGCCGTAGCCGCTAGCTCCGACGATAAGGCCACCCAAGTAGATCAATCGATGCGCCAGGTCAAGTAGATCATCGTGTGATGATGTCACCGCCGGCGACCTCGCCGTCGGCGAGCTCTAGCCGCGCTAGCGCTGTGCAGCGCCGCTGCCCTGTTTCGTGTCACTGACGCGTGGGGTCCCCTGACCAGCGGGTCCCACCGGTCAGCGACAACAGTGTTGAGGGCTACTTCAAATATTCTAGATTTTGATTTGTTTTGTGAATTTTGTATCTTCAGTTTGGTAGCTCCTAAATTTGTGAAATAAATTTTGTAGTGTTCCTTAGGAAGTGTAGTATTTAGGAAAAATATGTTTTTAACATTTACAGTAGAAAGTTTTGGAGATTTAAATAGGGATTTGAAATGTGCTTTTGAATGCATTCAAATTTGTTTATTTTATATCTAGAGTTCCTATGCTCCAAAAATTATGAAAGTTTTGTGGTAAGCTAATCTTAGCATATATGAACTCTGGTAAAAATTTGGGGACCAGTGCATGGGTAGATTTATAGTTATAAATTTTTCTTTTATGGATAGTCAATCCTTGCATAAATTTTTATAAATTATTTATGAGTCCAAAATTTATGAAATTTGTTGGAGGTAATCCTAGTACCATATGGATGCTAAGAAAAATAGGAAATCTGTTGCTTGACACTTTTCAATAGGGTTTTCCATTTATGCTATTTCAGGCCTTGCTGCCTTATCATTTTTGTATAGAATGTTCTACTTAGTAAAATGACATGAAATTTCTATAGCAGTCCTTTGATAGCATTAGTAAGGCACTGTAAATTTTTGAGAATTTATGAAGTATATCTGATATATGTTTATTATTTAACCTAGATATCTAAATAAAATAATAAAGGCAATTTAATAAATAGTTTGGGCTTCATCATTATATTATCTTAAATGTATTTGGTATGCTTAAACTGTTGGTAGATTCTATGTTGTCAAATTTTGAATGATTACATGAAGTAGAAGTATTATTACTTTATGTTGCACATTAAATAGTTTCCGTACTGATTCTAGAGTTTGATGAGTTGCATGTTGAAAATGATGTGTAATGTAAAAATGGTTAATAACAAAGTTATAGAGAATTTGATAAGCTTTCCATAAAGTCCAGGATCACTGGATTTGGATTTGTAGAACTCCCGTTATGAGTGAAACAAGTAGCTGCTATTTTATGGTATAATCGATGCATTATGGAAGTAGATAATTAAATAACCGAGAAGAGATATGCACCTACTCAATAAACATGATGCACTTGTTAACATATATGCATTCGTAATACTTATGCCATACTCATGCATCTAGGATCGGAGGAAGAGATCACGTTGCTGGAATTCGAAGAAGCAGAGGAAGGGAATCAGCAGGAGGATCCGCAAGCCGCAGCTCCCGAAGGCGTGGAGCAGAACCCTGAAGAGCTTCCGGAGTGTCCTGACCACCGCCCTACTTCCTTTCTGCGAGGCAAGCCCCGGAGCATTATAAGTCTCCCAGTAATTTACAAATGTTTACTTACGTATTTATGATTAATGCATTAGGTTATAAGAGTTGAATGAAACCACTTGATGCATGTACATTCCTTGTCCAAATATTATACCTTTAACCGGTATAGGTCCAGGATCGAATAAATGCTTAGCCATGCTTAGACCGGTAGAAGTCGGGTGATATCCTGTCACCTGCGAGATATAGGTGGATACCGGAGCACGGTTGGCTATATCTGCCATCGTGGAACAGAACCATGAGGTAAAAGTAAATCGAGACCGGACAGGAGGTCGATAGAGAAGCAACAAGACATGGAGGTCTTGGGTGTGGATCTATCCCCGTCTGTGTCAATCAAGAACCGTACCGTTGTTGGAACTTCTGACAAGATTGAACGCATGCCTCTCACTTAGCTGGCCGGATAACTCGTTCCGACCGCGAAGCCGAGTAATTCAACTCAGCGGTAGGGAATCATTCTCATTGCGCGCTCATTCGGGGAATGATCGGGATGAGCCCAAGGGCGAGCTTGGCACGAGCATCCTGGCATCTGGTGTTCTAGATTGTCTTGTTATTTGTGCGGACCCGCCAAATGTGTACCGGAGTTGTATCAAAAGGTGACCTAAGGCTATCGTGGTCGGTAGACTGGGTTTGTGTTAGGAATAAATTCCCGTGGTTGAAATCGATTCGAATCGCCGTCTCTCCCGGATAGTGAGAAACTTGGCTAGCTCCAACATCGTAGTAACTGTGTTATGGAACATGATGGTTCGGATGAAAATTGGAATTACAATACCTGTTGTGGTTACTATTGTATGCTTCTAAATGATATACCACATGTTTAGCACAGGATAGTTGCTAATCTATAAATGGATAGTTATAATTAACTTGGTAAAGGAATCATAATTGTACAACGGGTTGGGTTGCCTTTTTTCATAAAATGTTGTCAAGTTACGTCCAATTATACAACCTCGCATAATCCTTGGAGTCATTTTATTTACGGTTCATGACGGGTAAGTCTAGTGAGTACCTTCTCGTACTCGTGGTTTATTTTCCCATTGTTGCGAGATGGCACTTGTGTTTCATGGTTATTGCAAGAGTTGCTTCTATCCATTGTGGATGAGGAGTAAGCCTTGGGCGAGCTTCTTTATTAATTCCTATCCTTGCTTTTGTGGACCGTGATCTAGCTTGGCACTCGTATCAAACTATGTTGGAAACTTTATCTTCGAACTTATTTGCTTCCGCTTTATTTATCAAACTCGGTTTGTAATAACTTTTATTCGTACTCTGGTGATGAAAGGTATCTGTGAACTTTATGTAATATGTGGCATGTATGTTGAATCCTGTACGATCTTGGTTGTTGTAAATCGTTTATCGAGACCCGTCGTGGTACTCGACGGACTACCGGGTTTATATGGGTTCAAGTATGACAGTGCGACCCCTTGCGGATTGCCATTATACTTGTATTCTTATAAATTGGTCGGTTCTGCGACACCCTCCGTCAAGCATTCAGGGGATGGGCAGAAAGCTACGTGATTCTCCCTCTCTATTTCCTGCATTTCATTTTCTTAGGCTAAATGTTGAGTTCACTTCTTGTTCACCGCCAATCCCCTCCTTCCGGTAAGCGCGGAAGTGCTGCACGTGCACCTCTCGCAAGCCAATTTGACCTCCTTGACCTAGTCCATTTGCATTCCTCGGCTCCTCGACCTAGCGCCAACGCCTGTGTGCCATCAAAAGGGGTCTTGCACCCTGTTCACCCATGGCACGGCCAAGGATCTTGAGGGAAATGAGACCCCAAATACCGATCAAAAGGAGGTCGAAAGCGCCCGAGCAGCAGAAAAACAAGGGCGGTAAAGAAGCGGCAAACAAATGAACTTAACATTTAGAAAAACATTAACTTGTTCCAGGGATAACACCCCGTAGTTCGACCACAGAACACATGTTGGCTTATCTCTCTTCTCTCGTAGGAACGGGGCTTGCGCCGCACCCAGCCATCACCCATCGTGGTCCAGAGAAGGGCCACGGAGGACAGCCTCCAGTCGGGCGTTAGCTAGGATGGTGTCGGCAGCTTCCTCTAGGCGGGGCATTAGCAGCGCCATGTCAGAATCCCTGTGCCCCAGGGAAGTCACTCCACTACTTCGCCAACGTCCACTAGACCAGAGAAGTGGGAGTGCACCACGGCCAGCGCTGAGGCCGCCCCCTACCGAATGCCATCCTTCATGGCCTCGCGGAAGGACGTCGGCGTGGCACGAAAATGCTCGTTCACCTCTGCCATGTTGTCGCGCACCCCCCGTGGGAAGAGGCCTAGACAAGCCCCTAGAACCACGGCGCGAAGCTCCCTTAACTCTGCACCCCGGGACTCGAGGCGGGCCCGCAGTCTGCCTGCCTCCTCCTGGGCCCCATGAATCTACTCTATCAAGCGGCAGACCTCCTCCCTTGACTATGCATTATCGAGGACCTAGAGCATCAAGACCGAATGCCAGGAACGCGGCCCATGGGCCGGCCTAGGTGGGAAGCAAGAGGGGAATGGAATGACCCATACCTTTAAGCCCCGTCCTCAAACGGGCCGCCTCCGCCTATGCCGCATCGCGAATGTTCTCTGCCGTCACCACCACCAACCACTCCTCTTTGACCTCCCTCTAGGCGTCCTCGGTGGCCCCAAGGGCATCCTCCCGCTCTCTTCGCAGTGCCTCGACGGCTGCCGCGGGGAGTGTGATTGCGGCGCCACATGAGATCTCCCCCGATGAAGGAGCGCGTCGTTCTGATCTAGCAGGGGTGGAGTAGTCGCGGAGTGACTTGGCCATTTCGGTAGTAGCGGATGGTATGGGGGTGACTGGTTCAACTACTGGCGGAGTAGCAGAAGAAGAAGCAGTACAAGACTGGCTCTTCCTTAGGAGTGCCTCCGGATTATCGGTGTAGTTGCTCGGCAGATCAAGACCACTCATACACTATCTTGTTTTCATCCACAACAGGAAGAAAACAAGCAGAATTAGCCTACATAAACTATGGCTACCATTACATGCATGTGCTCATGATCGTGTCCTACTAGATTCTTTAACCTATGCCCTCCCCGGCAATGGCGCCTTGGCATTTCTTAGCGCAATCACCAAGTGAGGAGGTTTTAAGTCCATCACTGGCAATGGTGCCAGAAATGCCCTGTTGGTATTTCTTAACATCATCACTAAGATTGAGTTAACCTTAGTGACGCTGCCAAGAAACACCAACTACGATAGTTCTTAATGATTACAGAAATATCTGCAAGCGCATGGATCTACATTGTAGCATTTCACCCGAAAGTATTTAGGATATCGTTATTTATATTTTCCAAAAGGAGGGCAATGTATGAGAGTCTAGCATGAGCATGAACAAGATTACATACTTGCATAGTAGACCATAGTTCACGACAGGGGTAAAAATGGTATATCAAGGATAGTGGACACACTTCTGGGCCAACCTCAAGGATAAAAGGAAAAGAATATTTCTACGTGGAGCCGACATGTTCTAATATAGCCATGCAAAGAACAGTTAATGATCATACAAGTTATATAATTAGAGTTAGAACTAAGTTTAAGACTGACAGGGAGATCCCCGAGCACTGGTCTGCCAGCAAGCCATAGAGACTTTACAAACTCCTACACAATACCGGAATGTGGAGGATTACAATGGACGGACAGAGCTATCACCACCTACCGCCTACCCGTCAACCATGGGGCACAGTCATATCCGAAGGTTCCCATGCACCCGAGCACCATGCCCGTGTCAAAGAAATTACCCATGTCCCCCTGGGACTCCGACCCTATGGATCGACAAGCAAGAATATGGGCAAACCCGAAGGAACGACGAACCATCATCTCAACCCTAGCTCTATTTCTACTCATACAAGTCATATGAATGATTAAGCATGAAGTTGAACATGCTAAGATCATAATACACAAACTATATGCTAGTTCATATGTCATGATTATAACAAGACAACTATAGTCTAGTTCATATGCATTGCTATATTTTAAGTATGAGAGCATGACTAAGGAAGAACACTTCATAGTATTATTCATACCAAGATGTCATTGTTCTTCCAAGGAGACAAGCTCTCCATGTAGCTGTTGCCTTGCTCACAAAAGTACTACTAAAACTAAAAGAGTACAAGAGTTGTTCTTTTTAGGGTTGCGCGCAAGGGCACTTTTGGATCAGGAGGAGAAGGCGGCTGCGAACCAGAAGATGCTAGAGATGGACACCTAGCTGGTAGCACTAACCACTTCCGGGCAGGCCCTCTGCGATGTCATGCACAGCGCCGGCCGAGGGAACGCCCAGCTGGTGCTTCGCCTTGATGAGTCCTGCCTCCAAGTGGATCCTCTGATTTCCGAGGGGATCCGTTGTGACGTTCATACCACCTTGACATCGGTCAATTTGCACTATGGTGGCATCGATTTTGATGTTGTTGGGCGAGGATATGCGCCAGGGAAGTCTAACAGTGATATCCTTGCTATTGGCAGTGCCGCCCCTCGTGGTGCGGAGGTTCTTGCGGGTAAGATGTCAGCCACCTGCATCCGCCGCTAGTTCCAGACTTTTGGTGTATGAGGGTTTTTAGTGTGTGTTTTGTGCTGTATGAGTGACCTTGTTGTGATGGACATGTTCATGCTTTGTATATATGACGTCTATCTCAAGGCGCATTCATTTGTCACTTTGTTGTTTCCCTATTTTCTTCTAGTTAAAGCTAGGAATGTGTGCCGTTCCCCTTAGTCTTGTGCATGTAGGTGTGTGTTTTAGCCTGGGGGCTAGCCCGCGGGGCTGAAATTAAAGGTACGTGAACCAACCGCATGGCAAGACATCGGGAAAAGGTCGCAGATCCGATGCGTTATGAGAAGAAAAGCGAGTAAGGGATGAGCGTTCTGCTTCCTTTTGTTCTCTTTGCCTTGAGCGAGACAGCGCCTCGTTCCTTTCCAAACTCGTGGGCGGGTGCTTCGCCTTGCCTTGGAGCTGGTCCATGTGGCTTGGCCAGAGCGACCTTTAGTGCGAACAAGAAGTTGAAGAGCGGGTCACTGATTTGCCCTGGCGTGAGATACGATCGGAAAAAACTCAAAACAGGTCACTAGGATGATGATGAACTATGCTACGCCTCAGGATGCATCTAGTCATTCCTATATATGTAGCCCCCGTGAGTGAGTCGTGTCTGATTGCTGGCGCAAGTCATATCGAGTGACTCGGGAGTCAAGCAACACTTGGATGAAATGTGTGGGTATCATGTTCTTTGGCCTACCCTACAGGTTGGCTCTAGGTTTCTATGACTATGGGCGAGCTTACACGTGTATATGGACATGCTTAGGTAGAGAGGCGAAGGTCAATGTTGATGTGACTGACCGATGTACCGGAAGCTGTTGTGAACCTGGCTATCGTTGTTCGGGGCGCGGCGAGCCCCCGAGCGCCTGTTTGTGGTGGAGTTGCCACGATCAATTGGTCACGAGCTGGTGAAGGCGCTTCTTTATCGGTTCACGCGGTCATAGCCACCGCTAGTCGACCTCTTGGGCGGCCTTGGGTCTATCCTTGCCTTCTCGTCATCCTTAGTGGGCTCGTGAGCCCCCTAGGATGGCTTCTCTGTGTCTGGCCTATTGAAGTCCACGGACGGGAAGGCTCGTGCGCATTGGTGCATGAGCCTTCGTGGTGTGATGACATCGTAGTCATCGTGTCTCTGTTTCTGGATGTGGTTCCCGCTCTTAACGAAGAGCTAGCACAACCTGTCATTACGGAAGCAGGTTCTGAGGGCAACACAGTTCGGTTAGCTCAGTGCGGCATGTTGTGTGCTTAGGGGGCCTGCTTCCTCGGATGCACGTGGCTCCTTGTGAAAGCTGACAGTTTGCAATGGCATGATGGACAGTTGGTCCATCACGTGAGACTAGACCCTGGTACCGAGCTTGTCCTTGCTAGATGTGGCGCCTGGTAGCCACCTGATTGCTCACAACATCACCGTGTGGCGGCAGGTGATTTCGTCGCTCGCGTGCGCCCTAACTCACTGCATTTCGATAGTGGCAAAGGCGCTGCTAAGGGCATGGCCCTACCCCCGAATCCAGGCCTCTCACATGGTGGGCCTGGATGGGGTAGAGGCCGATGATGGGTGTTAACCTATCAGTGGGGATGATCTAATGATTTCCCAAAAGGCGCCGAGGGCCATTCCGTGGGTGAGCTCGCCATGAGCCATTGGTCTCTAGTTTCCTGGGTAGATGACCTAGCCATGGCCGGTGATGATAGAGGGTACTGGCCCCCCTATGTAGGTGAACTCTGGGAAGCTGCCGTAGAGGGCAGTTCCGATAGTGTGTCTGCCATAGGCTAGGGGGTCCAGATCTCTTGGATGGAGGTCCGGGCCACGGCTGATAGGTGAACGTGGGCACTGGCCCTTCGACGCCGGTGAACTCGTGGTTTTCGTGAAGGATGTGGCCGCCATGGGCCATTCCGTGAGCAAATCCACCGACGGTGTGAGGTGCCATCGCTTCCTTCTCAACAAATGAATGGTGGAAGAATGGTGGAAGAGGTAGGAGAGCTAGAGCTAGAAGATGGACTGCCTGAATGAGAGCTTCGAGAGTCCAGGAATGGTGAAGATGTCTGAGAAGGGTGCCCTGGATGCCCCTTATATAGAGTCTAGGGTTAGATCACATACAAAGAAGGAGGTTCTCCTGACCGAGGGGTCGTGAGCCTAAGGGAGGAGACCTAGCTAACGTGGCTTGCAAGTAACGCCGTCTTGTGGTGCACGTCTGGACATGGTTGTCGTCATGGTCCTGTGTCCATGTTGTGGCATGGTGTGGTCACCGTGCTACAGGAGGTTCTCTGCTGCTTGGCACAGGGATGGTGTCTAACCAGACCGAGGTAACTGTTGTCCCCTCGGTTCTTGTAGGGTCAGTGCAGTGTGCTTGCTCCTATCAGAGCAGGCGTGCTCGGCTGGACTCGATTTCTCCCCTTTCCACCCAAGGGCTGGGACGGTGGAATGGTCATGAGTCCTCGTGCAATGTGGGGCTGTGGTGACCTCCGGCCTTAGCGTTCGTCCCGGTCTACTTAGCTTAGCTGGGCCTCGATCGCATGGGCTTATACTAGCTGGCGTACCATGGGTCGCCCGAGCGGCTATCTAATCAATGCCTTGAGATACCCGGGTATCATAACCCCAACACAACAATTTGATGGTTTCTCTTGCCACTGCATGTTGCTGCATCGCCTAAAAATACATTTATAAAAGATGCATATCATTTTTTATGAAAAACCAACATCATTATGGTAAATACCAAATTGCCACAAATACATACTCCCATAGTCCCATAAAGATCTCTCTTCACTCTTTATTTTCAATGCTAGTTTGGCAATTCCCACGCATATGAGAAGTTGATTTTGGTGGTGTTAACCCAGTAATGTATAATTCTAGAGATAAATCACATGATTGCAATAAAAAGGTATCGATATCTTAGTACAATAAAAAACATCTTTTTGGTGGCACTTTGATTTATTTTAGTTAGACTACCCTTTGTTAATAAAACTCCACCTTGAATATACAAGAAAAACAATAAATTCTCTTCGGTAAGAGTTTTACTTTCCAAATAAATTTATTATCGAGAAGAAATGCCTTGTTTCTATAGCACCCGATTTTAAGAACAAAACCAGATACACACCATATGTGAGCCCAGGAAGTCAAATCTCACATATAGCTACAAATAAGGGTAATATCATAAGATATTGCTTATTACATAGCGTATTAGTATAAAGAATACAACCTCAGAGTATAGACAGCGGAAAGACAACTCCGATCTTCAGGTGAAGACTCCACTTCCACAGGGACAACTGACTGGTTGATCACAAGCCTAATTCCTCCAAACTCTAGCAATCTAGTACCCATCCGGGATTTTTATCCAAATAATTGAAAAATAAAGCAAGCGTAAATACATATCGTACTCAACAAATATAACATAGGGTTCATGAGGCTCAAAAGGCTGACACTGGTTTAACTGCAATTAGCTTTTATTGAGTCCTAATTTTAGCAATTGAGTGGCAACAAGTTCATCACAAGCCCATGAACACATGATCAGGAAAACATGAATAATAAATAGCATAAACAGTAATCATTAATGAGCATATTCATCATCAGTATCATCTGTGTTCATCATCATTAACCATTAGTGGTCATCTATTCCGTAGGGGTTCTAAGGCCGCTCATAACCGTGAGCACGGCTGATATACTAGTTTTACACTCTGTAGAGGTTGTACACTTTCACTGTGAGTCGTGATTTACCCTTTCGCCCGAGGTCGTGAGCCTCTTAACCCACTATCAAGGAAGGTTGGCAGGGTTCACTATGAAGCCTTTCAAAGGTTCGTCTAACAAGTTAGGGCCATTAGATTCACTAGACAAACAGATATAGAGCCCCTCTTCCCGATGGCACAATAACGCGCAGCCTATACTGAAGGGGACAGAGGCCGCACTATACCCGATTCGTCAAGCCATTCTTACGTCAATAAAGGTAACCTCTAACAAGCTAGAAAATGTCCTCATACTGAGCTAAAGCCAGAGCCATATAGCCCTCACAACTGTACTGTAAGTCCCGGATGATCACTTACAAATAAGACCTTAGGGAGAAGAATCTAGAGCACCATAAAAACAGCCCAATGCTCTAGCCCGCTGGTTCCATGTTGCTAAAAAGCATCTTTTAATGTTTATTGCATATACCATTAGCCAAGTTATAAGATCATGACTTTAGTTGAGCACTAGCATCATACTACCCAATGCAATACCCTATAGGTATCAAGGTATAAGGTACAAAGTATTAGGAAATCCTTAGTGGCAGTCAAGGTAGACACATGCAGCATGAATTAACTGATTAAAGGTGCATAGGACAACAAGGATGATCCCATGCTATAGTTGCCTTAAAACATCGATCCTTCGGTATGCTTTAATCTTCAACATTCTTCTTCTTCTTCTTGATCACCACGTATATCTCATCGACTGGACGAAATTATAAAGCACCACACAAGCACCCATACAATCATACACGAAGCAAACAATAGATCCAAATTAGAGCAATACACCAATCAAAGAAAAATAAGTAAAATAGTTTGAAACACGATTCTACACATCACTACAAACACACAGGCGCGAGAGGCATGCTAATCGGAGCTACGGTGAAAAAGATACATCTACCGATAGATCTGCTTTATGCGCGGAAAAGAAAACTATAGGCTTCATTTATTTTAACTGTATAAAAGCTTATATAAATTGAATTAAATCAAATTTAGATTCGAATTATAAAACTAAAGTAAAACAAGTCATATTTTATTTATAAAATCATGTTGCATGATTACTATTCAAATTAGAGTTTAAACCATGAAATTCCAAAAATAGTGACATGATAACCACTCTTACTAATGCGTAGATCTCGTTGCTATGAATATAACGCAACTTGAATGGGTCAAAACGGAGCTAAAACGCAGAAGATATGAATTAAACAAGATTTCCTTTATTAAAATAATAGATTAAATCTAATCATGAATTTTAAAAGTTAAAAACATATCTAACAGTAGTATAAACATGTAGATTATAAAATTATGAACCTAATGCAAGTTGAACGAATCAAATCGGAGTTAAAACGGAGAAGTTATGGCTAAAACAATATCAGTGGCAAATCTGTAAATAAGTGAAAACGTATTTTTGAAGTCAACCGAATAAAATACACTATTAAAAGAAGAAAACAGAAGCTGTGGAATACGCAAAGGACGGCAGGTTCTATTTTGAATAAACCGAGGGTCTCTTTAAAAAAATGCCAACGAAAAGGTATCTTCTAATCGGGGCCACAGATCTCACATCGGACGGTTGAAATTGGATCGGGGAGATGACGTCGCCGACGGTGACACAGACGGCGGCGGTGCCATGGCCGGCAAAGGAAGGTCGACGGTGAAACTCGAAACACGACCTATGGTGCACGATATTCCATGGGAAAGGCACGGGAGAAGAGAGGAGGCGACATCGGGATCGCCTAGGGTCACCACGATGACGGAGAAGGAGCTAGGCGGGCGCGGGACTCGACAAGGCGGCGGCTCTCGCGGCGGCGCTAGGGCTAGCTACCTCGACTCGAGCAGGGGCGGCGCTAGCTATCGGGTTGGAGGCGGTGGGCGCGGGTGGCATTTATGGGGCACGGAGACTTAGGCGGCACGGCAAGTGGAGGGAGACGGGGGCAGCGCGGACACGGATGGTGGCGGTGGTGGAATCCACATCGGGTACGAGCGGGAGGAGGGGGATAGAGCTGACAGGGCGGCCCTAGCTGTCGGCGTCAGCGAGAATGGGGCCGGAGTGACAGAGATGGTGGGGCGCTCGGCAGCGGGGTCTTGCTGGGCCGGCCCAAAGTCGGACAAGCGAAGAGCGGGAAACGGGCCGAGCGGCTGCTGGGCTGCGGTGGGAGGAGCACCAGCGCGGCTTGGGCTAGTTCACCGGCTAGCCCTGCGTCGCGAGAGGGAAGGCCGAGCTGGGCTCGCGCGGGAGAAAAAAATAGGGAGGAGCAGTGGGCCAAAGGAGAGGGAAGGAGAAGAATCCCTTTTCTTTTATTTCAAAACCTATTTCAAATATGAACCAAACCAAATTTGAATAGAATTTCAAATACACTTTTCAACTTTTTTAATTTATTTTATTTTCCAATTCCCTTTTTCCCTCTTTTCTTTTACTTCAAAGCCCATTTTCAAATTTATTTTTCAAAAGCTTTTTGAATGTTTTCAATTTGAATCAAATCCACACAATTCAAAGAAATAAATGCACCGGCATGTTATGCACAATACATGTTGCTAAACCATATGATGAATTTTAATATAATGAAAATTTTATTTTGCTAGGTTTTTATGAGCACAAAAATTCTAACTTAAAGCTTTTTAGGTCTATTTCCAAAAATTCAAATTTTAGGATGTTACAGTTTCATCAAATATTCATACCTAGATCGAATAAAGTGACCTCATATGTGAGATTAACTAGAAGCATACCCCACGCATTGCCGCAAACTTTTCTTAAAAATAAATCTGTTTCATATATAACATTACTATGGTATTCTTTATATTGTGTCTATATATATGAATTTGGTTTGCATGCTATTTTATTGTATCAGATCTGATTAAAAATCGGTAAGCTAATCGAAGAAAAACCAATAGAATATTTTATCACATTATAGAAGAATAGGTAATGAAATAAATATCATATATAGATGACTTTATATTAATAGATTAAAGATTGAAAGTATTGCACATGGCAAAGGTGATATCGACACTTTTTGTAATTAATAAGGCATGACATGGATGGCTTGCATGAAAGAATTTTAAGTTAATGTGACACTTATTATGTTATTTTATTGTATCAGATCTGGTAAAAATCAGTAAGCTAATCGAAGAAAAACCAATAAAATATTTTATCACATTATAGAAGAATAGGTAATGAAACAAATATCATATGTAGATGACTTTATATTAATAGATAAATATTAAAAGTATTGTACATAATGAATATGACTTAGATATTTTTTGTAGTTAATATGGGATGACATGGATAGCTTGTATGAAAGGATTATTACATGTTAGTGGAACACTTAGTGGTGAATGACGTGGAGACCTATATATTGAAGAAATAAAACATCTACAAGCTGTTTGGTTCACCGGAATGTAACGTAATCAGCTTACAGAAGGTAACAGGTACCGATACGGATGTTTGGTTGGGCCTGCTCCGGTATTAGGTACCCTGTAATCCATTCATTCCCGATCCCACCCGGCCCAGAGCGTTATCTGCGATACCGCCGCCGCCGCTCGAGGCCTCGAGCGCATCTCCTTCCCCCGCGTCTCCGCTCGAATGCAACTCTCCGTCCCAGCGGAACCAACCTCGCCGGCGACCACGCGCGGCCTGTGTGCCCTCTCTTGCTCCTTGCTCTTCCCACTTGCTTGTTCCCTCCCTCTCTGTTTGTCACTTGAAAGATCATGTCTCAGCCTTGTCGCCATCGACCATGCCTCTCAGCCCTCCGGAGAACTGTCAGGAGCTACGCAAGTTTGGTCTTGGTTGCTGTTCGGAACTTCTGGAAGCAGATGAAGCGCTAGGCGCGGAGCTTGAAGACAAGCCCTCGGTCTCGATCTCGTTGTTTATCTAATTCCATTACGTTTACTGTCGGAAACCAGATAAAGTCAGTAATCGTATAATTTGTTTCCATTTGCGGCGTCTTCTGCAAATTCTCACACTTTGTTACATGTGTATCCAGTCAAGCCTTCACTGCACACGAAAGTCCGCAGCAGGTCTTGCGTCCACATTGTATCTTTCCATATTATTAATCTGTTCCACCTCGCGACCGTGTAAAAATAGAGCACTGACCGTGTACTTGGACGAGCACACCAACTTACCAACTTTTCCAACACGATTTGGACCCAGAGGAACACCTACCTCTACCTGACATCAAAGTAAAGACTTTCATAGGGCAAGGCAACATCTCAAATTCATAGCTGCATCTTTGTCTGCCAAATCAACATCCTAAAGAGAAATAAATCCATCCAAGTCTGAAATGGAGACTGTCTTGTCAGTAATTTTGGGTGAAATCGCGCATCGATCGATTTCATTCCTCATCAACAAATTCTCCAATGAGGCAGCTGCTGCTCTCCCGCCTGATGAAAACCTGCGCCGCGTGTTGATGCGGGTTCACATCGTCGTTGAGGAAGCAGAGGGCCGGCAAATCAGAAACCAAGCCATGCTACAGCAGCTCAAGATTCTGTCCGCCACCATGTACCGAGGCTACTATGTACTGGACACCTTCAGGTACCGAGCTTACCGAGAAGAGAACGGCGAGGATTACCGGCTTGGAACCGTAAGTCACTCTTTTGCCCTCTCTAAGTTCAACCCTGCAAAACGCATTCAACTGTTGTGTGGTGGAACAAGTAGTACTAGTAGTCAAGGTGAAAAAGAGCTATGTGGAGTGCTTGGCTCTATGGAGATAACCATCACTAACGCGAGTGACTTTATCATGTTTCTTAATGGCTGTCCTCCCTTGTGCCGCCGCATATACAGCACGTACCTGGTTATGGAGAGGTGTATGTTTGCCCGCCATGTCGAAATGGAGCACATCATAAACTTTCTGATGGAGAAGGGCTCTCCAGGCACTCAGGATTTGGATGTCCTGCCGATTGTAGGTCCCATGAAAGCCGGTAAGAGCACCCTTGTCGAGCACGCATGCAACGATGAGAGGGTACGCATGGCCTTCTCCCAGATTGTGTTATTAACAGAAGATGATCTAGATGAAAGGCTTATGACTTCTATGAGAGATGGTGGCACGGTAAAGCATCGAAGTAGTCATGCCTTGGACAACCAAAGGCTTTTGCTTATCGTTGAGCTAAATGGAGATGTTGATGAGGCTACATGGAGTAACCTATATTCATCATGCAAAAGGTACGCTGCAAATGATAGCAAGGTCATAATATGCAGCCGGTCTGACGAGATCTCTAGATTCGGAACAGCACCACCTCTCAGGGTGGAGTATCTAACTCAGGAAGCATACTGGTACTTCTTCAAAGCTCTTGCATTTGGAAGTGCAAACCCCAAGGAAGAACCGAAGCTCGCATCTATGGCTATGGAGATTGCGGCGTGCATAAGTAGTTCTTTCATAGCCGCCAACTCGATGGCTCGCATCCTCAGAACTAATTTCAGTGCCGAGTTCTGGCGCATGTGTGTGTCATGGGTCAAAGTAATTAGGCAGCAGAGAGATGGCCGCATATTCGGTGCGCACCCGGTTAGTCCTTGGCAAAACAAGAAACCAGCATATTCTCCAAGAATAAGCAACCCCAATGAGTATTTCTGGATTTTTGACGATTATCAGGTAGTTTATGCTCACGATGAAGTTCATCAGTTGATAACATTCCAAGAGGTTTTACTAAGGGATGTTGTACCACATGGGAACTACAATGTCCTGGCATGGAGATCTTCCATACCACCTCACAGTTGCTGCATTTTTAGATGTGGGGTATATAACAAGGCGCCAAAAATGAGTGTCCAGAAGAAACGTACACATTCCTGATACCAGCCATTGATTTGATTATTTGTATCTGTGTGTCAGAGAGAGAGAGGGGGGTAACATGTCGTGTCTTCTATCTCTAAATGTGATGTGTTATATGTAAGACATACAGACAGACATATAAGATGATCAGTAATCATTTGTCCTTCCATTACAGTATCTTCACCTAACCTTCTACGATCTAACCATATTGCTTGTCAGACTAGAGATTCACCTAACGGTTTTTTATACTGTTCAAATAATATTTGTCAAGGAATCAAACGGCCAGTGAAGATAACAGAAGCAGCGATCCACATCACCGTCTAACATAAGCCGTCCAATTTGCATTGAAAGCAAAATCCATCCATTCATCCCACTACGGCCTTATTTGGACGTAGTCAGATTCGCATTAATTCACATGTGTTAGGGTGGATTAGAATGGAACTTGAACTAAATTTCATCTAAATATACTCTAACACATGTGGGTTCATGTGAATCCGAGAACAAGACCTACTACGATAGTCCACCCACGTCTGCCACCTGACTGCATGCCTCCGACTCCCCCTGCCTCCATGCGCCTACACAGAAACGCTTCCGCCCACCTTCAAAAAAGAAAATAAAAGGTTGTTGCTTCCTTCTTGCCGCTCCACACCGTCGGTGGAAAAGAAAATGCCCCCGCTTCCTGCATGCTGCTCTAAACCTCCACCGTCCTCTCGTGCGCCTGCTGCCTGCTGCCTGCTGCTTGCTGTGGTGCTCCTCCAACCTCAGCTCGAGTTTCTACGCTGCTCCACATTTTTTTAGGGAAAAGGAGGAGTTTTGAACACCTACTAGAATTTTATTGAAAGGAAAAAGCGTCCAGTTACAATCATGTGATAAAGAAAGTCGAAAAGAAAATCATAATAATTACACAAAAGCTTCTAGCCATAAATCTATCTGGCGAAGGAGCTTCATTTTTGCTCTGAGAATAATCAGAGCAAATTCCTTCCTGAAAACTTATCTGCACCTTTGTACTGAGTGAGGAATATTCTTTAAGATGATATCATTTCACATGGTCTAGATAGACCAGCACATGAAGAACAGCAGCCGTAGTTGTGTCTTGAAGCTTTCACCTATGAACCCTGTATCCAGACTATTAGGAACATGAAGCTGCAGGCTAGACCAGCAAGCCATAGAAAAGGGGCACTGAAACAGGAGGTGAGCAAGATCTTCCTCAACATTCAGGTTACAGAGAATGCAATTATAATCTGGTAGGTGCATGTTTTGCCTTTGGAGCAGAGCCCTGGTGCTGAAACGGTCTTGAAGGATTTACTAGAAGAAAAACTTCCTCTGGCTCTGTTAGAGGAGAACAGAAAGGATCCCCAAATATAATTCTATTGGTCATAATTTGCCTGTAAGTTCAAACTTTGAATAGCATTGGTGAGAACAAAATACTGATCTTAGGCTTCAGGTGAAAGTGGTAGATGAAAAAGATCATGCAGGAGAGGAGAGTTAGCAGCCACTGAAACTGAGATGAGTTGATTCTTTGCAAAAGAGAACAACTCAGGGAAAGCCTGAATGCAAACCATGCCATTCCACAAGTCATGCCAAAGAAAGCAGGATTTGCCATCCTTAATAGAAACCACCGCAATGCCCTTGAACTGAGTCAAAAGTTTGAGAATGTCTCTCCACCAGAAAAACCCTCTGAAGTTGGTCCCTTGCATTGGTAATTTATCTCTTGTGTGATATTTATCTCAAACTAATTGCACCCAAGGTACTTGACCTCTGTTGTAGAACTTATGCAAATGTTTCAACAGTAGGCTCTCATTCTGAATAGATAAGTTGAGAACACCAAGACCACCTTCATCTTTAGGAAGGGTAACCATTGGCCAGGCTGCCCTCGGTGGCATTTTACTATTAAGATCTGAACCCCTCCATAAACAATGTTTTCTGTATTTGTCAATCTGCTTGATCACAGCCTTAGGGAGTAAAAAAGCTGCACATAGCAAAAGTTGGGAGGGCTGTGATTACTGCATCAGTGAGCTCTAGCCTCCCTGCCTTACTCAAAGTTGGCAACCCTTTGACCATCCAAAGTTGGCAGCTATAGGACCTCCAATCTTTCTGTAGAACATAAATAGGGACCATCATAGACTTATCAAAATTAACTCCGAGGCTAGTTGATTCAGCAAAGGAGGACAGGATGTCTTTCAGGTTATTTAACTCATTGATATCACCCTTCATGAAAATAAGGGTATCATCAGCATATTGTAAAATTGGAAAATCCTCATCACTTGGCAAAGTTACTAGTAAACTCAGCAGATGATTGATCCTTGCATTGTTGAGAATTGTCTGTATGAAATCTGTAGCTAAGCCAAAAAGCAAAGGTGAAAGAGGATCACCTTGCCTCACTCCTCTCTTACAATGGAAAATTTTCCTAGGTACACCATTGAGAAGAACAGCTGATGTGCTTGACTGGAAGATGGATCTAATCCATTGAAACCATTTGGGAGGGAAGACTATATGTTCCATAATTTGGGAAGGAAGGTGAAAGAGGATGCAAGGAAGGGGCTGCCATTTGCCCCTTATCTCTTGTGTTGTGATTCAGAGTGATTGGATATACCTTTGTGAAGGTTGGAGTTCACAAGCCTTATAGAGGATCAAAGACCCACCACTCAGCAGTTGGAGCGACAATTGTTACCTCCACCTCTAGACAACATCTAGACCTTCAACTTTTGGACACACCTCCCGCTCTTTCTTAGGCCATCGGAAGAGCAAGCTATCTCGGATGATCAAGGCCATTTTTTCTACCTGCACTTACGTTGCGACTCAGGCCTACGAGGCTCGATTGGAGATCCCATAAGAGGATAGGTGACGAGATCCTAACATATGGGTATGTTAAGCCTTGGGTCCAATGGTTCCTAACCAAAGAAGACCCCCTGACCGACCCCTTCAGGATCGCCCGGGGGCTCAGCGGCTATGCCCATCGGGCACGCTCACGCGCACCCTCTGGCCAAGAGACCTGGCCAAGCCTGACTTGGCCATGACCTTCGATTGGGGCTTGGGGGCTCACCCGAGCCCCAAGCTCCCGATCTACGGCACATCCGAGCCTAGCCCTTGGCTCCTGCCTGGCTAACGACGCCAGCCAAGGCTCGGGCGCAAGAAGACAAGCCCCAAGCTACCAATGCTCGGGGCTCCCTGGCACTGCTCCCCAGGCACGGCCCTGATAACTTCTCCCCCGATAGGGTCACGTCCGGGGTGTGACATAGGAAGCCAAAGCTTTCCCTCGGCCTCTAGGGGCTCGGGGGCTTCCGGGCCCACACGTCAGCCCAGGGGAGGCCGGTCCAAGCCGACATAGCCTGACATGCAGAGTGTTAGAAAAGAGCAGCCGGACGACACCCAAGGCTTCTTCAGCACCAAGTCACTGCCACGGTCCACGGTGCAATGCTGCAAGACCCTACTGGACTCCGATGCGCGTAGACCGTAGACGAGATCCCCCAAACCGCCATGTACCCGACCTATCTCATTATATAAGGGATAAGGTTGGACCTAGGAGGGGAAGGGATCTGAGATGGATCACTAGACACTCCATTCGATTCCATCTACCTCTGCTCTGCACCGGGAGCAAGGCAACCTAGAGAGGGGCACCGAGAGCTCCTCCATCGCACCCCATCATCTTCCTCCTCTCCGATGAGGGGAAGGCTCCACCGGCGGTGAGGCAACCTTAGGATTAGCACCGAGCTGACCCCCCTACCAAATCTCTCTCTACACTCTATTGTAATCCCCCTCTGCTAGGGCCCCCGAGAGCAGATCTCAAGGTCTTGGCCCGACAGATCTAGCATAGCTTGGGCCTAGATCCCATCATGTCAGACCGTCGCTAGATGTTCTACATGCTGGCCAAAGTTCACCAGTAGAGTACCACCAGCGAGGCACTCCCCCACCGGACTGCTTTTGGTACTGCCTCCCAGATCTCCCTTTCAGAATCCGAAGCGCGGCAATATCATTCCAAATGGAGCTGGAGCACCTCATCGTCCATGAGGCACCGCGGAGCCCCATCTTCTCTGGTGCAGCAGGGGCCGACGCCCCCTCACTAGCACCTTCTTCATGACTCTCTAGGAGACTCATCCTGGACATCACTCTGGTGATACCGGGTACGACGTGACACCCCACGAGCATCATCGCGCCGATGACAAAGCTCCCACTAGGGGAGCGCCCAGGCTCGCGCCATCGGACCGAAGCCTCGACTACCACGCAGGTTGCCCCAGGGAGGGGGCAAGTCAACTGCAAGCCTGGCGAGCAGACCAAGAGGCCGCCGTGCCGGAGCACAGGCTTCGAAAGCGGAAACTTACACAGCGACAATGTGCATGGCCCCCCGTGGGCGACAACAACTGAGCCAAGGCCCTAGGGGGCTCGCAACGATAGACAGGGAAGATTAGGTAGCGCCGGCGCCTTGGCCATCCGGCTCCTGGAGCATGTTCGGCACACCCGACGACAGTAGCAGCTTTGCAGGACCCTCCGCCCAGGTGCCTGGTCCCCTGAAAGGACCCAGCCCGGTCGAGGTGAGCTTTAGCCCTTCCCCACCATGGAAGACCTTCGCCAAGCTGACCCTAGGAGGGGCCAATGCCTGATATGGACCGGGACCGCCTGCCTCTACCCTCCGTCAAGCATTCAGGGGATGGGCAGAAAGCTACGTGATTCTCTGTCTCTATTTCCTGCATTTCATTTTCTTAGGCTAAATGTTGAGTTCACTTCCTGTTCGCCGCCAATCCCCTCCTTCCGGTAAGCGCGGAAGTGTTGCACGTGCACCGCTCGCCAAGCCAATTTGACCTCCTTGACTTGGTCCATTTGCGTTCCTCGGCTCCCCGACCTAGCGCCAATGCATGTGTGCCATCAAAAGGGGTCATGCACCCTGGCCACCCACAGCACAGCCAAGGATCTTGAGGGAAATGAGACCCCAAATACTGATCGAAGGGAGGTTGAAAGCGCCCGAGAAGCAGAAAAACAGGGGCGGTAAAGAAGCGGCAAACAAATGAACTTAACATTTACAAAAACATTAACTTATTCTAGGGATAACACCCCGTAGTTTGGCCACAGAACACATGTTGGCTTATCTCTCTTCTCTCGTAGGAATGGGGCAGGCGCCGCGCCCAGCCATCACCCATCGTAGTCCGGAGAAGGGCCATGGAGGACTGCCTCCAGTGGGGGCGTTCGCTAGGATGGCGTCGGTAGCTTCCTCCAGGCAGGGCATCAACAGCGCCATGTTAGAATCCCTAGTGCCCTAGGGAAGTCCCTCTGCTACTTCGCCAATGTCCACCAGGCCGGAGAAGTGGGAGTGCACCATGGCCAGCGCTGAGGCAACCCCCTACCGAATGCCATCCTTCATGGCCTCACGGAAGCACACCGGCACGGCACGAAGATGCTCGTTCACCTCCGCCATGTTGTCACGCACCCCCCATGGGAAGAGGGCTAGACAAGCCCCTAGAGCCACAGCATGAAGCTCCCTTGACTCTGTGCCCTGGGACTTGAGGCGGGCCCACAGTCTGCCTGCCTCCTCCTAGGCCTCGCGAAGCTGCTCCGTCAAGCGGTGGACCTCCTCCCTTGACTCTGCATTATCGAGGACCTAGAGCATCAAGACCGAATGCTAGGAACATGGCCCGTAGGCCGGGCTTGGTGGGAAGCAAGAGGGGAAGGGAACGACCCATACCTTCAACCCCATCCTCTGATGGGCCGCCTCTGCCTATGCCGCATTGTGGATGTTGTCCGCCGTCACCGCCGCCAACCGCTCCTCTTTGACCTCCCTCCGGGCATCCTCGGCGGCCCCAAGGGCATCCTCCCGCTCTCTTCGTAGTGCCTCGACGACCACTGCAGGGAGTGTGATTGAGGCACATATAGTTCATGACAAGGGTAAAAATGGTATATCAAGAGTAGTGGACACACATCTGAGCCAGCCTCAAGGATAAAAGGAAAATAAAGAATAAAAGAATATTTCTACATGGAGCCGGCATGTTTTAATATAGTCGTGCAAAGAACAGTTAATGATCATACAAGTTATATGATTAGAGTTAGAACTAAGTTTAAGATGGACGGGGAGATCCTCGGGCACTGGTCTGCCAGCAAGCCATAGAGACTTTACAAACTCCTACACAATACCCAAAAGTGGAGGATTACAAGGGACGGACAGAGCTGTCACTACCTGCCGCCTACCCCTCAACCGTGGGGCACCATCATATCCGAAGGTTCTCGTGCACCCAAGCACCATGCCCGTGTCAAACAAATTACCCATATCCCCCTGGGACTTTGACCCTACGGATCGACAAGTAAGAATATGGGCAAACCCGAAGGAACGATGAACCATCATCTCAACCCTAACTCTACTTCTACTCGTACAAGTCATATGAATGATTAAGCATGAAGTTGAACATGGTAAGATAATAATACACAAACTATATGCTAGTTCATATATCATGATTATAACAAGACAACTATAGTCTAGTTCATATGCATTGCTATATTGTAAGTATGAGAGCATTACTAAGGAAGAACACTTCATAGTATTATTCATACCAAGATGTCACTCTTCTTCCAAGGAGACAAGCTCTCCAAGTAGCTATTGCCTTGCTCACAAAAGTACAACTAAAACTAAAAGAGTACAAGAGATGGTATTGAGGTGCTTGGCTCCAAATGATGTTGTGTTGAGAATGAGCTCTACCCTCCTATTTATACTAATCCATGGTCAGTTTGGCCTTCAAAAATTAGGAAACATCCATGAACCGCCATAGCATGCCGCCATGCATCAGTCGGTGGAAGCCAGGCCCAGATGGCAGCCACTAGGGTGCGGCCGCACCCCTGGTGCGCCTGCACCCTAGTGGGCCTGCCTCGTGACCGTCTTCGTGTGGTCGGTTCCTGGGTGGGCCTGGGCCCCTTCCACGTCCGTGCTCAGCCTAGATTCGATGTGTAGGTGGGCTTTTTCATGTATTTCCTTTGCGCATTTCATATTTACACTTTCTTTGCGCCTTTTGCTTGGTTTTGTTTATTTTTCACTTATATTTGAATGTGTGTCCTACAAAATATATTTTCTCCAATACAAGTGAAACTATGTCAATAATAAAGGCATATGTTTTAAAATATTATTTATTTCTCCTGTTTTGGATAATAATTGGTGGTCGAATATTGTTGTTAGTGACCGCCAACAAATCCCCCAAGCTTAACCTTTGCTCATCCCGAGCAAATATCTAGGTACTTGGTTGTTGATCAGGAGTTGGTACTATGCTGATACAATTCACAAGTGCCATGCCTATAACAGAGTATTCTTCCGCAATTTAAATAAGTTAGCATTTTATCCACCCTTTACCTTGATCCCTGTGGGGCGTATAGCTTTTCCAAGTTCTTGGGCAGTTGCAAGATAGAACGGTTATAACAGAATCACCAATCATTCATTATTTGATCAACCATCTATCTGGAGGTTTTATAAGTTTTGTAAAACAAATGTATGTTTCTCAAATGATTCTCTCGATCGCTGAAATGTGTATGAAACCTCACCAAAGGCATTTGGTATTTGCCTTCCTTTTTATAACCTACCACTAAAGGCTTTGCGTGGAGTTTTGGGTAGGTATGAAAAGTGGGGTATACTTGCATCACATATTTTGCTAAGTCAAAGACCGGACCTCAAGGAGATGCAAGTCATACACTTTGATCAAGACGTGCAAGTGTGTGGAATTTTTCATAAAGTCCTAATTCTAAATATTTTTGGTACTCCTTTGAATCATGAATATCTCTCTTTTGGATGAATGCCTGTTATTTGAAAGTATGCGCTATCTTTATTTCTTTCTTTCTTTCTTTCTTTTTCTTCATGCTCTTTGGCATGCATTTTTTTCTCATGCCTTTTGGCATGGATTTTTTTTCTACTTTTTCTCTCTTTTTTAGCATAGCCCATACTATTCTTTTTGGCATATGAAATTTTTGAGGGAGAGACACATGATAAATGAATGGAGTAATTATTTGGTGGACAAAAAAAGCATGTTTTTGTGTAACTCTCAGTGTAAGAGTTAGCATTTTATTTGTGGGTGTACGTGTGTCTTGATCATGGGTGCATGACGAGAATCTCAACAAGGGTCACAACAATTTGACAAAGCTCAATGCTCAACAAGTAGCATATGACTAAGGTTTTGAATTTGAAGTTTGTCATATGGCCTTGATAGGTATTCATAATCATTGAGGAACTTTGAATTGTAGCATTTTTTTTAAAATGAAATCTTTGGATGTAAGTCTCTCTTAGAACAAAGTCATCGTAAACTCTATTTGTACCATATCATAACTCGCAACAACTTAGAAAAGGAGCATGCTTTTGCAACCCACAAGTTTTTGAGTTTTAGGATGAGACATTTTTAGCCAACAAACTTAAATCTTAAGGAAAACTAAGTTATAAGCCAGGCATAGATGGATTATAGACAGAGCAACTATTCATCATCTCAACATAGGAGAAGCTAAACATTCTTAAAACAGATATGAGAGTGGAATTCATATTTTTGGTATTTTTATCATATTTTATTTTTTTATGAATGAAAATAAGTGTAAGAAATATCAGTGATAAATAAAAGATGCATGTTACCTTTGTGGGGCCCTCCCCCAAGCTAGTTTATGGCCAGTTGCTTGGTGATGACTCCGAGGTAGCTTTATTGTATTTGTATATTTTTATTTGTTTTTTTTACTCAGCCATGTCTATACTCAGTAGTTTTAGTTCAATGATTCAAATTAAGTATTTGATCAAGGTGCGCTAGTTTACCTAAACACCTTGCTTAAGTTAAGAAGCCTATGAAGATATGATCGATCGCTAACCATACTTCAAACCAAAAACTTGCTTGTATAGATCATGGAAGAGCAAACAAGATTTATTTAATGATAAGAAAAGGTGAACTAATCTACACTATTATTTTTCTTTTTGCATGATCCATAGCATAGTCTATAGTTTTATCATATAGAAATTCTAAGCAAATTGTAAATGATAACTACCGATTTACCTTCGACGAGGGCTCATCGTTTAAAGTCCAATGAGCAGGACTCTTCTCCTTTCACTTTTTGCTTGATGATGGGACATCCATGCCTAGAGGAGTAGGCGCGGATGATTGCACCTTCTTTGGTCTCCACACCATTTTGTTTGATTTTGGTGGTGTGGTGGTGGACTTTGGAGCTTCTTCTTTTTGTTTCCACACAGTTTTCTTAGGTGGTGTGGGAACAACCTTTGGCTTTTCTTCTTTTTGTTTTAGGTTGTTCTTCTTTGGCTCCAGCTTCTTTTTATTTTCTTTGTTTTTGTTGGTGAGGCTGTCCACCAGTTGAGGATGTATTTCAACCTCCTTTATGCCTTGTGGATTCGGCCTGTATCTAATTCTTATCATGGAGCATTGCTCCTCCCTAGGCCAAAAGTCAAACTTTTCCTCTTTGTCGTTGATGTTGAAGTGGATTTCTCTGGCTCCAACTTCAATTTGTGCTCCTGCGGTGCTGAGGAATGGCCGCCCAAGGATGAGGGGTGACTCCTTTGTTGTTTCCATGTCCAATACCACAAAGTCAACTAGGATGAAGTATCCTCAGATTTTCACCGGGATATCTTCAACAATCCCAGCTAGATAGCGGACCGTGGAGTCGGCCAGCTGGAGCATCATCGGCGTAGGTGCGAGGTGGGTGAAGTTCAACTTGTCAAAGATGGTCTTGGGCATAATGCTCATGCTTGCCCAAGATCGCACAAGGCATGATCGAACTACTGAGTGCCAATGGAGCATGTGATGGTAGGGCACCCAGGGTCTTTCTTTTTCTTAGGTAGACGGTTGAGTATAGCTATGCTACACTCTTCCGTTAGCTTTATGACCTCCATGGATGGCAAAGGTCATTTGTTGTTGATGATGTCTTTGATGTACTTTGCATTGGAAGGTACATGTAAGACATCCATTAATGGGACGCTCACATGTATCTTCTCTATCATCTCAACACAGCGAGCAAATTGCTCGTCCACGGCTTGCTTTCTCTTCCTTGTTGGAAACGGCAGGCAGCTAGTATTGATGAAGTCTTGCGGTGTTGTTTCCTCCTCTTCGTGATCTTTGTGTTTTTGTAGATGGTGAAGGTCCGTCCTCCTATTGCCCTTGTGCTTTTCCTACTTTATGGTTAGGGTTTGGAGGATCACGAGTGGACTTACCACCCCTCGTGGTCACCGCATTAACTTTTTCAAGAGAATTCTAGAGTTGCCCTAGGATCTTCCCTTCATTATTAATAGGAACAGCAGCAATAATTTGAGTTAATTTTGTTTCTATCATTTTATTAAAGCTCAATTGATTTTGAACAGAGGAAGTTAAACCATTTATTTTAAAGTTAATATTTTCTAGCATTTTGTCATTATAAGTAAGCTTTTTTGTGATATTTTCATTTATTTTTGCCTGGCCTAATACCAGGTCTTTCAAGGAAGGTTGATTTGAATTGAAATTTGAATTGAAGTTCGAATTACCTCCTTGTGGGCGGGATTCATTGTTCCACCCATTATTGTTACGGAACCTGTTGTTGATGTATGCGGCGTCTTCACGGGTCTCGGGGCAGTTGTTCCCCGAATGTCCGACCTCACCATGGACTTTGCAAGTCATTTGTGAGTCTATGGCCTGAATGGTGGCCTTCATGACTTCATTCTCGTGGGCCCTTTCGTTCAGTCTTGAGAATAACAAGTCTATTTTGTGGCAAACATATCCGTCTCCTTCACGGTAAGCATGCCTTTTTGTTGTTTGCGTTCCTCTCCCTAGCTTTGGTTTGCCACCATCTTCTCGATGAGAGTTGTGGCATCAGCGATTGTCAGGGAAAGGAATGCTCCTCCAGCAGCGGCATCTACATGCCCCTTTGACATGGATGTAATTCTCCATCCCATGTTGTGGGCAGGCCTAGATGTAATCCTAAAGCCTCTCCCACGCCTCGGGGATGGATTTGAGTGATGATTGCTAGAAGTTTGAAATTTTCCCTCTCAGGGCATTGGTTTTGCACATGGGGAAAAACTTCGTGAGGAATGTCGTAGAACATTTGTCCCATGTACTAATAACTTCCTTCTCTTTATAGAACCACTGTTTCACCTTCCCTACGAGGGAGAAGGGAAACAGACAGAGCTTGATGCTGGCTGGTGCGACGTCTTTGATGACTATGGTGTCGCACAGCTCAAGGAAGTGTTGCAAGTGTGCACTTGCATCCTCGTTGGGCAAACCAGAGAATTTGTTTGCCTGTACCATCGTGCTGAGGCTAGTGTGCAGCTCAAAGTTTCCAGTACCCATGTTGACAGTGGGCCCAATGAGCACGCTGGCAACAGTGGGGGTGGAGTAGTCGCAGAGTGACTTGGCCATTTTGGTAGTAGCGGATGGTACGGGGGTGACTGGTTCAACTGCCAGCGGAGTAGTAGAAGAAGAAGTGGTACGAGACCAGCTCTTCCATAGGAGTGCCTCAAGATTATCGGTGTAGTTGTTCGGCAGATCAAAACCACTCATACACTATCCTGTTTTCATCCACAACAGGAAGAAAACAAGCAGAATTAGCCTGCATAAACTATGGCTACCATTACATGCATGTGCTCATGATCATGTCCTACTAGATTCTTTAACCTATGCCCTCCTCGGCAACGGCGCCAGAAATGCTTGTTGGCATTTCTTAGCGCAATCACCAAGTGAGGAGGTTTTAAGTCCATCACTGGCAATGGCGCTAGAAATGCCAGTTGGTATTTCTTAACACCATCACTAAGATTGAGTTAACCTTAGCGACGCTGCCAAGAAACACCAACTATGATAGTTCTTAACGATTACAGAAATATCCGCAAGTGCACGGATCTATCATTGTAGCATTTCACTCGAAAGTATTCAGGGTATCGTTATTTATATTTTCCCAAAGGAGGGCAAGGTATGAGAGTCTAGCATGAGCATGAACAAGATTACATACTTGCATAGTGGACCATAGTTCATGACAGGGGTAAAAATGGTATATCAAAGATAGTGGACACACATCTAGGCCAACCTCAAGGATAAAAGGAAAACAAAGAATAAAAAAATATTTCTACGTGGATCCGGCATGTTCTAATATAACCGTGCAAAGAACAGTTAATGATCATACAAGTTATATGATTAGAGTTAGGACTAAGTTTAAGATGGACGGGGAGATCCCCGGGCATTGGTCTACCAGCAAGCCATAGAGACTTTACAAACTCCTCCACAATACCCGAACATGGGGATTACAAGGGATGAACAGGGCAATCACCACCTGCCGCCTACCCCTCAACCGTGGGGCACTCTCATATTCGAAGGTTCCCGTGCACCCGAGCACCACGCCCATGTACAAAGAAACTACCCATATCCCCCTGGGACTTCGACCCTATGGATTGACAAGCAAGAATATGTGCAAACCCAAAGGAATGATGAACCGTCATCTCAACCCTAGCTCTACTTCTACTCATACAAGTCATGTGTTAAAAGATTGTTTATTTCTCCTGTTTTCTTCTTTGCGCCTTTTGCTTGGTTTTGTTTATTTTTCACTTCTATTTGAATGTGTGTCCTGGAAAACATGTTTTCTCCAATACAAGTGAAACTATGCCAATAGTAAAGACATATGTGTTAAAAGATAGTTTATTTCTCCTATTTTGGATAATTATTGGCGGTTGAATGTTGTCATTAGTGACCGCCAACATGGCCGCAGGAGGTCAGCCCCAGAAGGCCGGCTCGAGAGGATCGAGGCCTGCTACCATAGCCCTCAGAAGGGCATGGCACTTCAGATGATCAGATGGCCCCAAGCCAGAGCCCAGTGCTCTTGATCACCTGGCCCATGGAAGGCTCCGATCAAAAAGGAGGGTGCCCCTGGGCCTAAAGTCGGCAACTCCCAGATGAGTTCACTGAGCCCTCGCTCGAGTCGAAGACCCATGCGACATAGACTCGCGAAGGGATCAATACCATCTTCGCTCGGCCCCGACAACTGAGCAACATCCATCACACTAAAGAAGAAGGCCCCAACACTACTACAGATTGAGTTATCACTATCGCCGCTTTCACTACCGCAGCGATAAAAGCATCGGTATGATACTTGCACCGTCAGTTGGACCGATAGGAAGGCCTCCTAAGGATGGAAACTAGCAATTGAAAAGCATCAATGCGGCAGTGGTAGTGGGGTTGAATTCCACCGTCATTTGGACTAATAGGAAGGCTGCCTAAGGATGGAAACCGGTAGTTGAAAACCATCAATGCGGTGGTGGTAGTGGGGTTGAATTCCACCGTTGTTTGGAATCCGAGCCGACTGGGATAGGCATTACGGCCGCCAGCCCTGCACGACCATTTGGTGTACCGGCGGTAGTAAATTCAGCATGAGTTATTTTCCCATTTCCCAACTACCCACAACACAGTTGCATCACCATTACTTTCATCTTCCCTAATGTTTATATTAACAGCTCCTCTCTGCTTCTCCATCATCAAGGTTGGCCTATTTAAGCCGGGGCTGGATGCGCTTTTTGACAATCCACACACTCCTTCCTCCTTAGATACAGATAGATACAGACAAAGCTCTTGAGCCAACCATCTATATTTTCTTCATCGCCATGGTGCTCCTTCTCCAACTCCTCAAGCGGCAGCAACGACGTTGGGAGAAGGCCTTCAAGATTGGGTACTACCGACATCTAGGGGCGGCGAGGACTGCTCGATCTAGGTGCTAGTGGAAATTTTGCGATTAAGGGGGTTCTCATATTTGGGCAAGCCAAGGGGTACTCAATGCACTTTGGTATTCCTGGTTTGCCCTTCACATTTCTTGTGTCGATTCACCATCCCGGTGCCCTAGCGATCCTCCTTCCTCTGGAGCACAGCGACGACGGTGGTGGTTCTCTTCCACGCCCTCCTCGCGACCATGAGACATGAGCACCACCATATCCTAATCAACAGGGAAGTTACTACACAAGAAAGGTGGACAAAAAAAATGGTTTCCTTCATTTTTTCCAACTGCTAAACTTAGATGTTGACAATTAGTCATCCTATGCAGGAATGCACATGCTCGTGACCATGAGAGGTGGAGATGCTCCTCTTGCTCTCTCTCTCTCTCTCGACCGTGAGAGGTGCGGTATGGAAGGTAAAGCACCTCACTGAGATGCTCCTCTTCTTGCTCTCTCTCTCTCGACCGTGAGAGGTGCAGATGCTAGTGGAAGTTTTGCGAGGTGCTGCCTCATCCTTAGCTTGCACTGCCTGTCTCTAGACTCGACTATGGGATGTACCAGTACTTGATAGGTCTTTGTTATTGTACAACTAGAATATAATTGAAGTTATCAATGAAATTGTTGTGATGATTGTTACTGTATTGTTTATATATAGTTTTTGCCTTAAAATAATTAATAACTGAATGGCTATGACGCTTGTTACTCCATTTTTTGATGTGTCATAGTATTTGCCTTGGCTACATAGACGTGAGCTAAAGCACCTCACTGAGATGGTGCTGGGGTGGAAGTATTTGCCTTGATTTATTTGCAAATTGTCATTATTGTAGCTCCCGTCGCCGTTTCATACGGTGATTCAGCGTTAGTGTCAGATCGCAAAGTGCAGGGAATCAAATGGTCCGTGTCGTCTTCCCTGCTCCATCGCCCGTGACTTGCATGGGTGGCCATGGATGTCACAGACCTTGATTGTTGCCTTCCCCACACATGTTTATTAGTGGAGATGACTTGAATAACTTGCATTAAAAATAGAAACATGTGCAAGGGAATCTCAACCGCATCATACGAGAAGGAAGGTAACTGTAACGAGTTTAGAAAGGAATCGTACTTGCATATCATTGTATTAAGGAGAATGAAGAGTTTATCATACAAAAAAAGAGTTTATCATACAAATCCCCGTCATCCAGATATATACATATCAACATTGATCTACACAGAATCTACCACATTGATCTGAAGAACATATCACACTCATAGCAGATCCTACACTCCTCGTAGCAGAACATAGCCCACTCCTCCTAGCCTTCCCATCCTATGTGGATGCCATAGCCTCCACCTCCGCACTGATGTCCATCCTAGCGATGCACCAGCATGGCTAGAGGAGGCAGAGGACTAGACTGACCTGACACCGCTCGCCCACCAAAGTCCTCCAACACAAACATGGCCTGTTGGAGGCGCCGTATACATATCTCGTTCTTCCATGTCACATTCACCACCGGGCTCACTTAATCACCTTCGACCTTCCTCAACCACCACCGAGCAATGTTGTCATTGCCAGCACCGCTATTAGACCTATGGAGCATGAGAGAGAAAACAAATGCAGCAACATCATGGCCTGTCACGGTGAAGTGCTCAAGCATGTCGAGTCGTGGCATGAGCGCGGTGCGGTCTTCCACAAAGACTGTGCGCATACAAGCATAGAAGCAGGCCTCCGGATTGTCGATGCTAGCAAGCCTGGCGATGAGCTTGGCGCAGTACCCGTGGTCGTAGAACTGGTTCTAGGTCCCAAGGTGTATCCCACGCAGCAGCACCCACCGTAGTGGTATGCTCTGTCCCACTACGTCATCACCGCACACCTAACTCATCTGCGAACAGGTTGCCCGTAGGCTGCCAAGATCTTTCATGGGATCAGCTATAGCCACAGCGACATGGCTAGCATTCTCAACAACCATATTCTTTGGGAGCTTCTCCATGGAACGAGGACACGCGCGGCAGCTGCAAAACATGGATCCTCGGGTCGGGAAGCGACGTCACGGCAGAGCAGAGCACTAGGGAGGGGGATCAGAGCAGAGCAAGGTGAGTTCCAAAAAACCCTCTTAGGATTTTATGATTGCTCCATTCTTGAAGGTTCCGTAGTGCGGGGATGTCGAACGTCTCGGGGAAGTCAATTGTCATCCACCGTGTGAATCGTGTAAACCGTGTATGAAAATGCGAAAAAAAATTAGAATGAAAAAATCTACATATATACTTCATTCCATGGCCAAACATAGGCATAGGGGTTTAAACTAATAAATTCCACGAGTTTTGGTGAATCTGTGAATGCAGGAGGGTTTATCCAGAAAACCATCAAGGAGGACCTATTCATCAAAGTAAATCATGTTTATTCGCGACGAAACTGACTTGGGAAGACTCTAGAAGACTCTAGAGGGTGAACCATCAAAGATGGGGCCCACCTGTCACTATGACAGGCCAGTCAGCCCCACCTGTAGGCCGGCTAGCCTATGGGGCCCACCGGTCAGCCTTCGCTTCGAATGTCAGTTCTCCACCGCTTCCTAGATTGCATCTGCGCCGTCCTTTTAAGTCAGTTTGATCCAAGGGTCTAGAATTGATGCTACCCCCTATATATATAGCACTATACCCCCTCCAGGAGATCCATCCCCTAAAACCCTAATTCATATCTTTAGGATCGAGCTAGCAATCAAGAGAAGATTAGTTCTTCATAGGATCCATTCTTATAAATAGAAATAGTGAGATATAGAGTGAGGGAAGAGTTTGGAGGAGATGCCAGCCTGTCGGTGCTCTCTCTCTCTCTCTCTATGGCTTGTACCTTGGTGGATCCAAGTTCTACTGGAGCTTGCTTCTGAGATTCCTCTAGTAATCGACTTCTGATTCAAGTAAGCATCTTGTTTATATTGTTCTTCAGGTTCATGATTCTTTTGAGTGCTTTATTCCTATTCTAGAGGGAGTAAAGTATTAATCATAAGTTTAAGTGTGGTGCTTAGACATAGGTTAATTGTGGATGCACCGTGCATTCTGGATCGGTGGTAGATCACGAGGGTGACTCTTATAGCCTCGTTGAATCCTTTATAGTCCACCTCCCATCTGTAGGACAAGTAGGACCTGGTTACGAAAGAAAGCATCATCTGCTAGTGTCTTTCCCTAGTAATGTCCCAAGTTGAATAGTAGAATACATAGCTTACCTTAGTAATCCTCTCTGCGCTCCTGTTTATCCTAACCTTGTTGCGGTAACACCTCGGTGTTAAGCGTGCATTACCATTTCATTCCATGAGCATAATCATCATCACCTCATGCATAAGCATCATGCATGCATTTCATTTCGAAAGAAATGAAGTATCATTTCATGTGGTGCTTAAGTTGATTGAAATTCATTATGTTTAAAACAATGTGAAATGCCATGCTCATGTTTGGATGCCATAAAGTCTTGTTTTGATCACTAGGATAGCTTATAAATATTTAGGATACAAATTGTAGCAAAGTTTATATTTGAATTTTTGCCAAATTTTGCTTTTAAAAATAATTATTCAAGATTAGGGTTTTGAATTAATATTGAGTTTAATTTGGTAATTCAAAATCTATTTGGAATTTGACTTTGGTTATAAAAGCAAAGTTGTAGATCTTGAAAAATGGAACAACTTTCATTTTTACACCAACTTTTGAAACTGCTTTGAAATAGTTCAAAATTTTGTTTGAATGAAAAAGGATTTGAAAATAGTTTGAAAAATCTCATTTTTCCTTTAATGGGCCGCTGCCTCGCTTTCGGCCTAGCTGCACAGGCCGGCCCGGCCTGCCTCCGCACCGCGCCCATGCTCCCGCGCGCCGCGCCCGTCCGCCGCGCACGCGCCCGGCCGCGTCAGAGCGCGCACGCCGCGTGGCCTCCAAGCGCCGGCGAGCACGCCGCGCGGCACCATCGGCCTACCCCGCGCCCCTCCTATCGCGCCTACACCTGCCCGACCGCGTTGCGCTCCTCCTCACTCCTCCACTTCGCTCTCTCGCCTCCGCCAGCGCTAGCAGCAGCCGCAGCGCTCGCCTCCGCCACCGCCCGCACCAGCAGCTCGACGGAGTTGGCCGTTCTGGCTGCTCCAGTTCGCCTAAGCCATCTCCATCTTGCCCTGAGCCTCGCCTCCTCCTCGCGCACCTCATGCCCGCCTCGGTAATCCACGAGAAGCTCCCCATCCCTGGGAACCTCTCGCCGGAGTCGTGGCCGAGCTCGCCGGAGTGCTCCACTTCGTGGACCTCGCCCCTCCATCCTCCTTCTCGCTCTCCCTTCATGCGCACGAGCACCGCACGAGCTCGGTGAAGCTCCCGCGCCACCTCTCACGCCCCTTCCCGGCTGGAGATGGCCGGCCGTCGGTGAGCCGCACCACCGCGTCGCCATGGCCGCTGGCCAGCTCGCTCTTGAGCTCCTCTGACCCTACCGCTTGCACTGACGTGTCCGCCTTGGCAAGGTGGTCGCATTGGTGGTGACCTCGTCGCCGGCCACCTCGCCGACGGCGAGCTCACGCCGGTCAGCGCAGCCTCCTCTACCTCAGGGGCTGGCAGGTGGGGCCGGCTGACCCGCGGGGGCCACTGTCAGCCGTAGGGATGCACGCCTGGGTAGAAAGCCGGGTGGATCTAGCAGTTTTGAACATGGATTTTCAGAAAGGATTTAAGAAATGATTTTTAGATTTTTATTTAAATGCTTTGGGAATTTATAACTTGCTCAAAATGGCTCCAAATTTGTTGAAACAAATTTTGTTGTGTTCCTTATCACCAGATCTACATGACCAAAATATTGCATGTCATTTTTTAGATACTTTAACGTAGAGCTTTATTTAATTCTTGATATTGCTGATATCTTGTAAAATGTTTAGTAAATCCTATATGTATCAGAAAAATATGATTCCAAGTTTGTTACTCTTCGTGTGTAATGTACTTCCTAGGAAAAATATATGCCATGCATGTCCTGTAGAAAAATTATGAGATGTAGTTCAAGTGCCTTTAATGGCTGATTTTTGTTATTTTTGCTAGAGAGCAAAATTTGTATAAAACATGCATGTGATAATTTTTGTGCAATGATTATTTACTGTGTAGAACATAGGAAAAATATTACATCTGTTGTTTGACACTTTTCACAGTACAAAGTATTTTCATGATCATAATTATGCCATAGTTTGTCATTTTTGTGTAGGCTAATCCACTTATCCAAATGCCATAAAAATTTAAGGATAGACTACTTAGGGTAGTACTGTCCTATGGAAATTTTCTAAGATTTTTCTATGCTATAAAATAGATGTTGCTATTCAAACCTATTATTAATTAGGGTTTAATCAAATGTTGTTTTATGCATGATTAAGAAATTAGTGAAGCTTTGGTGTATCCTTGAAGCATTTAATGAGATGTGTTGACTTAGCATATTAGTAGTAGAAGAGAATGCAGTAGATGACATGTGCTTGTAGTACATGTTCTAGGATGATGTTGACTACCTTGCATGCAAGCACATTCATTGTGTTCATTTCATCTGATGCACCTTTTGCATAAGCACTTACGCACCTGCATCATATAGGATCACAAACTCAGAGCCTGGTCGTCATACCCGAGGAGCCCGAGGAGCAGCTCAAGGTGCAGCCGCAAGAAGTGACCGAAGCAGACGAGGAGGACGTTGAGGAACTTCCGGAGTGCCCCGATCACCGCCCGAGCTCCTTCGAGAGAGGCAAGCCCCGGAGCATTTTCCTCCCCAGTTTGTGATTATTAATTAATGCTTTACTTTAATTGATGCATTACGTTCAGGAGTTGTTTGCAACCGTTGCTGCATTATACCTTGTCTACCTTTGTTATACTATATCCTTGTTACCCTGGTATCCGTAGTCGAGTCAATGCTTAGCTGGCTTAGACCGGTAGAAGTCGGGTGATTTCCTATCACCTACGAGCTATAGGTGGTTACCTGGATCTGCTTGGATAACTATGTGGTCATGGTATAACTAAGTGTTAATTTGAAGTTGAGACCGGACGGAGACTTACAGAGTTTTGGACTGTAGTGCTTTCTGTCTGTGTCGATTAAGGACCGACTGTTGTTGGGCCTCAGGTCATGTTGAATGCATGCCTTACATTTAGCTGACCAAATAAAGTACCTTTCGACCGCGAAGCTGGGAGATTATTCGGGCCGAGTAGATTGCCCGCAGCGCACTGTACTGGAGCAGGTGTGGTAGGAAACGTGGGCGCGATGATAAGACCGAAAGGCAGTCGGTCGGCCCCCGGGTACATGTGGTTCCTGGCAAACTCGAGATTTTTCCTGGATAGTTGACTCGGTGACCGATACCTCACTTTAGCGGGTGAGTGAGGTTTGTGTAAGGAATAAATTACCAGCTGGTTAATAATCGATTCGAATCGCCATCGTTCACTGGATAGTGAACACTTGACTTGAGTTACTTCATCGTAGTAATGTTGATGGAACACTTGGACAGTTATAATGAATATGACATTATGGAAGTTGTTAATGATCATTGGTTATCATTATTTGCTTAATCACATGCTTGCTCTAGTATAGGTGCAAATGTAGTCGACAGGTTAATAATAATTAACTTGACAATAATGCTTTTGGAAAGGTTCTTGAAATACTAAAAATGCCTCTTTTTGCAAATGAGTCAGCTACCCTACTATAAAGCCCTTCATAATCCTTGGTGTCACTTTATTTTCGGTTATGTCGGGTAAGTCTAGCTGAGTACCTTCTCGTACTCAGGGTTTTATTCCCACTTGTTGCAGATGGGCAGATGTATTACGGCTACTGTATCAACTGCCTTTATCCTGTGATGGGTGATGCTTAGGACCATGGGCATTGTCATTCCTTAAGTCTCATCTAATGCTTTTGTTGGAGATGATCATTAGCTAGCACTGTATTTGTACTCCGTGTGAGTGTGTGTGGTTTTGAACAAATGGCTTGTGCTACTTCTATTTGAACTCGTTTTGTAATAACTATGTTTAAACTCTAATGTACCTGTGATGCGAACTTTTATGTAATATGTGATGGTGACCGCTAAACTTATTACGATCTTGGCTGGTATGTGAGTTGGATTGAAATCCTTTGTGATTTCATGGACTACCGGGTTATACGGGCTTAAGTTTGCTAAATCGTCTGCTCTGGCGGGTGATTTTCTTACTTAATTTCGTATAATTGGTTGGTTCTGTTACAGCTGATATCAGAGCATGGTTTAGCGTGTTACTGTTCACAAGTGTATTTAAAACAAAAAGGTGTTTGAAAACGTGATTTCCAAACTAAAAAGTGTGTCAGTGGTCATATCCTTTATGCCCAGTTAAGGACTCTAGGTGGCTTAATTAAGTACTGACTTGGGGTTCTTGCATCATATTTCTCTTTCGTTGCTCATACGGCGTGCTATTGTATGAGTGCCACTTGTTTGAGTGGTAGTGTATGTATCATTTGCCTCTATGCCTCGGTAAGTGTGAGTTGTGAGAGCATGATCGGATACACCGCCGATCTAGGGTGAATGCTTATATGATGCTGGAGTAATTACATGTTCTACGCATGTTTTACAAAGGTATCTCATGTGTGGGTATTCCGTCCGTTGAGGCGATGCCGTCAATAGGATGATGGTTCGGGTAGTTACAACCGTTGTACACATATCTGGGGATTCGTGTAGAGCGTGTAGATAAAATTTACTGCTTTTATGCATTCATTGGGAATTGGGCTGAAATGAATCTTCTGCAGGTACATAACAACATTATCGTGTAGACGTATTAGATACGTATTTGAGAGATTGTTTGTATGCCACCGAATTCGTCGCTAGAAATTATTTATTTCATAAGTTTGTGAGAACGTATGGCACGTACATACATCATATTACTTGTGCATTTCATTCATGTCATGCATTCCTCCCCTCATAAATTGATTATCTCATTTCGATAAAAGTTGTATCATCAAAAATATGTTCCCACGGAGTAATAAAAGAAAATTTGCTACAGATGGCCCGCACGAAGCAGACCGCCCGTAAGTCCACCGGAGGAAGAGCACCTCGACGTCAGTTGGCCCTGAGGGAGCACCGCACCACGGACACCTTCTTGAGCGAGTTTGGCATGCCAACCTTGCTTTGGAGAGTGCTCCATGATGTGGGGTACCCAGAGGGTCAAGAGCCGGTGTACTCTTAGAATGAGAGCCAAGATTAGCGGAGGATGGACTTGCAAAGGGTAGAGATCACAGCCTCCTGCTCTTGGTGATGCTCCAGTGGGATGGTTGGCACTTGGAGTTTGAGGTCGCGCACTCTGTGGAGGGTGCAGAGGGAGCAGACTTTTTCGTGTCATCGTGGACATCATGAGCAGATTTCCCAAAGGAGCTTGCAAAAGCAGCTCTAGCTGGGCACTTTTCCTAGGGACGATCCTCGTGATGCTATTTGGGTTCAAATCGTGGAAGTGCTTTGGTCGAGGTCCACCTAGGGATGTGCTAGCGACAACCATGCTATGAGTGCTATGTTTGCCGCTATCGAGCGTATCGTGGTCTTGACTGTACCTCTACCGGACTTTGACTGGCTTACGTGGTCATGATAAGCTCAAGGTAAGAATGTAGAAGAAGAAGCAGGCGCGTGTTATAGCTAGTTTGCAGGAGCAGTTGGCTGATATGAGCTTACGGCGGGACCAGGCGGTAGAAAGAGGTGATAGAGCTATGCAGCGGGTGCATACGTTGACTCAGGCCAACAACAATGTAGACCGCATGATTGGACAGTTGATGCAGGAAAGGAATGAAGCCTGGAACGAGAGGGACCTCCTGCTGCAGAGGGTCGATGAGCTAGAGGAGTACAACGTCAACCTGCACAAGGAGTTTCACGCGCTCTACAATGGGGTTGGCCCATATGCTCCTCCAGACGCCGCTGGCATGGACATCGACGGCGACGAATAGGATGAGCCTGTAGTTTCACCTGGGGGCGATGGTGACGTCTCCGACCCCGACGATGGCCCCGAGGAGTAGGCTAGTTGCCTTGCGCTAGTGTTTAGGTTCTGTCGCGATGACCTTTCTTTTGTTGGCATGTAACCTAATGTATCTTGCTTCGAACTTATGAGACTTGGCATGTGATTGGAACTTAGCTAGTAATGCGGTATCTGAACGCATAAAAGTCCAGTGTAGGTATGCTGGCAATTCGATTGTATGGACGCGATGTTTGCTTTTGAAGTAATTAATTAGTGATGTTGTTTTAATTGGGATGTGATTATTGTGCCTCTGTTTTATTGTATGAATTTATTCTCTCCAGTAAATTCAGTACGGCATAATTTTTCCTTCACTCACAATTATTACAGCTTCACTCAATCATTACTTGTTGCGGAAATATGTAGATGACAAATACTCGCCGTACCACTTATTAGGTCGCTGAGACTGGTGCTAATGGTGCTAGGACCGGTGGTGGTGGTGGAAACCACGTCAACAACAATGAGCCCCCCCCCATGAACCGCATTTGTCACCTCCTCCCCCGCTCACCCTAGAGGTGTTCTTCGCACAGTTGCTTGGAAGTCAGCGCAACACGGAACAATCCCAGAAGAACATGGAGGATTTCCTGCGTACCATCGCCAACAATGTTCAGCGCGGTAACAATCAGGGTGGTGGCAATGGGGTGAATCAGTATAGCAACTTCAAAGATTTTATGGACACCAGACCGCCAATATTCAAGGAAGCCACAGAACCACTCGATGCTGAAGAATGGATCAACACTATAGAAGATAAATTCCGTGTGTTGAGGATGACTGAGGTATTAAAAACTGAGTATGCGGCACATCAGTTGCAAGGACCAGCGGGAATGTGGTGGAAGCACCATCGCACCACCTTCCCTCCAAATGCTCAGATTACGTGGAGAGAGTTCGCTGAGGCCATCCGTGGAGTTTATATTCCACCCGGGCTGACTGAGATGAAGTTGGGAGAGTTCTTGGCGTTGAATCAAGGCACCAAAACCGTGACGCAATATTTGCATGCTTTCAACAACTTGTGCCGTTATGCTCCTGACATGGTTGACACCGATGCTAAGAGAATCGCCAGTTTCAAGAGAGGACTCAATCCAAAGATGATGAAGCATGTGGGTACCAACACCCGCGCCAGATTCAATGACTTTATCAGTGATTGTCTGAAGCAGGAAAAGAACAACAACACCAGTACCGCAGCCAAGACTCGCAAGAGAGCACTAGAAGGTGGTCCGTCCCAAGCAAGAGCACCTATGGGAGGTTGTCCTCCCTATCGTCCATCTGCACCTGGCGCTAGGTTCAGGCCACCACAGCAGAGAGGTCAGAATTTCAGGGGACCACAGAAGCCTTACAAGATGGCAGTGCAGTCCAACAAGGTAGCTGCAACTGCGGTACAGGGCAGTTTCAAGGGAGCTGTGGGATCTGCTGGTACAGTAAGGGGACCCTGCTACAATTGTGATCAACCCGGCCACTTCTCTAGGTTCTATCCTTATCCGTCGAAGAAGAAGCAGCAGACCTATACTGCTCGGGTGCATAGTACGACTGTGGATGAGATTCCTGAGGGAGAGCCCATAACCGCTGGTAAGTTTCCTGTCAACCAAAACCCTACAGTTGTTCTATTTCATTCTGGATCATCGCATTCTTTTATGAGTCAAGCATTTGCACGGAAACATGAACAACTATGCATAGAATTGGGTTATGGTTACCGTATAAGTTCAGCAGGGGCTGATGTTTTGACCAATCGGATGGTTTGAGGGGCAACCCTTGAATTAGGTAGCAGAAAGTTTCGAGTGAACTTGATAGTTATGCCTGGACTAGTTCTGGATGTCATTATAGGGATGAATTGGATGAAGGATTGGGGAGCAGTTATAGATACAGGAAGTTGGGTACTTACCCTTAAGGATCCCCTGGGTGAGGGTACTTTCCAAGTACCGTTGCCTCGGAGAACAGACCTTATAAGTGTGACATATGCTACTGAAGTTATTCCCATTCATCAGATTCTGGTAGTGTGTGAGTTTCCGGATGTATTCCCAGACGAGTTACCTGGTCTTCCGCCAGATAGGGATATTGAGTTTGGAATTGAGTTAATCCCCGGAACAGCTCCGATTTCAAGGAGACCCTATCGGATGCCTCCGGATGAATTAGTTGAGCTGAAGAAGCAACTAGAAGAGTTATCGAAAAAATGGTTTATCCGGCCAAGCAAGTCTGAATGGGGATGTCCCGCCTTGTTTGTGAAGAAGAAGAAAGAGGGCACGTTGAGAATGTGCGTGGATTACAGGCCACTTAACGCTGTAACCATCAAGAATAAGTATCCCTTGCCTCATATTGATGTTCTGTTTGACCAGTTAGCCAAGGCTAAGGTGTTCTCCAAGAAAGATTTGAGATCCGGTTACCATCAAATCAAGATTAGGCCACAAGATATACTAAAAACCGCATTTTCCACCAGATACGGGTTGTATGAGTATCTTGTCATGTCCTTTGGCTTGACAAATGCTCCTGCATACTTTATATTTCTGATGAATACAGTTTTCATGCCAGAATTGGATAAGTTTGTGGTTGTGTTCATTGATGACATTCTGGTGTACTCCGAGAACGAGAAGGATCATGAAGAGCATCTAAGAATTGTCTTGACCAGACTTAGAGATCATAAGCTGTATGCTAAGTTTAGCAAGTGTGAATTTTGGTTGAAGAAAGTTCCTTTCCTTGGTCACATTCTGTCAAAAAATGGAGTTTTAGTCGATCCAAGTAAGGTGCAAGAGGTTATAGATTGGAAGGCACCGACCACAGTTCCTAAGGTTAGAAGTTTCTTAGGATTAGCCGGTTACTATTATCGTTTTATACCAGACTTCTCAAAGATTCCCAAGCCAATGACAAGTCTACTATAGAAAGATCACAAGTTTGTGTGGACAGAGGAGTGTGAAGCAGCTTTCCACACCTTGCGGAAACTGTTGACCACTGCTCCTGTTCTAGCACAACCGGACATTGAGAAACCATTTGATGTGTTTTGCGACGCATCGAAAACTGGATTGGGCTGTGTTCTTATGCAAGAAGGAAGAGTCATTGCTTATGCCTCACGTCAGTTGAGAAAGCACGAGGTCAACTATCCGACACATGATCTTGAACTTGCTGCAGTTGTGCATGCCCTAAAAATTTGGAGACATTATCTACTTGGTAATGTGTGCAATATTTTCACAGATCACAAGAGTCTCAAGTACATCTTTACCCAACCAGAGCTGAATATGAGACAGCGAAGATGGTTAGAATTGATCAAAGATTACAACTTGAATGTGCAGTATCATCCTTGAAAGGCCAATGTAGTGGCAGATGCTTTGAGTAGAAAGTCACATTGCTTGAATGTGCAGCCATTACTTGAAGATGGGTTTGATCTGATGCATCCTGCTGTGTTACATAGTATTCAGATTAGTTGCTCATTGGAGAGTAAGATAATAGAAGGCCAGAAAACAGACAAGGGAATATTTCACATCAAAGAGAAAATAAAAGAAGAGTCGTCTAAGCACTTTAGAGTGGATGAACAGGGCATGTTGTGGTTTGACGACTGTCTTGTGGTTCCCAAGGATCGAGAGCTTAGGAATAAACTCATGGATGAAGCTCACCTTTCTAAGCTATCTATCCATCCGGGAAGTAGTAAGATATATCAAGAACTAAGACCTCGTTATTGGTGGACCAAGATGAAGAAAGAAGTTACAGCCTATGTTGCCAGATGTGACATGTGTTGTAGAGTGAAAGCTATTCATATGAAACCTGCCGGTTTGTTGCAACCTTTGTCCGTACCTAGTTGGAAGTGGGATGATATAAGTATGGATTTTTTCTCAGGTTTGCCCACTACTCAAAAGGGACATGATTCAATTTGGGTGATTGTGGATCGTCTTACCAAGACCGCTCATTTCTTACCTGTCAAGACAGATTATCAACCACCTCAATATGCCGAGAAGTATATTGCAGAAATTGTGAGGTTGCATGGTATACCAAAGACTATAGTATCTGATAGAGGGCCATAGTTCATGGCTCACTTTTGGGAACATTTGCACAAAGGCTTGGGAACTAGTTTGATTCATAGTACCGCTTATCATCCTCAGATAGATGGTCAGACCGAACGAGTTAATGCTGTTCTAGAGGATATGTTAAGAGCCTATGTGTTGTATTCTAGGGGTTCATGGGAGTCATGGTTACCATTAGCTGAGTTTGCTTACAATAACAGTTATCAAGAAAGCATCAAGATGGCTCCATTCGAAGCTTTGTATGGCAAAAAAAGTAGAACACCACTAAATTGGGTCGAGCCAGGAGAAAGAAGGTATTATGGCATTGACTTTGTAGAAGAGGCCAAGAAGAAAGTTCATATTATTCAACAAAATATGAAGGCGGCCCAATCACGTCAGAAAAGTTATGCAGATAGAAGAAAGAGACCCCTTGTGTTTGAAGTTGGTGACTATGTTTATCTGAAGGTCACGCCAATGAAGAAGAAACGGTTTGGAATCCGAAGAAAGCTTGCCGCTAGATTCGTAGGACCATACAAGATCTTGGAAAAGAGAGGTCCAGTAGCTTATAAGATAGAGTTACCTAAGACAATGAGTACCGTCTTTCCAGTTTTCCATGTATCTCAACTCAAGAAGTGTTTGCGTGTTCCGGAGGAAAAAATAGAACCTCGGGGCATCAAACTCAAATCAGATTTGGTGTATCGTGAGCAACCGATCCATGTGTTAGACACTAAAGAACGTGCTACTCGGAATAGTGTGGTGAAAACATACAAGATACAGTGGAATCATCATGATGAGGGAGATGCAACTTGGGAAACGGGAGAATATCTACAAAAAGCTTATGAAGATTTTTATAACAAATGATTCGTAACCCAAATCTCAGGACGAGATTTTTATAAGGAGGGAGGGCTGTAACACCTCGGTGTTAAGCATGCATTACCATTTCATCCCATGAGCATAATCATCATCACCTCATGCATAAGCATCATGCATGCATTTCATTTCGAAAGAAATGAAGTATCATTTCATGTGGTGCTTAAGTTGATTGAAATTCATTATGTTTAAAATAATGTGAAATGTCATGCTCATGTTTGGATGCCATAAAGTCTTGTTTTGATCACTAGGATAGCTTATAAATATTTAGGATACAATTTGGAGCAAAGTTTATATTTCAATTTTTGCCAAATTTTGCTTTTAAAAATAATTATTCAAGATTAGGGTTTTGAATTAATATTGAGTTTAATTTGGTAATTCAAAATCTATTTGGAATTTGACATTAGTCATAAAAGCAAAGTTGTAGATCTTGAAAAATGGAACAACTTTCATTTTTACACCAACTTTTGAAACTGCTTTGAAATAGTTCAAAATTTTGTTTGAATGAAAAAGGATTTGAAAATAGTTTGAAAAATCTCATTTTTCTTTTAATGGGCCGCTGCCTCGCTTTCGGCCCACCAAGACTGCAGTGCAGGTCTGCCTGCCTGCCTCTTGCACGCCTGCTCCATGGCCACAAGACGCCGCCGGCCACCGCGTCAGCGGCAGACGCCTGCAGGTGGCTTACCATGCGCGTCGGTGAGCACGCCACGCAGCACCGCCCGGCCGCCCCACGCCCTCCTATCGCACCTACACACCTCCCTGATCACCAAGGCCTCCTCCTCCTCTCCACTTCGCCTCGCCTCCGCCTCCGCCAATGCCAAGCGGCAGCCAGTAGCATTCGCCTCCGCCACGCCCGCCTTTGTGCCAAAGCAGCTGACGGTTGGTCGCTCCGGCCGCTCCCAGTCACGCCTAAGCCATCTCCATCTTGCCCCGAGCCTCGCCTCCTCCTTGCGCACCTCGTGCTCGCCTCGAAGTCACGAGAAGCTCCCTTCCCCAGTGAATCTCTCGAGAAGTCATGGCCGAAGCTCGCGGAGTGCTCCACTCCGTGGACCTCGCCCCTCCCATCCTCCTTCTCGCTCTCCTTCACACGCGCCACGAGCACCGCAGCACGAGCTCGATGAAGCTCCCGCGCCACCTCTCACGCCCTTCCCGTGGGAGATGGCCGGCCGTCGGTGAGCCGCACCACCACGCCGCCATGGCACTGCCAGCCTCGCTCTCGAGCTCCTCCGACCTCCCCAGTTTGACGTGTCCGCCTTGGCAAGGTGGTCACGTTGGTGGTGACCTCGTCGCCGGCCACCTCGCCGACGGCGAGCTCACGCCGGTCAGCACAGCCTCCTCTGCCTCAGGGGCTGGCAGGTGGGGCCGGCTGACCCACGGGGGCCACTGTCAGCCGTAGGGATGCACGCCTAGGTAGAAAGCCGGGTGGATCTAGCAGTTTTGAACATGGATTTTCAGAAAGGATTTAAGAAATGATTTTTAGATTTTTATTTAAATGCTTTGGAATTTATAACTTGCTCAAAATGGCTCCAAATTTGTTGAAACAAATTTTGTTGTGTTCCTTGTCACCAGATCTACATGATAAAAATATTGCATGTCATTTTTGAGATACTTTAATATAGAGCTTTATTTAATTCTTGATATTGCTGATATCTTGTAAAATGTTTAGTAAATCCTATATGTATTAGAAAAATATGATTCCAAGTTTGTTACTCTTCGTGTGTAATGTACTTCCTAGGAAAAATATATGCCATGCATGTCCTGTAGAAAAATTATGAGATGTAGTTCAAGTGCCTTTAATGGCTGATTTTTGTTATTTTTGCTAGAGAGCAAAATTTGTATAAAACATGCATGTGATAATTTTTGTGCAGTGATTATTTACTGTGTAGAACATAGGAAAAATATTACATCTGTTGTTTGACACTTTTCACAGTACAAAGTATTTTCATGATCATAATTATGCCATAGCTTGTCATTTTTGTGTAGGCTAATCCACTTATCCAAATGCCATAAAAATTTAAGGGTAGACTACTTAGGGTAGTATTGTGCTATGGTAATTTTCTAAGATTTTCCTATGCTATAAAAATAGATGTTGCTATTCAAACCTATTATTAATTAGGGTTTAATCAAATGTTGCTTTATGCATGATTAAGAAATTAGTGAAGCTTTGGTGTATCTTTGAAGCATTTAATGAGATGTGTTGACTTAGCATATTAGTAGTAGAAGACAATGCAGTAGATGACATGTGCTTGTAGTACATGTTCTAGGATGATGTTGACTACCTTGCATGCAAGCACATTCACTGTGTTCATTTCATCTGATGCACCTTTTGCATAAGCACTTACGCACCTGCATCATATAGGATCACAAACCGAGAGCCTGGTCATCATACCTGAGGAGCCCGAGGAGCAGCTCGAGGTGCAGCCACAAGAAGTGACCGAAGCAGACGAGGAGGACGTTGAGGAACTTCCGGAGTGCCCCGATCACCGCCCGAGCTCCTTCGAGAGAGGCAAGCCCCGGAGCATTTTCCTCCCCGGTTTGCGATTATTAATTAATGCTTTACTTTAATTGATGCATTACGTTCATGAGTTGTTTGCAACCGTTGCTGCATTATACCTTGTCTACCTTTGTTATACTATATCCTTGTTACCCTAGTATCCGCAGTCGAGTCAATGCTTAGCTGGCTTAGACCGGTAGAAGTCGGGTGATTTCCTGTCACCTGTGAGCTATAGGTGGTTACCTGGATCTGCTTGGATAACTATGTAGTCATGGTATAACTAAGTGTTAATTTGAAGTTGAGACCGGACGGAGACTTATAGAGTTTTGGACTGTAGTGCTTTCCGTCTGTGTCGATTAAGGACCGACCGTTGTTGGGCCTCAGGTCATGTTGAATGCATGCCTTACATTTAGCTGGCCGAATAAAGTACCTTTTGACCACGAAGCTGGTAGATTATTCGGGCCGAGTAGATTGCCCGCAGCGCACTGTACCAGAGCAGGTGTGGTAGGACACGTGGGCACGATGATAAGACCGAAAGGCAGTCGGTCGGCCCCCGGGTACATGTGGTTCCTGGCAAACTCGAGATTTTTCCTGGATAGTTGACTCGGTGACCGATACCTCACTTTAGCGGGTGAGTGAGGTTTGTGTAAGGAATAAATTACCAGCTGGTTAATAATCGATTCGAATCGCCATTGTTCACTAGATAGTGAACACTTGACTTGAGTTACTTCATCGTAGTAATGTTGATGGAACACTTGGACAGTTATAATGAATATGACATTATGGAAGTTGTTAATGATCATTGGTTATCATTATTTTCTTAATCACATGCTTGCTCTAGTATAGGTGCAAATGTAGTCGACAGGTTAATAATAATTAACTTGACAATAATGCTTTTGGAAAGGTTCTTGAAATACTAAAAATGCCTCTTTTTGCAAATGAGTCAGCTACCCTACTATAAAGCCCTTCATAATCCTTGGTGTCACTTTATTTTCGGTTATGTTGGGTAAGTCTAGCTGAGTACCTTCTCGTACTCAGGGTTTTATTCCCACTTGTTGTAGATGGGCAGATGTATTACGGCTACTGTATCAACTGCCTTTATCCTACGATGGGTGATGCTTAGGACCATGGGCATGGTCATTCCTTAAGTCTCATCTAATGCTTTTGTTGGAGATGATCATTAGCTGGCACTGTATTTGAACTCCGTGTGAGTGTGTGTGGTTTTGAACAAATGGCTTGTGCTACTTCTATTTGAACTCGTTTTGTAATAACTATGTTTAAACTCTGATGTACCTGTGATGCGAACTTTTATGTAATATGTGATGGTGACCGCTAAACTTATTACGATCTTGGCTGATATGTGAGTTGGTTTGAAATCCTTCATGATTTCACGGACTACCGGGTTATACGGGCTTAAGTTTGCTAAATCGTCTGCTCTGGCGGGTGATTTTCTTACTTAATTTTGTATAATTGGTCGGTTCTGTTACAGTTGCTACCCCTAGTTAAGTTAGACCATAGTTGGTCTCACACGTTTCCCTATGGATACAATACTTGGAATACTTCTGGACAAAAGCTACAGCGGTATCCGTGCGCTTATAGATTTATCTGTGTGCGTTGATAAATACCAATAAGCTTTCTAGCGTTGTTACCGGGGAAACGGTTGCCAAATTAACTACGAACCTAGCTTAACTTTGTATCTTTTATCTTTTATTCTGTTTCTTTTCACTATGGATTCCACTCCAATCTATCAATATGCTAAACCCACGAGCGCAATCCTAAAGCCACCGAAATCTTCAGAGCCTATCCTAACACCTGGCTATGAGCTACGCCCGTGTTTTATAAATTTGATTCGGGAACAATCCTTCTCGGGAGAAGGCGATGAAAACTCATACTCACACCTACTCATGCTTGCGTATCGCGGGTATGTTTGACGAAACCTTAAGATGGAAGTTGTTTCCATTTTCTTTAACGGGAAGAGCTAAACAATGGTATAGTCAAACCGTAGGAAGTGTGCAAGGAGATTGGAAAACATTATACTCTAAATTTTGTTTATGTTTCTTTCTCATCTCTAAAGTAGTCAGCCTTCGAAAAGAGGTTCTATATTTTAGACAACTAGAAGAAGAATCTCTTGCCACATCATGGGAATGTATTAATGATCTTATTACCACTGGCCTAGACCTTGCTATTTCAGACTCGATGCTCCTTCAACATTTTTATATGGGTCTTAGCGAGGATTCTGCGCAAACCCTTGATTAAGCCTCTAGAGTAGCTTTCCTTCATTTGTCTGTTAGTGAAGTAAGATCTATGCTTGATAGAATTAGTGGAAAGATTCCCTGCACTAGCATTCATAATGAACTCCCTGAGGAAGAGAAGGAATTATCTCCCGAACAAGAAGTTTTGATAGCCAAATCACAACCACTCCAATCTCAAGATTTAGCTATCAATCCCGAACCATCAATACCCCAAATCCCCCAAGGGAAGAAGGAATTCCACCTTTGGAAATCCCTATTGAAATTAAGGATAATCTTTTTTATGCTGATTTTGGGAAAAGCTTAAACTTTCAGTTCCACAAGAGACCTTCGAGCGAATATAATTCAATTCCTCTCTAGAAGGGATCTCTTAGAAAGCATCCTTATTCCCATGTGGGACATTGGGAAAAACCCAAGGATGGAATGACAAGTGATGCCATAGAAGGAGAGCCAAGCCATGTAGAAGCCAATCCTATCTTCTCCCCTTCTATGCCCACAACTGATATAAGTTTTGAACCCATCTCCCAACCCATCCTTGACCCCAATGATCCCTCTTATGCTCTTTCTCCTAAGTCTCTTGATGACCCTAGAAATCCACTAAGACAACCAAAGCATAGGAGTCATGAAGACCACAAGGATGACCAAGAAGAGCAACGATAATGGCTGGAATGTATAAAGAACTCATATGCCAGTGCTAAAGAATGGATGGACAAGGATGAAGCCTTATGGGTAGAATCCAAACTTGGCTTAGATTCAAATGGTGAGCTTAAACCAATCTCTTTAATAAACATGACTCATCCAAGTTTAGAGAAGCCCTTAGATAAGATCACCCTGAGAGTCACCAATCCATGAAAATTTTGGATAATAAAATGTCCAATGAATGTCATAGGCATGAAATGATGGAGACAATATTTCTGCCTATAGACATCCATGAAGAATCAACCCTGGAGCTTGAAAAGGAAGATGACATAGACGAGCATGGAAGTTATTTCATGAACACCTCATCAATTCCATGCTCACATGAGAAATTTCCTGAATCAATTAATCTCTCCAACATTGCCATACAAGAGATTTTCAACCCCCTCATACTTCCTGTTCATAAAAACTTTGAAAGGGTGGTTGTAGATGCATATGTTTATCACAAATATTGCAAATCTGATTGGCATGAATCTTGAGATAGGCACACAAAGGTAGGTGTTGGAGGGAAAACCACTTCACCAATTTAAAACATAATTCGAATGTTTCCCAAGGATGAGCTTCTGTCCTAAAACAAGCATTTTTGGGAGACAACACGAGCTTTCACCTTTTGTTGTGATGACCTTGTGAAATGAGAATAGAAATATAATTGTAAAAATATACCTTTGGGTATTTTTGGTCACGAACCATTCCAGGTTTGAAGCAAAAAGAATGAGGGATGATGACAATGCCAGGTATGTCCAACCATTTATCATGCAACATTTAAGTACATCCATCCAAACTTGGTTTTTCTTCAAAATTCAAGCTGGGGGATAGACTTCCGTAAAAACATCTCTTGCCATGTTGCTAAATCATTTTGGTTGTCTCTACCTTTAAGACATGCTGAATTTGCTAAATAACAATCGTGTTTCTTCATCTCTGTTTGAGTAAATCTCTATAGTGCTTTCATGCTACCATTGTTTGCTATAGTATATGCTCAGGTTTTAAAGTATTTTGATACACCTTTTAAACTAGGCATGGTGCTTAGTTTAAATAGTTTTCCTGAATTAACTTAGATGTGGTGTCTAGTTTGATTCTTGAACAAAAAGGTGTGCTAATTTACTTCCAAAAGCTTTTAAATTAAGTGTGGTGCTTAGGTTAAAATGCTTTCCTAAATCAAATTAGACGTGGTTCTACGTTGATTTTTGAGGCGATAGTATGCTTTAGTAGATATTGAATATTTTATTGGACTAACCCCTACAGGAAACTCTCAATTTAATTTAGGTAAATCACGAGATAAATTCAAATTGAAGATGAAGCAAGGCACATGATGAACTCCAATAACTTTGTGAAATGAAGACACAACTCATTCATCATGGATAGAGGAACTCAAGTCCGTAGCTCCAATGAATAGCATCTCCTCAACCAATAATCAACAAAAATCAAAGAGAGGTTGACGAGAGAAGAACATGCAACTTGTCGCATCCTCATCTCCTAGATCAGATGATGCAAAGAAAAGCTAAATGAAAGGAGAGGTCTTGATCAATGGACCTAATAAGCCCTCACCAATAGGAGATCATTTGTGAAAACAAATCATTGAGGCATAAAACAAAGGGTGAGGCAGAAGGTCCAACAAAATGGCGAGATCCAAGAGTAGAAAGATGGCATGACAAAAGGATGAGAAAGGAATGATACAATCTAGGCAATAAGAAGCTCATAACTGTGAGGCTAGCCAAAAAAGGAAAACTTCAAGCAAAAAGGGAAGGACCATCACGAGTCATCTACCATTCGCCATGTGACGTCATCACGCTTCAATGACGAAGGTAACATCCTAAGGTAAATGGTCATTATTTAAAAGAGTTTCTCCTTGATTCTGATATTTACATAAACAAGGAATAAATATGTTTGAGTTACAACTCCATTACTTTATCCAACCTGATTAACTCAACATATTTAGTTCTTTAAGCTTGTTCCTAGCACCACTTTCTTGATCTCATAGTCTTAACCAAATAAACTGAAAAGTGCACATCCTATCTCTGGAAGATGATAGTCATAATCATATAAAGTTTGATACATTATGTAAAGATAGACAATCCTTCTATAGGTTAAGCAATTTAATCCTTTTGGCCAAATGTATTTAAATGCTACATTCATGCTCAATCTTCTGATCTTATCACCCATGTTATAAATGAATGAAGCACATAACATCAACTTCATCTTGTTCAATGTGCCTAAGGATAGAGATGAATAAATAAAGTTTTGGTTTTGTTGGTGTTTTCCCACCAAGAGAGCCCATGCACTTGATCTCTACCTTGTCTTATGAGCAGGACACACTTTAAGTAAAGTGTGGGAAAATCAGTAGATTCCCTAATTTCTATAAGGGAAGGTTTTAAACCTGTCGAACCAAAATACAAATTCAAAACCAAGACAGGTTTAGCGAAAGAAGGTGGCATCACCATTAGAGCCACCACCTCAAGATTCCTTATCTTCAGAGCGAGCCAAGGTACTTGATCAATGAACTTCACAAAGAGAAGTCCAGTTCGAAGAACATAAGACACCAAACCCTCACCGAAAGAGCTAGCTTGGGGGAGAAGTACTCCCGTTTATCCAGGTAAGTATTCTTTCCCCTTTTTGTTTTAGTTTTAGTTTCTTTTAATTAGTTAAAAAATGATGAATGAAAAATAAAATAAAAATTTATCTTTGCTTTAGTCATAATGTGTGATATAGTAAAATTAGAAAACAAAATAAAAAAGATGTGTCTAGTTTGCTTTAATTTATTTTTAAGAGCTGAATAAAATAAAGAGGACTCAGAATAATCTCTTAAATGGAAATGATGAATAGTTGCTCTGTTGTAATTCCTTTCAAGTACCTAGTTTTCAGCCTTGAATTCTCCTGAGTTTTGGATAAGATTGTTTTGATATAAAGATTTACTCTAAACTTCAAACTCGTGGGTAGCATATGCTTGATCTAAGTCTAGGTAATTGACGGATACGATATGAGAAGGCCTGAGCTGTTGTTTATCTTGTTCTAAGTGACACTAAAGTTCTGGAGATTTACTTTTTGAAAAAACACAAAAAAAATGCTACATGATGAGTTCATGTATGACAAAGCTTAAATTCCCACCAGAGCCATATATGTTATTTAGGCTAGGAAAACTTCCACATATATGTTGCTTGTTTTGCATTGAGTTTTGTCAAGCTTTGTGACCCTTATGAGAGATTTGTCATGCTCTTAAATCAATATCACATACACACCACCTAGATATGCACTACTACTACACTGGCGGTAGGCGCAGAAACATGCCTTCCATCTAGATCCACCCAAAAATGTTCTACTCCTACACTAGGGGTGAACACAAACACATGCTTGTTAGGTTTCACATCCACCAAATCAATGCTCCAAGTTCTTATTGCTATCTCTCAAAAGTTTATTACAGAAAAGAGACATAGGGCTATGCAAAAGTTATTCATAAAAAAAGAGAAAGAAAAGAAAAAAAGAACTGAAAAAATGGACACAAAAGTGTCCGAGATATTGAAAACAATGGGTACTTAGATGCCCGCCTAAAAAAAGAGAAAAAGGAGATGAATAAGATAGCCCCTGTTCTCTAGCAAATGTTTCCAAGTTTCAAAAGAGGTAACTTTTCAAGGAGCAAAGTAGAATTAGGTTAGCCACCATATATCCACACAAATGCACATCTTGATTTGATTGTATGACTCAACTCTCTTTGGATCTGTTGTTTGACTTTACAATATATGCATTGCAAGTATGCTCTAGCTTTCTCCCTACCTATGAATTCCACATAAGCCTTAGTGGTAGGAAGAGGAAAAGGCATGACATATTTATTGCCTTGGTGAGAATCCATAAATACCACATATATTGAGAGACTTGAGAGTGTCATACAATGGAATCTCTAAGTTTTATTTTTAAAACCTATAAAAACTCCAGAACAATGGTGGAACAAAGAACTTGAGACATAGTGTTTGACTTGATCGTTCTGTCTTTCAATTGCTCAAGACCCAAGTGAAGGCTAAGAAGCCCCATAGTTGAAGGTAATACGGGTGAGTTTGAAAGTCAGATCAGTTTATTCTAATCCAGAGGAGAATTCTTGATTGAACGCTTGTGTACTTTTGAGGTGTGAAAGCATAGTAGCAACTCCTAATCCATTGCTAAGTTTAGCTTTGCTTAGGGACTGGCAAAGGGTAAGCTTGGGGGAGCTTGTTGACGGTCATTAGCACCAATTATAATCCATCAACATAACCTGCATATATACTTAATTCCATCACCAAACATAGGTATACGGGTTTAAACTAATAAATTTCATGAGTTTTGGTGAATCTATGAATGTAGGAGGGTTTATCCAGAAACCCATCAAGGTGGACCTATTCGTCAAAGTAAATCATGTTTATCCGCGATAAAACTGACTTGGGAAGACTCTAGAAGACTCCAGAGGGTGAACCATAGAAGATGGGGCCCACCTGTCACTGTGATAGGACGGTCGGCCCCACCTATCAGCCTTCTCTTCGAATGTCGGTTCTCCACCGCCTCCAAGATTGCATCTATGCCATCCATTTAAGTCAGTTTGATCCAAGGGTCCGAAATTGATGCTACCCCCTATATATACAACCATGTACCCTTTCTAGGAGATCCATCCCCTAAAACCCTAATTCATTATCTTCAGGATCGAGCCAGCAATCAAGAGAAGATTAGTTCTCCATAAGATCTAGTGTTATAAATAGAAATAGTGAGATAGAGAGTGACGGAAGAGTTTGGAGGAGATGTCGGCCTGTTGATGCTCTCTCTCTACGGCTTGTACCTTGGTGGATCCAAGTTCTACTTGAACTTGCTTCTGAGATTCCTCTAGTAATCAACTTCTGATTCAAATAAGCATCTTATTTATATTGTTCTTCAGGTTCATGATTCTTTTGAGTGCTTTATTCCTATTCTAGAGGGAGTAAAGTATTAATCATAAGTTTAAGCGTGGTGCTTAGACATAGCTTACTGAAGTCAGAACTAGAGAACCTTAGTAATCCTCTCTATGCTCCAGTTTATCCTAACTTTGTTGCTACCCCTAGTTAAGTTAAACCGTAATTAGTCTCACATGTTTCCCTGTGGATACGATACTTAGAATACTTCTGGGTGAAAGCTACAATGGTATCCGTGCACTTGCGGATTTATCTGTGTGCATTAATAAATACCAACACACATCTCATCCAATGGTAGATTGGGCAATCAAGCACCCAATGGAAGAGTCGTCGGAGGTTGTCCCTGCTTTTGTGCGATGCTACGACAGGACGGGGAGGGCAGCTCGGCAGCGCCGCCACTGTAGAGCCAATCCCCGCTTTTGGCTATCTCCGACGATGATGATGGGGGCGGATGATGTCCTCACATTGGTGGAGCAACTAGACGTGGCCACCTCCGCCCTTCGCGATGAGAGGCGGGAGGCAGACCGGCTGTGCCTCTCCATTGCCGCCGCAAAGTGGGAAACGGCCGCGGCGGAGCTTGCTGCCGCCGAGGCCTAAGCGCGTCTCGCTGGTAAGGCATTCAGCATGATATGATCTTGCTCTTTCACTACGTGCAACGTCGTGTTTTCAGTTGTAGCGTTTTCTTGTCTCCTTTTCAGTCGTCCAGGAACAGCTGATTGTCGCGCAGGGCAACTCGGTAGAGGCGATCCGTCTTTGCTAGGTAGCCGAGGACAACGCATGTGTCTCCTCTTGGATGGCGGCCCAGAGCAACAGGCGCTACCAGGACCTCCATGCGGCAGCACGCAGCGCCGTCTGCATGCTTTCACCTCCTGCACCTGCGGGGATGACCCTGGCGGACCACCTCCGCACCGTGCCGCCACGGGTCAGGGAGGTGTCCATGTACTGCATTCTCCAAGGGGCCGCTTCGGCCATGGCCACAGCCTAGCTTCGGTTGGGTGAGGACCTGACCATGGTGGAGCCAGGGTTCCCGGGAGAGACGAGCTATCGGCAGCGCTAGAACCTGATCGGCGAGTTCTCCACTGTGGATGATGGCGTCCTGGCCATGATGGATGTATAGGGCATCGTTCGTAACACTCCCTGCGAGTAGTTTGAATATAACATGCCTCTACATTTTAAATAAAAATGTTCATAATATTAGTTGTTATTACTTCGAGTTCATCTCTGTTTGTTGTGACTTGAACGTTCCATTTGTTCGCCTTACAGCTCGTAGATCGTATGACACGTCCGTCGTTACTAGGTGCCAACATCTCCAAATCATCACCACTGGTAGCCTTCACTGCCGCTTTCGTCAATTTCCAAGCCCGTGCGTCAGTCCTACGCGTCACTCCCGTGCGTATTTACAAAGTTTTTCAGAAATTTCCATTCCCACGTCTGATATAGTTGCTTACAAAGGATGCTCCCCACCATATCTTTCTCATCCTCAGTGTTGTTGTTCCTCATCACCGCCCCTGCTCCCTAGTGCCGAACTGTGTGACCGACCCTACTCCGTGGCGTGCAAGCCGCTAGTCACCACCAATAAGCCAGTGCTCCACGTTGCTACGCCTCACTGACAGGTAGACTACACAGATCCACCAGTGACTAGGGTGGTACTCATCACCGTCGTCTCCACTCGAGCTCAATGCCACAAGATCCAAAGGCAATGGTAATGCTTTCACACTTCCCATATGCATTGTTCTTGGATTTTTTGTTGGTCCCTCAATTTGAGAGTCCTAAGTGCATTCGTATTTGCACCAGGATCACGCACAAATACGCACTAATTCACAGGAATGATACACAGATATATAATAAAAGGTTCTGAGCTTTATTGATATCTAGAAATAAGGTCTTACAACAGTGGCCCAAGGGGCACGGTCATAGACTACATAGCTAGCGAAAGACTACGGCCGTGAAACGACATTATTGGTGGTCTCTAGAGCGGGATTATAATACAGCGAAGCGGTGTCCTATTCCACAGGCAACTTGAGCGTGGTCGAAACCCTAGCCTCAATGTCATACTCCTACGAATGAATCTCCTAGCGGGAACTCTAATCCTCATGGTACGCTTATTCGTCGAAGTCATAGCCTTCTTCTGTGCCGAGATCTGTGAGTCAACAACAGATGAGTACTTACGTACTCAGCAAGCCCTAACCATAGAGTTGAAATAGAAGTGTAGTGGTGATTATAATTAATAGTGGGGTCCTAGCGGAGTATTACCATTCCCACTAGTACCCAAATTAGCATCGATTTCATTACCAGTTTCATTACACATAAAAGTAAAACTAATCATAGTATCCCATCCTAGCATTTGCCCATTCCAAGGACGTAGCTATTCGAATATATTTAAGTAAACTCTGCAAAGGTGTATAAATTTCCTCACACGATAGGTGCAACCTCATCCATGATTAGTGGACGAAATAGACCTAACGAGACCTCATACCCGAATGTACGTGACCTTAGATATCCATATAATTCTACTATAGCTTCTCAGGGGTTGGAAACACAAAATCGGGAAGATACCAAATCCCCCCAAACGTGATGGTACCAAATCCTTATAAAAGAAAAACATGGCTCGAACACGGCCAAGAAAACAAGGGCTCGAACGCGGCCAAAAACAAAAGCTTAACGTGGAAGATCACATAGCATCCATGCCAACTGGACCACGAAAGAAAATCTATCCCTCGTGTCGGCTCCTGATATTCCGCTGCCCAGACCAGCCTCCTAGTAGGAATTGTACTTCTATCTAACAGGGTGTGAGATCAAGCCTACCCATATAGACTTGTGGCTGTACAAAAATAACACACTATGCGAGAGGGACTACGAACCGGTCCTTATATGACTGAGGCAAGTATCTCCCATAGGAATCCTCTCTAGGCATCCCTGCCATGGTAAACTACCTCCATAGCTTACCACCACTTGCCCAGGTTGGGGTTTAGTTTCAGGTTTAACAAGTTTTAAGTTTTATTATTATCCCTAAATCTAGTCATAACATGGAGCTCATATTCTAGGGTAACAATCTTAGTCATGTTTTTGCGTTACAATGGTTTAAACCAAGATGGTAGGGAGGGGAGCTAGAACTTGCCTTCGTCATTGTCACCTTCTAGCACGTCTACTAAATTCAGGCTTCGTCCTCCTGACGATTTCCATCATCTATCGGACGTATCGGTCGAAATAAGACTACCGCTATACATAAAAGAAAAGAGCAAAAGCAAACATAGAACTATATGGTGGCACTAGGTGCAAATAATAGGGTTGGATTTTAGATGAATTTTAGAGGTGGTTTTATGCAAAAAGGAGTTAGGGTTTAGAAGTTATATATTTTAGGAGTTTATCCTATAGTTATTTACCTAGGTGGAATTTTATATGCATTTTTTGGTGCATGAAAATATGTGCAAACTACATGATTAAATTCCCTAATGCATCTAATTTATTTACAAATTTTCTAGGAATTTTTCTAAGTCAGGAAAATGTATTTTTAACTCTCCATGTACACTAGCCGGGTGTACCCAACATTTTCCAAGGTGTACCCTACGCTGTGTGTGGTGTGTGTGTGTGCGGCTGATAGGTGGACCACCATGCCTATGTCCACAGTGATGGCGACATCGGCGTTAAGGCATTGGGACCATGTGACAGTTAGGAAAGGGGAGAGAGATGGACGGGGACGGAGGATAACGGCAACACCGTTTCCACCCGGTCCCACATGGCGGAGACAGGGAAAGGGGAGGAGGCATGACGGTGGTGGACGGAGGTGATTGCGCTGGTGATAGAAATAGGAGAGGAGGTGTTGGGCTCGCCAGAGCGGCTTACGCCGGTGGCGTCAGCCCTCGGTGGTGATGGGTGAGTGGCGGACGGGGCTCGCGGGGTCACACCATAGCTGATGGCGGGCTTGCCATCAGTGACGGGTGCCTATGGTGACGGTAGTGACTCGCTAGAGAGCTCGCGGTAGTGCTATGTGACGGACTTGGCCCTAGGGGCCCTATTCTAATCAACTAACTACCTGTATGTATGTGTGGGTGAGTGTGGAGTGTGGTGGTGGTGGTGGGGTGCCCTAGTGTGGCCTTGCCGGTGATGGCCGTCAGCCATGGCGGCTCAGCATAGCGGGGTTCACGCGGGCAGCGCAACATAGAGACCTAAGCCACCAACTAGCTACAGAAAATGGAAGAGGAGGAGCTTGGGGACTCACCGGTCACTCCAATCAACCAGGGACGCAGCGGAGAAGGAGAAGAGAGGGGGCAGCGCTGATGGCACCAGTGAACTCCTGAATTGGGAAAATGGAAGAAGATGGAAAGGAAAAGGAGGAAGGGGAGGAGGAGGGGAAGACGGGGTGTTCCCGCCCTCGGTGGAGATGATGGTGGGGAGGGTGAGGCGAGAGTGTCGCCGGCTAGGCCTATTTATAGGCTGGCTAGGCCAGTGTCTCGGCGGCGAGATATTTCTCGTGGCCGCCCTTATCCATCATGTGGGCTCACAGTTGACTTTGTTAGGTCACATCGCCATGGCTGGTGCTTGCCCACATGCATGTCAGAGTGCCTTGGCGGCTACTCTGGTGGCTCGGCACGGTGGCAACCATGGCACTGGCCGTTGACGCGTTCACAGTGAAGGAGGAGAGGAGAGAAGAGGAGAAAGGAGGGGCACCGTGGGGTCTCCCTATCGCCATGTCACCATTGACATCTGCTGGCACCGGGGTGGCGCTGGCGGTCGTTGATGCCATGGCGATGCCGCGTACGGCTGCTGCTCGGAGGAGGATGATAGAGCTGACAGGCAGGCCCAGGCGTCGGTGAGAGGGAGAGGCGAGAAAGGAAGGGTGCGGGTGAGCTGGGCCGGGTGCTAGGCCATGGCTGCTATGGCGCTGCTGGGCCGGCTCGTGCAGGAGAAGGGAGAGGACAAGGGAAGGAGGGAGTGGGCTGCTGTGGGCCAAAATGAGGGAGGGGGAGGGAATGAGCCCAAGTGGCTTTTCCATTTTCTATTTCCTTTTTCTTTTTCCCAGCTCAAATATGCATGAGTTAAAATGAATTTAAATTCAAATTTGAATGCATGAGTGTGCAAAAATGTACCACCGTTAGTTCAACAAGTCAAGCAATCATTCACACAAGGTTTCACAAATAAATTTTTATGTTCCTATGTTAATCTATTTGTAAAAAATTATCTAGGTTCGTTATATATACAATCTCCTATGCAATATTTAAAAATTTCAAATTTTTAGTGATTTTTTTTAAAACTAGGTCAAATTTTAGGGTGTTACATTTTTATTCCCTTCTTCACTCATCTGAGTATGAATGAAGCTTCCATCTTATTATTAATGAGCTCACGAACACATCTCCGCGGTCGATCCTTCTCTGATTCAGGCGATAGCGCCGCCACTTCCATCGCCATCCCCTCTCCACTAGACCCTCATCAAGATGGAGGAGAAGGCCCCTAATAAGAGTGAAAGGGGACCATGACGCCTAAGAGGGGTGGTGAATTAGCCAACTTAAAACTCTAACTCTAACTAAGGCCTATTTTTCTACCCTTAGCAAAACCTATGCAAAAAGATAAACTATCTAAATGTGCACCTACGGTTTTGCTAGTGTGTTGCTATCTCTACCGCAAAAGGAGTTATGCAAACAATGTAAATGCAGAAGCTAAAGAGTAAGGTAGAGATATGCAAACTCCCGTCGATGACTCTGGTATTTTTACCGAGGTATCGAGAAGCACACAAGCTTCCCCCTAGTCCTCATTGGAGCCCCTCACAAGGAATCCCTCGCAAGGGCCAAGCTCCTAGTCGGGTAACTCCGTGGATAGCCCTGGGCCTTCCCCACGCGCAAGTGGGTCTCCGATGTGCCTTCCAGCAAGCCTCTCCCGGATCGTTCCCCGCCGTCTTCACTATCAACCTTTCAGCCAAAACGACACGGGCCTTGTTCCCTCCGGTACACGGTGCCGGCCACACCACAAACATGGTTGGTGTGATCTCACAAGACTACAAGCCCCTCTGATGTACAACAATGGTGCGCACAAGCACCGAGTGGTAAGAGGTATGCAAACCTCACTAAACACTAGGCCTAAACCTAGAGCAAGCGTATAAGCGGTCGTCTAATCAACCTAAGCACTTTGCAAAGCACCTACGCTAATCACCTAATGAATTACTAAGCACTATGCAATTAGAGATCACTAAAATAGTGTATCAACACCCTTGGTATGTTTCCTTAGCTCCACTGCACTCAAATGGCCGGTTTGGGGGTCTATTTATAAGCCCTACTAAGAAAGTAGCCGTTGGGGACGAAACACAGCTTTCTGCTATTGACCGGACGCTGCTGTCGTCCTGATCGGACGCGTCCGGTCGTCCTGACCCTTAGAGAGCGCGCATTGATCGGACGCGTCCGGTTGTCATGCTGTCGCCACTCTGGAACCTCTCTAGACTCAATCGGACGCTGCAGTTCCTATGTCTGGTCAATTATCCGCCAGCGTCCGGACAGTGCTGAGCTATTATCGCGACAGTGAACAGTGTCATCGTCGCGTCCGGTCACTTTTGGTCCTCAGCATCTGGTCACTGCTGCTGACGCCTGCTGTTACCGAGCATCTTGATCGGACATGTCCGATCGCTATAAGGGCCGCGTCCTGCTTGGTTCCTATCTTCATGCTTGGACTTTGCTTGATATCTTGGATCCTCTCTTGTGCTTCTAGGGTCTTGCTTAAGGTGTTCATCATCGGATCATCATGTCACCTTTGTCCAAGTCACGTCTTGCACCCTATTGAACTATAAAACAATCACTTGCAAATTCATTAGTCCAATTTGGTTTGTTAGTCATCAAACACCAAAATACAAAGTAAATAGGCCAAGGGTCCATTTTCCTTACAAAGAGGAATGAAGTGGCCATCCTCTTAGACCATGTCTTGGTCCTCATCCTCAGCTACCTCACCGCTCGCTCCTTGTGTAGCTGCAAGTGTGTCTGTCGCTCCTGGAATAGCCTCATCTCGGCATCCGAGTATCGTAAGGAGCTGTCGTAGATTCTCGTCAGATTCTTCTACCGCAACTAGAAATGCAAACGTAACTTCACCAGTGTCAATGGTGAATATCCCTCCTTGTCCTTCTTGCCCTTCCCCATTCAAGATGTTGTGATCTCTTATTACTCCCGGGGCCTCATCCTCTTCTGGTACTCTAGGTTTTACTATGTTGTCTGCAATCCGATAACTAAGAAATGGTTGCTACTACCGGGTAGCAATCATTCTTGTGGTTCAGCTCGCTTGGGGTTCGATCTGACAGTCTCCTCACACTTCCATGTGTTTAAATATGGGATCAACGATGATGACTCCTTAGGTGTCAACATCTACTCATCCAAAACTAGAGCATGGATCTTTAAAGAATCTGAATAGGGCGAGGGTATTGTAGTATCCACATATGGGAAAGGTGTGTTTGTTAATGGTTTTATGCACATGCTAGAGTTCACCCAGATAGTTGCTATTGATATGGAGGAAAAGACATGGAGAAAAATTCATAGGCCAACTGGTGATGCAATCTCCATCCATGAAGCTCAGGGTCAGCTATGTTTATGTACTGCTGATACTTTGAATAGGTATGAGCTTTCAATCTGGATTCGTGAAGACTATGGTACAAGTAAATGGACATTGAAGCATAATAAGGTGACCACGCTGGAGCTATTTGGAAAGAAGAATATTGAAATTGGTACCGAGGTTTGTGATGCGGCCTACAGAGTGATTGCAGTTCATCCAGAATGGAATTTGATTTTCCTTGTTGGGGAGGACAAATCATTGCTTGCATATGACATGAACCGCAATAAAGTTCATGCCCTCCCTGCCCGGGCCATTAGCTATCCTAGAAGTACCTAGAAACTATTATGTATGAGTGGCGGACCTCACTATCTTCCTTATGTTCCCTTGTTCATGGAGTCATTAGTAGAGCAGTAAAGGTGCATATGCTGTATTTTGTTGTAATTATGACATGCCTTTGTTCAGGTAGGTAGTTGTTTTAATTCTATATATATGACAATTTGGGCTTCGTAACTAAAGGAATGGTGTGTTGAATATTATTAATTGTGTTGCTTTGTGCAGGTGGAGTCTAAGTGCTTTTGAACAATTTTCCTGCATTGGCTAGAGGAAGAAGGGGCTCCATGGTGCATTGCCTACCAATTCGAAGGATGCACTAATTATATTCATTTTTGCCTAGCAAGCAGGAGTGCCACATAGGAGGAGCACAGCTACGTCATTTTGTTATGTAAGCATGTAGAGATCAGTACCTTTAGTTTGCAATCTATGTACCGCTTGTGTTAGGACATCAGTTGAGAAAGATATTATGGTAAGCGTCCATTGTTATTGTAAGAACATGGTTTATGGATGTCATGATTATATCTGTATCTTTGTGTTCAGTAAACTATTAAGGGTCGTTTATTGTTTTGTTATCACCACCGCCGTTGGTGGTGCAAACTTCCAACACCGTCGCTATACGTATTATGCAACAGGGATCAAAGTGTATCACCGCCGAATCATTTAGTAACCTGACACCGACTAAATGATCATCAAAGGTGGATCGTGGTGCAAGGCGACGGTGACCATGACTTTGCATTAGCGGATCATACGCTGAAGCGACGGTGGTGTTAACCTCTACATAGGCGTCTCGGCCGTTGAAGCCACAGTAAACCTGCACTACTGATAGTCGAGTCAAAGTACAAGGCGACGGTGCTGGTGACCACTACACAGGCGGTTGATGTTCCCACACGATGGTTTTTATAGCCTCGACACGGTCGGTTCATTTGCAGCTAGGTTAGTGTAGATCCACAGCTGGCGGTTGATGTTCCCACATGGCGGTGTTAGTGTACATCCACAGCTAGGTCGTGCTCTAATGCGACTGAAGTAAGGACCTAATCACGGACGGATCATAAGCCAATCGGCAGTGTTAGTGTACACCGCAGTCGGTCCTAGATGGCGACGGTGAAGGCTATGACCATCATTGTCGACCACTTACTACCAAGGCCGAAATTGGACTACGATGTGGGTTACGACCCGGCTACGCCAAGGAGAGTTTGGTCACCATAAGATCAAATTCAGCCCTTCGTCGCCATCATGCCAGGTGAGGCCATGAAGGGCTTAGGGCTCCTAACGAGATCCTAACATATGGGTATGTTAAGCCTCGGGTCCAATAGTTCCCAACCAAAGAAGACCCCCTGACCGGCCCCTTCAGGATCGCCCAGGGGCTCGGGGGCTATGCCCATCGGGCATGCTCGCACGCACCCTCTGGCCAAGAGACCCGACCAAGCCTGACTTGGCCATGACCTCCGCTTGGGGCTCGGGGGCTCGCCCGAGCCCTAGGCCCCTGATCTATGGTGCATTTAGGCTCGACCCTTGTCTCCTGCCCGGCTAACGATGCCAGTCAAGGCCCGGGCGCAAGAAGATAAGCCCCAAGCTACCGATGCTCGGGGGCTCCCTAGCACCGCTCCCTAGGCGTGGCCCTACCAACTGCTCCACCGATAGGGTCACGTCCGAAGCATGACACAAGAAGCCAAAGCTTTCCCTCAGACTCCAGGGGCTCGGGGGCTTCCAAGCCCGCATGTCAGCCCCTAGAGCCTACCTCCTATGCCACCAAGAAAACTACAGAAGGTCCACCCGGGGGAGGCCGGTCCAAGCTGACACAACCTGACACACAGAGTGTTAGAATAGAGCAGCCAGACGACGCTCAAGGCTTCTTCGACACCAAGTCACCGCCACGGTCCACGGCGCACCGCTGCAAGACCCTCTTGGACTCTGGCGCATGTAGACTATAGACCATATCCCAACTGCCATGTACCCAACCTATCTCGTTATATAAGGGATAAGGTCGGACCTAGAAGGGGGAGGGATCCGAGATCGATCACCAGATACTCCATTAGATTCCATTCGCCTCCGCTCCGCACCGGGAGCAAGGCAACCCAGAGAGGGACACCGAGAGCTCCTCCACCACACCTCATCGTCTTTCTCCTCTCCGATGAGGGGGAAGGCTCCACCGATGGCGAGGCAGCCTTAGGATTAACTCTGAGCTAACCCCCTACCAAATCTCTCTCGACACTCTGTTGTAACCCCGATTTTGGGTGCTTTTGAGTATAAGGATCATCAACTGCTGGATGTAGGGACTGAATTGGCCCAAACTAGGATAAATCGTTGCGTCCTCTCTGCGTGATTCTTGTGTTCTTGAGTCCATCCGAGCCATCGGAGACCCGTACTCTGACACCGACTCGAACAACTATGCTTGCCGCGGTTCCAACCTCGCGATAATAGTTTTTGGTGAAACCCAAGCCTTGGTGGCTTCCTCAACAATGTGGAGTAAGCAAGTGTTTCTGGCGAGCTGAACCACGGGATAAATACCTTGTTCTTGTGTTCTTGCCGTTGTTTTTGTGCTCTACTTTGTGTTGGTTGTGATATTAGGGTTTGCTCCCGATCTACTTGTACACGAGCTCACTACCTTGGAGAAGTGGTGGAATAGGACCTATCTACTACCAGGAACAAAAGTATTTCACTCGATCTATTTTCCCTCAACCAATAATGAATTAAGATTTTGAGTTGCTCTGATACGTGAAAGTGCCATAGTTGTACCTAGAACTTCCGTGTTGTGGTAGTTCCGCGCACAACTGTGGTAGTGCCATGCCTGTTGCTAACCGCTGCATTGAGTTTAATTTTTATATAGGCCTATTTAACCCCCTCTAGGCTTGTCTGATCCTTTTTAGCTTCATAAATGATTTTGCATTGGGAACTGTCGACGGAATATCATTGATAGTCTACCAAGGGTATACCCACGATGGTAGATTATTTGGTAGAGGTGTGCGTGATCAAGAACTAGATGATAACAGAGACACAATACACAAGATTTATACAGGTTCAGGCCGACAACCTAGACCTGTTCGGCGAAGAAGAAAACAAGACAGAGTAAATTAGGATAAATTTATGAAAGGATCCTATAGCTTGCCGGTCAGTTATAGATAAACATTATGTTTATTTTAAGTTTGTTTATATTTTAAATATGAGTAATTTCCTTCCAGTTGGTCCTTTATCGCATCACTAGCACCAGCTATCCCATACCCCATAGCGTAGAGTGATTATCACGCATTTACGCGTAAGAGTACAGACGTCGCCAAGCAGCCGCTGCCGACTGCCCATGACACAGAGCGCTACTACCCATGCACATGTAGGTGAGAGATCGAGAATAAGGCTGCTTTTGGATAACACAAATGAGGACGAGGCCAGTCGATGGAGAACAAATGGAGTATCTTAAAGATATTGCGCATGGAGAACAAATGGAGTATCTTAAAGATATTAAACATGGAGAATAAATGGAGAAAAATGATTGGAGAAACACCGAGGAGAAAATTATATTAAATACAGAAATAGGAAGGGTACTCATCTTTAGTCTGGACAGCGGCGTACGACGTTATCTGGCCGGCGTCGACGAAATTACCTGGCTCTCAAGCTTTCCAGCCTGTCGTCATGGCGGCGACGGTCACGGTCGTTGTAGCGTCGTTCTTCGCGGCGATCATCATTGCGATGCGGTAGGCGATCGGACCGAAAAGTCCGGGCGACGTCGTTCTTATGCTGTTGGTCAGCCTCTTCTGCGTTGACGTATTGATTGGCCATCTGCAGCATCTCGCCGATCGTCCGTGGCGACTTCCGGTGGAACTTTGAGCTTAGATCGGGATGGTGGTGGAGTAATCGGCAAGCCGTAATATTCAAGTAGATGGACGGAGCTCGGACGGCTAGCTGTCTGGGCGGCTCACTTCGTGTTGGAGTCAGTTCACGAGCAGTAGATGTGTACATGCAAATCACATCCTAATAGCTTGCGTGGCTTGCATCTTCCTTTATCTGCTTGAGGCCAACATACGCGTGCATGTGCCATCACGTGATGCGGCTGATGAGCCCGTTGATGGCCTGGGCATGTACGCTGGCCAGAAAAATTATTCCTGGGGCTTGCGGTGCAGGTGCTGTCGGGTAGGTAACAGCAGCTGCAGCGTTTGTCGGCGGTTCCAGTCTCGTGCCGCGCCGGGAAGCTGCCGACGCAGCGTTGTCGCGGTGGCTGATGATGAGTAATCCAGACTGTTCTTCAGGCGCGCCCATGTGCGCGGTGCACGGGCCCCATGAAAAGAAATAATGAAAGGTGGACTGTTTTTTGATTTGAGAAAAATCAGAGGATGTTTTCGAAAAAAAATGATGAGAGTGTCTATGGAGCGCGAGTTGAATTTCGATAAAGTGGAGGTCTTTTTTGCAAACAAACCAGTGCGCATCCGTTCTGGACTGCACGTCGATTTGGAAATAACATGAGGCGTTTTTTGTAAAAAAATCTGAGAGGACGTCTGGAGCGCGGGTTGATTTCCGAAAACTGAAAGGGGTTTTTCGTAAAACGACCGCGGCTCGCCCGATCTGGACCGTCCGCGCGGCCGATCGAACAGCCACGAAATAACAGCGACGTGGACGCGCTGGCTGAGCGAGCTGGCCACAACGAATCATATCTTTAGACTAGTGATTTGCGCGCGCCCATGCGCGCGAGAAATGGCCGAAAATCTATCTGGGAAATGGCACAATGCTGACAAATAACAAATATTATAGGCGCCTAACTAAAATTGAGTCACCTAACTGACAGCTGTAATTATCAACGATGATGAGATACTGTTTTCTTAGAAACAAACGATGAAGAACACAACAGCGAGCATATATTATACGAAACATGGAGTTTGCCGTGCTAGCTGTCTTACATAATCCTTGCAAGCTTTTTAACATTTCTAAATTGCTTCCGACTGGTAGGCACTCTCTTAATATGCTACAGGTAAAGAAACTTTCTCTCATCATTGCCTTCTCTAATTCGCATTATCCAAACCAGGAGAAGCGAAGAGTATTACAGCTCTAGTGCAATAATGCATAGATAAGTTTGCAAAAGATGGAAAATATGACATGCCAATTCGCAAGAGAATAGGTATCGTTGGTACAGCATACAAGATTGTACCTCCCCACATTGCTGGGTCCAAGAGGAAAGCCTTCAAAGCACATTTCGGACACAAGAGTGCAGCCATATCAATGTATCTGCAACCAAATCAGTCCAAGATTCACAAAGACAGTCACTTGCGTGTTTCCAATGAAATGATCCCGAGAATGACAACCCATAGAGTAGGGCCGTGCCATACAAACCGGTTTAAAACTGAATCATGTATCTGTTTTGTCTTTTAGGTGTAATTTCATAAAGGTCAGTGTGGATGCTTAATTCACTTGCTGGACATCTGAGAGCTCCTTCAGTGTCAGAAGTGAGCCCAATTTTTTGAATCCATGAAGGCATAATATTTTAGACCTGAAAATTCAAAGTGTTACAGTTGATAGGGAATAGACAGTACAAACTAAAATGAGTAACCACACAAGGACCCAACTATCATTCCGATCTGATCATAGAAAAAAGGAAAAGAAACAGTCAATATAAGGTAATAACGGCTGCGGGGAATTTTTTCTTAGCATGACGAAACAAAAATGCACTTGTTGTCCTGAAAACATTTTGTACAAATCTCATGGCAAGGAATGCAAACGCTGCAATATGTCCCTAGCAAACAGTGCATAGGCTGTTCAGTGTTATGAAAACATAAATTAATAGCGACTGATCTTTTTTCTTATATAGGAAGCTGAAAAAGGAAATATCAACGTCTAATAAGATCAACATTCATGTTCCAGTTTCAGGACAAACTGTAGATCAAACGCCATAAGAACAAGATAATCCTGAGTCCTGACTTTAACTATCAAACCAGTACAAGAGGGTTTGAACTTAGTTGACACAAATAAAAAAGACTCATGTGGACTGCAAAGCAGTTTAGATTAATAGCGGTGTAAAAGGAAAGAGCAGCACATAGGCATGTGCTACAGGTAGTGGTACACCTGTTTTGAAGGAAGCATGACCTTGTTCTTGAGTTGGGGAGAATGTGTTGCCTTTTTAATATCCTGGCTCCAATTGCTACAAACCGACACAGACAGAAAAGAAATGCCTTTCCCCGTTTGGTAAAGTTGAACATAGGCAACTTACTCTTGCAAAAAAAAACGTGAGAAAGCAGCACATCAAACATAGAGGAAGACTGGCAAAAGTACCTAAAAGTAGGAAGTCTTTATTCGGCTGGGAAATTTAAACCCAATGAATTCAGTAATCTCTGTAAACTAAAAAAAAAACGCCATCCTAGTTAACAAACTATCTAGCTTCCTGGCAACCAGGCAGAGGAGAGGAAGGAGACTGGGTAATTACTATCTAGCTTCCTGGCTCCTAAGCTTGCCTCCCGTCTGTTCTCAAGAGTGATATATACAAACTACAAAGCAAAAATAAGAGCCGTACCAGGCAGTGGAGGTGAGCAGTGCCTTTGCAGGCTACCTGTGCAGCAATAAAATGGCCAATGCCCTGTCAAATATAAAATCTTGGCTGCCAAGGTTGCTAATCGCCACATTTGCTCCATTCTTGGCAAGTCACGACGGCAAGAGCCCAATCAAATGAATGAAGCTGTGACTCGCGCCATGGCTTGACCGGTCATGACACCTTGCTGCACCATGGTGTTTCATGGCATTACATCAAACACCTAACTGACATGACCCACGAGTGGAAGAGGCATGCTTGCGATGCTATTGGCTTCGCCGGGATGGTGGTGGTAGAGGTGATGCTGAGGAAGGCGGCGAAAGACACAGGCAGCGAACGGGAAGAAACAGGCGGCGTGCTGGCGCAAATAGGGAGGGAGGACAAAAACATCATAGAGAATTAGAGATCAATGAACATGAGGAAGGAGATCGCCATCAGAAGCGGAGCCAAGAAGAGCAACAATGGCGCGATGGGGAATCGACGGCCGCAGCCCCCCGCTGCTACCTCAAGTTCGCTCGACGTTGTCGCCGCGATGACGGCGTTGAGTCCACCTCCCGCCCGAGCGCCGTGGCGCTGGGAGCAACCGCTTCCGCGGTGGAGCCACCGTGCGCCGAGGGCCCATCGAGCCACGCCCTTGCCGGGAGCAGCAGCGCCACCACCACCCACCGCCGCCGCCGGCCGCGAGGCACCTCGCCTGCCATGTCTGGGGGCGAGGCCACGGCACGCGCCAGGGGCGATCGGATCGCCCGCCATGGTGGGGCTGCGATGCCACCTAATCAAGCGCTTCGCCATGGTCTGCCTCAAGCGATGAGGGAAGGAGACAGACATCAGAAGCGAGCCAAGAAGAGCAACAATGGCGCTGATGGGAATCGACGGCCGCAGCCCCACACCGGTACCTCAAGTTCGCTCGACGTTGTAGCCCGCGACGGCGTTGAGTCCACCCGCCCGGAGGCCGTGGCGCGGGGAGCAGCGCCGGCCGCGCGCGGTGGAGCCGCCGCCGCGCCGAGAGCCCATCGAGCGCCCTTGCCGGGAGCAGCCACGGCCGGGCCACCTCGCCGCCCACGCGTGGTGGCGAGGGCACCTCGCCCGCCATGTCTGGGACCAGGCCCGAGCGCCCGCGCCAGGCGGATCTGCCCGCCATGGTCGGGGGGCAGAGGCCACCTCGCCAATCAAGCGCCCGCCATATGCGCCGCCTGATGAGATGAGCCATCGGCTGGGAGAGGAGCGAGAGGGAGGAGAAGTGGATTTGGAATGTGGAGCTAGGGTTTTAGCCGCATATATTTTGGCATGAGAAGAGCAAAGACCGTTGGATTGAGGATCGCCGAAAAAATTTTGAACGACGTGGCCACCCACGAGGCCGCCGCTGTACCTAACAACAAATTTACTCTTTAGATGCGTTTGAGGGCACCCAGGTAGTGCGCCTGACAACCGCCGCCAAAAACACCGATTCAATCTTACACGGTCTTCGTGATCGGTAGTTGTGGCGATTGCGGCGCTACGACTCGGCCACCCATGAGACGTGCGGGGACGTGTCGATCTGCAAAGACCTTGGGGACATTGGTTTCATCGCAGGCCGTCGAAGATTGCCGCCGCCGGACGTCGTCGACGAAGGACACCACCGCGAGATTTGACGAAGAAAATCCTCATCTGGTTCGCCACGGATCAGCATGCACACCACTACCTGACGCGTCACGTGTCGACGGAATATCATCGATAGTCAACCAAGAGGTATACCCATGATGGTTGATTGTTTGGTAGAGATGTGCGTGATAAGAACTAGATGGTAATAGAGACATAAGACACAAGATTTATACAGGTTCATGCCGTCAAAATAATGTAAAACCCTACGTCTTGTACTATGTTGGTTTGTATTGATGAGATAACCCTAGGCAAAGCTTAGGATTTGTATCTGGATCTGGATGTCGACTAGGGACCCGTGCCCCTCCTTATATACTTTAGAGGGGTAGAGTTATAAGGAAAGTATTCTAGTCGGCTATATGGTAGGTATTCTATTTGGATTACAACATCTATAAGAATCCTAATAAATTATATCTTCTATCATCTTGTGGTACCCGGGGTATATCCCTCACAGGAACCCAACATCTTTTAATAGTTCATTTGTCTCTTACATTTTTGTCACTCGGAACTCTTTATTTTCATTTACTCATGCGTCCAATTTACTCCGATCTCCTAAGAAAAACGCCAGATAGGGAGCGGATGTGGAGTTTCTCTCGACCGTGAAAACTTACGAGTTGGAGAGGATATTTGACAAGTTTTATTTTTAAAGAGCTCTTTTACTAAATTGTTGGAGGAGTTTTTCCATTTTGCTAAAAAATCAAAACAGGGAGTTGTTTTTCAAAACTGCATGAGATGCTCTAAATGATTAGCCGATTCCTAGTGCCCACATATATACATGTGTATAGGGTAACTCTTTTTCAGGCACGATATTTTCTCTAAAACGCAGAAGAACTGTGCTTCATTGTATTAAGAAGAAAAAAGTAGGGCAAGAGCCCTTTACAACTCACACCACACACCCACTGTAAAAATTTTTACATTCGTGCCTTGGACAAAAGAAAAATCTGACCTTCTACTAGTGTAACCCTAATCTCCAGGGAGCGGGGCAGTTAAGAGGGATAATCCTCGAGTTCCTACCATCACCCAGAGACGCCTTTCGTCAGCAAAACTCATCAATCTACCAGCAAGATTAGGTGCTGCTCCATCAAACACACAGCGATTCCGATGATTCCATAGAGTCCAAGCACCAAGAATTATAGTGGAATTAACCCTGTCCTTGATTAAGCCGCTGGCTGCTTCATCTACCTTTTTCCACCATAAAACAAAGGAGGTATCACATTTTTCAGACATGATAAGGACTTCTGATCTCGTTACCTTCAAAAACCAACATCTGTTTGGTTAATATGAGGATCCTAATCTGTGCATCCAATCTAGAATTTGTAGTTTGGTCATATAATGGAATTTAAAAGCTCTTCAGAGTATTTTGAGATTAACTTTTTTTGTTTGCAGGTAAAACTTAATGATAATTTCATCAACAAGAAAAGCATTACAAGTCATTGCTACAGAATAGCCTATAGGTCAATGGAACGTTCACGCTCACAGATGAGGAGATTAACAATCTTCAGATACATGCAACAACTCTCATGGAGTGATTTTTTTAATGCTATCTTGATTCGGAATCTGATCATCTTTGACATTCAATTGCAATTGAATGTCAGGGAAGCTGTGAAAGATAAATTGAAAGTAGGGTTGAGATAGAAGCAGCTAGTTCCTGTTATACCATGAACTAAATTTTGCCTCTTTATATGTAAAATCCATTAAAAAGGTTTTTTATCTAGAAAATGCACCATTTGTTTCTGTATTGATCACGTTTTCCATTCTGTTTAGGGGGGGAGAAAAAAGTCCCCGTTCCAATTGGTACAACCATATCTTGTAATTCATAAAGATTATGTGTTGTATGCTGCTCACTAAGGGACTGTTTGGTATGGATCCATATTCTCGTAGAAACATTTCGGATCCAGATTCTTACAAGAAACGTTTTGGGTGATGAATCAGAATCACTTTATGAGATCCCTAAGTTTTTGCTGGTAGCATAGAATATGATGACTTATGTTTGCAGTAGTCAGTTTGTGCCATTGTTCACACTTCGCACTGTCCATGTACATATTTCATCAGATGATCCAAGCATTATAGTGTTTTCTATGGTGTTTGTGTTTTGGTACAATCAGATGATATGATCCTCTAAGGCTATGCTGAGTCTTAATTCTGTTCTAATTTCCAAATACTCCCAAAAACTACATCTGAGAATTGAGCTAGTTTCAGGGGCTTGGGTTGTTCATATATCACTAAAATTCTGAATCCATCTATGAAGCAAGAGAATTTGATGTTCCTTGCACAGGTTTACATGTTGTCCAGATCTCGATACTCAGTGTTCCAAATGATTTCATATTAGATCAGTTTCAGGTTATCCTTCAACCCTCAATATGGAGAAAAGGATATTGAATGTATGCTGATACAACACAGTAAGGAAAAAACGTGTCACAGTGCGAATCCACAGTGAGCGTTCATGTTACTATCATTGACAATGCCACACGGTAGGCAGATGATCTGAATGCAAAATGTTGGTCTCTGAAGAATAATGCAAGACTATGATCTGATTGCACACAAGGTCACATGTATTGAGAACTGTTTTAGGTGCCACATCAGATGAGTACATAAAAAACTATCCGTTCATATGCTATGTTTGTGAAACAATTTTTTCCTATGAGAATAGCGCAGCGCCAAAGTATAAATTATTACCATTCATATGCTACGTTTTGTGAAACAAAATTTTTCCTTTGAGAGAGCCAAGTATAAATTGTACCGATAATAATTACAATCACGTCATTTCAAAATTTAGAATGTGGTATGGCAAATCTGTAGTTCGGCTTAACCATCCTTAAACATCCCAGTGGGTGCTTATCTTCTCCCTTCTCATCACGAATGATGAATGAAAAATGATGTGAAAATTTGGCTAGAGTATGCCGTTCAACTGTTGGACTCCCAACATTATGCAATTTTGGGTGGTACTAGATAGCAGTCATTCCTGCAAGTTCACGCAGTTTCTCGCACACGACGAAGGTGATCGTTGTCTGAGGGCCTAATCTCGCAAACATGGCAAATCCGCTGAAAATATACGAGCTTGTTAGGAGGGGAAGCTGTAAAATTAATGCAAGTTGAGTAAGTCAAGATTTGTATTAGCTGAAATAGCAAGTGCCATGACGAATCATGTACTAAAGCACTTCCAATATATAGAGATTTAACAACGAAAGACAGCATGAATTTCGACTCCAAATATAATGCTTTAAATAATTCTGACGCAAACTGTGGCTGATAATCTGTGAAGCATTATACTTTGCTGGTCTTTCATTAGCTCATTTTCCAAGATATGCTGGTAAAGCTAGCATGTTCATTTTTTGTTTAAAAAACTAAAACTAAGTACAAATAAAGATAGCATGTTTAACAAATCAAGCTGATGAGTAAACAACCATTGTCATAACAATACAAAAATTATAAATGTGGTACATGCAGTTCTCACCCTTTATAAAGTGACTTCACACCCTCTGTCACCACAACCTGCAAGCCAAGAGAATGGAAATAAATATTAGAAGAATACCTTTATGTTGTTGGTGCTCAAGGTATTGTATTTCCAATCTCCTCAGTTGTAACATTCCTTTTCTCATCTTGTGACAATAGTTCACTACTAAGTAGTAGCTTAAGGCCCTGTTTGTTTGAGCTTTTGGCCATTTTTAGACAATTAGCTTTTGGACTTTCCAAAAGCAAAACAGCTCCCACAAGCCAAAAGCCCAGGAGCTCAAGGCTTTTGGCATCCGGGAGTTTTTTTTGGCTTTTGAAAGGTCCAAAAGCTCCCAAGAAGCCCAAACAAACAGGCCCTAACAATTTGGCAGTGCTTTCAGGCACTTATAGAAAGTAATTTTAGCAATGTTTTACCAGGAGCAATTCCTAATACCACAAACATCAAAACGAAAGATTAAGATCAACACCTGGTAAGCACAATGGAATCCATTCCTGTATACTCTGGCACCTTTGGACTCCCGTTGCAGCATTAACCGTGTTTTGATCATGTCTACAGGTGCAGTCACAAGAGTACCAGCTGTTCCAGCTATGCAACTCGAGCTTCCAAGCAGATAAAGATTAGCCATCCATTCATCTCATTAAAGGATAGATATCATAATATAGAAATAGAGAATTCACTGTACATGAGATGTAATTGGAAACCTTCTTCAAGTGGTGTCCACTTCATTAAGGCCTATAATGAATACAGATGAAGAAAGATCTTAGAACTGACATATTGAAGTAAACAACAAATTTATTCCTTTATAACAAATATATAACACAGATAATAAAGACCTGCTTGGCCTCGTCGTAAGTTGCCATTTGTGATGCGGTGAGGCAACCTGCTCTTGCCATTGCTGGGCCAACTCCTTTCCAAAGTGCTTTGAACCCTTCATGCGCTAAAACTTTCCTCATCTCTCCTGTTGTACTGGTACTGATTTTACTCATCTGCAACCTCACCTACAGTATGTGTTCAGTTCAGATCCAGTACATAAAACAAGTCACACTTCTGAAGTGAGTTCATATCAAGATAGAGTACCTTCAAAACCTCCATGGGATTTGTTAAAGCAGTTGCAAGGCCCCCAGCAATGACTCCAGATGCAAATTTAAAAGCAAAGTTTGTTGAACCAAATGCATAACTGCAGACATGCTTGCAGGGCTCATACAATCCTAACCGAAGGCCACCATACACAACAGATCTTGTCAACGCTGGTGCAAGTCCCAGGTAGAGTGATCGAGTCCCTTCCGCTTCAACCATTTGTGTAAATATTGTTCCCTAACATATTTCGCAATACACATATAACTAGGAAATGAATTTAACATCAGAATAAGTGAAAAATATGAAACCTGTAGGTGCTGTGAGTACCATTCCAACTAAGTTTCCTCTTTGCCCAGCAAGCTGCATTTGAAGCCTGACTTTGATAACATCTGCAGGACGAAAATGGTGGTAGACCTATATAAAGAGTAACTTATTTTCTGGACAAACAATATATATTGTATTTTGTAATAAAATTAGAAGCACAGAAATGTAGAGTTAATAATTGTTATACAAGTCAATTTAGACCTATGTACTCAATTCTTGGTCCTGGTACCAGTTACCAAATACCCTGTAAAATCAAAGAATGTGCAATTCGAATTTAATAACCAACTCTTTTAGGATGAAGATTGTGCAATTTTTCCTGTACGCCATCCTTGACATTATCACATTACTCAAACATTGTACATTTAGTATAACATTCTCCTCATCCATATGTGGTTGTTGTTGTTGTTTTTTCATACGACTGTTATATACTCCAGTCCAGATAACGTGACTATTTGTCGCCTTCTTGAAAAGGGGGGATCAACCCATATTAAATGTTTTGAGTGGCTGAATCCAGCGGCATATTAAATCTTTTTCTAATGGAAGAAGAAAGGCATCAACCTGCCAAGAATGATCATAATCATATATATGCTTCACCATAAAGCAAAACCATTCCATGCCCATGAGCACTCTTTTGGCACAGACAGTAACACCGCTGAAGTTATACCTGAACTACAACTGAAACCTAAAACCATTTCATTTCCTGCAGGAAAATACCTAGTTGCATTTATTAGGCACATTTTTTAAAACCTTTTATTAGGCACATTTTCCCAATTAGTATATGCTGCTACACTATCTAGCCGGCCTCATATTAACTAGCAAGGAATTTCCTAAGCAGAGAGTTGAGGCGAGAACTTCTGACTGGAGGAACTAAAACGAAATCCAGAATTAGCACCCGAATCATACATGCCTATTTCCTTGCTGTCCTTCCCCAATCGAAACCAGAGGCTGCTCAAGAATAGCAAATTACCCAAAATAACAAGCAACAGATGAGAGGAAGAGCAGGTAGCTGACCGAGCGGATGGGTGACGACGGTGGCGGCGGCGACGGCGGCGCCGCTGGTGCCGAAGTGGTACAGCCCGTACCGCCCCGGCAGCGGCTGTCGTGCGTCTCCGTACCCCGGCCGCATCACGGCGCCCTCCTCAGTTCAGATCCCCTTTGAAAGAGAACGCCGGCGAGAATCTTGGCGCTAATGGAGACGGCGGCCAGCGACTCTTGGATTGCTAATTCGATGGGAGGAGTGAAAAAAAAATGCCAAAGAGAGACAAAGAGAAAGAATTTTCACGTGCTACGTATCGATTGCGTCATTTGCAATCGCAACGTCTTTATTGCTATTCTTTTCAGTCGCATCGGCAATTACTTCAATATGAAAACTCTCCTTTCTTTTTCTGAGAAAAAATATATATTTCAACACTTGTCTTGAAAGGTGATTCCTTCGGATACAATTATTCGCAATTGGTTGGATACGAGTTAGGCAGTTATCCTTTTCGTCGGGTCTACCAATAATTTAGCATAAGTTAAATAAAACAGACTAGAAAGAAATAGAAGTGAGGATTGATAAATAACTTTGTGGATGGAAAGAAAAGTATTTGTCTATCTATATTTATGCTCTCTTTCTATAAAGTCGCTAGAAGTGTATTGAAGGGGAAAAAGAAAAAAGAGTATTATAGACACCGCATCTATTTCTAACTTGTATAGGCACTCGGCTATCTAACCAGGTGGGTGAAAGCAGACTTTGGTGAGTTAATCCGAGCAAGATGAGTGGTCGACAGAGATTGTAGGACCGATGATCTAAACTCCGTCCATTAAATGCGAGGCGCCAAGCATTTCAGAGAGACCCTATCCACTTTTTCCATTATGTGATAAATCCACTATATTACGATCAATCATTGATTGGTTTGCATGTTCTTAATTTCAGATACCACCGCAAATCAAATAGAATAGATCTCTTGGGGTGACATGAAAATTAGAATGTATAAAATATTTGAATGTGAACTTCTCATTCTAAGCATTAAAAGGGGTGAGGGCTGGCTTAGTGGCTTCACTTTTTTAGGTGATTTCATTACGTTAGAAGAACCTTTTAGTGAATTAAAAGCTCTGCCCTTCCATCTCTTGGATAAATAGAGGGAGTTCAAAGTCCTTTGATGTTCCTTGCAGTTAAAAATTGGAGCTTTACGATTACTCCATTCATTCTAAATTATAAGTTATTTTAATTTTTTAGAGAGTCAAAGCATTTTTAGAAAAGAGAATATATTTAATATCCTAGCTTCTTGCATCGACCAATGCATATAGCAATTCCTTATTATACACAAGAGTACTTTTGTCAAGGAATCTCAAAAACAAAGTTTCGAGGCAAATATAACACAATTAAAGTTTCTAAAAGACACATCTAAAAACAAATTCTATTGTTGAATCTCCAACCATGTCCTGAAAACACCTCCATCGTGGTTGTTTCAATATTCCTGCAACCCATCTTCATCATCTATCGATCCTCCTCCTCCTGCATTAGGAACCAGGACCTAATCCAATAGGTCAATAATGCAGATAAGATGGTGCTAGGACCTTGTCAAACATAATATTATTCCTAGTTAGCCACAACGCCCAACATAATGCACTAGCTCCCACAAGTACATGAGATTTCAGTTTTCTATTTAACCCTTGCAACCAACCTGTAAACATATTATGTATGCTAGTTGGAGATATTAAATTAAAGGAAACATGGATAATTCTCCACATAAATTTAGCAAAATGGCAGTCAAAGAGTAAATATTGTATAGACTCATCCGAAGAACAGAAACAACACTTTTTATCTCCTTGCCACTACCGTCGTACTAGATTATCCCTCCCTTATATAAATACCATATAAAGACTTTGATTTTGAGAGGTAGTTTTAATTTCTAGATTATGGTGTTATAAGGGACATCTTCTGCTATCAATAATGTTCTCTGTACATGGATTTAACTAAAAACAATCCATTCTGATGTAGCCCCCACACAAAACAATCTCTTTGGTTTGTTAATTATACATTGGCAACCATCGCAACCACGTCGTGCCATGCTTGTAAATTAACGCCTACCAGCGATCTCCTAAAAGGCTACGTTCAACGGTACCGTGGATAGCACCGTTCTTATAGATGCACTTTTTCCTAACAATATTATATAGTGCCGGAAAGATAAATTTTAGTGGATACGGTCTTATCCACGCGTCCTCCGAAAATCGCACTTGAGATCCGTCACCTAGATCAAACTTACCCAGCGAAAGAAACTCCCCCTTTACCTTCATAAGGCCAGCCCAAAACAATCTCCAGACATGTATTGAGCCTGAGTCAACGTTTTGTCCCTTAGATATTTATTTTTAAGCATCTGTTGCCAAACACCCCATCTCCATGTACCAACTTAAAGAACCATTTGCTTAGAAGACACTTATTATGGACATCTAAATTTAAGACTCCCAACCCTCCTCGGTCTTTCGACGTACGTACTATCTCCCGTTTAGTCAATCTATATTTCTTCTTGCCGAGAGCTGAAGTAATCTAGTTTTTTCATAATCCCTCAAGGTACCTCAAAAAAGGAAAACATGAACATGAGGAGGCTACTCAAAACAGAATTAATCAAAACAAGCCTTCCTCCTCCGTGCATGTCACTTCTTCAATGCTTCGAGTTTTGAAATCGTTTTCAATATGTTTCCCTTATTCATATTTTTTTTGCATATGAATTATTAGATATCTAAAAGGAAAGGCCCCATCTCCATGTGTGTACAACTCATTTTGTCCGGATGGAAATTGATCTTGAGTCCCCAACAAAAGTATTTTTTTGCTTCTCTAGAAGATCCATTGATAGTATTATGGACATCCCTTATCTACCAAATTTAACAACCCATTAGACTCCTCATACCTCCTCCACTATATCTCGTCATTGCATTGCAGCTACTAGTATGGATGAAAAAATAGCCTATATAAGGATTGTAGATCTTGATGAGCTGAACAAACTTGGTATTCAAACTCCCAATTTGAGGGTTCAATTTTGTAAGCATATTTAAAAATCACAAATTTGAACCGTCCAAACTATCTCAAATGGAAAGTTGACCAAAACAAGAATTGTAGATCTTGATGAGTTGAACAAACTTGGTATTCAAAACTTTTCAATTTAAAGTCATTTAGAGTTCATAATACTAGAGTCAAAGTGTTGTTTTTCATTTGACCAAATTTGAAAAACTTGAACAAATGAGACACTAAATGACCTCAGATGAAAAGCTAATACTTTGAAATCTCAGCAAGATCTACAATTGTTAATCATTTTTCCATTTGAGAAAGTTTTCCCTCTAGTCATAAATTCTTGAATCTCAAATAGACTCTCAAACTATGTCACACACTTGTGAAATTTGAACTATATTTTATTCAAACTTTCTCAAATGAAAAATGGCCTATATAAGGATTGTATATATTGATGAGATGAACAAATTTGGTATTCAAAACTTTTCAATTTGAGACAATCTAGGTTCCGAAAACTAGTTTGTACACGCATCGAAATTTAAAATCACAAATTTGAACCGTCCAAACTATCTCAAATGGAAAGTTGACCAAAACAAAACTTGTAGATCTTGATGAGTTGAACAAACTTGGTATTCAAAACTTTTCAATTTGAAGTCATTTAGAGTTCATAATACTAGAGTCAAAGTGTTATTTTTTCATTTGACCAAATTTGACTTGGTCAAACTTGCTCAAATGAGACACTAAATGACCTCAGATAAAAAATACAAGTTTGATCATCTCAGCAAGATATACAATTGAAATTGATTTTCTTTGAGAAAGTTTTATCAAACACTAGTCACAAATTCTTGAATCTCAAAAAACTATGTTTTTTGAACCATTTTGTTCAAACTTTCAAATGAAAAAATAGCCTATAAAGATTGTAGATCTTGATGAGCTGAACAAACTTGGTATTCAAAACTTTTCAATTTGAGACAATCTAGGGTTCAAAAACTAGTTTGTAAGCATCGAAATTTAAAAATCACAAATTTGAACCGTCCAAACTATCTCAAATGGAAAGTTGACCAAAACAAGAATTGTAGATCTTGATGAGTTGAACAAACTTGGTATTCAAAACTTTTCAATTTAAAGTCATTTAGAGTTCATAATACTAGAGTCACAGCCATTTGACCAAATTTGACTTGTCAAACTTGCTCAAATGAGACACTAAATGACCTCAGATGACTGAATTCAAGTTTGATCATCTCAGCTACTAGCTCATTTTCTCATTTGAGAAAGTTTTATCAAACACTAGTTACAAATTCTTGAATCTCATAGGCTTATGTCACACACTTGTGAAATTTGAACTACATTTTGGAAAAAATAGCCTATATAAGGATTGTAGATCTTGATGAGCTGAACGAACTTGATTCAAAACTTTTCAATTTGAGACAATCTAGGGTTCCAAAACTAGTTTGTAAGCATCGAAATTTAAAATCACAAATTTGACCGTCCAAACTATCTCAAATGGAAAGTTGACCAAAACAAGAATTGTAGATCTTGATGAGTTGAACAAACTTGGTATTCAAAACTTTTCAATTTGAAGTCATTTAGCCATCATAATACTAGAGTCAAAGTGTTGTTTTTTCATTTGACCAAATTTGACTTGGTCAAACTTGCTCAAATGAGACACTAAATGACCTCAGATGAAAAACTCAATACAAGTTTGATCATCTCAGGATACACAATTTTACATAGCCATTTTCCCATTTGAGAAAGTTTTATCAAACACTAGTCACAAATTCTTAAATCTCATACAGCTTTCTAAAACTATGTCACACACTTGTTTTGAACTGTTCAAACTTTCTCAAAATGAAAAATGGCCTATATAAGGATTGTAGATCTTGAATCCATGACCATGACTCCATGAGACCCATGAAGCAATGTGAATTCTTTCATGCAGCAAGATTAGTGCTTATATGATGTTTGATGTATGATGTATCTCGTATCTTTATCTTATTTGTTGCTTTACTCTTTAGTCTTTCTTAGATGGATTATGGACTCATAGATGGTTGGTTTATGATCGCTATGCGATAACTTTTACTCAATATCCAAATAGATATTTGCATCGTCTTCTCTTCCGATTCATCATACTCATTATTCAGATGTAACCGAAGTCGATCCGTGATCGATTTGTTCCGGTTATCGATCTAGAATCCGAAAAATATAAAAAACAAATATAATATGAGTGATATCCGTTCGTAGTTTCATCCCTAGCTACTAGCATCCGGGTCGCCCTCATGGAGGCTTCTATTTGGAGAGGGTTATGCTCCTCTGTGGCCTCAACAACATCACCACGATGACATCGCTGTTCCCCCGCGATCCGCACAGGCTCAATCCATAGCCGTCGCCATCTTGGCTTCTCCCCATTATCCATTAACAATTATCATCATCATAGGTTTTTGCCATATTCAGGGTTTAGACTGCCTGCGTTTGTTACTGTACTAGCTAGGTTGCTGAAAGGCGAAGTGAATGTGAATCCTTTCGGCAGCAATGTTGTGGATTAAATTAAAGTTGCCCCCTCTTTTAGGGATGGTTGTTGATCGCTATGCGAGAACTGAATGACCAAAGCATCGTCTTCCTTTTCATCATACTCAAGATGTGGCGATAAGATTTGTTGGTTATCGATCTAGTAAAGTACTAAAGTGACAAGTAAATGTGAAGCATCCAAGGGCTAAGATCTATTAGTTATCTATGGACATGTAATAAACGTGTTGTATCCAAGGGCATTTGGTCTAGTGGTAAGTTCAATTCTCGGAATACTACAATTGATCCAGCTGAAGAAAACTGTACATTTCACTTGCTCAACAGAGGCTAAGGGTCTCCTCAAAAAAAAATGAGGCTAAGGTTCTCCTCAAAAAAAAATGAGGTTAAGGTTCCTGCATTTATTTCTGGTACATGCAAACCGATATTTCTGCACAGTAGGGGTCCGGCCATATTTCTGCAAACCGATACCAAATAACCACATATTTCCTACTACAGAATCTCAAGCAAAGCTTCCTTGCTGTTCTTTGATGTGCACAGTAGGGGTCTAGGGGAACGCAAATTTTATGCTCATACAAGTAACGCACACCAAAATGTTTCAGCTCGGGACATCTAATTTACAATGGCTGAGAGGCAAACTAGTCACAGAATCCAAATCTAAAAAAGAAAAAAAAATAAGGACATTCTTGGGCATGGATGAATCTCTCACAGACGAGGCTTCATGGTGTTACGGTTGTCCAACGAACTTGCAATTGCTCGGAATTTGTAATCATCCACTGAAAGTAAGGGAAGAAGGAACTATTAAGTAGCTGTCATTCATTATGGTCAGTCAGCGGATGCGCATACTGTGGCCAGATAAAACTGATCTCAGCATATATCAAATTGATTGTGTCACAGTTCTTGCACAAATCAAAGATCTAACAGTGCTTGCAGCCTTGATGAGAGGAGGAACCGAGGAACAACTCTTAAAAATGTTAAAACAGTTTATTGTTTGTTGAATAAACAACAGAACTGAAATACTTCAAACTTTCAAAGATCATGGAACTGAATCTTGGTAAGTAATAAGAAAAATGTCATAAGATGAAACCTATGTCCACACCTGAGATAAAAAGGGGTGGTTTCTACAGGTTGAGGAAGAAGCTGGAAGGACGAGGGGACGCAACTGGAATCAATTGTGCAGAAATTACAATTGAAGGGAAGCTTGCTCTTTGGACAAACCTTACTATGTCTTTGTCAGAACAATATCACGCATCAAGCTATCTGGAGCTGTATGGCGAGCCACGTGAGAAATGGTGTAAGATGTACTAACTACTATTAATTGCTTAATAATGAAATGAAATATGAAAAGGCCAATCAAAGTACCTGGCATGCCCGTGAAATGCTCAAACTGACCCATAGCTTGCCGTATAAACATCTCCAGACCACTAACAACTGTAGCTCCACATTCTGCAGCTTCTCGGAGAAGTCTGGTCTCTTTTGGTGTGTAGACCGCATCAAACACAACAGCATAAGATTTGAGTGCTTGCTGCAAGATAATATTTAGTCATTAGACTAGCAGAAAAAAGACAGAATATCTCGATTAAAATTGGAAAAAGAAAAACAGGTAACCTAGATTAAGACCTTAGATAAAGGAGTTTCATTCACATTTGGATGCATTCCAATGGCTGTTGTATTTGCAAGAATCATCCCTTCCTCTGGATGGTAGTTTTCCAAATCCGCCAGAGTCAACGCAGGCGCACCAATTAGGTTGGCAAGTTCTTGTGCACGTGCTGGAAAGTGGAAGAGTTGACTCAGTTCTCAATGTATACATGTTTCTCAATCACATTTTCACAAATCACATTTTCATAACACAGCAATAAGTATGTGCAAATTAATGATAAACATCGATGAAGCAGAAGTGTCCAGAAGAGTCCCATACCAAAAGTACGGTTTGCGATTACAACTCTTGCTCCCTTCTCCTTTGCTCCATATGCCAGTGCTTTTCCCGCACCGCCAGCCCCGATGACAACAAAAAGCCTTCCAGCCAGTGGTGATGTGTCTGGATCCGTTTGTTCAGATGCTGCAAATCGGCCAATTAGAACTCAACATCGACCAGCAATAATTTACCAATACTAGTCACGTGTAGAAACCTCTTATTCCATCCTCGATAGCAGATATAGCTCCAACATAGTCAGTATTATAACCAACAAGCTTTCCATCAGGTCTTCTAACGATTGTGTTAACAGCTCCGATGGCCTGGATAAAGCATCATACTTTTGAATGTAACCCTAGGTGTGCTAAAATGTTCAGCAATTCTTTATGTGACAAGCAAAAGAAAATTACCCTGGCAATGGGATCAACCTCATCACAGCACCTAACAGCAGCTTCTTTGTGGGGAATTGTGCAACTGTGGTCCAGTTGATTGGACAGAAAGAAAAGAAAAAGGTCTGATCAGATATGAGGTACATTTGGCTAAAATAAACATCATTGCAACATATGATTTGGCTCACCAAAAAATTAACTACCTGAAGCCAGCAAAATCTGGTGAAGAGTATGTATTAAGAAATTTAGCCAAGTCATCCACCAAAAATGGCACATACACAGCGTTGAAACCCACTGATCTGAAAGCTTCATTATGCAAAATTGGGCTTTTGCTATGACCAACTGGCTTCCCAATGATACCAAAGACCTTAGTGTCTGGGCCTATCTGCCTAATATTGTACAGATTTATCAATTCTGCAGCCGTTGGCTGTGCAGGTGCAGACTCTTTTCCTTTCTTGAGAGACCCAAAAGTAAGGAATCCACCATATTTTGGGCAAAGAACCCGAGAAATAAAACCTCTGTCATTCATCACCAGCCCAATGATTGGCACCTGCTTTTCCTAATTCATTATTCAGATACAAGATAACATGAGCTATGAGTTATGTAAAGGCAACTGAGAAATGAAGCATGGAAATCAACACACAGCACAAAACCTTTGTCAAGAGAAAAGCTCTAAACCAATATTTGTGCATCATAAGTGTGTTCTTAATTAAGAAGTTCACCAATCGTCTTGTGCTGCTGTGCTAAAGATTATGATATCATAATATGCAATTGCTTTTAACAGCTGTTACAGTAGAAACAAAGCACCAAGCAGATATCTTTAATTTTTTAGGTGATAAATCAGATATTCGCACCAAAGGGTAGAAATTGAAATTTTAGCTAAGTTAAATACAGAGTTCCCATTGAAATTCAAGTTCATTGGCCAGCAGTAACAATGGTTTTATCATAGTACAACTCACTTGATAAAATGGTAGCTAAGAAGTTTTTTCTCAAAGTAGCAGATTGCTGGAAGGCTACGAACAGTACGTATTTGTTGACAAACCAACACTATAATATGACAACAAAGTATCTGCAGCAAATTGCATGTCACAGAGCAATAAACAATAGTGAGATAGACTAAACTCCTAGGAAATGCAAACTGAAATTCCATGAACAAAATTCATATATGCAGAAGTGAAAAATAGTCAGATGCTAAATCACCTGGCAATGAACAAGTATTTGAAACATTTTTGCCACATCAACAATTTCAGTAGCAGTTGTAGCTATTTTCACGATATCAGCCCCCGTTGCTTGAATCTGAGCCACCAAATTTGCAAGTTCTTCAGATGATGGAGTGCTCTCATAGTTGTGGGATGAAACTATAAGTTTACAGTTATCAGGTTTCCTCCCAGAAATAAGTTTCATAAATTTGTCAGCCACCTGCACAAGCACAACACAATGTAATGATCAACTCCAGACTCACCCTCACTGGTTTAAAGGATAGCAGGGCTAATTGACATTATCAGTACATGAATATCGAGCATCTTTTACTAATATTTTAGTACCTGTTTCATATCATTACTATCTTTTTTTTTTCAAGTGGCTCTTGTTGGGTTTCATCTCTAGCCTACGCTAACTTGGTTATCAGAAGACTATTATTTTTAATGACAAGTATTTTTAATGACACATGATAACCAAACAAGCTTAACAACTGACCAGCTGTGGACAGGGATTCAGATCAGTGTCTGTGTCTCATAGGGTTGAAAGTCATGAGAATATCGAAATCTCAAATACCTAATAATCAACTAGAATTGCACTACACCCAAGTTACAAGATTATATTTGTCGGCACTGAGCCACCAAGAAAAAAATAGTGCAGTAAAATATAGAAATAAATTTTTTATTGACTTCATGAAGTGAAAGAAAAATAGGGGAGGAGCCAACCTTAAGCTCAACATCCACATATTCAGCGCCCAGCTCCATTGCCAAAAGCAGAGCCTCGAAGCGTGATTCGTCATCGCCTTCGTATTCACCTCCTTCCCACTTGGGCCTGTGCAAGCAAAATCAAGCAACACACTCACTCTGCTTAGTAACACTGCAATAATTGAAATGTTGATACAAAATTAACCCCCATTTTGCTCCACTCAATTACACTAAACGTCTAAACTAAACCAGCTGAAACCTCTGTAACTGCCTACGATTCCCCAATCGAATCCGGAATCGGAATGCGCCAAAAAGCTGTCTTCGAGGAGAAGGCGGAACCTAACCCCCGCGCGCCCACCAAACGTGAGAAAGGGAGGCCAGGCCCTGACGAACCCACCTGTAGGTGACGAGGGCGGGGAGCGGGCGGGGTTTGGCGAGGATGACGGGCAGGTCCCTCCGCGGCGCGAACCCGACGAGGCAGTCGAGGCGGAGCTCCGCCACGTCGGCGCCGAGCGCGGCGGCGGCGGCCAGCTCCTCCGCCATCTCCCGTGGCGCCCGCGCCGTCGCCGGCACGCAGACCATCGTCCGCGGCCGCGCGACCGCCGCGGCGGCCGGGGTCACCGCCGAAACCGACATCGCCGTCGCCATCGGGGGAAGCAGGGTCGGGGTTGGTGCGAGGAGGAAGGGAGGAATAGGGGGTTTTAGCTGCACGTTTGGTTGGCGCCGGAGGTGGGCTGGATGGTCTAGTAGGAGTATGTGGGAGCCGCCGGCGCAGCTTCGTTGGCGTCGTGGGGCCGGCGGAATCCGGCGTGGCGCGTCACGATTGGTTTGAATTGTAGGTGCATGGAACACATGGGCACGCCCGTCGAAGTGCGCGATCAAATTATACTCAAATCAAAAGTAAAAAAAAAAATGTTTATTCAGGAAACGATTCTCTGAATCCAAATCTTGAAGGGAATATGGAACTGGTGCACGTCTGCACATGTTGGGTTGCCAACCAATTTTATCTCCAACCCGTGGATATGACAGATAAAAAATTCTTAGCAATGTCGATCCAAAACACATTCCTTATTGAACATGACCAATTCATCAACCTGAAAACCAAAACATCTTTACATTGTTCAACTAGAGCATATTGTTTACTGAACAACAGGCGAGTCCAAAACCCTGGAGGAATGTGATGTGATGAAAACGACACTGCACCATTGCAGGCAGTAGGAGAAAAACGTCGATGAGGCCGAAACCTGCATCTCCTCCGCTTGTGTTGAAGAATCATCAATCAAATACGGTGCTTCCCAGACGTCGACGAAGAAGCAGGAAGGAGGACATATGTACAACTGGAACCATTTTTGCAGAAACCATGATATCTGCAGAGACCTTGTTATTTGGACAAACCTCAATGTGTCTTTGTCAGGATAGCCTCACGCATCAACCTTTCTGGAGCTGTAGGGTGAGTTAATTGGGAATTTTTCATAAGATGAACTAATATTATCTTTCTGGACAACGATAAATGGAGTGAGAAGTACCTGTCATGCCCCCTGTGAAAAGCTTAAACTGAACCATCACTAGCCTGATTAGCATCTCCAGGCCGTCAATAACCGTGGCTCCACACGCTGCAGCTTCTCGGAGAAGTCTAGTCTCTCTTGGCACGAAGACCGCATCAAAGACAACGGCATAGGATTTTAGTGCTTCCTGCAGGATTATCATACGTTGTTACACGAAATTAGAAAAAGCCAGAATATACTGGTAACAGTTGACGGTTCAATTAGGCAAGCGAGTCTGAGACCTTAGATAGAGGAATTTCATCGACATTTGGATGCATCCCCACAGATGTTGCGTTTGCAAGAATCATCCCTTCCTTGGGATGGTAGTTTTCCAACTCTGACAGGGTCAATGCAGTCCCACCAATTATGTTGGCAAGTTCTTGAGCTCGTGCTGAAAAGTTTGAAATCTCAATGCAATCAATCACATTTTTATCTTACAAAAGGATATTAGGTGGCCAAAAAAAGTTTCAGAGCAAATAAAATGCTAGAAAACATGACTAGAACATAATGGAAATTCCAAAGGCTAATAAGTGCACATTGAATAAGCATCTAGTCTATAAACTGGGAATAATCGCTAACTTTGGAGTTTGGAGTTTGGACCCAAAATAGGTTAAGGTCTGCAAGGCCTGACTTACAAATCGTGGCCTCATTTTAAAAATCAAATGCACAAGTTGTCATAGTCATAGAGGAGTTATATCTAATGTGAATGCTTAGCTTTAAATTTGTTGAGTAGAATCATCCTGAAGAAGTAAATACCAAATGTACGGTTTGCAATCACAACTCTTGCTCCCTTCTCTTTTGCACCATATGCTAGTGCTTTCCCTGCACCACCAGCCCCAATAACAACAAAAAGCCTTCCAGCCAGTGGCGAAGTGGTCGAATCTGTTGGCTGTGATGCTGCAAATGGGGTTAAAAGGCAGTTACACGAACAGAAAAATACAATATTGTAAGTGGCGGCATGTGGAAACCTCTTATTCCATCCTCAATAGCAGAAATAGCACCAGAATAGTCCGTATTGTATCCTACAAGTTTTCCATCAGGCCTTCTTACAAATGTTACTCTTGGTGTGTGTATTTTTCTCATAGAATTCATAGGGGAAGAAATGGGAATGAAATTACCCTGGCAATAGGGTCGACATCGTCACAGCACCTAAGTGCTGTTTCCTTATGGGGCATTGTGCAACTACAGTTCAATTAACTGGATCAAAGAAAGTATTGGATGGTCAGACATAGGGGATAGACTATAAAATTGAGTAAACAAGGATATAGCAAAAAATCATTGCAACAAATTATGATTTTACCTGAAGCCAGCATAATCTGGTGCTGAGAAGGTAGAAAGAAACTTAACCAAGTCATCTGACAAAAATGGCAAAAATACAGCATCGAAACCCACTGATCTGAAAGCTTGATTTTCCACAATTGGGCTTTTACCATGGCTAACTGGATTTCCAATAATACCAAAGACCTTAGTATCTGGGCCTATCTGCCTAATTTTGTATTTATTTATCAAGTCTGATACCGTCGGCTGCCCGGGGGCAGATTCTTTTCCTTTCTCAAGAGATGCAAAAGTAAGGTATCCGCCATATTTTGCGCAAAGAATCCGAGAAATAAAACCCCGTTCTTTCATCACCAGCCCAATGATAGGCACCTGCTTTTCCTAGCTCATTATTCAAATAAAAAGATAATGTGAACTGGGAATCATAGAAACTGAAAAATGAAGCATTGAAACTAACACATAGAATAATATCTTTTTGTGTGGAAACCACTACACCATCATTTGTGCATATCCCTAGTGCAATCTTAACATCATATATATGATTCATGGAAGGAGGCTTTGAAAAAGAAATTTCCCTCGGGTGAAATATTCCCTCAGAAAATAAATAGTTCAATGGCTACAGGCCTACAGTCATCATGTGAATTGCTAAATGTATATCCTTTATGGCTTTATTTGTCCATTTTGTATATGACTTCATATTTTTTATCTTATTCATGTATACCACACTAGGGGCCTCCCTGAATGGTTTCTCCTAAAATATAGTCTTTTTTGGTCTTAGTCATAACAGGTCAGAGATTTCATTACTGCAGTCTTGAAATGTGAGCGTTGGATCTGAGGAAATCCGAAAGTGTAGCAGCCTAGCCCCTAGCTCTCCAATTATAATCCGTGTTTAGTCACCAGCAAACCAGCTATATTTACAACGACGTACTTGCTGGAGATTGGAAGTGCACTAGATTGTTTTAGAATTAGCACAAACCTGGGAGTGCCACGGATAATTTAGCAAAAGTTCATATCTGAGTCAAGCAGATTTTTAAGGACACATAATCTTTATAAACCTAAGCTAAGGGTCAGCACTAGATGGCATGCTATGGAAAAAAAAACTTGGATACACTGAAACTCACTTGGCAATGTGCAAGTACTTGAAACATTCCTGATGTGTCTACAATGTCAACAGAAGCAGTGGTTGCAATTTTCACAATGTCAGCCCTTGTTGCTTGTATCTGAGTCACCAAATTCAGAAGTTCATGTACCGATGGAGTGCTCTCGTAGTCGTATGTTGAAACGATGAGCTTACAGTTTTGAGGTTTCTTCCCTGACAAAAAATCATAAATTTGTCGGCAACCTGCAGAGCAGCATCGTATAGTGACCAAAAGGAAACAGATTCACTTGTCCTGAAGACATGTATTTAAGCACAAGAAGCAAACTGCATCGAAATGTAATCCAACTCCGAACTCTCAGATATCCAATTCAGTAGTACTGCACACATAAAGCTATGAATTCACCAAGCCTCACAAAATGATTCTGAAATCAACTGGATAAGGAGAAATTCTTTGCCCTGCGAGCTAGTCTTGTGAATTGTGATAGTCTGAAATGAAATTAAAAGGAGTGAGGACGGAGCCAACCTTGAACTCGATATCAACATATTCAGCTCCCAGCTCCATTGCCAGTAGAAGCGTCTCAAACCGTGGTTCATCTTCGCCTGCGTACTGACCGCCCTCCCATTTCGGCCTGCGCAACCAAAACCAAGAAATATACATTACTTTCATACGAGATTAACTGGGCAAACACATATTGTTCCTCTGATGGTACAATAGAAACACAATCTGAAATTTACAAAGAACAAACATCTCCCCCCATTCAATTCTACTGAAACCAGCCAGTTCTCACAGAATGCGCCAAGGAGGTGTGTCTCAGGAAAGAAGATGCGATGCAAGAACCTGTAGGAGACGATGACGGGGAGCGGACGGGGCTGGACGAGAAGCACGGGCAGGTCCCTGCGCGGCTCGAAGCCGTCGAGGCAGCCAACCTGGAGCTCCGCCACGTCGGCACCGAGCGCGGCCGCGGCGGCCACGTCCGCTGCCATCTCCCGGGGCACTCGCACGGTCAGTGACGCGCAGACCAGCGTCGGCTGCCACGCCGCCGGCGTCGAGGTCGCTGCAGTCGCCATTGGCACCCGGAGCGGTGGCTGGTAGGAGCAGCTTGCCGCGGAGGGGCGCGCTTAGCTCTGCGGCAGAAGAGTACACGTGGCGGGCTGGGCTGCCTGGTACACCATATATAAATGTGCCGGCCGGCGTTGCCTTGTCCCCTAGCTCCTGGCGGCGGCGGCGAAGTCTGACGTGGGTTTTGGCTGCCAGCCACCGCCGGCTCTTTTGGCTGGAGGTGGGACCCCATTTTTGTTTTTAAGAGGACTGACGTGCTGAAGTGGGAGTGTCACGACTAGACGGGCAACGAGATTGTTGCTCATCAAAAGGAAGTAGAATGGATGGGCAACGTGATGGTTGCCATCAAAATCAAAAGAAAATGTAGGCACATAAAAAGCAAAAGAAAGCTCAGCCAAATCTGAAACCCAGGAGAGGAGGAAAAGAAAACATAGGGCGTGTTTAGATCCAAAATCTTTTGGATTTTGGCTACTGTAGCACTTTCGTTTGTATTTGACAATTAATGTCTAATTATAGACTAATTAGGTTCGAAAGTTTTGTCTCGCGATTTCTCACCCAACTGTGCAATTAGTTTTTTTTCGTCTATATTTAGTACTCCATGCATGTGTCGCAAGATTCGATGTGACGGATACTGTACAAAATTTTTTGGAATCTAAACAGGGCTATAATGTGATGAGAGCAGTAAAGCAGAACAGATGGCAGTGGAAAGGCCAAATCCACCCTTTTACCAAGAGGCTGCACACAGCACACTCCTAGCATGGTATAGAGCCCGCGCCAATGAGATAGTGGCACATGGACACTTCACCAAGGAGATGGCCACTCTTGCCATTGGACCATGCTAAATTGCTAGGACGGTGGCACGTAGATGTATCCTGAAAGCTCCTAGCATAGCCATTCTTGCCACTGGGGCATGCTAAATTGCTAAGATAGTGGTGCGTGGATGTACGAAAGTACCCTGGAAGCTCCTAGCCAACTACTGGTCGATAACGTGAGTTGTACCCACTTCATGGCATTCCTAGACAGACGATAGAGATCGGATGGAGCTAGTCGATAACATGAGTTGTACCCACTCCATGGCATTTCTAGCCAGACGATAGAGATCGGATGGAGCCAAACAATTTTTATTAGCATGGACACCGCCAATGGCCACCAACGCCAGCGGCTCTCTTGGGGGAGATAATTCTTGTAGTTTTTAGATGATGTTTGGGACTGTTTCGCTCCATATTTTTCAGCTCCGCTATATATTTTTAGCCAAACAAGTCTAACTCCATGCAACTCCGCTCCAAGGGGAAAAAAAAAGTAGAGTTGTGAGAGCACATAAAGTATGCTTCACAAACTTCAGGTTTTTGTGAAGCTGCTCCACGGTAAAGTTTGTGAAACAGAGTTCGTGGCGTAGTCCCAAACACGCCCTTAATATGGGTTCATAGACTTATTTTTGCAAAAAAAGTGTAGTTTTAAATATTTGAGTTGTTTTGGAGATGCAACGCATAATACTATAAAACGTCAACCTCTTTTTGTGACTATGGCATAGATCCATCACAGACTGAAGAATTGTTAGAACCCATGGAAATTAGTAAATATCACCCCACCATAAAGAAAAGAACCAGAGATTTGAACCCTTTTTTATTTTAGACCAGAATTGTGCATCAACTGCGAATTCACACCCAAAACAACTTCAGAAAAGGCTACACACTCCCTTAAGTCCACTGTCCACCCATCTCGTTCACGTTTCATCGCTCGTTTCATCTGCAAATTCACAAGCTGATAGCAGAATGGTACATTGTCGAATTTCAACAGAGAAAAAACGAAGTCTCGAGCCTATTTTCACATTTCCTGTCGACAACACCCATGAACAGTCGCACTGGATCAGTCGTGTCATATAAAACTGCAGCTCACACACCATCATCATTCATCAGGCAGTGACTCCTCCATCCTCTGAGTGATCAAACGAACTGCAGCGTTGGCGGCCGAGAAGGGGCCATGGAAGCTCTCCTTGTACGACAGCTTATCCAGGTCGCCCACCATCTTCAGCAAGATCTCTCCCAGGTCAGACTGCCCCGCTATCAGGGACTCACGGTACGACCCCGCAGCGGTGCTGCTGATGTCCACGTTGGACGGCTCTGGGCAGTACTCGTCGTCGAGCCACTTGTGTAGTGTCTCCCTCAGCCATTCAGATTCCTGGTGATGATCATCACAAAATGGAGGTAAGTTCCTCAGGGATTCTGAATTCGTAGCAGTGCCTAAGTTCCATATAACCCATGATGATCAGGCAGACGGGAATAGGTAATCTTTTTTTTTCTTTCCTTTTTTCCTTTGTGTGCTATTACAAAGCACGTCAGTTCTGTGTGTTCGAGTAAAAAAACAAAGCATGTTAGTTTCGGTACTGCACGGTAGGCTTTTAGTTCAGAAAAAAAAAAGTCCAAGTTTTGCTGCATAAGTTCCATATAATCCATGATCAGGCAGACAGGAATTGATAGTCCTTTTTTTTCTCCTTTGTGTGCTATTACAAAGCATGTTAGTTCTGTGTGTTTGAGAAAAAAACACAAAGGATGTTAGTTTCATGACTGCACGATAGGCTTTTAGTTCAGAAAAATTCAAGTTTTGTTGTATAAGCGCCTCTCCAGAACAAGGATTTGAACTTTGAAGCATCAACATTCAAAGAAAAGCACATAAACGCCTTCACTTATGAGCACTGCAACATTCTACTTGAGTTCAGTTACTGAAAGTTATATTGTGCATGTGCAATGAAATAGTAAGTTCTGTCAACTGATGCTAATGCAATGCGGCCATATGGTTTCTAGCTTCGACTCTCCCCATCCACACCGTGAATTCAGACATCCCAAGAGACATTGACATGGCCCGATAAGGGGGCAAATGTGAGCAGCCAGAAACCCAAGACACAGTGACACACACAGGTATCTGAAGTCTGGAGTCTAGACACATGAACAGCACGAACTGAGCCGTGCACGATGGTTTGATGTGACGGTATACTATCATCCTACAACATAACCCCTGCAAATTTCGTTTGAAGTGAGAGGCATCAATCTGCCCCTTGAGCGTAGTCTGTTCAACACTACTACCCTAGATTGTTTACCAGTACCTAAGAACTGGAGGGGAGCTATAGCAACCACCACGAGGCTGCGAAAAGAATCGGTGGAAAAATTCAGAGAAAAGACCAAATTGGGACCGAACCTGCGCTGCTCCTGCAGGCGTCAGCCAAGAATCGGGCACCCTCAGCTCCTGCACGCGGCTGTCCTGCTCCCCGCCGGCGGCGCGGAGAGGCCACCGGGGAGGATAGGCGGCCCGGACGGAGGCGGAGGCCGGGAATCGGGTAGGGTTGTTGGGGAGAGCTACGAAAAGTTGCGCTTTTGAAGGAGGGGAAGGGGAATGGGGGCGGCCATGGAGGAGAAGGGCAGCCAAGGAGGTAGAAGATGACATTTTTCTCTCTTTTCTTTTTCTTTTTTTTTATATTGTCTATACTTTTCAGTGGTTTGCGTTCTTCAGGGGAAAATTGTAGATTTCATTTGTTTCAAATCCAGACTGTCACCTTCCAAGCTTCCTTCCGTGCTGGATCCTTCGGAAGTTGAGTGACACTGTTCTCCCGTGACAATTTGCGACCGATGCTGCAGTTCTTCGCTGAAAGTAGAAATTTTGTAATGATATCATGATGATTTTATAGGTAACAGTAAAATTTCCCAGATGGGTAAAACTATTTTTAATGTATTCCATTAGCCCTAGTTTTCTCTCATTGGAAACTTTGTTCTTAATCCTGTCTTTAATCTGATTTATAACTCAAGTTGTTATCGAGCAACCACAAAGCTGAAAATTCATTAAAGCTTGTGGTTGCAGTTAACAATATCATGGGGAAGCACCTGACAACCTGGTATTTGCAAATCTGCATCCCAAGCTCAACAATTACTGCATCTGATACAGACTTTCATGTGTGTGACTTCCCAAAATCAAAAGCAATAGTAGCAGTGACTCTTCATAACAGTTCATTGGTTTCTCTATAATAGTACAACATACAAATGGAAAGTGGAATACATTTGTCTTCATCTGCATCATGTAGCCTTTGGAGCTCTAATTTACCTCAGCAACATCAATACAGAATCTCATCTTGAATCATCAAGAAAGAACAAATGGGTAACATGAACAATTTAACATACAACAGAGATCGAATGCAAAGTCGTCGATCACAAGGTTGACGGATCTAGACGACCTTCGGAGGTGCCTCCAGCATAAGCTTCTCAATAAGGTCCGCGGCATCCTGCACCGTTGCAATGTCCTGTGCACTTGTTTCGTCGACAGTTATGTTGAATGCCTCCTCCAGGCCCATCACAATCTCAACCTGCAGGAGAAAGTTGGCGATGTTAAAGTGCTGCTATTTTTTTTGGGAGCTACAGTCAATTTTGATACAGAGGGATTACCGTATCCAGTGAATCAGCACCAAGTTCAGCGAATTTTGATTCGCCAGTGAGAGCAGTCCCATCGGGAAGAGCCAGCTGCTGCTTCACTATACTACAAACCTTGTCAACTGTCTCTTTCTTAGCCTAATCAATAAACCAGAGAATGATGATATTTCAGATCGCTCTTCAAAAAGATGTTACTACTTCACATCCGTACGACAGTACAGTAAGCGCATGCCGACAATCTCAGAACAAGTGTTGCTAGCAACAAAGAATAAAATGATGCATACCGAACAGCAAATCTTAAACCGAAGAGAACTTGGTCTTGAACGGATGGATACAGAAGTCATCCTGTGGCTCTGGAAGGAAACCGAGCTCCGGCTGGAAATCACATTTGTCACCTGAAATGGACCAAGAATTGTCCCCATAAGTGGATTGTTCATATGCACAGAACAACATAGAGTACAATAATGAGAGAATGGCAATTGACACTGAAACAAGATTGACATAGTGCATGTAGTGCAAATACCCTTTTCTAAAAAAGTTAAAACCTGCTCCTACTCTCGTACTGGATGTTCAATGAAATTAAAACCAAACAGCAGATTTGGAATGGGAAGTCCTTAGAAATCGGAAATAAATACTAAAATGTGTACATCAAGAGAATATAGTGAAGCCAACACATCACACATATTATATTAGTAGCATGATTTAAGCCTGTGATGTCTATGAAGTATGTTCACCTAAACTGAGAGCCAGCTGGTTGCTATTTCAGGTATTCAAACATTATGTTTTTTATATTTATTTGCACATGCCTGTACCAGTTTTTTTTTTCAGAAAAATATAGATATATATAGACAAGCTATAGAGGGGGGGAAAACTTCTAAAAAGTCAACTGCCTTGCTTCCTGGCAAGGAACTAGCACCAGAACTTTTGAGGAACTGATCTGGTCCAGGGATTTTGAAATGCCTAAACTAGGAGATCAGTCCAGTAATAGACAAGGATCAAGATGTAACAAAGTTTTTCAAGCCAGGTCTAAATCCAGATATAAATGTGTGGAACCCAACTATATGTTTTGAGATCCCATGACCATGATGCAGGACACTTCAGATCAAGCAAGAAAACACATGGCAGCATACACTTCTATCAAGATTGCTGGCATTTTCTATTGGCCTAGCACAGCAACATCGATGTGCAGAAGTAAAGCACTGGTAAAGAAATGCTCCTTAATTAACTTGAGCAAGATCTGAGGCATGTGCTGTCACTTGCTGTGCTAGGGTCACCCCTGGACCTTTCCTGCACCTTGTGGGATCCAGCAACATTTCACTAGCAGAGGTTCATTTTAAAATAAGCCATATGAACCACCCAGCTGGCACGGTGCTGGTTTCTTTAGTCACAACAATTTTGGAATCTTTGCAGGTTGCACTAAAATATGCAAAATTGTCACCATCTGTTCATCATCCATCGTGACAGATGGTAATAAACTCTCAGTGCTACCCCAGAAGTTAATACATGCAAGTTTTCTACACTAATCTAAGCTTTAATAAAGTCAATTTGTCACAAAATTACTACTATGATTCTAAGTTACTGCAGCGATTTGAAGGAAAACCAGAGTGAGTCATGCATCCATAGCATTGTGCGCTCAACAAGTACTATTCAGAGGCAAATTTGCCATTAAAGATCAAGGGAACTTTGTTCGTTAAGCTCGAATCTAATCGCAATCATGCAACCGAATCGAAACCAACAAAGCACCCCCAGCATCACCGGAAACTACGGCTACGGCATCAATCCACCCATCCATCTAAGCGAACCAACCCAAGAACCCGACAAATCACAAACCAGACGGCACGAATGGACTGAAGGCGCCGTACGCTCCTCGCATCAAGATTCAAGAAACAGTGACACAGCCTTATAGGCCAAGCTACGAGCTACGAGGTCAAGCCAAGAAGAAGTCCAAGAAGTGCGGACCTGGCGCCGGGCGGCGGCCGGCGAGAAGGAGGCGGCGAGGGAGTGCGCCATGCTCGCTCTCGGATCGGGGGCGGCGGCGGGAGTAAAGAGAGGCGAGCTGCAGTAGTAGTAGGCTAGTAGCAGCAGCTATCACGAAGCGCAGCGGTGGAGTGGAAGCGTAGTGCGGCGGGCGAGTCGATAAATAGATAGGCTTGGGATAGAAAAGCGTCCGTCCGGTAATGTCTGACGCTGCACGCTCGCCGCTCGCGCCAGCCAGGCAGCCACAAAATGGGAACTGGGAATTGGGAAACGAGGATTCTCGATTTCTTGGACGCTGGTGGCTCGATTGCTCGGGTCGGGGAGGATTGGATTTGCACGATGACGTGTACGTACATCTCAACTGTTTCTCAAGACACGGATATTTATCATTTATGAATTCTTATGACCTGGTAACTGGAGAACGAAAAGAGTCGTATCTGGCTGAAACGATAGTTTTGGGTTTATGCACGGAAACGGAACTGCAGAAGAGACGTGCAAAATAGAAGTTGCGGCAAAGCGAAGAAAGCTGAAATACCATTATTGTCAAGTCAAGTAGCCATCAATTTGATTGACCCGACAATTGGAAGAAGCTAGATTATTTTTGTACTATGTCAAAATGTTTATATAGACCATTTTCATTTTTGTACTTGTTTAATTCGAAAAATAGCTACAGTTCAAACTTGACTAGAAAAAGTGCTAAATGACCATTGCAAAACAGAAAACGTGAGCAGTTTGTTATCGAATCAAATATAAACTGAAATTGTACATGTATATAAATTCAATCCTAGACATGACTCTTACTCAAGACGTGTGCCAATAAAAATTAAAATAAATCGTGTCTAGGAGCAATGGCGCGGAGTCCGACTCCAAGATGTATCGGTTTTCGTTGTAACGTATGGGTACGATTCCAGATAAAAAAATATATCATGGATTTCTTTGACCCTTAGCAACGCACGGGCAAATTTACTAGTTCAAATAAAATAATAAATATCGATAATAAGTAGATAACTAGACCATGCATAGTTCACACTTTGACACATAAGTTCTCACAAGACATGCCACAAGCACATCAGGCCTTGTTTGGATGAACTCGTATCCACCTCAGTATATGTGTATTGAAGTAGTTCAAAGTGGAAAATAGTTTTAAGTTCTACCCCAATCTACTCAAATACACACGTGGATTGACATAAATTTGAGTACATCCAAACAAGCCCTTACACAAATAAGAGTCATATACACATATCATCGTCAGCATAGCGCAAATAAATGCAGCATGTGTCGCTTGCTCGTATACGTTTGTGGATTATAAGCTAGAACATTATTTTTCTCTTACACCAAACCAGCCAGTAGTAAATAATCAACGATCGTTTACTGGCCTGACCGAACAGGCTGATGGTTCTCAAAGTCAAAGGCTCAAAGAGTCAAAGGTCACATCCTAACAACAAAATGTGAAAGGCTAAAGTTCTTAAGCATGTTGCGTGCACAATAAATCGATAAACTAATAAATGATAAATTGATATCATGAGAATGGAGTGCCTCTAAGGCATCAAGATCAATCATCATTCTCTATTTCTTGCTCCTGCTTATAACCAACTATGACAACTTCATCTTGATGAGACTCAAGCTTTATTTCTTCATCATTTATTACTTCTTTGTCTTCTTCAATCTCTCTTGGTTGAGCCAATCTAGCGCTCATGCGCAGCTCTATGACCTCCTCAGGCCCTAATGTTTACTTGTTGATGTTGATCAACATTGACTAATTATAATGGAGAATGAGAGCTTCTACTAGCAAATAAGCACCAAAATGAGTCTAAGATTCAAGCAATTTTAAGCTAGACACCGTAAAATAGAGCATTATTTTAGAAAACAAATTCTGAAACTAGTTTCACAATTTTTTGAGGTAAAACAAATTATATAAGATTAAACCGTATTTTAGGACTTTTAATTACATTATTTTTTCATGTAAAAGTATTCATATAGATTTAAAAAAAATATTTTAATATTTTTGATATTTTTTAAACAATTTTTTTGTCCAATTAACCTCCCTAAACTTTAAACTTAGTTTGATGTACCTTCCTTTTATGTGGCCCCACATAAAAAAAACCACCCAAGATGCAATTTCAAAAGTTGAGCGGGGTAAAAAAAACCAATTTTGTAGCTCGTGGAGTGAAATCGATGATCACAATAGTTGAGCAAGGTAAATAGTGCTTTTTCCCCAAAACAAAGAAACATGTGACTGAGTTGCCAAATGCCCATGGACCATAGTACTCTCTCTGTTCAAAGAAAAAAGAGCAATTCTAAAACAGTTTACGTCAAAATATGCCAAATATGATTAAATATTAAAATATACTAATATTTATCATACTAAATAAGTATCATTAGAATTGCCATCAAATATTTTTTATAGAATATTTATTTAATATCATAAATATTAATATTTTTATCTATATATTTGATTAAATTTAGATAATTTAACAAGAAAGCACGTAGAATTACCATTTTTTAGACGGAGGTAGGAACCTTATACAAGTGGACATTTTTTTTTGAGGAAATTATACAGGTGGACATGGTTGGCCCTGATGCAACCGGGCTTTCTACGGGCCCAACGCTGGCTATAGCAGACCAATGCCCTCACGGCCCACCCTGATCTCATAATCGTCGTCTTCTCCCCTTCGTCGCGGCTAGGGCCGGCGCACCCTTCTCCTCTCCTCTTCCGGCGGCGTCTCCGTCGATCAACTGCGCCGCCTTCGCCCGCATACCCCGGAGGGAGCCGTCATCGTTACCTGCGCCGACCGACGCCTCTGTTGCCTCTCAAGGTGCGTGTCCTATACATCCTCCTCGGAGCTGTTCCGAGCTGTGGTTCCTCACCCAGATCCAGGACGGACCGGCGATCCCTGTTTTATTATCTAGGATTTTGGAGGTGTGGAAAGATCTTGTTTTTATGGGTTGTTTTGGTTGTGTAGGGGTTGCACGAGGAGGAGGGTCGGGCTTCGCCATGTCGAAGCCGAAGTCGAACCTAGATGATCTGCTTCTGCAGGCCGCCGGCCGGACGGGGAAGAACCAGTCCCGTCCGAGCAACCCGCGGTGGAACTCTGGGGGGAGCGGCTCCGACGGCTTCGACGACGACTCCGACTCCGACGCCGCGCCGACCTACTCGAGGAAGAAGCCTTCGCAGGTACCGCTCAAGAAGCGGCACCAGCCGGAGAAGGGCGTCCGGCGTGGCGGCGGTGGGTGGAAGGACGAGGATGATGAGGACGAAGATGGGCGCCGGAGTGGCGGGGAGGACTCGGACAGCGCCCCTTCAGTCGGGAGTGACCTATACAAGGATGAGGACGACAAGGAGCGTCTAGAGAGCATGTCTGAGCTGCAAAGGGAGATGATCCTGCACGACCGGGGCGCCCGCCGCGACGACTACAAGCTCAAGCAGCGGGCACGTGCGTCCTCGTCCAAGACGGACAAGGTGGGTGCGCGAAAGGACAGCAGCCCACCCCCGCCGCCAAGCCGGATGCGGTCTTCAACCCGAACTGACAAGTCTGGATCTGCCGCCAAGAGCGCGCTGGACGAGCTGCGGGCAAAGCGGACTATGCGGCAACAGGACACGGAGGCGCGCAACAGGTTCAATGTCCTGCTCCCACATAGTGGCTCACCGACTAGGCGTAGGGCTGGGAGCCCCCCAAGTGATGGGAGCAACGATGGTGATAACAGGGGTAGGCTGAATGACCATGGGAGGATTGCTGATGATGGCAGGGATGATGAATTTGATGAATCGCCGAGTAGGCTTGACCCACTCAAGTTTGATGATGTGAAGAGTATTACCCTCAGGAGGTCAAAGCTGGTGAAATGGTTCATGGAACCATTCTTTGATGATCTAATTTCTGGGTGTTTTGTGCGGCTAGGTATTGGCAAGACAAAGTCTGGGAACCCGAGATACAGGCTGTGCATAGTGAGGAATGTGGATGCAAGCGATCCGGATCGGAAGTACAGACTTGAGAGCTACACGACATGCAAATATCTCAATGTTGTCTGGGGTAGTGAGGCTGATGCTGCGCGGTGGCAGATGACTCAGGTATCAGACTCCCCACCCAACGAAGAAGAGTTCAAGGAATGGCTGCAAGAGGCTGAGAAGAATGGTGCGCGTATACCGACTCGTCAGGAAGTGCTGGATAAGAAAGAAGCCATTCAGGAGGCCTATAACTTTGTGTATTCAGCACAAACTGTACAGCAGATGCTGAAAGAGAAATCAGCTGTGAGACGCCCTATCAATGTTGCTGCTGAGAAGGATCGGTTGAGGAGTGAGTTGGAGATGGCTCTGAGCCGTAGGAATGAAGCTGAAGCAGAGAGGATTCGTGCGAAGCTGAAAAATCTGCAAAACGGGCCACAGCCAGTGTCTAAAGACGATAAGGCTGCAAAGTTGGAGGCTATGAACCGGAAGAACCGTGCTGATAACTTCAAGAATGCTTCAGAACAGAAACCTGTAAATACATCTTTGAAGGCAGGAGAGGCTGGATATGACCCTTTCTCAAGGAGGTGGACAAGATCAAGAAACTATTATGCATCGAAGCCAGGAGGAGATAATGCTGAAGAAACTGCCAACGGGTCCAGTAGCAATGTAGTGCCTAGCAATGAAGATTTGGAGAGCAAGGCTCAAACTGGTACAGCAGCCACAACAGCAGCTCAAGTGGCAGCAGCTGACGCCGGGAAGCTCATCGATACCAATGCACCAGTGGATCTGGGAACAGAATCAAATGTGCTGCATACATTTGAGCTTCCTATATCATTGTCTGCTCTGCAAGAATTTGGTGGAGCCAAGGGCCTGTTCGATGGTTACATGGCAAGGAGGCAGAAGATAGAAGCTACAATGGGGTACAAAGTGCCTGACAACGATGGGAGGAGGCATGCTTTAACCCTGAGTGTGAGTGATTACAAACGGCGACGGGGTCTCCTCTGAAGGGTATCTGTGATTGTGCTGGTCACTCAATGGATTCAACTATCCGCCTGGCTTCAGCGCCTCTGCATTGCTGTGACAATTGTCCAGATCATCTGCATTTTGCCTTGTCTTCCTATAAGTAACACAAAACATGCAGAGTATACAATTTCTTTTCATAAATATTACCTGATGTATGACTGATTATGTCGCTGACATCATGTTTATATCTGTGGATTGTGTTATCATCGTATCCTTGTTAGCTGCAAAAACTGGATTCCATAAATAGTGAGTTATTTTTCTGATTCATGTTTTACAAGGTCGAATGCGTGAACATATAGTAGAGCTAGCTTATTAACAGCCTCATTTCTGGTTCGAAGAAGTTTTTGGTTCATATAATTTTTCATATGTTTTATTCTTGCTCCAAATATTATTTGGTTCGTTTTTCTTGTTTTTTCTTTTAACGATCCCTCTTTGAGAGTGTTGGGTTCATGCTGAAATTATGCATATTCTGCTGAATGCCATAATTTTAAGCTATTGCAGTTGCGTCTACTGTCTCTGTCTGATGGCTAGTATACAAGGTATATGTAAATATTCAGTGACCAAAACTCCTGTTCCTATTGTAATTCAGGGTATCTATAAAGTGAAATTTATGCAGGTTGTCTGTCTACCATCTCGCAAAACGTATGGCATGTCTTGTTCAGTATATGCCGGATGCTGTAGCAATTATTGTTGCACCGTTGGAGCTGTAAGAATGCAAAATTGCATAAAATGTGTCAAAATATTCTGCATGACAAGGCTAAGCAAGAACCTTCATAGGCTGGGGCTCCTTAATCCACCCCACACCCGGCAAAAAATAAAACAGGAGAAAAGGATTGAACGAAACAATGCAAAAAACAGCTAGACATGCCCATAAAACCACTCTATCAAAATTTCTCATTCATGTGGCCAGAAAGCGACCCAACACTGGGTACAATGTACATGAGCATATATCATTCAGCCTGTTCGTTTGGTCGTAAACGATCGTGGATTATAAGCCAAAACAGTATTTTTCTCACACCAAACCAGCCAGCAATAATAATCCACGATCGTTTCATCCGAAACGAACAGGCTGATTGTTTTTCACCAAGGCATCTCTTATTCATCTCGGATCAAGATGGTTCTTCCATGTTCCTGCATTCGATTAGTTTATTACATAGCGAGGCCTTATGGTCAATTGATTATGCAAAAGGTTAGCACTTGAACCAACATTAATCATTCTTCGCCTTGATAAACTTCTTGATGATGCCCATCATCTCACTTCCAGGGAATCGTCCAAGGCAGCCCCTCGCAGTGGCAACCTCGTTGAACTCACACATAGCATCACCACTGAAAGCTTTAAGTTGATCAGGCTTGCGCTCCAGTGATTCTATATCGTCAAACAAATCTTCTCCGGACTTTACTGAAGGGAGGGGGAAATCATCAAGTTGTGTGTTTATAACATTATCCTCCCCAATGGCTGCTGCATAATCTCTGAGTCTGCATATTGCAAATGGGACAGGTTCGAAGCTATGATCACCATATTCAACAGGAGTAGAATGGTCTCCGGTGACACAAAGAAAGTACTGGTAGTGTCCGGCCTTTTCAGCTTCCCAAAGAAGCCTTGCAAGCTGACCAATAGCTCGATCAACAGCTTCTAGACCCCGTACCTTTAACTTGACAGCCTTATCATGACCAGCATCATCAATGGCCTGTAGTGACATTATAAGAGATATCAGAATCACATAGTCAGTATGAGTAAAAATAACCTGAATATGCATTTTACCTTTATGTGCAGGAACCCAAAGTCATATCCATTTTCTCTTCCAGCTTTATATTCATCCCCTCCAGGCACAAAAACACGAGGTGGTGTATCCATAGGGGCAGAGAGTGCCTTGGCTATAGCTTTGGCTTTAGAAGTTAAGAGAGTACGATAATCTCCAGTTGCTCCAGGTGCTTCAAGGATATCAATCCCCAGTGAAAGCCCCAGGCCAGCTATGATCTTAGTAGGAGCAACCATGCATGGTGCAAGTCCATGCTTGGTTTCAAAGGCAGGCACCTAACAAAGCCACATGAAACTTCATTAAAGGGAAGCTTTAGAAGTATCAAGTTCCACTAGGGTAAAAGCATGTCAGATCTTAGCCAGGGCAGAAGCAGGTCAAATCCAGAGAATGCATTTGTGAAAGCTCACGAAAGTCGAAACCAATCTTTCATATTGCTACTGCAGTACCATATAGGCCTAGTACTAAATCTTTCAAACTAACCTCAATTCGGATACCACAGCCTCGCAATAGCACAACATTTGCGATGTTCTTCCCCTCAGCTGCACGCTTTGCGTTGATAGGGTGAGAAATCAGTATGCGCGTAATCTCTTTAGAAAGCTCATTGACCACAGCTGCAGTGTTTTTAGCTTCTTCTGAGTCATCCAACGGTTCGGCCTTCAGATGCAAGCGGTTGTCCTTCAAGGGATCGGTTCCAGAAATGTTCCCACTCAGCTTTGGCCCTTTGACAACCACACCACATCTGTGCTCAGTAGCATACCTGCAGAGAAGGTGTGTGAATTACAGCAGTAACTAGACATCACACATGATTAAAAGGGTGGTGAGGTTTAAGCGCTGCACCTTACTCTGGCTTCATACTCAGGAAACGACGGAAGCTTCATCCCATCCAACGCAGCACAGAGGATAGGGCCTTCCTCTTCAAAATGGCGATCTGCCCTCCTGCTGACGATAACTCCGGTGCTCTCATCCAATGTAGCAAAGTTTGACTGCATGCAAATTGTGCAGAGAATTCAGTGGGAAAAACACATTCATCAGTTTATACAAATGCTATTAGAAAACATTAAATACCATCAAGGAAAAAGAAGAAAAAAAAATATAGGGTGAAACATGCTTCTTTCCACACTATTGCCACTTAAATTCAATGGCCCAAGCAATTGCTAGGTAGAGCTAGAGCCCAAGATCCAACAAGAAAAGGTGGTCAAATTTAGTTACTGCATGCGCATTCTTGAATGATCCGAACCATTGCTGGCCTAAGATTCTAACGAGATTGAGCTCAGTCGATGGTCTGAACAATTACTGCTGGCTATACAAGTTGACAGCAGAAGGAATCAGGTTTAGCAACAGAACATGCAGAGCAAAAATACACGATGATATGAACTACCACTAACTTATACGATGAATCCAAACAAACCAAGGCTACTCGAGCTGCAATTTTGTGCTCCAAGAACGGGTTGCCGACCTTGAAGGCGATGTCGCCGGGCGCCATGGCGAGCCCCGCGCCCATGGACTCGAACGCGCCGCGGCCGCGGTAGTACACCCGTGGGTCGTACCCGAGGAGGGATAGGTGCGCCGTGTCGCTGCCGCAGGCGAGCCCCGGTTCCACGGGGTCCATGAGCCCCGTCACCCCGGCCGCCGCCACAGCGTCCAGCCGGGGCGCGCACGCCGCCTCCAGCGGCGTGCGCCCGCCCAGCGACGGAACGCTCACGTCCCCGATCCCGTCCACCAGCACGAACGCCACGCGGCTCCGCCTCGGCCCTCTCCCCTCCGCACCCGCCATCGCCGTCTCCGCAGCCGCCGCAAAGGCCCCCTCAGTTTCTGCTTTCTGCTGCTGCTTGCGAGATGCCTCTGCGGCTCTGCCGCGTGCGCGTGCTGGTTCAGCGGCGGGTCGGGCCGGCTCGAGTCTCGGACCGGCCCGGTTCGGTCGCTACAAGAACTGGACGAGCCCGAGGCCCGGCCCCCAAATCTGCAACGCTTGGCGCTCGCTCGGCTCCGCCCTCCGCCTCCCCTGCCCCTTTCCCGATCGCCGCGCCCCCCTCGCCGCCGGTGATCGCCGGGGAGCCGCCGAGGCCGGACGCCAGCGGTTCCCGCTCCCTCCTCCGTGTCTCCCTTCTTCCCGCCCGTCTCGTGTCCTCCTGCTGGGGGGTGCGGGTTCCTCTCGCCGCCGAATTTGGCATGTGACGCGGGGGCCAGTGCGACGAGGCGCAGCCGGCGGGGCCAGATGCGGCGGCGTGGGGTTGATTCGTTAACTGGATTTCGAGATTGATTTGTCGGGATTTTTTTTTCGAGGAAGCGCGTGCTGCAGGTGAGACACTTGTAAACATAATTTTCCGTGTTTTTTTCCCACTCGATTAATTCGTCAGTGCTTGTCATTATTCGATCTAATTTTTTTGGGCCGGTGGGAATCTGCTGTCGAGGTGCTGATTTGCGGAATCTTTGTAATGACCCTAACACTTTTGTCCATTTTTTTGGTTAGGAATGTGATCTCTATTCTGAAATGTTTTTCATGTTATTGTGTACAAGCGCATGTTTGCCCAATGTGGTAGCATTTGTTTGTGACGGTGGATTACTAGTTAGTAATGTGTGCAGCATTGTTTCCTTTTAAGTTTTAGAATATAATTTGTTTTGAATTCGGGACCCTCCTTAGTGTATGGGTAATATCACAACTTGCGGTACCAATGCTATGGCAGATTTGTGCTGTTTGATATGTGGTAATACAGATGCTGGAGTTTATAATGTGGTGGTTGAACAGCCATAGTTTCAGCAGTTGTTTAGGTACTTTGGTGGTTTCACTTTCAAGGCTTCAAGAGATTGAATTGAAGGGCCTCATAGTATGCATTCAAAATAAGCATTTATAATCACTGGGTCACAAGTGGGCCCAGAGTACAGGACTTCTTTTCTGGTTCGGGTCACATATTTCCTTATGATGTTGAGGAACTGCTGTATTCTGGATTGTCAAGCTGTAGCATATGTGTGCAGCTATGCTTGACTGCCTGTTATTTGAGTTTTGGGGTTAGGTTACATTCAAATTTGCATGGAATATTTTCATTTTGCAATTTGTGTGCACATGATTATCAATTTGTGTTGCAGCTGCGTGGAGTTTATGTTGATGGTTGCTCGTGAATTGTGACAAAATGCTAGAAATAATATTGCCACATGGTCTCCTCAAAACCTCACAGTAGGGTATCATTGGGATCAATCATTAAAACCTTAATGGGCAGAGATAATTATGTTCGTGCAGGCTGTTCTTTAGTGTTTCCCCTCCCCCTATATGGTATTATTAGGCCATATGATTTTTTCTATCATAATGTATGTTTGTTTCCACAGAACATAAGGTCCTATTTGTTTTGGTTTTAGATGCATCTGCTTTCAATCGTCAAAATGAGAGGACACTCTCAAAATAGAAAAAAAAGAGATGCAATTTACTTTGGCTGTAATAATAAAGCCATATGGATAGAGATTTTTGGTTGACATTTTAGCAATTGCATGTTCGCAACGAACTTTGGTGGCTATGTCATTTTCATTTTGACAATAATGTGCTCCCCTATGTCACTTAGATCCTACTACTATAGATGTTTTGATTATATGTCAGTTCTGCCATGTAACGCATGTGACTGCATTGTAGGTTGCATTTCCAAAATGGTTTGCATGGTGGGGCATTTTAAAATGTCTTCTGTGCTGAAGCTTGTAATGATGGAAAATCACACAGCACCAGGTAAAGTATAGTTAATATTTTAGCCTATTTTGACTTTCCATTTAGCTTGTGAATTTCATGGACAATACTTTAATAGAGGCTTTGAGACCTGTGTCCATAGTAAAATAAAGAAAAAATTATATTGCACAGTTAGCATGGAAATTTTATTTAGCATTTATGAAGTGTACAATTCCAATGTACTTGCATGATTTGATTGGATTTGTGCGTCCATTAATAAAATTGATAAATTCAGATAGAATGGTGCACCATATCTTTTATTTTACTAGAATGTCGTGCAACTTCTAGATATATCGTTTTTTCTTATTTGTAACTTGGATATGTAGCAAAAAAAATCAGTATTACTAGATCTTTGCAAAGAGAAGGGGAGAATGATAAACTCTAGAAAAAATAATCAATATAAGGAACCTTTGCAAATGAAATATTATTTATATATACGAAACCTTCTATTGATTGAAAAGACAGTTTAATCTGTTACTGGATTTCATTATATTTCCGCCTCAGTGCAGGGATGCACTTTTTCAGTGTCATGTTTATTTTATGTTCTGGAGTAGAAATGTCATCTGTAGGCCCATAAATATTTTTACTGCATTCAGGTTTCTGGATTTGTTTTTACAGAATGTTGATTGACAATGTGGCCTGTATAGTGCAAAACAATGTTCTTATTAATCAACTTTAAAAACATATATAATTATTAATCATATGCATGCAAAGCAAAAAAATAAATAAATGTTTGTGCTGTTTTTTGGTCACATGTGCATGGCTAGCTTATGGTTGACCATTGATCATTTGATTGTTATCCATATTTTATTCCTTGAGTTTCTTTTTGTCTCTCTCGAGTGAACAAAACATAGGGACTGGTACCGAGATGATTCAATCCATGCATGTTGGCCGTTTGAGCGTGAAAAGAATTTGCTCTGTCACTTTTGGCAGATGACGTGATCCGTGAGATGACTGCTGCACAGGTCCTACAAAAGCAACTGTTTGATGCACACGAACCAAATTTACTAGATGAAAATGGTAAGCTCCACTTGCTGAACCATATATTTCAGTTACTTTCTCTAATATCTACTCTCTAGTACTACCGGTTGAATGTACCTGGTGGAACAGGTAGACATTTTAGTGCTTCCAGCTTCTGCCTCATATCATATGTGTTTATTTGTTAGCTTGAGATTTCACTGCCTCATGTGTTTATTTTACCTTCAATGTATACTATTGTGTTTTACTCTGTATTTGTGACACCTGTTTCTGTTATACCAGATAGCTGTAACCTGTAGCTTAAACTTACATGTTGATGTCAACCTCAGTTTAGCTTTTTAACTTTTCCAATAACTTTGTGCAGATATGCATATATTTGGATCAAAACCGATGGCCGACCCATTGGACTTGGTAACTTTGATGAATCTACCTGTATGATTTCCCTTTTTGCCTATGGCAGATCCACTGGATCAAAATCTTATCTTTTATTGAAGGTCTGCTGTAGTACTTGCAAGAAGCCAGTCAAAGCCAGCCAATATGCAGTTCATACAGGTGCTGTTAACATTTTTGCTATTACATTATTTAGGTGTAAGTACTTCTGTTCAATCTGCTCAGTTTTAGTTGTTAAAACACAGGTTTAGTTTTGTTATGTTTGTATAATTCATCACTAATCTTGCCGGGAACTAGGCTATGAACATTTAATCCACAAATTCAAATTCATAATGTATCATGAATTCATACTTTCCAGCACATAAACTTATATTTTGCAATTTGTATGTGAGAAAAGCCCCAATCTGTTGCTATTTACATCAGTTAGCTTAATCAATGACTAGTGTAATTTGCTTACTGTTCCATACACTTGCTTAGAAAAGCTGGTGGCATTGCCATTGCAAGCATCAACTGCTCAACTGACCAATATCTTAATCAAAATGTGATGAATAGTCAAATCCCTTATTTAATCTTTTTAAAATACAAACTTTTGTGTTAATTGGTTTATTACTAGCACATTGTAAGATTAATGCTATCCTAGAACACGTGAAGCCAACCTTTGGAAAATTTTACGATGAGTATGCATCTTTCGTGAAAATGGTATTTAGTATTTTTTGGCTTTTTCATTGAAACTTTGTTTATTGTGCAGAGCAATGTAGCTCAGGGAAGGTAAACACAAATGATTCAGTGGGTGTAGATCATACCAGTCCTACAAAGCCCCTGAAGAAGGGCAGAAAAATAAAGTTGATAAGTAATGGAAGTATCCTATTGACTATTGTTTATGAGGCAGCCTGTTTGTTCTTGTTTACTGCTTACCTGCTGCTATTTGTGTTCCACATGGAATACTCACATTAAAATTTCTTTTTGTTAATTGGACTCTAAATGTTTGTGGATCTTCGAATGTTTGCTGCCTTGACATCTGATATAGATCAAAAAGTGCACATAAAAGTGAAAGCAAGATCTCAACCTGAAAGCAAGAACGTTGCCAATAGTTTCGAGTTGGACAATGGGCATGCCACTAAAGTACAACCTATAGATTCCACAGGTGATCAAAGTTTGTGCTGCTTTCTGTCTAAATATTGTTATCAATCTGGTGTTTGAAGGGCGGGCCTGGTGCAAGCGGTAGTCTTACCGCCTGTGACCGGAAGGTCCCAGGTTCGAGTCACGGTCTCCTCGCATTGCACAGGCGAGGGTAAGGCTTGCCACTGACACCCTTCCCCAGACCCCGCACATAGCGGGAGCTCTCTGCACTGGGTACGCCCTTTTTAATCTGGTGTCATTTAATCCTTCTTTCTTGCTGACTTTCTCTAGGTTATTTGACCTGTGTATCTAGTGTTTACACGATATTCATTTGCATGTAAAGATAAAGACCAATGTCATATTTCCAGGGATAATACATAGGAAACTAATGCATTGAGGATATGTTTCAGCTGATAACAGTATATCTTACTATTGGGTTTTATTTTGTTATGGTAGTTTTTATTTACATGCTTCTTTGGTTTTATTTACTCTCAAAATCTGTTGATAGTTCAGCTACTATCAATGTGCCTAAAAATCACCTCAGAGGTATTGATTGCTTCTCTGGTGTCCTCTGCTTCCTCATAGAGATTGTCAAGATGCATGTTATTTATTATCCCGTGCTTGTGTTTTTCCATGGTCGGACAAAGTAGGCATGTTATGGTCTGCTTCCTCCTTTCTTGAATTAAAGCTAAGCTAAGCAATTTTTAGAGGTACAGATAGACAATGTTCTAATCATTTTAGTGACATGGGCTCCAATATCAGCCTATCCAACAAACTTTGTTTTTTTTTTTTCTTTCCACCTAATTTATTTATTTACTTTTTGTGTGTGTGTGTGTGTGGGGGGGGGTTCTTTAAATATCATGTCCACTTACAAGTTTTTTTTGTTTGGCTCAATTGAACTTGAAGTGAAAGGGTATTTTGAAATGTTTTCTTTAAGTGAGGATTAAAGGTTCTCTGATATATTGCATGCTCAGTAACAAGAAAAAAGAACAAAATAAATGGTGTTCTTAGAAAATTGTTTGTTTTTGCTTACTGAGTCAAGGGTTAATTTTTACACCTAGTTTGACTGTGATGAAACCTTTCCTGCATATTTCTAGTATTCCATACCAGTTGATGGGAGTAATGTCAGTAACCATAGAATGTGAAGGGAGGAGCTTTTCCCAGAAAATTACTTTTCCCTATCCAATTAAGATTTAATGTTTAAAGTCGGTCCATAATGAGACCTTCATTGCATAGCTATGCAGCATTAATCAGGAGGCTTACCTTCACTCCTTGAGTGTTCTCCTTTTTCTACCTGAGATTCTAATTTGGATGTTCATCCAATTTCCCAAATGTTGCATTCACTTGAATAATATATCTTGTTCAAACCTCTGACCATATAGTGTTTTGATTTTCTCATCTAATTTATTTCAGATGCGCCAGTTCCTCTTGCAACAAAAATGTATCATTCACAGGGCAACTACCGTCTTCGAATGGAGCTTGGCCAGCTTTATCGCGAATCATGTGTGCAGCATTTGAGCGGCCACACAACTCCAAACGTGTCACATGAGAATGGATTGATGGCGTCACGGTTTTCTCCATGCGGCAACTCAGCATTACCTGCTTCTCAGAAGAGCCTTGTTCCTCAAACAAAGGTTTGATGCCACCCTCTGAGCACTGGCAGGATAGTTTTTCATGTTCTCTTACCAATGATGCATTCTGCTATGGTGCTTCTCATCAGCCTCTTGTGAGCACATCTGAGTCGTGCTCAGGAATCCCTCAGCAATTAGCAGCAAGCGGGCCTAACCATTCACAAGGAATCAAAACTGAGAGAGCAAGTACACAAGCATCTGCAATTAAAAATGAAGGTTCACGATCCAGAGGCAATAAAGCTACTGTTCCCCACTCGAGAAACAAAGGTTGGAAATGATCTTTTAAATCTTCTGCTAAATGTAGTATGTGACTTCATTGATTAAAAATTGTTAAGTGATTATTCAGTTGTGTTTGTTATCTCTAACTGGGGCAGGGCACTTAATTAAAGGTAAAGAATATCCCAGTGAAACTATATTAGCTATATATCAACTGAAAGTTCAGAATACAGCTCTATGAGAAGAAAATTTACAGCTCACACTTTGGTTCTGTTCTAAGCTAAGTATATTATAGTTTTCAGCTCTTCAAGAGTCAGATTTACCCTGTAGTTACATGGCTTTAGGCCTGCAAAACTGTTAGCTCATCTTTTTTAGTTTACTGAAAGGCTCCTGCACCACTCTGATGCCTGGAAACCTTGTAATGTAAAAAGGATGTATTGGATTATTACCTTGCTAGTAACTATATATGCCATTTACCCCTAAAAAAAACTATATATGCCATTTGTTCTCTAGGCAGCAAGAAGACGCAGCAGCAACCTAATGGACGTGTTCATGTGATCAAGTCCTCAGTAGAGTAGCCCATTGATAGGTATGTGTCCCCTATTGGCTTTACTCACTTGAACTTAAATCCAGGCGAACATTTCACCGCTCGACACAGTGATCTTACGCCGATTGGTTTCTCAGGTAATTTATTCGTCAAGTGGAAGTGTCTCCACTGGTGAACAGTCTCTTCTTTTCTCCTTTCCTAATGAAATTGGTTATTGTCAGGATGGTTCTGATTTGGACCGTCCCGATTCGAGGTTGTTTTGGTAAGTCAGGATATCTGAAATTCACAGCAATATATGTTATACCATCGCACGTAGCTAAGCTCTTAGTTAACATGGTTTCATCTGTTTTCGGTCAGGTTCGTCGGTCGGCTATTGGTACAAGAAGCTAACAGCACTAGTTGTAGCACTGATGATGAAGTTACCTGTAAATACGGCCGCAAAGGCCTTCGCTTCTTCCTGCCCCCTCCTGCTGCGGAAAGTTGTGAACCTAATGAACATTTTGAATATGCCCCTCATCTTTTGGGCATCGAGTTTTAGTTGACTCTCTCATGTTTGTGTTTGATTCTTGCCCTAAGCTTAGCTTTCTTTCCGGTAATTGAACCCTCGGCTATGGCTGCCGGTGGATGAGGCTTTTGTTTGGGGGTATTCCGAAAACTCACCTTGCCGGAAAGCTTGTCTCTGTTGTTGGGTGTTGCGGCCGTGGATGTGGTTGTTGTCCAGGTTGAGGGCGATTGCGCGGCAGAGTGATTTCAGCTTCGCTCCTGTGAAGTCTGCTCCGGAGCCATGGCACTGAGACAGTTTAGATTCTAAATTTTTTCACTCTCTCTCCATCATATCAAATCTTTGGACACATGCATAGAGTATTGATTGTAGATAAAAAAAATAACTAATTACACAGTTTGATTGTAAATTACGATACGAATCTTTTGAGTCTAGTTAGACCATGATTGGACAATAATTATCAAATACAAACGAAAGTGGCTACGGTGTTGAATACTGATTCCTAACCGTGAACTAAACAAGGCCTAATTTTTTGGGGGGCAATGTTTTGCTGTCCTTTCACCCTTTGGTGGCACAAATGCTCAACGGTATCAGCTAGAGTTAGGGCCTGTTTAGATTCAAAAATTTTTTGTCCCATCTCATTATCAAATGCTAGAGTTAGACCTAATTAAATTAGATACTAATTATCAAATACAAACGAAATGCTACAGTGAGTCAAAATCCAAAAAATTTTGGATGCCTTAAAAAATCGCGAGTTCTATCAAATCTGCCCTTTTTTTTTAGAATCCTCTAGCACCAAACGACGAGGGCGTGTTTGGTTCGTTACCCAACCACGCCATAGTCTGCCACACAACTGACGCTGCAGATTTGTTGAGCGTTTGATTCGTTGCCGTAGTTAAGGCGCGTCGCATCTCGCCAACGTCCATACAAGTCATTTTCGACGCCAAACTTCGTCAACTATCTGGTGAGCGATTCGTTTGCCGAACATTTGGCGTGCCTGCGACCTCGGCGCGGTATCTGTAGGCGCTGTCCAAACAGACACTTACAAATGGTATTCGTTAGATCAGTCATACTCTACTCACCATAGCTTGTAGCAGCCGGGCCTATTCTTCTAACCATGACATTTTGAAGTTCCATGCTCATATAACAACATGAAGCATCGCATTTCGTTAAATGCAAATAAAGATGCCAAAAGGTATGAAAAGAAGAACATCTCCATCATAGGCCAAAGCTGGCGAGTTTGCGACATGAAAACAGGGCCTCTTGTTCGTCGATCGAATCAGAGTTGTTGCTGCGAGACAATGTTCATATGGCCGCTTCAAAATATCATCAATCCGCAGATTGAAACTACCGAATCGGAAATGTCTGCCTTGACGCTGTTATTACAGCACTAGCCATTTCACCTATCTAGCTAATTTCGTACTAAACAACTGAGGAGACCATCGAATGAGAGGTGCAATCGCCGCGAGGCAGAAAGTCCATCATCCATGGATCAGCATCAGTAGATGGCGGCGATGTCGGCCCTGATCATCTCCAGGACCTCGGGCGGCGCGGCGGCGGCGGTGACCGTGAGCACGGCGGCGCCGGCGCCGTGGCCGTGGCGCCCCACCGTGGCCACCAGGACCTCGACCCCACGGCGGTGGAACGCCTCCAGCGCCCGCGCCAGCGCGCCGGGGCTCCGCGCCGGCAGCCGCGCGCAGAAGCACACCGCGCCGACGGCCACGGACACCTCGGGCTGCCGCCCGGCACCAGAGGCGGCGCCGGCGCCGACGGGGCCGCGCACCGCGCGATACGTCTCCAGCACGGCCGCCGTGTCCTCCAGCATCTTCACCCGCGCCGCCGCCGCCTCCACGATCTCCTCCTTGCTCGCCGGCTGCGCGCGCGCCGTCGACGATTGCCAGGAAACGACGTCGGTCAAACAAAACGCCCAGGCGGTGATTAAACAAAAAAGAGCTCATCTTGCGGCTCGACGCGCCGGCGCCGGCGTAGCCAAGAAGCAGGGTCGTCGAGGGCAGGGGACGGACTCACCCGGTCGGTGGGGAGGTTGGGGAGCATCGCGCCCAGCTCAGCGTAGAGGGAGGACACGGTGCGCCGGTTCGGCCGCGCCCTCGGCCGCTGCTCGCCAGCCGACGCCGACGGCCCCGCGGTGGCCAGGGACAGGTCCCCCGCGGTGGCCAGGGACAGGTCGAGCGGAAGCCATCCTCCTCCTTGTCCATCCATGGCGGAACGACGGGTGGGTGTCTGTACGTGCGTCTCCTCCCCTCCCCCTCCTCTGGCGCGCGCTGCGGCCTGCGGGGTTTTCTGCTTGTGCAAGAGAGGGAGCGCGTCGGTTTGATCTTGTCTCGAGTCTTGAGGAGAAGAGAAGTGGAGAAAAGAAGCGGGGCCTTGTTCAGATCACCTTCAAATTCCTAAATTTTTTCAATTTTTTTTCATCACATCAATTTTTGAATGCATGTATAGAGCATTAAATATAGATAAAAAAATAACTAATTACACAGAGGAGAAATCACGAGAATCTTTTGAGGTTAGTCCAATCAAATAAAGTTTGTCAAATCAAGCGGGTCCCAGGGTCGTGGTGCAATCTATCCGAGGCCCCGGGTCGTGGTGGTGGCGTGACATGGCGGCCATGCCAGTGTCAGGTGTGCAGTGGCCACGTGACCAAAGTGCTGCAGCGGGCTTTGGGGGTGGTGGTGGTTAGCCAGGAATGGAAGCTGCAGCTGGGCTGTTGGGAGGCAGCTGCAGAGGGGGGAGACCGGACGGACGAGCCGCCTGCTTTGGGAAGCTGGTCAAGCGCGCCGCTCCGGTAGGTCTTCACAACGGGACAAAACCATCTATGCAAAGGCTGCTTTCCACCTTGTCTTATTATTACAGAGATTAGTAGGAGGCCTAACGTTACACACTGTTGCATTCTGTGAAATCGTGGGCATACAAATTCGTGTCAAGGCTTGGACCCTTAGAGGACACAGAGATGTCCTTACATAAGTATTTACGGATTTCAAATGGGAAAGGAGGCCAGAGAAGAATTGGCGCATTTGAAATCGGGCAAGAATGAGACTGTCTTGACGTAAGTTCGCTCTAGCATATATGTTAGCATCCAGTGATTGATCTTTGGTGGTTTTGGTGAAGATGTGTAACCAGAGACAAAAGGATTTCTTTTTTGAGCTGAGCTTTGTCAGGATAAGGAAGTGAAGCATTTTTTTTTTTTTTTGCTTCCGTTCCATGAGCGGCTTCACCAATGAAGATAAAACTGTTTAAAAAAACGTTTGATAAAACATCTTCTGCTGAAAGAGATTAGTATTTTGAGCTTCACCGGGCTTCTTGTACATGTGAGAAAAGCTAAACAGCATCTTTTAGGGAGAAGTTGTTTCAAAAAGATTGTTTAGTAGGAGAAGCTGAAAAATAGCTTTTACGAAGCTGTTCCATAAGCTGTACCAAATATGTCCTAAGATAGCGTTTGGTTGGAAGTCAAGGTGAAATGGGATGATCCTGTCTCTGCTTTGTGGAACGGGACAACTCCATTTTGCATTTGGTTGAAGAGGGATAGGAGAGGGATGGGGCGAACCATGAGCTGAGCTATGTGCTGCTGACATGGAAAGTAGAAGCTGCCTTTGCCTATTATTATATTTTAATATTTTAGCATCTCGAAAGGTTCTTTTTTTTCAAACCACATCTCCGGCGGTTATTTTTCCGAATCATAGTGTAGATATAAACTATATATACGCATACTCACTCTTATGAATATATACACACCATACTCTTTAGAACACCTCCGAAAACATTGAGGTGACAAATCTCAAAATTAATTTCGTAGATGCCTCGTTGTTTATGAGAATGTCGTCTATCATTACAAGAACAACATTGTCAAATCCTTGATGAAGTCATCGTAAACGTCTTGCTGTCGAAGGGCACATTAGAATAATACCATTAAATCCCAATAATAAATCCAAGAAAATGCAAATACTATAGGATCCTCTTTACTTAAAAATAAACTACCAAATTGGAGTTAAGGTTTCTTCTTCTTACTTTTAACATATGCTTATTTCCATCATTTTAATGTTGATCACCAATATATGCCCTAACCCCTCCACCCCCGAAATAGAGGAAAAGATGGACCTTACCCTAGTGCCTCTCATTCACCCAACTAACATATTGGTGATCTGTTTTCTTTAATAAATCTGAAAAATAATATTGGTGCGCCCTGCAGGTACAACTTTATTGGAAGAGTTGCATTGATGATTTGTCGGAAATGCTATTAGGAGTGTTTTTTATTGTTTTTTGCTAGGTGGAAAGTAGAAGCTGACCTTTTAGTGTAACCGATTGAAAAACTGTTTTTTTAGTTTGAGGGACAATGTCCTGGTCCATATGCATCAAAACAGGATATTAGGTCAATCTCAGTAAAGAGTTTTATAGCGTTGTTTCTAAGACTACCATATCATATAGAATGGAAACATGGATGAAACACCTGCTTAATGGAAAGTTTCATTATATTAGGAGTGGTTTTTATTGTTTTTTTGCTAGGTGGAAAGTAGAAGCTGACCTTTCAGTCATCAAAAACTCTTACTCCCTTGAAAATAGGTGTTTTTTTAGTTTGAGGAGTCAATGCCCTTTCAAGTCCATATGCAATATATATAAGAAAGTTTAATATTTATAATAATTTCTAAGACTACCATACCATAGATCATGGAAACATTTTCATAAAAAACTTATTTGAAAATGGAAAGTTTCATTATATTTCTAAAGGTTACATAGACATTTAAAAAAACTTTTTGATGATGCATCCCATAAAACTAGGATGGAGAGAGAGTATACGGCAGCTTATTATGTATAAGCAAAACTTTGTCACATCATCAAAAATCCTCTAGATAGGTGTCGTTGCTTGCTTTAACGAGAGTCAAACGCCCCTCAAGTTTTTTTTCAAATATATATAAGAAAATATTAATATTTATAATAATTCATAATTAGTATCGTTAGATAGATCATTGAATCTATTTTCATAATAAACTTATTTGAAAATACAAATGTTGCTAATATTTTTCTAAAGCTAGTCAAACTTACCCATCATAAAAAACGCTCCGGCTGCGCCCCTGCTCCCTCTGGTGCGCGCCCTTGACCGGTATCTCTCTCATTCTTCGTTTCTCTACTTTTGCGTCCGCCATGGTTGGGGAGAGCAGAGGTCCGAGTTGCCACGCCACTACACTTCTTGTGCCTCGCTGCGCCTCCTCGCCGCCGCCGGGGTCTAATCGCTTGCCACCGCGGCTGGCTGGCCGGCCAAGCTAGCAGCAGTCGCGCAGGTGAGCAGGCGTCGGCCACCGCGTGTGCCCAGGCGGCCAGGAGAGGGGGCTGTCGCTGTCCGGGCCTAGGCCAAGCGCAGGCACAGCTAGCCGCGCCCCCATCCTCGGCCGCCGGCTGGCCGGAACTAGCCATTCCCCCGCTCTGCGCTGCGTCGTACGGAAGAAGAAGAAGGGTGAAAAACACATGTTTCAAGCGTATATTTCAAGTGTTTCATAGATATGGTGGAAGTGTTTTATATGGATGTTGTAAAAGTAAATCGGGATGTTGTATATGGTGCAATGGTTGCACACGTATGTTGCAACCTTCTTTTCCAATGTTTCATCTGTTTTTACAAGTACGTGGTATGTTTCACACATATGTTGCAAGTGTTTTATATGGATGTTGCATATGTTTACAATGGTTACAAGTTTTTTCAGGTGTTTTTGCAAGTGTTTTAGACGTATGTTTCAAGTGTTTTATTTGTCTTCAGATGTACGTTGCAAGTGTTGTATCTGGATGATTCAAAAGTAGATAGGGCGTTGCATCTCCCTCCTCGCCTTCTACTACCTCGCCTCAATGTCTCTTCGTCCTCCCGGCGCCTGGCTGGGCATCTGATACGACGCCACGGCCGGGGCACACCACGGGTCCTTCCGAACCAGAGGCACAGGCGGGCGCCACCCCCCTCCTCCACTTCTCGATGCTGGTGACGTTGGGCGATCGCGGGCCTCCACATGGAGCACGCGAAACGGAGTGCAGGCACATATGTGCGGCGGACGTCCATACGGACCGGACGTTCCGGGCGCTAGCACTGCTGAACCAGGAATCACCGGCAGCGGCACCTCCGGCTCCGGACCGCTTGGATTGTGGGACGTGTGGTGGTTCAATGGGCTTCACTGGACCCAAGGGAAATTGGTAAATATGGGCCAGAAACACACTGCAGCCCAACTGACTAGCAGGTCTGTAAGGAAACAAGAAGCGACGCAGATGCGGCCATGCCTGATGCCTGTCGCAGTGTGCTCTCGCACTCGACTCGACGCTCCCTCGCCTCCGTTTCGTAGCCTCGTAGGGATGGGATGGGCCGACCGGGGTCCTGCCTTTAGATCCGGTCCTGTCCTGTCACTGTGATCTCAAGGTTAATTTTAGGGATCATGTATGGATCGATTTATTTCACCTAAAATCATAATTTTATTAGTTCCATAGATAGTGTGAGTTGACCTAAATATTTTTCTACTATCATTGGACATGAATATATACTATCAATACTTATAGAAAAGATGACATACAAGTTTGAAAAATATTGTGGCAACACATTAAGATTGTTAGCAATGCATCAAATTAAATAAGTCTGTAAGTGAGCTATGATGTATGGGACATTAGCAATGCTTATGCAGTAACACATTAAGGGCCTGTTTAGTTCCCAAATTTTTTTGCGCAGTATCCATCATATCGAATCTTGCGGCACATGTATGTAGTACTAAATATAGACAAAAAAAAACTAATTGCATAGTTGGGTGAGAAATCGCGAGACGAAAATTTTAAACCTAATTAGTCCATAATTAGACACTAATTACCAAATACAAACGAAAGTGCTACAATAGCCAAAACCTAAAAATTTTTGTATCTAAACGCACCCTAAGATTGTTAGCAAGGCATTGAATGGTTCCTCTGCCCTTCACCCCACCGCCCACAACCGAGTGTTGTCACCCCCTCACCCCTTTGTTTCGCCGCCGCTAGCTCATGTAGGTGCCAGGAAGGTAGCGGCGGGGCTATCTTGTCTCCATCTGGACCATTGTGCCCGGATCTGGGTTGCAAGGTCGTCGCGCCCAGGCGTGATCATGCATGTCGGCTTTGATCTCTTTGCTAGTTTGTCCAAAAACTATATTTCATTATATAAGCGCGATATCCTTTGCCACTCTTCACTGCAAACTTTGCTTCCAGCAGATTCGCGCTGGCTCAGCAATCTATTTGTGATTCGAATGTCTAAGCTCCTTGTGGTGTATGACCTTAACAATTTGCTTGCGGCAAATTGTTATCTAGTACTAGTAGCCAGGCAAAATAAATGGAAAAGGCATATGCAAAAAGCCTAGAGGAAGAAGGAAGCAGATGATGAGTGGGATCCGCTCGCAGTGAGAGAGGGAGAGAGTTGAGTGGGGTGAACTGTGAATGACATGTGGGGTCCGCTAGTAAGTGTTTCCAAAAGCAACGGCTGTTCCACTAAACGGCTTTCAACTTTTTCACAGCTCACATCTCACAGCAACTTTTTCACAACCCATAGCTCACATCTACTTTTCCAAAAATCACAGCTCAACCAAACAGGACTGAGTTTGATTGCCTGACGGTTTGCACAGCCATCAACACTACTAAAAAAATGGTTTGTAGCGATGGTTCAATTTTTTTTGTAGAGGCGACTGGGGATGGAGCCGCCTCTACAGTGGGCGTGCTCGAGACCTACGAGACCAGCCGCCCCTACAAATGGTACAGCAGAGGCGGTTGGTGATACGAGCCGCCCCTACAAATGGGTCGATATGTAGGGGCGGCTCACTCACCAGCCGCTCCCGGTGTTGCGATTTATAGGGGCGGCTCAATCATCAGCTGCCCCTACAAATGCACGTACAAAAGGCCGCAGCTCTGTTCTTTCTCCACGGGTCACTCACTCTTACCCGAGAAAAAAAGCTTAGGAGACCTTGGGCACCTCCCAAAAATTGCTCTACTAAGGGAGAATGTTTTGGTCTCAAATCTTTTGGTATAGAGGTTGTAGAAGGTAAGAAAATGCTATTCCACATTTTTTTTTGATGTTTTAATGGTTGGTTAGTGAGTAATTTGAGTTTTGTTTTTCTCTCTCTTCTATGATGCTTGAGCTACTTATGAAGCAAATTAGACCCAAGTTTTGAATGTACTTGGACAAATGAAGTAGGGGAACAAGATCGTCCCCTTATAGGGTAAATTAGACACAAGCCGCCTATAAATCAATTTGTACGGGCGGCTTGGGAACCGTCCCTATAAACCTTTGATTTGTAGAGACTAGCAAAACCGCCTCTACAAACCATCGTCAACCGCCCCTATAAATGCTTACTGTAGTAGTGCAAGTAAGTGTAAGTGAAAGTGCTTCTAAAGGGCGATGAGAACCAATCCAGGTCTGATTTGCTTCCTTGACGAAGAGAAATCAGTGTTTATTGATGAGCTTAGAGAGGTTGATGTTAGAAATTTAATAATCTAATGTATATTTTAATATAAAAAATACTAATAGATTTGTGACAACATGTATGTGTGCGTGTGTTCTATTCACAGAAGCATAAATGATGAACATACTCATCATAACAAATATAGTGCTGAAAACACCAAATAATGTGAGTACAACAGTATACCTAGGGACGCGACAAGGGCTGAAGGCAATGGTGGCGCTATTTGTCGACGTTAGGTGAAGTAGTGGATCACAGGCGATGTAGGAAGAGGTTCACAATGCAGTCTGGCAAACGTCCACCGGCAAGTAGACAAAGTTGTTGTTCACTTGATGCCGCTTGGAAGAAGACGTCGCGGAGGTACTGGATGCCAGGAACAGGAACGCGCTGTGCGCTCTTCAAAAAAATATGATTGTCTGCACATCCGAGCAGGTGCCTGCTCTTGCAACGCCTGTGAGCCCAAGGGCTGGAATAAGGATAACTAGGAAGATCAGAGAAGAGAGGGGTGTGGTTTCTGGTGTTCTAGCGTACACGCGAGACACCGTGGAGTTATTGGGACCGAAGAGCGACGGAATCACCTCCCGCTAACTCCTCACTTGATGCCTTTATCAAACAGCCCAAGTAGCAAAACAAACCATCATGTTGTGGCACCGCCCGAGTCTGAGCCCGTGCACGCCGCAGCTAGGTGGCAGTGGCACGTGAATTCTGGAGAAATCTGGATGGTTTAGAGGAATACTGGAAGGAATTTGTGAGAGAAAAACATTGTTCCGGATAAAAAAATAAGCGGATCAAATCAAATTTAAGGACACGCTAACGGAGCTATATCGTGGAGGTTGATGCAACCCCTGCTGTATTTGATATATAATATAGTAATGCTCCACGTTTCTTGCCAAAAAGTAAAAATACAGTGAGCCTGTTCGTTGGTTAGTTTCTGAACTGATAAGTCCGGCTGATGTTGATATGCTGTGAGAGAAAAATATTGTTGGTTGACTGATAAGCCCTAACTAAAATCAACGAGCGAACGGACTGAATACACCCCGATAACATGCATGAGTAGTGTTCACTTAAGACAGAAGCGAGATGCATGCCCGATAATTCGAGTAAAGTAGAAGGAAATTAAAATACAGAAGCACCAGCCTGATTATTATTGTATCAAATCCCAGGCATTGTGCCACACAGATTGGAAGTCCACTCACTGAAAACCAAAAGAAAAAAAAGGAAGGTATTTTGACTTCCTTCCTTCCTGTCCACTCCTCAGTCCTCACTGCTCCATGTTGGATTCCTCTTCAAGCTCAAGGAAACGGCATCGGTGGTTGAGCCGCTGGTACCATTGTTGGGGTCGGGCGATCCCTTTGATGTGCGGCCCAGCCGAAGATGAATATCACTGGCCAGAAGAAAGCCAGGCAACACACTACCACTGCCAACATGGTGCATACTAAAGTCCAAAGTGGCCCCTTTCTAACCCAAAACGCTCTGACAAGAAAAGCCGCTTTAAACCAGAATTCTGCCGTGCTGTACGCAACTACAAGAGGGCCAACGACGCATATCGTAGTGGCTGTCGCAGGAGCGACAGGAGATAGCACCGTGTACATGCCCAGCGCGAAGGCAGCGGCCAAAGATGTGATCGAAGCCTGCATGAAATATATGGATGCGTCGATGTGCTTGGTGCGGCTCTCCAGATGAACCATAGGAGCCAACACGAACGCAAGGAATGCTTACCTCCCGGCAAGTGTTGGCGAGCCTCCGTCAGTGTGGTCATCAGCTCTATAGCCACCTGGCAGCGCAAAAGTTGCCCCAAACGTCACAGTTACTATGAGAACCGAACCAACAGATAGGACTTGAGTAGAATCTTTCAGCATCTCGAGTTCTCTGATTTCATTTTCTGATTTTCTGTGAGCATTTTCAAAATCATCTCGACGAGAAACACCGCTGCTGCGCGTTGGCCATATGTAGTGAATACCGTATTAGGCTGTCCGAGTTCTGCAAAGGCATAAATGATCCACAAAGCTGCTTATATATCACCATTGAAATAATTATTTTCAGGTATGTAATGATGCCTAGCGAATCTAAAGCTATCAGCCGTGAAAAAACTATTATGATCTATATGTTGTGCAAAAACTGTAAGCTGTTTGGTTGAAACAAATAAGAAACTTACCCCCTCTCTCTATCTCCCTTAAAATAGCTATGAAACAACTTTCTATTTCCACCTATTTCGAAAAACAAAAAGCTAAAAGTCAAAAGCATGGTCCAAGGTGCTTCTAAAACTGTACTACACAAAAGCAATTGCTTTTAAAGGTTTCACCTTTTTAATTGTCTTTTGAAAAAGCAGAAGATTAACCAAACATAATATGATTATTGACTAAAGACTTCTTGTCGGGCCTCCACGTTAATTTACACAAAACATGCTAAAAGGAGATAAAAACAAAAACTCTTACAAAAACAAAACAAAAAAATATTTGGCTATTGATTTCATAGGCCCTAACTATTATCGACAAAATGGCCATTGGATTTTCCCCAAAAATTTACCTTCTATTGCATTATGAAAAACAACCTAGCACCTAGATCTAGAAATTAATTTATTCACATATGCCATAGTAAATATTAACAGAAATTATTCCCTAAATATTCACCTTAGTAGTTTATGCTGCAATGGAAGATAATTTAAAGGGGCCTCTAAATCTACATCTAAATTATCAACGTTGCCTTCCTTCCACACATTGTCCCCGCTGTCCCATACCACCCACAACGTTGCCCATGCTCTCCTCCCCTTCCCGGTGCATCCTCCCTTCCCTGGTGAGCTTCCTCCGTGGTGGCTCCTCCCCTCTTGCCTTTTGCCTCCTCCCCTGCGTTCCTCCTCCTCCCTGCCCTCCAGTACTGTTTTGTTTTGTTTTGTTCTGTTTTGTCATGTGTTATCCTCGCCCTCCTCCGACACGGCCTCCTCCCCTCGGCATGGTATGCTAATCCCTTTGCCCTTTTTGCTTCAGTAGGAAACCCTAGTTGTAAGAGTACATGCGTGTGTTGAGTTGGATGCTTGATTATGTTGATAATGCAGATGATTTTAGTATGTTTATTCAATGTGATTATGTTGATAATGCTACTGTAGATGGTCTTTACCGATGATGAAGATGATTTACTTGAGCAATGGTGCAAGGAAGAGGAATCAAATGATGATGATTTGGTTGTGGTCGTGTTCGTTCATGCCAATGTTGAAGAAAGGGGCCGCATGAAGGTTCGACATGGTTCAGAGCCTGGTCGTCAAGTGGTGCCACGAGACGTGCATGTAGGGAACATGCACATTATGGCAAACTATTTTGTAGATCCCCCAGTTTACAATGACAAATTCTTTTGAAGGAGATTTAGAATTTCAAATCCATTATTTTTGAGAATTATTGAAGGTGTGGAGGCCCATGATTATTATTTTAGGCAAATGCCAATTGAAGTAGGGTTGCTTGGAGCCATTGCCCTTAAGAAGGTGGTTGGATCTTTTAGGATACTAGTGGATGAGGTTGTGAGAATTGTAGAGAGCATTATCATAGAGGCCTTCCAGCACTTTGTCCAAGTAGCGATTGAGATTTTTAGTGAGAAATACTTGAGGCCGCTCACTACTGAGGATACTACAAGTTTGATGGAGATAAGCAACAGGATGGGTTGGCCATGTATGCTTGGATGCATTAACTGTATGTATTGGGAGTTCCCCAACTACATGGAAAGGGATTGTCGATGAAATCTGGTCGGCAGTCTACCGAGGGTATGCCCACGGTAGTAGATGAATCGTTGAAGGTGCGCGTGAGGAAACAAGATGGTGACACAAAACGCAAGAGACAACGATTAGACAGGTTCAGGCCATCGGCTTGATGTAATACCCTACGTCCTGTGTCTTTGTGGATTGTATTGCGTATGATTCAGATCAAAACGAGGAGGTCGCTACCCGCCTTATATAGCCTGAGTGGTAGGGTTACAGATCGGTTGTTTCTATCCTGATCGGTTTACAAGATATGAAGTTACATATATCACGGTAATCTAGCATATCCGAGCAGATTTCCTAGATCGCTGAGGATCTTTACGCAGTCTTGCGAGGCACGTTGACTTACGCCGTACTTCACGCGACGTTGTCTTGCACGTTGGGCCTCGACTGGCGGCGCGGCCCCTGCGTGGTCTCATGGGCTGGGCCTCCCCTAGCGGCTCGGCCCATGTGCAACCCTGTGGGTATCGGGGGTTATACCCCCACAGCTAGTCCCCGAGCGCCTTGTATCCGCTGAGCAACGCCGTCTTGAGCTTGTCTGAGCAGTCCAGCTAGTCGTCGGCCGTCAAAAGCAGGCGTCCGTCCAGATTGACTTGGTAGTCGATCAGTTGAAACAGGCGTCCGAGCTATTGAATATGTCATCCGAGCTGTTGAACATGGCATCCGAGCTGTAGAAATGGATGCTCAAGTGTTTCAATCTGGGAGCCAAGCTCGGGTTCACTTGAAGCTTCAAGGTTTGCCGACAGGATGTAAGGAGCTCAAGTAATTTTTTTTGAAGTCTCAGCCGGTGAAGTGTACACACTTAAGTGCCTATTGCGATGGCTCTGATGACGTGGTCATTAGGGCAGAGTGGGGGCATCGGATGGCAGACTTGACGAAGTTGAAACACCATGGGAAAAAAGCAGTACATGCACCGTAAGGCGCATTGTACACAATGTAGTCCCCGAGCCTACTGAAAGATGATGAAGGAATCTTGTAGTAGGATCAAAGAAAAATATCTAGACCAGGCAATCAGTATATTCACCGCTAGGTGAAGTGTACACACTTAGTCCCTGAGCCTGGCACTAGGTGAAGCAGTCTCGTGGTGCCAGGATCCAAAGATGCAGTCTGCGGGTGCTGAACCCGTTTCTGTCTTAGCTGAGAAAAACAGTACAGTCATCACAAAGATGACGTGTACACGCATAGTCCCCGAGCCTACTGGAGGATGACGAAGGTATCTTGTAGCAGGTTTAGAAAATATCCTGACTCCATTGAAACGACGCGCAACATTAGACTCCTTTTCATCACTCTGCGTTCAACGCAGTTTGACACGGCGACCAATAAGGCCCACTCGATGGCCCAACGATGTGAGGATGTTTCGGGGGAGAATGCGGCGGGGGAGACATGGTTTCCCAAAAACCCTGGAAGGTGAAGGGTCAGGAGTCAAACCATTATAGGAGCGGCGCAACCCCGGCGCACATTTCCCACCTTTCCTTCGCCACTTCGTCTTCTTCCTCGTGCCTACACCGCATCACTCGGTAACTGCTCCGCCATCAAAGCAATCGGAAGCTCGTAGTCTCCTCCAGGCCATAGATCTATTAGATGGCACCCAAAAGAAACCATAACAGCTCGAGTAGGGCATTACGCGAGCTCAATCGTGCCGAGGAATGGGTGAGCTCTATCAACAACGAGGCGGCGCTCAACCAGTTGGTGGTGGATGGCATGCTTCCCAATAGGGTGATGGTGGGATGGAGTCCGGCTCATGGTGAGAGCTTTCCTACCCCCGCGGTGATGAATTAGTGGTTTTTGAAGATTACTTTTATCGCGGATTTGGTGTTCCGATCCATCCATTCCTTCATGGGTTGATTGACTATTATGGGATTAGTCTCTGTAATCTAGGCCCAAATTCCATCCTTCATGTCTCTGTCTTTATCCATTTTTACGAAGCCTATCTTGGCATTCTTCCACATTTTGGTCTCTTCTGCCAGTTCTTCTATTTGAAAGCTCGAGGGGGATCTGGATCTAGGATAGTAGGTAGCGCGTACTTGCAGCTTTGGGATGGGATGGTTGGCCAATACATCGCTACCCCTTTGAACACAAACGTGAAGTATTGGGCGCAGCGGTGGTTCTACATGCCACAGGGGGAACACCATGTGGCATGTGACATTGATCAAATTCCCGTGAGCAACGCACATGGTTGGAGAGACCTGGTGTCAATGGAATGGAGCAAGTGAGGGAGCTCTTGACATTGATCGACCAAAGAAGGGTGGATGGGGTCATAGTAGCGACGAATTTCACTTTTTGGCGATGCCAGCCTAGCAAAGAGAGGGCACATCCCACGTACGAATTCCACAGGGATACTGATGGGACCTGAGAGGTGCCCGAGCCAATTGATTGAGATGAAGTCATGCGACAGGTTGGGGTGTTGTTTAACCTCATGGGTCACCATAAGATCGACGACCAGTAGAGGGCCTTCGGTGTAGGGAACCTCCCACCACGGGTAAAAGTCTTATTTCTAGTTTCATTTGATTCATTTTTTTGTTGTAGCATAGTCATTCGTGCTCTTGAAGATTCATGGATAGGACCGGGCGGTGTACTTCTCGGCAGTGCCATTAGCTAACTGGCCGAGGGGTGTTGATGCCCGGCCGAGCAGTACCCAGCATCAGGCCAGCTCAGAAGCTGGTGGGGACAGCTCGGATGATCACAAAGACAAAGATGGAGGTGAGCAGACGTCGCATGTCCATGAGAAACTCCAGGGGGAAGCAGCCTGCGGGCGAGGAGCCATCCTCAAAGAGAAGGAAAATGGGAGGGTCATCCCATCAAGAAAAGCAGCCAGCGAGCATCGGCGCTCCCACTCAGCACCGGAGGCGTCAAGTGGTGGTTTTGAGCTCGTCAGATGACGATGGGTCGGTGGCACCACCTTCTCCGAGGGTTGGGACACCCCCGCTAGCTGTGCCAGTTGGAGCAGAGATGCGCGAGATGCCACGGATGAGGGAAACCATGGCAGCGACACCTGACAGTGTTTGAGCAACTTCGGTGGCAACAACTCATGTGGCACTAGCGGCAACTGCTCGAGTGGCTGCTAGAGTCCCTGAGACCACAGTTACGCCCCCTGTCGAAGTAGCACGGGTGACCACCGTAGTCCCCGAGACCACCCGGGTGGTTCCGGTGGTGGCGGTGAGACCACAGTTACGCCCCCTGTCGAAGCCGCACGGGTGACCACCGTAGTCCCCGAGACCACCCGGGCGGTTCCGGCGGTGGCGGTGGAGACGCCAAGCGATTCGATGGCTGGACAGACTAGTTATAGGCGGGGGCGCCGGTTCCGGTCTGCGCAGCGAGAGTCCCAATTGTGAGTGCCTTATCTTATTTGATGTATTTCTTCAGCACGGTGGTTTATTTCTTGACAAATTTTTGTTTGTTGAAGTGTGGAATCAACGGAGGACTTGCAGCCTTCTGCTGATGACGGAAGGCATGTGGAGGAGCCATGAGCTTCCCATGTCGAGCCAGAGCAGGCTAGAACGGATCTGGTTGTCCCCACCGTGGAGCCACCGATGGTTGCATGGATGACTACCCCTACTATGGAGGAGACCTCACCAACTGGACCGACCTGGCCTGGAGGCGCATTGCATGACGAGGGCGATCTTGGTGTGGAGGAGGTGTAGGTTGCGGCGGCAACGTCAAGTGGGCTTGCCGGAGTAATTACGGAGCCCACAGGTGATGCGCAGAGCAGTGCAACATGAGACCCACTTGTGGTTGCTGAACAAGTGGCGGCGACGGCGGAGGCGGTGCTCAGACACCCTGTCTGAGCACGGTAGCAGCCGAGGAGGGCACCTTTGTTGATGGCCGCCGTTGAGGTCGAAGAGATAGTGCGGGAGCCCACCCCGCCTCCCAACTTCTCTGCACGGTCATTTAGTGCGGCGAAGAGTTTGAGATGTTGGAGGAGGGGAGGCGAGCGCGGAAACAAAGAAGCTGTGGGCCGATTTGACGTCAATGATTGGCCGTATTGAGGTAAGATTGAAGAGATCTTTTCTGTCCCTTGAAGAGCGTAGTCTGTTAATCCATTTGTCCTCTGCAGAATGTGATGAAGGTGTCTGAGTAGCGCCGACGGTAGCTGGAGGAGATGACTCCAGTACTAGGGGAGAATAAGAGTCTGCAAGCGTTGGTGAACGACCTCTAGGCACGCTTGCTCCGAGAGCGCCACCGTAGGGAGGACCTAGAGGTGAAGGTTCTGGCATTGGAGAAGGAGCGTCAGCAAATGGAGGCGGAGGGCAAGTCAATCACCGAATAGCTTAGCCGTAACACTGATCGGCAGAAAGGTATGTGCCATAACTTTGCTTTGCTGGTAGTTAGTGTTGTGAAATGTCTGCTGATTATATGCAGCACTGGAGACAGAGCTTGGCCTTTCCCAGGAAGCCTTCGGCTAGCTTCTAGAGGCAAAGGAGAAAGCGGAGGAGAAAGCCAAGAAATCCATTGAAGATCTTCAATGTGAATATTGTTCACGCTATTTTGACTTGTGTTGTGTTAGGCGCATGCTTAGCATATGGCTATGTTGTTTGTAGAGTATCGACACCAGGCCCAGGCATAGTTCTAGGTGCTCGTAGAATAAGTGAAGGCACGTGATGATAAGCTAGAGACGATGATCGCAGGAATCCAGCCCGTGCTAGACTACGTCGGTCCTGAGCAACCCGAGGCGGGACATCTACCCAGTGATGGGCCGTACCGAATCGGTCATGGATCATTGCCGGATAGCGTGGATGGACTTCAAGGAGTTCGCGCGCAGCACAGCGTAGCCCATGGAGCCGTCGTCCATGTGCTCGTGCAGCTGAGGTCACACTACCCTTCGGTGGATCTCCAATATGTGGCGACCAGATACGCGCAGGGCACAAACGCGGAGAAGATTGCCAGGCTAGAAGACGATGTGGAGGAGCCAGCGAAGAGGTTGGCCGAAGATGTTGAGCTATTTGTTGAGGGGGAGAGCAGTGCTCCATAGATTAGGAAAAACTCGTGTTGGGACTTGGCAATTTTTGTTGAACACTTGTAGGTCTAGTATGTTTATGTTTATATTTGATATAAACCATCCGATTAGTGTTGTGTAGCTGAGTCCCCAGCCCTAGCTAGCCTATAAACTATAACGCGAGGCGCTGGGGCAGTGTGTGTGTGGGAAGAATAGGGCGTCACTAAGGAACCGCTGTCAGCCACCCATGACGCAGCGAGCGGACGCTCTTGCACGTGTAGGGAGAAGTCAGAGACATGGTCGTTTCTAGAGGCGTCCGAGCATCAACGTGTTTGATCGGGTATTTGCGTTAGGCGTAGTTGGCGTGTCATCTTTGAGATGTTGTACGTAGAATCAGAATCACTTAGCAAAAAAGTGTGGAGAAAACAATATGGAGAAACATCAGTGTAAAAAACTTTATTGAATACTTAAATATGAAAGGTACATATCTTTGAAATGAATGCTTCAGGGGTAGAAATGTCTAAGTAGTTCGATGTGCCAAGAGTTTGGGATATCTGTTTCATCCATATTGCACAGTTTGTAAGACCCTGGTTGGGTGACCGCCTTGACGATGAAGGGCCCTCCCAAGGTGAGGAGAGCTTGTGCATCCCGTCTGTCTTCTGTTTTTTGCAGTGTACTAAGTCTCCAACCACAAAGAATCAGTCGTTGACATTACGGTTGTAGTATCTTTGTAAGCCATCGAGGTATTTTGCCGTCCGAACATAGGTAACCAGATGTTCCTCTTCTAAGCTGTCCATTTCAATGAGCCGAGCTTGGTTGGAGTTCTCCTTGTTGTAATTCTCCACCCTAGGTGCTCGGAAGGTGACGTCAGCAGGCAATATAGCGTCAGAGCCAAAAACCATGAAGTACGGGGAGACGCTGGTGTTACGACTAGGCTGGGTCCTTAGTCCCCAGACCACAGCTAGTAGTTCCTTGAGCCACTTACCCAGGTGTTTCTATTCCTTCTCGTAGAGTCGTTTCTTCAATGCGTCTAGGATCATACCGTTGGCGCGCACGACTTGGCCCTTGGCCCTTGGATGTGCCACAGAGACATACTTGACTGAGATGCATCTTTTGTCGTAGAAATCCCAGAAGTCGCTACCGATGGATGTGGACCCTAGGTCTGTTATGATGCTATTTGGTAGGCCAAACCTATGGATTATGTCGCCGAGCAGCTCGACTGCTTTTTTCGCTGTAGCTTGGTCCAGGGGTTTGCATTCGATCCACTTGGAGATTTTGTCAATGCAGACGTAGACCCAGTGGAAACCTCCCGGCGCGGGCTTGAACGGCCCGATCATATCCAGTCCCCAGCATGCAAAGGGCCATGATGCAGGGATCGTTTGCACGACCTGAGCTAGAACATGGATTTGTTTGGCAAAAAATTGGCAGTTCTCACATCGGCGAACGAGTGTTTCAGCATCAGGTACGGCTGAGGGCCAATAGAAACTAGCTCGAAAAGCCTTTCCGACCAATGTTCTAGAGGCCGAATGGTTGCCGCAGGTGCCTGCATGGATCTCTTTGAGTATCTTCTCGCCTTCTTCCAAGGAGACGCACTTCTAGAGTAGATCCCCTTTTGCATTTTTATGGTACAACTTCCCTTCAACTAGGACGTAATGCTTACTGCGGTGAGTAAGGCGTTCTATCTTTGTGTTGTCAGTCGGGACGTCTGCAGTGGTGAGGTATTTGATGAAGGGTTCCCTCCAATCATTGCTCGGCCTAGGGACCGCTGCGACTATCTACTCGGCAGGTAGTTTTTCTTCAATGCCTTCTTGTTCTTGCTTGATGGAAGGGGCCACAAGGTCCTGGATTAACACTCCGGCTAGAACTTTAGCCTAGGTTGATCCTATCTTTGACAGCTCATCGGCTGCTTGATTATTGGCTTGGACCAAGTGGTGGTATTCGATGCCATAGAATTTGTCTTCTAACTTACTTATCGCGACGCAATAAGCATCTATCTTCTTGTTAGTGCAATTCCAATCCTTGTTGAGCTGATTGATTATGAGTGCGGAGTCACCGTACACCTAGAGGCATTTAACGCCGAGCTTGACAGCTATATGGAGACCATGAAGTGCCACCTCGTATTCAGCGGTATTATTAGATGCTCGGAAGTGTAAGCGGAGGACATAGCGAAGCTTATCCCCCAATGGTGAGATGAAATATACACCTACCCCAGCACCATCGAGGTTGAGTGACCCATCGAAGTACATGGTCTAGTGCTTGGGGTGGTCAATCGACAGGAGTCTGCATGTCCATCCACTCGGCGATGAAATCGGCGAGTGCCTACGACTTGATCCTGTGGCGGGGCCTGAAGTCAATGGTATAGGTGTCGAGCTCGACTGCCCATTTAATGATGCGGTCACTAGCTTCCTTGTTGCGGAGGATGTCGCCGAGCGGGTACTCAGTGGTTACTGCTATGTGGTAGGGGTCAAAGTAGTGGTGGAGCTTCCAGGATGTGATCAGGCTGGCATACAATAGTTTTTGGACCTATGGATAGCGAGTCTTAGACTCATTTAGGACTTCGCTGATGAAGTAGACTGGGTGCTGGACTTTGTATGCGTGCCTAGCCTCTTCTCGTTCAACAACGATGGCAGTGCTGACTACCCGGTTGGTCGCTGTGATGTAGATTAGCAAGGTTTCATATTTTTCGGGGGCGGTTATGATTGGAGGTGTGGTGAGGAACCGCTTGAGCTCAGCGAATGCCTAGTTAGCATCCTCTGACCAGACAAATTTCTCTTGAGCCTTGAGTAGCTTGAAGAAGGGGAGTCCCTTTTCGCCCAGACGAGATATGAAATGACTTAAAGCCGCCATGCAACCCGTTAGCTTCTGGACATCCTTGACGCAGGTCGGTGGCTTCATGTTGATCACCGCCGCTATCTTCTCTAGGTTGGCTTCGATGCCACAGCGACTGACAATGTTGCCTAGCAGGATATCGGATGGAACGCCGGAAATGCACTTAGTGGGATTCGGCTTCCATCGGTATACTTTCAGAGCTTTGAAAACTTCGGTGAGGTCGATGATGAGGGTGTTAGTGGTTCTAGACTTGACCACCACGTCATCGACATAAGCCTCGATGTTCTTCCCGATCTGGTCCTTAAGGCACTGCTGGATGGCTCTTTGATAGGTCGCACCCGTGTTCTTGAGCCCGAAGGACATCGTCATGTAGCAGTAGGCGTTGAAGGGCGTGATGAATGACATGTTAATCTGGTCTTCTTCCTTTAACATGATCTGGTGATAACCAGAGTAGTAATCTAAAAAGCACAGGAGCTCATAGCCAGCCATAGAGTCTACGACCTCGTCAATGCGAGGTAGGCCGAATGGGTCTTTTGGGCAGTGTTTATTGAAATTAGTGTAATCGACGCACATTCTCCATTTTTATTCATTTTTCTTACAAGAACCGGGTTGGCTAGCCACTCTGGATGATAGACCTCTTTAATAAATTCGACAGCTAAGAGCTGGGTTATCTCTATCCTAATGGCCTCCTTTTTGTCCTGTGCGAATCGTCGAGGCTTCTACTTGATAGGCTTGGCAGTCGCCGAGACGTTTAAGGAGTGCTCAATCCGCTCTCGAGGCACACCGGGCATGTCCACAGGTTTCTATGCGAACACATCGACGTGCTCCCTTAGGAAGCTGATGAGCGCATCTCCCTATTTAGGTTCGAGGCCGGCCCCGATCCTAGTAGTCTTGGACTGGTTGCTGGGGACGAGGGCCACTTCCTTCACGTGCTTGTACTTGGTCGAAGCACGTGCGCCCTCCGTGGTTGGGATCTCTAGCTCCTCTGGAGAGATCAGTTGTGAAGCTGCGTTGAAGTCCTGCATGCAGAAGGAGATGTCGGTTGCCTCGACGAGCGTGAAGCTTTCCTTCTCATAGTTGTAGGTGACGTGGAGGTTGGCACGCAGTGGGAGAAACCCCTGCTCCGTTGGCATCTTCAGCACCAGGTACGTATAGTGCGGCATGGCCATGAACTTGGCAAGAGCTGGTCGGCCAAGGATGGCATGGTACGCCGTGTTGAAATCAGCGATGAGGAAGTTGACATAATCAACGCAAAAATGCCTGGCGGTGCCGAACTGAGCTGGTAATGTAAGCTATCCTAGGGGTAGGGACGCCTTCCCGAGAATGATTCCCCAGAATAGAGAGTCCATGGGGGTGAGGTATTCCTTCTTGAGCCCTAGCTCCTGCATGGATACCTCTGTCGATGAGGACCTTCTGGAAGCGCATGTCCTTGTATATTGGATCTAGGATGAGTGGGAAATGACCTAGATATGTGATGTCCGACCACTGATCGGCCCTAGAGAAGGTGATCGGGTGCTCCAACTAGTCAAGGTATTTGGGATCAGCGATGGGGCCATCATATGTAGCGACCGACATGATGCGTCGGGCTACAAGCTTCTGCTCCCGCTTGTTTTCGAAGATAGCTCTGCCACCAAAAATGGTGGCGACAGTCTTGGTGGGGTCCTGGTAGGTCGGGCCCTTGTTCTTGTCTCGTTCTCCACCCTAACCATCTTCGGTCTCATCGTTGTCACGCCGTGGCTTCTTCAATGATTCACCACCGAGCGCTATCTTCAGGCCTCTGCACTCTCACATGGTGTGTTTGGCATCCTTGTGGATAGGGCATGGGCCGTCTAGCAGCTTGCCAAGTCAGCATCATAGGTGCGCATGGCTTGAGTATTGGCGGTGTTGATCGAGTTATTAGGCCAGCGACGGTGGCCTTGTCTGCCCCTTGAGCTCTCTAGGCGGTCATCACGCTAGAGATCGTGATCATCTTTGTGTCAGTCATGGTCGTCGCGATGGTCGTGATCATCATGGCGGCGGTCGCGGTCATCGTAGTGCCTGTCTTCACATCAGTCATCATTGTGGCGCTGGTGGTAGGTGGAGTGGGTAGCCCATTCAGCTTCTTCAGTGTGGCATACCCGTTTGCTGTTTGTATCAGTTCACTAATGGTTGTGGGCCTCTTGTGGTACAACTTTCCATGGAGCTGCTCATGCCAGAGCCCTTTGGTGAAGGCAGCGATGGCCTCGGCGTCGATGATGTTGGGAACAGAGTTTCTTGTCTCCGAGAAGCGCCTGATGAAGTTGTGTAGGGACTCCTCGGAGGATAGATGAAGCTTCTCTAGGTCGTACTTGGTGCCTGGCTGCTCGCATGTGGCCATGTAATTGTCGGTGAAGACTTTCTTGAGGTCATCCCAAGATCGGATGGAGTTCTCCCGTAGGCTGAGGAGCCAGTTGTTTACAGACTGGTTAAGCATGATGGGAAGATAGTTTGCCATGACGTCTTCGTCTTTGCCCGTAGCTTTCACAACAATCTCGTATAGAGTTAGCCACTGAGCGGGGTTGGCCTTTCCATCATAGGTGTTAACACCAATGACCTTGAAACCAACAGGCCACCGAATGGCTTGGAGCCTTTCAGTGAAAGGGCGAAGTCCTGATGCGCCGGCAGGAAGTGGTAATTGTCGGGCAACAAATCCCTCATGTTCGGTGTTGATTTACCGGTGATGTTCCATCTCTGCTTCATAGCGTGTGGACCTACTGTTTTTGATGCGGCAGCGGACATCTACACCGGCGTTGATGTGGTCACAAAGGTCGTGGGAGAGGGGTTGATTGACCTCCTGATTACGGTTGCCACCTCAACCTCCCTGGTGGCGTGGCGGGCGGTCATCGTGGCATGAATGAGCTTCATAGTTGCCTCTGGATCCCCTATAGAGGTAGGGACCTTCGGCCATAGGTTGGGGGCCATCGGCATCGTGTTGCTGGCCTCCTCTGTCATGGCAAGAGCGAAGGCTATGAGTTGATGCGGTGGAGTAAGATGGGGTGTCGTTTTGGAACTCATTGACTTGGACTTGCATAGCTATGATATGTGCTCGAACCTTCTCGACTTTTGAAGTGTGAGGGAGTTTGTCGAGCTCGTTGAAAGCGACGACTAGATTGGCGTTCGTGGTCTGGTAGACTGGCTGGCCGCCCACCATGTCGAACGCTTCTTCTAGATTACATTGATGGCAGGGTGGGCCATGACCATCCTTGTCGGCTGCTTGGGCTACTTCTTTATCTTCAGATGAGCTTCATGCTCTTCAGCGGTTTCACCATCTTTGGTGACGCTGTCATGGCTGACGTGGAAAATCATGCCCCCGAACCCTGGAGGGAAAGTAGGGCAGCTCGGCATAGTCTAGGTTGTGCCCTCAGAATAATCAACGGGGGTCTCATCCAGAATGTTGTGGAGAGACTCAGTCGGAAGATCGGAATCACCCGAAAGCTGGCGAATAGCCACCATGTTGACCACGGGCGTAGGCTCACCAGAGTCAGTTGGGTCAATCTTGTAGAGATCGGTGGATTGGTCGTGCTCAACGTGGTCGACAAAGATTTGGTGGATGGCGTTCTGGTACGTTGATCCCGCACCCTCCAGCCCAAAAGGATAGGGCCTCGGTGGATTCTCCATCGGGGCCTCATAGTTGGCCAAGCATAGGACGATAGCGGGATGTGGTCGGTCGCCGTGCCGTGCGCCCCTCTGGAGTAGCCGTGATCACCAGATCGGAATCTGGTCACCTCAAATGGTGTGGCCGAGTAGGTCGCTCGATCGCAACGGCTTGGTGATCTTGGAGTGCAGGAAAATCATCACCTGCTCTGGATTGGTCTAGGACCTAATCCACGAGGAGCTAACATTCCACTAGGTAGTCAATGACCTGATCGATGGATGCGATCAGATCGTCACTGCTGATAGATCTCCTAACCCAGCGGCGGGGCGCCGGGATCAAAGATGTCATTGCAGGTGTCGACGCGGTCGGTGCAGGATGATCCTGCGCCGCCTCCATGATCCTCCCGTTGCCGTCAGGGATCGATGACCCAAGTCATGGATCTGATCATGAAGATCTAGCCCGGCTCAGGAAGGGTCGTGGAGCTCGGAAAGGTAACCATCTGGTTGGACATGAATTCATCACGCACACCCCCTACCTAGCGTGCCACTATCGATGAAATCTGGTTGGCAGTCTACCGAGGGGTATGCCCACGGTAGTAGATAAATCGGTGGAGGTGCGCGTGAGGAAACTGGATGGTGACACAGAACGCAAGAGACAACGATTAGACAAGTTTGGGCCGCCGGCTTGACGTAATACCCTACGTCCTGTGTCTTTGTGGATTGTATTGCGTATGATTTAGATCAAAACGAGGGGGTCCCTACCCGCCTTATATAGCCTGAGGGGTAGGATTATAGATTGGTTGTTTCTATCCTGATCGATTTACAAGATAGGAAGTTACAGATATCATGGTAATCTAGCATATCTGAGTAGATTTCCTAGATCGCCGAGGATCTTCATGCAGTCTTGCGAGGCACGCTGACTTACGTCGTACTTCACGCGACGTCGTCTTGCACGCTGGGCCTCCACTGGCAGCGCGGCCCCTGCATGGTCTCGTGGGCTGGGCCTCCCCAAGCGGCTCGGTCCATGTGCAGCCCCATGGGTTTCGGGGGTTATACCCCTATAGGGATGTACTCAGGGCATGTGTATGGACCAACCATGATACTAGATGCAGTACTTCAGATGATTTATTGATTTGGTATTCATTTTTTGGATTGCCTAGATCACTGAATGATATCAATGCTATCTAGTGGTCTCCCCTATTTCATCGTCTAACTTCAGGAACTTCATCTCCTCTTAAGTATACGGTGAATGGCAACAAGTATACTCTATCCTTCTTGGACTACATCTGTGAAGAGCTACAAAATCCACAAGGTAACAAGAAATGTCACTTCATAAAATCTCAAGAAGGGGTTAAGAAGGATGTTGAAAGAGCATTTAGTGTTTTGCAGGCATGCTTTGCCATGATTAGGGGTCATGCAAGATTTTGGAACAAGGAGACTCTATGGTAGATAATTAAGAACGAGGCAGATGAATACGATGTTGGGGGCTATGACTGTGATCAAGATTGGGGTGAGAAGCCGAGGGAGGAGTAATAATGCTAAATCCACTTGTGTTGTCAGAGTTTTTCTCTAGATAGACAAGGAGACTGAGAGGGACATGAGAAACTCTGTAACGCTCTTATGGAACATTTGTGGGCGCGACATAGCACTAGCTAGTTGTATAATTGTTTTGGGAGACTTTATTTGTGATGGATTTTTCCATTTTGTTTTATGAAATGTGATGAACTATGTTGTGATGGACTATGTCATTAAATTGGACCGAATTTGAATTTGAATATATGTATTTACATTCATAAATTTAAATATGATTCTTCATAGTGAAATTGTAAATAATTTATGATGTATTATGGTGTTGTCAAATACATATGCATAGAGTGTGTGAAGAATTGTTGGAAATTGAGAAGCAGGGACCCTGCTTTGAGAACCACTGCTGGAGCCCTGCCCAGAAAATAGGACCCCCAAAAGTAGATCTTTCGAATAAAAAATTAGAGCCCTAATTTAAGGGTTCCTACTAGAGTTCCTCTTACATATCATGCTTATTGTGTGGCATTGTCTTTCCTAGAGTAACTTGATAGCCTAGTAAACAGAATTTTCTCTAGATTGCAGTTTGTTGTGCGGGTGGGTCATGAAACACTAGATTAATTAACCCTAGTTGCACATGTAAGAAGCATGGATTATGTTTATCTTTGAACAAAATTCTAATGAAACCAAAGTTAGCTAAGTGGCTAGTGCACCCCATCCCCTCTGCCACTAGTGCAATCTAAAGGGGAAAATTTATCAATAGTTTGTAGTTTATTTGTTAATACGCTTCGTTTCCAGCCCCCGCGTCGCCCCCACGCAGGCGACACGGGAGGCGACCCAAACCCTAGCCGCCTCTCTCCCTTCCCTCCCTCTCTCCAGCCGCGCCGTCGCTGGAGCAGGCCGCCGGCATGGCCGTGCAGTTTGCCGTGAGGGCGGCGGCGAGGCTCTTCTTCGCGGTGGTGGCTGCGACGGTCGGGGACGGGCTCGCGTCCTGGGGCTCGGCATGGTCATTGGGGCAGGGGGTGGCGCTGGCGTCTCCAGCGGCCAGCCTCCTCGCTTCGGCGTCCGGATCTGGCGGTCCGTCAGCTGGATTCGCGCGGATCTCCGGCGGGCCGCGCCTGGGCGCGCGCTGGGCGGCGGCGGCGGCGGCTCCTCCAAGACGCTGCGGTTCCGCGGGTTCGACACCCGTGGTGGCGGCTGCGTCGCCCAGGGACGGGTATCTTCCTCTTCCTCGCGCTTGGTGGCGGCGTGCGCAGTGGCGGGGCGTGCCCTCGCGCGAGCCGCGTGGGGCTCGGCGGGGCCGCCTGCTGCGGCTGCGGCTCTGGCCAATGCCCGTGCAGGCGCCGGGCGGTGGTGGGGGCCCTTTCTTCCTCCTCCGCTTCCCCCTTTCCTCCTCGGCCTTGGCGTGGAGGTGGCGGCGCCAGCTGAGGTCACTGGGTCTGCCGCCCTGATGGCCAGATCTGGTGCCCCCAGGGCAGGGGGCGGCGCCCGAGGTGGGGCATGCGCCTATCGGTGTCTGGCGGAGGTCGACAGCGTTGACGGCGGGTGCTTGTGCCGGCGACGACAGCTGTCGACGGCTTCGGCGTGCGGCAGGGTGACGCGCGTGGCAGCGTAAGTCCACCTCTGCATGTTGCCCGGTCGGAGGGGGTAGCGGTCGACGCAGCTATGCGGCTGCTGTGAGCAGCCGGCGCATCTGCCCCTCTGGATGGGCTTCTGCGGGATGGCAGTGACGACGACGGTGGCGACAGGCTACGGCACGACATCTTCGCTCAACGTTTGTGCTAGGGGCACCTCGGGTGAAAGCCTTGGCGACGGCGACGCCTGTGGGCACCGTTTTTCTTGTTGGCAGCGTCGTGTTCTTGTGCCCCCAGCCATGTCTTCCACGGGTGGAAACCCGGTCCATTCCTGGACAAGCGACGGCGGCGCTATCTGCGTCGTACCCTTCCTGAAGGCGTCGCTGTGGAAATTCGTCTCGGCCATGATGTCTCCTTCGGCGGTTGTCCTCTGCCTCTTCGGCGCCCGGTTGACGCGAGACGGTGAGTTCTGCATCGGGAAGTCGGAGCTGCTGCATCAGGGGATGTAGCTCGGCAACGATGACGCGGGTCGAACCCTCCTTCTCCAACGGCTGGGTTTCAGCTTTAGCGGCTCGGCAATCGCCGCGGGCGAGGTGTGGGATCAAGGCAGGAAGTCGGAGCTGCTCTTCACGGAGCCATTGAGCTCGGCAACGATGACCTGTTGCAGCCTCCTGCTTCGGGCTCGTTGGTTTGTCATCTTAGGATAGGTCGTCGGTGTTTTGCCATGGGAAGTCGGAGCTACTGGCTGCTTTGCAGCCACGCTCGGCAACGATGACTCATGGTAATGTATACTCTACCGCGTTGCGTGGGTGGGTTAACCTTTCACGGTGTTTGGCACCACGCTTGGTTACCTTTGCTTGTATATAAACTTCATTCATCTTAATTGAAAGGCAGAGCTCCTGCTATTGTTTCAAATTTTTTTTTATCAATAACAGGGATAGGAAAAACAAATGGAATATGATTTGTAGCTATATATCTTGTGCAATCCATGTAATAAAGTACAATGTATCTATATTAGTATCGTGTTAGAATATATATGAACAAATTAAATATATCATAAATAAGCAATTTTGGTTTGTTGTAGGCATCAAATATATATATATATATATATATATATATATATATATATATATATATACGAATTTCCAATTATTATATCGATCAAGATTTCTCGCATGTGTAAGAGCATGGATGGGTAAACTAGCTAGTTAGTTTAACAAAAGCTGTAGGAAGAAAAGGAGAGAGCGTAGTACGTACCAGCTCGAACGACAACCTTGGGGCGACCTTGCATTCTGCTATATCTCTAGGCGTTTGCCCTTTCGCATTTATTAAATCCAATCTTACTTGCGTGGTACGAAGTAGCGCAGAGAACGTTCGCAAATTCCCAGCAAGGACAGCCAGGTGCAGTGCAGTGTTGCCATCATTGCCCTTGTTTAGTTGGACCTCAAATTCTAAAAAATTGCTACAGTACCTGTCATATCGAATGTTTGCGGCCTGTGCATGGAGCATTAAATGTAGACGAAAAAAAACTAATTGCACAGTTTGATGAGAAATTACGAGACGAACGTTTTGAACCTAATTAGTCCATGATTGAACACTATTTGCGAAATAAAAACGAACGTGCTACGGTAGCCCCAAATCCAACTTTGGGGAACTAAACGCGCGCATTGTCTCGCATGTTCATAATCCACCACGCTTGCTTGGGATTACTGCAAGCATAGCAGACTACCTGCAGTTCATTCTTCTCAACCGCAACATGAAGGAACGTCCTGCCCTGAGCGTTACGTAAGCCGGCACTACGGTCAGACTTGTCCACAAACATGTCAACGGCCTTTACCGCACCTACAGAGGCAGCAACGTGTATGGGGAATAATCCATTGTTGTCCGCTTGATACAGTGCATCTGGGTTGGCTTCCAGTACTTGTGAGCAAACGATTCATGTCCTGCATAGAGATCCATTTCAACAGGTTCCTCTTAAGGTCTGCAAAAGAAAAGTGGCCACTCTCTCTTTGTAGTAAAAGCAATCAATTTGAAGAAAAATAAACAGCCACGAAGCTAGGTCAACACACACTGTAATAAAAAGGATTTCAAGAGATAGACCACATCCTAAGGTGATTGCCTCTGCTAATCGACTATTAACAGGGGTGGACGTCCTAAGGTCTGCCACTTGAAATTGATTAAGAAAGAATAGCCATTCTAAAGGCCCATCTCTAGAAATAGTTGTCTCAAAAAAATCACAAATTTTTTCATATAAACTCAAATGAAGACAAAATTTATATTAAAATTGTAGAGCTCGACACGATCTATAACTTTGTAGCTGATAAATTTTATATTTGAAACTGTTTAGAATACCAAATATTTGTTTTAAGCTGACTGACTTTAAAATTTTAAACTTAGAATTTTCAAACAACATCGGATGTCACAAAAGTTTTTGATTTGAAGTCACTTATATTCCTAATGTTTTATATATGTTCTAAGATTTTGAAATTTCAAACAACATCGAACATTGACATCATCTATAACAAAGTTGTAGTTGTCAATGCAAATCTAAAGGCCCTTTTATTTCAACCACTACGTATGAAAGGTTTCTCGTCTAAATGGATAGCTCGGATGGAGCCTTCGTTTCAGGTGCGTGTGGCAGCATAGCTATATTAATGTCAACGACTATGTCATGCATTTCTTCTAAATAAAAAAAGGCCTTTGACAAGGGAATCCATTCTCTTCGATCCTATTTAATTTGATAGCAGTCATGCTGGCGATTATAAGATGGCCAGGCTAGTGGAGTAGTGTCTCATCTCGTTGATGAAGGTTTACCTATATATGCAGACGTCACATTCCTGTTTATGAAGCATGATCTAGAGAACACTCAAATATAAAGCTTTTGCTTTGTGCTTTTCAGTAGGCCTTAGTTCTAAAAATTAATTTCCATAAAAATAAAATATTGTGTTTTGGCGAAAGGTCATGTAGCCTAGTGGTTACAAGTGCCTCAGCATCACCTGAGGTTCTGGGTTCAACTCCCCATGGGAGCCAATATTCCAGTATTTAACGGCGTTGTGCTTTCATTGGTAGGCGACGTTCCCGTCGACAGCAAAGCGCCTGTGGTTCTTATAGTGGTAAGCAACGTCCCCGTCGACAGAGAGACGTCCGTGGTGACTTCATCAATCTTTAGGATTTGTTAGCTCAGTCTTAGAAGATGCTCATAGGGGTAGGGTTTGCATGCTTGCGTTCATAGTGGTGAGTGTGCGTGCGTTGTGAGTGCCTGTGTTGTACTGTGTAATCGCAAAAAAATCCACTAGAACGTTACCTAGTTATTTGGATGCAAGTTCAGAGTTTTTCGCATTAAATACTTAGGTGTTTCTATTAATTTAGGAAACTACGGAAAAGTGATTAGAAGAGGGTGGAGGAAAGCCTTGAGAAGATATTGAGTAGTTGGAAAGGCAAATACCTCTCAGTTGATAGTCTTTCAGCATTTGTAAATTAATACTTAGCAGCCTTCCAATGTATATATGATTTCCTTATTTGCAATACCTAGGGGTTTTCTAAATAAAGTGGATTATTTTCAATCTATAGATTCTGTTGGCAAGTAGAAGAAAACCGGCGACTCACATTTTTGGTCCAAACTGATGAAGGTAAAGTAAGATTTTCTTCACGTTGGATTCTTTGTAGTAAAAGATGGAACCTAGGTTAGGTTTCAGGACGACAAATATCTTGGAAACACACCCTTGCAGGAATAGTATCATGCCTTTATTATATATCCAGGCCAACATATGTTACTATAGCGCAAGTTCTTAGTTCCTTTCCAGTTTCCACCAAACTTCTCTTGGCACAGGGATCTCACGGCCCCCACTCGAATGTAAATCTAGGTGAACAAGTCTCTATGAAATCACACTACCAAACACTAATTAAGACGAAAGACCCAATCACCCAATGTTAAAAAAAGGTTGTGGAAGTTGAAAGCCCATTGAAAAGAGAGATTTTTCTTGTGGTATTTACTAAGATAATTTATTTTGACAAAAAGTAATCTAGCGAAGTGTAGCTAGCAAGGTGGCAAAACACATGTTGTTTTTATTACAAAGATGAAACAATTAAGCATTGTTCTTTGAATGTCAGTTTGCTTGCACCGTATGATGGTCCATAATGCAGATGGCTTCGGTCCTGTCTAAACCTCGTGCGAGCCACACATGTTTGGTACTTAGTTAGAGGCATTAGTAAAGAAAAAACCATTTCTAACTACTTTTGATCCCTTTAGCTACACGTGAAGCGATTAGTCCTTTTAGGTGCATCTACTACTTTTGGTCCCTTTAGCTAAGCAGGCATAATATTGTATTTGAAAGGAAAAACTCTGTTTCTCCTATGCAAGTTATCTACCCTGTTATCCATTGTGTCCTACAGAATCCATCTTTACATGATTTCATTGTAGTGGCTTTGCAACAATCACTACTACATATGCCTCATATTTTCTCAGCGATTCACTTGGTAAACCATTTCTAACTAGTCTTAGGAGTACTGTAGGTACATTTTTCATGGACGGCTCTCTTAAGTAAACTGCCCTTATAAATGTATCAAATTTTATAGGCGATCGGCTCAAGATAACTGATGAGATACTAACATAGGGGTATGTTAAGCCTCGAGATCAACGGTTCCCGGCCGAGAGACCCCTCGACCGACCCTTCTAGGATCGCCCAGGGCTCGGGGGCTATAACTATCGGGTACGCTCGCCGTACCCTCCGGCAAAGGAATCAAGTCGAGCCCGAGCACGCCCGCTGCCTTTGCTCGGGACTCAGGGGTTCACCCGAGCCACAGGCTCTCGATTGACGAAAGCGTGGACTCGAACCTTGGCTCTCTCACGGCCTTCGGCGCTAGCCAAGGCCCGGGCGCGAAAGGGGCACCCCGAGCCACCATGGCTCGGGGGGCTCCCCAACGCTGCCCCGCGGGCGTGGCCCTGTCAGCTGCTCCTCCGACAGCGTCACGCACGGGGCGTGACACAAGAAGACAAACTCCTCCGTTGGCTTCTGGGGCTCGGGGGTTTTCGGGCCCGCGCGTCAGCCCCTCAAGCCGATCACCTTCGCCACCAAGAAGCCTCCAGAAGGTGCACCTGGTGGAGGTCGGTCCAAGCCCAGAACAAAGCAGCCAGACGACGCCCAGAGCTTCTTCGGCTCCACGACATCGCCACGGTCCACACGACGCCGCTACAAGACCCTCCTGGACTTCGGCACATGTAGACCATAAGCTCAACTCCCCCAAACCGCCATGTATCCGACCTACCTCGATATATAAGGGGAGGCCGGATCCTAAGAGGGGGAGGACGATTCCACACAGATCATTCGAGTCCTTACGATTCAGCTCACGCTCTGCACCGAGAGCAGAGTAACCTAGAGAAGGGAACCGAGAGCTCCTCCACCGCACCCGTCGTCTTCCTCCTCCCTGACGAGGGGGAAGGCTCTACCAGCGGTGAGGCTTTCCTAGGATCAGCACCGAGCGATCTCCTACCAAATCTCTCTCTTTCTTCCTTATACTCTGCTGTAACCCCAGATTTTGGGTGCACTTGGGTAGAAGGATCATTAGCTGCTGGACGTAGGGCCCCGATAGCTAGAACCAGGATGAACCGTTACGTCCCCTATGTGATTCTTGTGTTCTTGAGTCCACTCGAGCAACCGGAGACACGCACTCTAACACCACGACGAACAACAATGCTTGCTGCGGTTTTGACCCCGCTACAATAACTGTTTCTAGCTAAAAATATATATTTTTTGGAGGTGATTGCTTATGTCAACCGCCATTGGAAATAAGTCAACCACCTTTTAAAAAAAAGTCAACCACCTTTTAAAATATCTATAGAACACCTTTTAAAATATCTATAGAACAAATAAATTCATAATTTTTTCAAATAAAGTTGGATGAAGACAAAAATTATATGAAAATTGTAGAGATCGATGAGATATAAAACTTTGTAGTTGAAGACTTTCTCATTTGATATCAGCTAAGAGCCCAGATTAGGTTTTGAAATTCAAACTTTTGAATTTTCAGATGACATCAGATGAAGACATAAACCCTATATCTAAGTTGTAGTGATCGGTAAGATCTGGAACTTTATAGTTGAAAACTTTTCCATTTAAGATAATTTTGAGGACGGAATATTTGATACAAGATTGTACGTATTAGTACGAAGGGATTTTATTAGATGAAGGATATTTTTTCTGTGCATGGGGCGATCCAGTCTATGGATTAAGACTCCCTGATTTGTGTGGATGTGCTCCTCACTTTTGGGCCGGGCTGTGTTTGTGTTAGATTGAGGTACGAAGTTCCTCGTACTTAACACTTTTATTTAAAGTTTTTAATAAATATTTCCTTAATCAAAGGAAAAAAAATATTGTACTCCCTCCGTGAGATCAGGTACTGGCTCGACGTAACGATCTTAAAGTTTTTAATGAATATTTCCTTTATCAAAGAGAAAAAAGCAATGTACTCCCTCCGTCAGAGGTACAGGCCATCATCGAGGAACATATAATTGTTTTTGTGTGGTAACATGTGACTAAAAGCATGTTTAGATTTGTTTTGTAAAAATATTCTAATTACTGGAACATTTGTTAAAGATACGCATCAGACACTGTGCAATATGCAAAAGGTAAAAAATAGCTTTACTAGTGGAGACAACACTATAAATCTAAATATTTAATGATTATTTAAAAAAGTTGGCTGCACATATTTTAGGATTGTGTATGGAGAACAATCATTATACCTTATTCTAATTAACTGTGTATTTCTTCCATTCCAAATCACATGTCACTTTAGTTTAATTCTATCCAAAATCAAACATCTATAAAGTTTGACTAAGTTTATAGAAAATATGTCAACATCTACAATTTGAAATTTAGTTTGATTCAATTCTCTATGAAATATGTCTTGACAGTGCGTTTATTTAAATTTATAGATGTTAATATATTTTTCTCCTTCGCAAAAAATATTGTACTAGCAATTTTCAAACTATTCCAGCGTAGACGACGCACCTTTCTACTGGCAATAATTTAGGAGGAGGGAGTAGCTATGTGTTTGTGTTATGTCAATACTTGCGAGAGCACTGACCTGCTGCGAAGTGAACCGGCAGGCCTGCTGCGAAGTGAAGTGGTGTACTACCATTTGCATCCCTCTCATGTGCGGCAGCGTTCTCGGTCCATTCCAATACGTTCTTTGTAGGCTCTGCAGATATATGTAAATTAAATTGATGGACTCTCAAATCACTGAACCGAAATATCATCGAGCTTTTGTCCTATGCAAAATTACAATCGTGAAAAATTATTTCGATGGTTTTACTTTTTTTTTTCTTATCGTGCTTTGTCCTATGAAAGAAATTAAATGGCTAATGTAGTTTTCATCATTTAACATATCATCCAGGCTAGCTACCGTCACTGTTTGTAGTAAGAAATCATTGATTCATCATTCTTTTGATCAACAATAATATATTAATATAGGAAACTAATTAACATTTTCTAAGTATACGTACATAGTAATATATTAGAAGTCAACAAATAGAATCTCATAATATAATGGCACAAATTTGGACCACAAATACTTGGGTTTTAGGATAAAAATTAAAGAAGGTCCGGTCAAACTTGTACGATTTCATCTATGAATAACGAACTTTGAAGATATTTGTTTGGGTAATAATATTATTGACTGCTCACATGTTGTTGGAGTATGATCCGAATTCTAATGTGAGTCTTATGGCGACGTCTGGAGGACCCGTGATTCTGGTTATATAATTAGCGGAATTATTTCTATATTTGACTACAGTTAGTTCGTTCTATAAATATATTTTATAAGCCGCACGAGAAGAGTACGAAGACGACTTATTGTATTCCCTACGTCATCTAAGCGTATAGTACAAAAATAGAATTAGAAAATCTAGAATGACTTATATTTACTAGCTGCTGGGTGTAAAATATGTATAGAGAGACGGATCTATAAACACCTGAATAATAATGTCTAAAAATTGATTACAAATATTTTAGGATTAGCATAATTAGTGATTCTCACTATGTATATATGTATATAGTTCCTATTTGTGCTACTAACGCATTCTTGCTTCTAAATTAGTACTGCCTTTTTTCTTAAAAATGACAAATGAAATGGCGCAGAAAAAATGGCAAACGATAATAAGGCTGCTGGGCGTAGAGCTGGACAAAATACTCGCGGCTCGCCAACTCGCTCGACTCGTGGCCGGCTCGGCTCGGCTCGGCTCGTTTTAACTTTTTCACGAGCTGAGCTGGAAATCTAGCTCGCTGTTTTAACGAGACTGCTCGAGCCAGCTCGCAAGCTGCTCACGAGCTGAGGCCTATCAGCCCACAACCTTGAATCCAAAAGATGATGATGCTGACCTAGAAATGTCGACCTATTCTATTGGTTTGTAATCCTTATTTTCAGCTGTTTCATATGAATTTTGATTTTATAATTGTCGTGGTACTTAATTGTTGATTTATGGATTATTTTCCAGAGAGAGAAGATGATGATGCTGATATTGAATTTGTAGACTTTTCTAAGTCTGTGGTGCCAAACAACTATTAAATATGCTTGAACTGCATGGATTATGGATGGACCAATTATATTGCATGGTTGATACTTTTAATGAACTTAACGTGTATTAATCATGTATGGTTGCATAATAGTAGACATGACCTTCTAAAATTAATGTATCATAAATATTATAAATATGTGTATCCTGTTTTTGTTATAGTAGCTCGCGAGCTAAACGAGCCAGCTCGAGCTCGCTAACGAGCCGAGCTGAACCGCATCTATAGCGCGTAATATTAACGAGCTGAGTCGAGCTGGCTCGTTAGCCTAGCGAGTTAGCTCGAGCTGGACCGAGACGAGCCCCTCGATATCCCGCACTAGCTGGGCGGTGTACGTAACCGGTAATTATTGTAGACGACCAAGCTAGTGGGTACAGTACCTGAGCCTCGTAGAACTGCAGCATGCAATGCATTTAGCCCTTTTGAAACGGAGGAGTTTTGTGCTAGCGTCTTTGCAATGTTGTCCGCTCCCAGTAAAATGGCTAGATACAGAGGTGAAGTACCATCTTTGGGTTCGGGGATACGAGCCAAATATCCATCAGCCGTCCATAGGCGCCAGACGATTTCTGGATCACCGACGCGGACGGCCTCATGCAAGGCAGTCTCCTGACAATGATTCATTGTCCTTAGGAGCTCCTGATCTTTTCTGGCTGTTGTTGCCAGATCAATGAGATGAGAGACAAATGAAATGGCGCAGAAAAAATGGCATACGATAATAAGGCTGCTGGGCATAGGGCTGGACAAAATACTCGCGGCTCGCCAACTCGCTCGACTCGTGGCCGGCTCGGCTCGGCTCTGCTCGTTTTAACTTTTTTCACAAGCTGAGCTGGAAGTCTAGCTCGCTGTTTTAACGAGACAGCTCGAGCCAGCTCACGACAGGGTCACGCACGGGGCGTGACGCAAAAAGACAAACTCCTCCACTGGTTTCAGGGGCTCAGGGACTTCCGAGCCCGCGAGTCAGCCCCTCAAGCCGATTGCCTTTGCCACCAAGAAGCCTCTAAAAGGTGCACTTGGTGGAGGCCAGTCCAAGCCAACAGAACCTGATACTCAACGTGTCAACAAAGCAGTCGGACGATGCCCAGAGTTTCTTCGGCTCCACGACATCGCCATGGTCCACACAATGCCGCTGGAAGACCCTCCTGGACTCCGGCGCATGTAGACCATAGGCTCAACTCCCACAAACCACTATGTACCCGACCTACCTCGATATATAAGGGGAGGTCGGATCTAAGATGGGGGAGGACGATTGCATGCAGATCATTCAAGTCCTCACCGGTCAACTCACACTCTGCATCGAGAGCAGAGCGACCTAGAGAGGGGCACCAAGAGCTCCTCCACTGCACCCATCGTCTTACTCCTCTCCGACGAGGGGGAAGGCTCCACCGGCGGCGAGGCTTTTTCTGGATCAGCACCAAGCGATTTCCTAACAAATCTCTTTCTTTCTCCCTTACACTCTGCTATAACCCCCCAGATTTTGGGTGCTCTTGAGTAGAAGGATCATCAGCTGCTAGACGTAAGGTCCCGATAGCCCGAACCAGGATAAACCGCTTCGTCCCCTCTTTGATTCTTGTGTTCTTGAGTCCATCCAACCACCGGAGACACACTCTGATACCATGATGAACAACAATGCTTGCCGCGATTTCGTCCCCGCCACAATAACTGTTTCTAGCTAAATATATATATATTTTGGAGGTGATTGCTTATGTCAACCGCCATTGGAAATAAGTCAACCACCTTTTAAAAAAACGTCAACCACCTTTTAAAATATCTATAGAACAAATCAATTCATAATTTTTTCAAATAAAGTTGGATGAAGACAAAAATTATATGAAAATTGTAGAGATCGGTGAGATATAAAACTTTGTAGTTGAAGACTTTTTCATTTGATATCGTCTGAAAGCCCAGATTAGGTTTTGAAATTCAAACTTTTGAATTTTCAGATGACATCAGATGAAGACTTTTTCATCTAAGTTGCAGTGATCGGCAAGATCTGAAACTTTATAGTTGAAATGTTTTTCATTTAAGATAATTTTGAGGACGGAATATTTGATATAAGATTGTACGTATTAGTACAAAGGGATTTTATTAGATGAAGGATATTTTTTCTGTGCATGGCGCGATCCAGTCTATGGATTAAGACTCCCTGATTTGTGTGGATGTGCTGCTCACTTTTGGGCCGGGCTGTGTTTGTGTTAGATTGAGGTAGGAAGTTCCTCGTACTTAACACTTTTGTTTTAAGTTTTTAATAAATATTTCCTTAATCAAAGGAAAAAAATATTGTACTCCCTCCGTCAGATCAGGTACTGGCTCGCGTAACGCTCTTAAAGTTTTTAATAAACTAGGTAGCGTGCTCGTGCGTTGCTAGAGATAACTAACAATTTATACTAAAAACATACGGATCGCACGATAAGATAACAATACTGTAAAAATTAAATACCAACGTTAAAGTGATATTTAATCCAAAAAGTAAAGTTTATGAATTTAACGCAGTCACGGAGTGCGCGGCGTCGCAGGCTCACAAACTCTACTTTATAGACCTTTCCGTGATGCGGCTAAGATAATGTTTTATATTGACAGAAAAAAATCACTGATATCCATTTCTTTCATTGTAATCCATTTATCTGGACAATGTTTGAGGTGATGGCACGGTTACAGTTTTTAGTAGCTTTGCGATATTGTCCGAAGCTATGAGATGATTTATGTCTTGCAATGGTCCTTTTATTAATTTAGTTTTCTATCTATGTTTAATTGTTTATTCAGTCTATTTTATGGGCACACTGGTAGATAATGGATGACAAATTCAAGCATCCATAATTTATCTCTTTGACTTTGAGCATGAGTTTTGTTTTTACCGTAGCGTTAGCACGGACATGCATGAAAAATGAAGATCTTTCAAGAAGATCATGCATAGATTATTCTTATATTGAATATTATATATATACAATCACCTAAATATTATAATTAAACTACAAAATTTTGAATTAGGATACGAGGTAAGACATGCAAACAGATATTTCAAAACTACCTGTAGAGTCCAAAGAACTTAATAAATAAATCTTTCTGGAGGCAATGCAGATTCTCTCTAATCTTTTATTTGGTGTAGTTAGTGTTATCATAGTACCCACATGTATTCATGGGAAATAAATCGTGGACAAAACGTGGATACTTTTTTGGTGCAACATTCCAACATGGGTCCATCGTCCTACCAATATCCTTGAGGCAGATCACATAAATGATAAGAGTCCCTCTATGAGATTGCTTACAAGAGACTCAAACTTATATCTGATCATGATAATGTTGAATTGCTTTGCATCAAAAGCATCGGCAATGATAAATGGGGACATAGGTTTTAGTATGCATAGTGAAGGAAAACTCAACCTTGGCCTTCTCAGTAGCTTTTCTGAGCCTTTGCAGTGCTAACTTGTCCTTACTCAGATAGTCAAGAGGTGCAAAGAGGTTCCTTTTGTCTTAATTCTCTTTCCTTCTGTGTTAATTCTCTTTCCTTTTACTCGTTGCCATGTATGCTGGTGCATTCAAACATACAATGTTTATATGGATAGCACAATAAATTTTTACTTTCTATTTTACCGTGATTCCTCTATCACATGACAGGCAATATTTAATCTAGGAGAATGACACGATCAATCAGTAATTAAGATTAACCTGTACATGCGGGAGATGTCGTGGGATCACAGGCGTGGCAGACGGACGAACCAAAACAAATGTCGCACCAAAAAAATACCCACACTCTATTCTTTTTAGTTGTAGGAGATATTTCCTTTATCAAAGAGAAAAAAGCAATGTACTCCCTCCGTCAGAGGTACAGGCCATCATCGTGGAACATATAATTGTTTTTGTGTGGTAACATGTGACTAAAAGCATGTTTAGATTTGTTTTGTAAAAATATTCTAATTACTGGAACATTTGTTAAAGATACGCATCAGACACTGTGCAATATGCAAAAGGCAAAAAATAGCTTTACTAGTGGAGACAACACTATAAATCTAAATATTTAATGATTATTTAAAAAAGTTGGCTGCACATATTTTAGGATTGTGTATGGAGAACAATCATTATACCTTATTCTAATTAACTGTGTATTTCTTCCATTCCAAATCACATGTCACTTTAGTTTCATTCTATCCAAAATCAACCATCTCTAAAGTTTGACTAAGTTTATAGAAAATATGTCAACATCTACAATTTGAAATTTAGTTTGATTCAATTCTCTATGAAATATGTCTTGATAGTGCGTTTATATAAATTTATAGATGTTAATATATTTTTCTCCTTCGCAAAAAATATTGTACTAGCAATTTTCAAACTATTCCAGCGTACACGACACACCTTTCTACTGGCCTTCCACAACACCACTAGTACAATTAGAGAAATTGGATTTCAAAAAAATGTCAAAACGGCCAATAATTTAGGAGGAGGGAGTAGCTATGTGTTTGTGTTATGTCAATACTTGCGAGAGCACTGACCTGCTGCGAAGTGAACCGGCAGGCCTGCTGCGAAATGAAGTGGTGTACTACCATTTTCATCCCTCTCATGTGCGGCAGCGTTCTCGGTCCATTCCAATACGTTCTTTGTAGGCTCTGCAGATATATGTAAATTAAATTGATGGACTCTCAAATCACTGAACAGACATATCATCGAGCTTTTGTCCTATGCAAAATTACAATCGTGAAAAATTATTTCGATGGTTTTACTTTTTTTCTTATCGTGCTTTGTCCTATAGAAGAAATTAAATGGCTAATGTAGTTTTCATCATTTAACATATCATTGAGGCTAGCGACCGTCACTGTTTGTAGTGACAAATCATTGATTTATCATTCTTTTGATCAACAATAATATATTAATATCGGAAACTAATTAACATTTTCTAAGTATACGTACATAGTAATATATTAGAAGTCAACAAATAGAATCTCATAATATAATGGCACAAATTTGGATCACAAATACTTGGGTTTTAGGAAAAAAATTAAAGAAGGTCCGGTCAAACTTGTACGATTTCATCTATGAATAACGAACTTTGAAAATATTTGTTTGGGTAATAATATTATTGACCGCTCACATGTTGTTGGGGTATGATCCGAATTCTAACGTGAGTCTTATGACGACGTTTGGAGGACCCGTGATTCTGGTTATATAATTAGCGGAATTATTTCTGTATTTGACAGCAGTTAGTTTGTTCTACGAAGACTGACTTATTGTATTCCCTACGTCATCTAAGTGTATAGTAAAAAAATAGAATTAGAAAAGCTAGAATGACTTATATTTACTAGCTGCTGGGTGTAAAATATGTATAGAGAGACGGATCTATAAACACCTGAATGATAATGTCTAAAAATTGATTACAAATATTTTAGGATTAGCATAATTAGTGATTCTCACTATGTATATAGTTCCTATTTGTGCTACAAACGCATTCTTGCTTCTAAATTAGTACGGCCTTTTTTCTTAAAAATGACAAATGAAATGGCGCAGAAAAAATATCAAATGATAATAAGGCTGTTGGGCGTGGGGCTGGACAAAATACTCGCGGCTCGCCAAGTCGCTCGACTCGTGGCCGGCTCGGCTCGTTTTAACTTTTTCACGAGCTGAGCTGGAAGTCTAGCTCGCTGTTTTAACGAGCCAGCTCGCGAGCTGCTCACGAGATGAGGTCTATCAGCGCACGACTATGAATCCAAAAGATGATGATGCTGACCTAGAAATGTCAACCTATTCTATTAGTATGTGTTTACACCAAAATTTGAAAGAAGGGTCATAGGGACTCGAGAGCTCCCAAGATCATGTTAGCAGGGAATCAATTGCGTACAGATCGGAATCAGCTGATTCGAATGCAACACTAGAATCGGCTTTCTTCAGGCAGCGCCAACAGGTAATGACAAAAGGCTACGATCGGCGCCAGGACGAGACATGATGGACTCTACAAAAAGGAAAATATTAGAATCCAAGTTATCTTAAATTAGAAATGTTTTATCTAGGGTCAAAAATTGTGTTGAGTCGTGCTTAGACAGGAGTCATGCGCATGTTCCGGGTATAAATATCAAAGCCCGACTATTGTAAAGGTCACACAATCAATCCAATACAAGTTATTTACTTTTTTCGGCTCCGGCCACCCCTTAGGAGTAGGAGTAGAGTTGATCTCGGTGAGTTCTTCAGCAAGTACGACTGCATCGATCCGGTCGACCTCCACTGCTTGTCTGTAAGTACCGTCATGGCTTATACCTCTGTTCGTACAGCTGCATCGATCCGGTCGACCTCCACTACGACTCTAGTATGAGTTAGTTATCGATTCTTGTCTAGTTCAAGTACGGCTGCATCGATCCGGTCGACCTCCACTGCTCGAACTAGATTAAGGTCAAGTTATCGGCTCTATCTAAGGGTGGCGTTTCTTTGGATAGATTCATTAAGTTACCGATATTACTTATTACTTTCATTGTTTATTTAATTACAGCAATATCACTTCGCCCAATTGGGATTGATCTAGATCGGCCTTACATCTTTGTTAACTCATCGTTTGTTAATCTAAACTGATTTAATCTACACTTTAAACGATGAGTTATGTTTTATTGGCTGTTTTATGTCAATCTTGATCGTGCACAGCGTGCGGTTAAGGCGCGTTTGACCATGAATAGATCTATTGGCTAGCGAAATCCGTCCCATAGCCCGTTATCACGGCCTGTGTGATTCTGCCTCACACCCCACTGTTAGCACCATGGAGCGGGGATCGTTATTTGGTAGATCTGTTCCTAAGAGGGCATGACCTTAACTGTGCGTTATGCTTGGATCGGCTATTTTAGCCGATATCGAGCGCTTTCACGAACGGTTCGCATCACGAGATCGTTGAAGTAGCGATAGGTTGAAAGATGTGTTAGCCCCATTATCTTATTACTGTATTACGGGCTGCATGATTCTGCCTCATGCCCCACTGATATTAGTAATAAGTTAGGGTCGTTAAGTCTATTGTTGTTTCTACGGCCGACATGATTCTGCCTCATGTCCCACTGGTCACAACGATAGATGAGATCTAATATGTTTATTAGATTTATCTTTATTAAATGGTTGAATGATGATGAATTGTTTCTTTCATAAAAAGGGGTTCAGTTACTTGCAGTCATTGGCTTAGCATGAACTAATTACTGTTGATATCTTTTTGCCAGTGACTAGTATTTGTTTAAACAATGATATTCATAATGATAACCGATTCTTCTTACACAACCCCAATCGTTTGTTAATCTAAACTGATTTAATCTGCACTTTAAACAATGAGTTATGTTTTATTGGCTGTTTTATGTCAATCTTGATCATGCACAGCGTGCGGTTAAGGCGCGTTTGACCTTGAATAGATCTATTGGCTAGCGAAATCCATCCCATGGCCCGTTATCACGGCCTGTGTGATTCTGCCTCACACCCCACTGTTAGCACCGTAGAGCGGGGATCGTTATTTGGTAGATCTGTTCCTGAGAGGGCACGACCTTAACTGTGCTTTATGCCTGGATTGGCTGTTTTAGCCAATATCGAGCGCTTTCACGAACGGTTCGCATCACGAGATCGTTGAAGTAGCGATAGGTTGAAAGATGTGTTAGCCCCATGATTTTATTACTGTATTATGGTCTGCATGATTTTGTCTCATGCCCCACTGATATTAGTAATAAGTTAGGGTCATCGAGTCTATTGTTGTTTCTACGGCCTACATGATTCTGCCTCATGTCCCACTGGTCACAACAATAGATGAGATCTAATATGTTTATTAGATTTATCTTTATTAAATAGTTGAATGATGATGAATTGTTTCTTTCATAAAAAGGGGTTCGGTTATTTGCAGTCATTGGCTTAGCATGAACTAATTACTGTTGATATCTTTTTGCTAGTGACTAGTATTTGTTTAAACAATGATATTCATAATGATAACCGAATCTTCTTACACAACCCCATGAGCTTTAATCGATCTATTCTTACGAATATGCTGGAATCGGCTATTTAGTCGATCTCCTTTCATATCGGCTCTCAGAGCCGCACATTCGGGACTGTCTAACAACACCGGTATGTTCCGCCCTTAATTACTGATAAGATTTCTCTCCTTGTCAATTGCAGGGTCAAATTGACTGGCACGTCTCGGGACGAGTGCGCAGGATCGACCACCCTTGCGCTGAAGCTAGGTGGATCTCCAGCTCCATCGAGCGGACCCTTCCGGCTTGCTACGTGTGTTCTCGGCACGGGGCGAAATTCCGTGTCGACAGTATGTAATCCTTATTTTCAGCTGTTTCATATGGATTTTGATTTTATAATTGCCGTGGTACTTAAATGTTGATTTATGGATTATTTTTCATGAAGAGAAGATGATGATGCTTATATTAAATTTGTTGACTTTTCTAAGTCTGTGGTGACAAGCAACTAGTAAGTATGTTGGAACTGCATAGATTATGGATGGACCAATTATGTTGTATGGTTGATACTTTTGATAAACCTGACGTATATCAATCATATAGGGTTGCATAATAGTGGATGTGACCTTCTAAAATTAATGTAGCATAAACATTATAAATATGTGTGTCCTATTTTTTTTATAGCAGCTCGCGAGTTAAACGAGCCAGCTCGAGCTCGCTAACGAGCCGAGCTGAGCTGCATCTATAGCTCGTAATATTAACGAGCTGACTCGCTAACCTAACGAGCCAACTCGAGCTGGACCGAGCCGAGCCGAGCCGAGCTGGCTCGATATCCCGCACTTGCTGGGATGGCTAGATACAGAGGTGAAGTACCATCTTTGGGTTCGAGGATACGAGCCAAATATCCATCAGCCGTCAATAGGCGCCAGACGATTTCTGGATCACCGACGCGGACGGCCTCATGCAAGGCTGTCTCCTGACAATGATTCATTCTCCTTAGGAGGTCCTGATCTTTTCTGGCTGTTGTTGCCAGATCAATGAGATGAGAGACCATCCCGTGTTTGCCTGCCCTGGCAGCGCTAAGCAAGGCAGTGTCACCCTTGTTATTCTGTGCAGTAGGTAGATCACTGTGCCTCGTGTTGATGAGGCTTGCACATTCCTTGAAGTTGTTTTCTTCCCCGTTGGCGGCCACCAGATGTAGCGCGGTGTCCCCCTCCGCTGTAACACCTTCCATCAGTTGCTGCGCTGCAGACGCTTCTCCAGCACTGCTTCCTTGTGGGTTCTCCTCGCCAAGAAGCATTTTCAGTGCATCGAAATTGCCTTCGCATGCTGCTGCTGCTAGGCACTGATGCATCATCGTCACTTGCGAAGACGACCCAGCTCCGGCGTTCGTGGTCGTCGCCATATGATCACTAGCTAGCAGGCTAGCACCAGCTGTTGCTTGCTATTATGCTAAACTCTTCGGATTGGAATGGATATCTATCGGTTGCTCATCAAATGTCCCAAGGGGCTGGTATAATTATATTTGTGCGTGTCCAGTGCTTGCCTGGGGCCGATGTCTTATAGGCTAGTCATATGTATGTACTTGACTGTAGAAGAAGAGTCTCCTGATCAATCTCTTTCTTCTACGAACAAATTGTTTCTTAACTTACTTGAGACCAAGTCTTTCTTATAGTTAATAAATAGGAACACATCCCAATGGCAACGGTGTGACGAGAAGGCAAAGTTGGTGTTAGAGGCATGCCACAAGTTGGAGAATGTGGCTATGCAACTCTGCGCATCCTTTGGATGACCTTTAATTTTATTTCAGAAATTGAGTTATGAGTTGGTTTTGTTTATAAACTTGTTTGGGACCTTGTCGTGTGGTGCTTGTACTATGGTGGCCTGATTTCTCTCACTATTACAGACTGAGCTACCACTGTTGTCACACTTTCACTGTGGTAGGAGATAAGCGATGGTGTGATATTTCCACCGTCGGTTGCACCGATAGCGAGGCCTCCTAAGGAATGAAACTGGCAGTTGAAACTTCTACTACCGACGGGTTAACGATAGATGCGGCAGTGATATTGGGGTTGCATTTTCTCCATCGTATGAAAAGCCGAGCCGACTGGGATATGCATTTTTGGCCACCAGCCCTAATCTAGCGTTTGGTCAATCGACGGTAAATTCAGCGTGAGTGTTGAATGCCTCCAAGTTCCAACGCCGTCAAATCACCACTACTTCCACCGGGTGTAGCAGAAGAGCCACACCCATTGCTCTACATATTCTTCAAGCTCGGTGCGCTGTGAAACCACCCTTATTCTTCATCCATCATCCCCGTCTCATCCAATCTACAAAGAAAATGGTGGAAAGCTCCATCTAGTTTTCAAGCAACGAGTCGTCCAGTGAGAACGACTTGCTAGCCCACCATTCTTCGAGGAGAACGTCTCCTCCGATGACTAGAGGGCTTCTGATTATAGTCATCCGGGGTGCTTCGAGAAGGAGGACCCGGTGGAGGAGGAGGAGGACGACGACGACGACTCCGACTCCTACGACTCCAAGGACTCAGACTCGGACTTGGACTTGCCTCCTCCCAAGCGAGCGAGGCTTGCGATCATATTTAGATTAAGTAGTTTATAGTAAGTATAAGTAGTTTTAATAATTTGGGTTAGTTATTATGTTTTTGGACGAGTACAATCATATACTCATCCAAATTGTATCTTTCTATTATATACATACAATAAATCAGTGAAACAAATTCTATTCGCACGTATTTGATCCCCTTGAATGCCACATTTTTTATGTAAAATGCAAAACAAGTTCTTTCCAATACTACTTCCAAAATACCAGTGCAGAGATTTGATCTCTTAATTTTGTTAGGTCCTGATATAGATAATGCTACACGATGAATGTTTTTTTCTTTTACTGTATATATATGAATGAAAAGAAAAAATCCATTCAAATGCACGCCAAACATAAAAATAGTGGTTTAAACTAACAATTTCCACAAGTTTTGGTGTTTGATTATTTGCAGGAGGACATTTGTGGAAATACACATAAAGGGCTAAGAATGTGCAAAGGAATAGAGTATAAACACCATTCTACACAAGCCCAAAGGAGAGAGACCCAATCACTAGAAGAATCTGGGCCCATACGAGAGAACAATGACAAACACAAATCCAAACACCAGTAATCAGCGCAAAACCCACTCAGGCCCACTCTAGAAGATCAAAGAAGACCCCTAGACAAAATTGGATTCAAGGTGGCCCAATGTTGGTATTTATTAACGCACACAGATAAATTCGCAAGGCACGGATACCGCTGTAGCTTTCACCCGGAAGTATTCTAAGTATCATATCCATAGGGAAGCGTGTGAGATTAACTACAATCTAACTTAATCCAGGGGTAGCAACAAGGTTAGGATAAATAGGAGCGTAGAGAGGATTACTAAGGTTTTCTAGTTCTAACTTCGGTAAGTTATGTCTTCTACTATTTAACTAGGGGCATTACTAGGAAAAGACACCAGCAGAGGATGCTTGCCTTCGTAACTAGGTCCAACTTGGCCTACAAATGGGAGGTGGGCTACAAAGGACTCAACAAATGTGTCACACTTGCGTTCTAATACTACTTCATAATCTACCATCAATCCGGATTGCAGGGTGCATCCACGATTAACCCAAGTCTAAGCACCACGCTTACACTTACGATTAATACTTTACTCCCCCTAGGAAGAGAATAAAGCACTCAAAAGAGTCGTAATCCTGATGAACAATATAAACAAGATGCTTACTTGAATCAGAAGTTGATTTCTAGAGAAGTCTCAGAAGCAAGCTCAAATAAAACTTGGATCCGCCAAGGTACAAGCCGTAGAGAGAGCACCTATAGGCTGGCACCTCCTCCAAAATCTTCCCTCACACTCTATCTCACTATTATTTATAAGACTAAATCCTATGGAGGACTAATCTTCTCTTTATAGCTGGCTCTGATCCTGATGAGGAGGATATGAATTAAGGTTTCAGGATGGCTCTATAGAGGGGGTATAGGGCCGTATATATAGGGGTAGCGTCTATTCTAGACCCTCAGATCAAACCGACTTAAATAAACGGCGTAGATGAAATCTTTAAGGCAGTGGAGAACCGATGTTCGAAGGAGGGGCTGCCAGGTGGGGATAGGAGACCGGCCGGCCTACAGGTGGGGCCGGCCAGCCCCACCTAGTAGTGCCTCGAGCCAGGTTTTGGTGGAGTGCCCTCTAGAGTCCTCTGGAACCTTCTGGTGCTATTTACACCGTGGATAATTGCGATTTACTTTTGAAAGTGCAATCAAGCCCTAATTGTAGGTTTTGGTGATAATGACCGCTCAATTAGAGGACTATTGAGATTTATCAAGATGACAAGTAGGGAATTTAGAATCGAGGATGTCATACAAAACGGAGGAGCCCCCAATTACAATTGTTGGTGGCTTCAAACTCAAAGGGGGTTTATATTCTTTTATAATTCAAATTTGAGTATAGGAAAAGCCGTACTATAAAGGGGACAAACTGCTTAAGCCAACTTGTGCAACCAACTACTCAATCTTACACTCAAGCATCCTCAAAAGTTCAGCCATGACCGCTTGCTCAATACTCTTTTATTTTTGCTATTAGGCTTGGTGTGGCAGTGCCGCACTTGAGGCATGGCTATGCCGCAGAGCGGCACTGCCACGGGTAAGACGCGGCACTGCCACAACTTATTTGACCATTGGGACCTAGGGAGATATTTATACCTCTTTTCTTCCCTCACAACGGTCTTCTTCCTCGCCCAGCCTTTAAGACCGATGGCTTTTGGCTTAACTCTTGTTCTCTCTCTCCTCCATTGGTGCCCAAAAGCTCTCAAGCTTTCCCTTGTGATTTCCCCATCAGTCCTTGAGAGAAAAAGGCGCCAATCTCAATTAGAGAGCAGATCCACTGATTCCCCAACTCAAAAGAGCACTTGGTTCATGTTTTGGCCAGCAGTTGTGTTTGTTACTCTTGGAGCTTGCTCCAAGTCGGCTAGAGCATCGCCAGTGGAGCTTGCCAACTTATGTGGCAGCCCTAGGAGGTTTGTAACCATCTCTTGAAGCTAGTAAACTCACCAAGAGTTAACTCTCTTGACTTGAGAATGAGGATGGGTTGCAAAGCCCTAAGCCTTAGTGGCTAACCTCAACACCTAGACTTAGGCAAGCCTTAGCGGTGAGCTGAACCACAGGATAAATCCTTGTGTCACCTTGTGCTTGATTTACTTCACTTGCATTTCAAATTATTGTTGAGGTGATTTCTAGGGTTTGTGGCTGATCTACTTGTGTATGGTATTCCTACCACTTCTAGCTTTCGATCTGTGAACTACATACCTGTAGGAACCTCACTGATTTCTCTAATCTAAGTTTCCATACACAGATTTTGAATTGTGCCTTGAAGTTGTCTGCAGGTGTGGTAGTGCTGCTGTTGTAGCCCAGTGGTGCCATAGAGTGGCAGTGCCATGGAGTGGAATTTAATATTTGCTTAAGTTTGTTTTAATAGGCCTATTCACCCCCCTCTAGGCTAACTAGAGATCCTACAAGTGGTATCAGAGCGGGTTACCTCATGAGTGCTTCACCGCGTGAGGTATGGAGCCTGGAGGTGGTACTAATGGTGTGAAGCCCATTGACATCGATCTGGAGGATGTGTAGTTGTATGACACCGACAGCAGTGAGCTAAGTGCTTCTACAGCAAGCAATACCACACTCCCGCAGCTTAAGGCTACCAATGCCGAGAAAGCTCTAAATGATGCAGAAAGAAGAAAAAGGAAGGCAGCTAGAAAGGCAAAAAGAGAAGCAAGAGAAAAGAAGAAGAAGGAGCAACAAAGGTTAGAAGACAAGAAGCAAAGAAAAGAAGAAAGAAAGCTCAAGAGAGAAGCAAGAAGAAAAAGAAGAGAAGCTAGGAAGAAGAAGAAGAAGAAGAGAAGGCAACCAATGCATCATCAAGTGACATTTCAAATAGTTCTGAAGATGGAGATAATGATGAGTCCTACCAAGTGTCCAAGGGAGGCAAGAAGGAGAAGAAATAAAAGGGCAAAGTGGACTCCAACAAATATGCCGCCGTATCCTTTAACTATTCTTCTATGCCTATGACTAACCATGATCGGAGGTCTTTCATCAATGTGTCCACAGGCAAGTTACCTTATTTCAATGGAACTAACTTTGCCAAGTGGAAGCACTTGATAAGAGCCTATCTTATAGGTCTTCATCCCAACATTTGGGAAGTTGTCTGCAATGGATTTGAGCCACCGGTTGATCCCAAGAATCCATCTCTAGATGAAATGAGAATTATTCATCTCAATAGTCAAGCCACAAGTGTGTTGCTTAGTTCTTTGGATGGTGATGAGTATAATAGGGTGATTGGTGTTGATGTTGCCAAGCAAATATGTGACACCTTGCACCTTGCACATGAAGGTGTTGACAAAGTGAGGAAGGAAAGAATTGATTTGTTGATGGCCAAGTTTAACCGGTTCGTGATCTTGGATGGAGAAGGACCACAAGAGATGTTTGATAGATTGATGACCATGGTGAGCAAGATTAGAGGCTATGGTGGTGATGAGCTAGATGATCACAAGGTAGTGAAGATTATGTTGGAAGCTTATTCACCTAGAATGGAGACTGTGGTGACTCTAATTAGAGACAAGAAGAAGTTTGAGTACTTTACACCAAATGATGTACTTGGGAGAATCTTGGCCTTTGACATGCAAAGAGAAGAAGCAAATGAGAGGAAGAAGCTTGGTGAGTTGCAAGAAAAATTAGATGGCATAAAGATCAAGGATGTAGCTCCAAGGCCAACAAATCAAGCAAGCAAGGCTCTACTAGCAAGTCCAAGATCAACAAGCAAGCTTCAACAAGCAATCCTAAAGCAAGCAAGCAAGTCCAAGGGCAAGTAGAGACTACATCATCCTCAAGTGAAGATGAAAATGATGATGAACATTATGAGAAGTTGATGATGTTGCTCTATTTATGAAGAGATTTCAAAAAGGTCTAAATAAGCAAGGCTACAAGGTAGTGAAGAGAAAGTTTCCAAACAAGAAGAAGAGGACATGCTACAATTGTGGTAGTACCGATCACTTCATTGCTAAGTATCCATATGAGATCAAAGACAACAAGTACAAGAAGGACAAAAAAGAGGACAAGGATGACCATAAAAAGAGCAAAAAGTACATGGGAGAAGCTCACATTAGGCATGAATGAGACTCAACTAGAGAGAGCACAAGTGAAGAGGATGAGGAAGTTGCAACCGTTGCTATACACAAATCATCCCCTACACCAAGACTCTTCAACAACATATCCGATGATGACTACTACTCCCCTCACATTTGTCTCATGGCAAAGGGTGAGAAGGTAAATCAAAAGCCAAACCTCCTCCACCTTCTAGTGATATCTCTAGTAGTGATATTAGTGATAGCTCTAGTGATGATGGATCAAGTGATGAATAAATTGACCAAATAACTAAAAATTTGGATGGAAAGACCAAACTATTCATCACTAAGCTAATGGAGGATTTAGAGAGTGTCCAAGCCGAGCTAGAATCTGGAGAGAAAACTCTTATCTAACAAGAGGATCTCTACATTGGTAGCAAGGAAGCTCTTGAATTAGAGAGAAGTGAGGTGGAATCCTTGTGCAAGGCCTTGACCAAAGAGCAAGAGGACCATGCTATCACAAAGAAAGCAAAGAATGCTCTCAATAAAAAGTATTGTGACTTGGATGAAAAGCATAAAGAACTTGAGCTGCAATATGGCATTCTTTGGGATAGCAACTCATATCCCTCTAAGGCAAAGGAAACCTCTACTCCCTCCACTAGTCAAGGTTGTGGAAAATGTTATAGTCTTGATTTGAATGCTTATTCCACTAACCTTGCCAATATGGAGGCTATAAGAAAGGAGATTGCTAGGCTCAATGAGGTCATTGGAAAATGGTGCATGGATGGTAAGGTCCAAACCAATGACAAGAAGAAGGATGAACCAAAAGGGCCACAATACAAGAAAGGAAGACATCCCTCAATCAAGCATGGGCTAGGCCACACAACAGGAGCCAAAACAAATGAAAGAAAGATAGTGAATGGCTTTAAGTGTGTATAGTTTGAAAGGAGGGACAAAATCGGTAGAAATTAGCCTTTGCATAGCACGTAGTGGCATCATCATCATCATTGCCATTTAACCATAAAGAAAATTGCCATGAGCCAAATGCCATGGCAGCCAGCCCATAAAAATGGGAAAGCAACCCATTCTATTCCTGATCAGACTACGCCCATGAAGAAGGTGTTCCAGCAGAAGCAGGTTTTCCAGAAGCCAAAGGAATCAATATGGAGCACTAAGAACAAGTATTATTATCAACCAAAGGCCCATGCACCTCGACAAAGCTTGACATCATGTTTTTTGTATTGAAGAACAACAGTAGTGGTCAAGTGGTTGTAAAATATGTTGGAAAAGAAACCAACATATATAGGAATACATCTATTTGGGTTCCTAAGTTTCTTGTGACTAACATGCATGGCCCCAAGTCAAGTTGGGGACCTAAATCTAGCAACTAAACTTGTTTTGCAGGCATACTCCTCTCGGTGGGTCAAGTTGGATGCTTGATAGTGGATGTACAAATCATATGACCGGAGAAAAGAGTATGTTCTCATCATATTCCCTAATGACGCACTCAAATGAAAATATTATCTTTGGAGACAATTCAAAAGGGGATGTGATTGGTCTTGGTAAAGTTGCTATAACCCTTGAGCATTCAATTACAAATGTTTTACATGTTGATTCGTTGAGTTACAATTTGTTGTCCGTTTCTCAATTGTGTGAGATAGGCTACAATTGTCTCTTTATGGATAAGGGTGTGGAAGTCTTTAGGAGGAGGATTCCTCTGTTGTCTTTATGGGTCGATTAAAGAATAAGCTTTACCTAGTTGATTTCAACAAATGTAAAGCTAAGCTTGAGACTTGTTTAGTGGCAAAATCTAGCATGGGCTGGCTTTGGCATCGCCGACTAGCCCATGTTGGGATGAGGAACTTGGCCAAACTTCTAAAAGATGAACACATCCTTGGACTAACTAATGTTCACTTTGAGAAAGATAGGATTTGTAGTGCTTGTCAAGCCAGAAAGCAAGTTGGTGTACCTCACCCACCGAAGAGTATCATGACCACTGAGCAACTATTGGAGTTAATTCACATGGATCTCTTTGGACCGGTGTTGGTATTTATTAACGTGTCACTTGTTTGAAGTAGTCACCCTATGTTGTTTACATTCCTTAGCATCTTTTACTAAGTTGTCATCCCTAGTGTTGGTGCCAGAAATGCTTGTTGATACTACCTAGTATTACTACTAGAGTAGTTCTTTATTAATTTATGTGACTAGGAAGAATATATATATATATATATATATGAAAGGAATCTACAAGTGCACAGATAATATACTATTGTAGCACTTTACTCCAGAGTATTACAGGTATTGTTATTTATATTTTTACCACAGGGAAGGTCTAGCATGGACATGTATTCATAACTTATACTATTGATGGAGAAATAAACCATAACCAATATTCTACTCACAATAGGGTTTAAGTCATAGGATAAATTATGTATATGATAAGTATGGATCAATGATAAATCACTCAGAGTACTCCTTTCTATGGCATTAGCATGGTTAAGTAGAATATTAGAGGAATAATTCTTAAATCATTCTTAATTATAAGTCAAAGCATACATTGATTAGTGCAATTACACCTAGTAGTCATGGCTAAGGTCATTTTTATATCTACACATAAGGGATATTACTAAGGAAGATTAAGAACAAAGCTTGTTCTTCCTTCGTAACCAGACCCTACTTGCACCTATATTTGGGGAGTGGACTACAAAGGACTCAATGGGAGTGTCACATCCGTGATCTACCACATGACCCAGAATATAGGGTGTATCCGTAGGTAAACAACATATAAGCACCACACTTACACAATGTCGACCACTCACCCCGTGTACACCAGAGCGAGCGCTATACAAACTTATGCATAAACATAATGATAAAGTAGTTATACTAAGTATATAATCAAAGTAGACGATGAACATCATAACTAAGAACATGAGTATTGTGAATACCAATGTTGTCAAACAAAAGAGAGGGGGGGGTACAAAGATTATACCAAACCACGCTCTTGACAAGATCAGGAATCCAAGCGAAGCCGGCTTGCTTCCCTCTAGACCTACCCTAACTAGCTATGCCCTAGAATATGGTGGAGCTTTGAGGATGATTAGGGTTTCTATCTTCTCAAATGACTTATGCCTTAGGGGGGTGGCAGGGGCTGATATATATAGTCCGGAGCATCAATCCTGAGCCCTCGGATCAAACCGACTTGAATAAATGGCGTAGATGTAATCTAGGAGGCGCTGGAGAACTGACATAATAATGGGGTGCTGGCAGGTGGGCCCCAGGGGCTGACCGACCTACAGGTGGGGATGGCGTCTCACCCTCTGCTTCGGTGTGGTGTCCTCTCGAATCTTCTGGAACCTTCTAGGGATGTTTTCGCTATGGATAAGCATGATTAAGTCTGACATCTAGGTCTGCCTTGACGGTTTTCTAGATAAACCATGTAAAAAATACATATTCACCAAAACTCATAGAATTTATTAGTTTAAACCCCTATACATTTGTTGGTGATTATATTTATACCCTTATACAAGTTATATTGATGGTTTATAATGGTTGTTAACTACCATCAACAATTGGTCGCCTACCTAAGTCTTGGGGGTAACAAATATGGTCTTGTTATTGTTGATGATTATTTCTGTTTCACTTGGGTATTCTTTTTGTATGGCAAGTGCCAAGTTCAAGAGAAAGTGAAGATATTTGTTAGAAGAGCACAAAAGGAGTTTGGTCTCCCAATCAAGAAAGTGAGAAGTGATAATGGGACCAAATTCAAGAATACTCTTGTTGAAGAGTTTGTTGATGAAGAGGGCATCAAGCATGAGTTGTCAACTCCATACACCCCTCAGCAAAATGGTGTAGTAGAGAGGAAGAATAGAACATTCATTGACATGGCAAGGATAATGCTAGATGAATACAAGATGCTGGACCTATTTTGGTGTGATGGCATCAACACCATTTGCCATGCCATCAACCGCCTCTACCTACACAAGAAGTTGAAGAAAACTTCATATGATCTCCTAACCGGTAACAAACCTAAGGTGTCTTACTCTAGAGTGTTTAGGTGTAAGTGTTTTAAACTTAACAAGAAACCTAAAACATCTAAGTTTGCACCTAAAGTTGATGAAGGTTTTCTTCTTGGTTATGGATCAAATGAGCATGCCTACCGTGTCTTCAACAAAACCTCTGGGAGAGTTGAGATTGCGGTAGATCTGACATTTGTTGAATCTAATGGCTCTTATGTAGAGCAAGTTGATTCAAGTGTTGTAGGAAAGGAGGATTCACCATGTGAAGCAATCAAGCAATTGGCTATTGGTGATATTAGACCACAAGAAGATGAAGCCACCGAGGTGGAGATTCCTCAAGTTGTTGCTGCACCAATTTCTACTGACATACCTAATACTGAACAACAGCAGACCCCTGCTGCAACTCCTACACGTGGCAGTGCCGCGCCTGAGAGCGGCAGTGCCATGCCTACCCAGTCAGCAGCAGCTGATTCGAGTCTAGTTTGTGGACAAAACCAACAACCAATCTTTGAGCAAGATGAAGATGAAGATCCAGAAGATGAGCAAGCGGCCATTGATCACCCAAGGCTAAGGCAAATGATACAACGAGATCATCCCATTGACAATATTCTTGGGCAACTTCAAAAGGGGGTAACAACTCGATCACATTTAGCAAATTTTTATCAATTTTACTTATTTGTTTCCTCTATAGAGCCTCTTAAGGTAGAAAAAGCACTTGGAGACCCGGATTGGATCATGGCGATGCAAGAAGAGCTCAGCAACTTCGAGAGAAATCAAGTGTGGACCTTGGTGGAAAGACCCAATACCAATGTCATTGGCACCAAATGGGTTTTTCGCAACAAGCAAGATGAGAATGGTGTGGTGATAAGGAACAAGGCAAGATTGGTTGCTCAAGGCTTCACTCAAGTAGAGGGCTTGGACTTTGAAGAAACATATGCACCGGTGGCAAGGCTTGAAGCAATCCGAATGCTTCTAGCTTATGCTGCTCATCACAACTTCAAGCTATATCAAATGAATGTGAAGAGTGCATTCCTCAACGGCCCTATTCAAGAATTTGTCTATGTTGAGCAACCACCGGGTTTTGAAGATCCCAAGTTCCCCAACCATGTCTACAAACTCCAAAAGGTGCTCTATGGGCTTAAGCAAGCTCCAAGAGCATGGTATGAATACCTCAAGGAATTCTTGCTCAAGCAAGGCTTTGAAATAGGCAAAGCCAATGCTACCCTTTTTACTCGCAAAGTTGGTAAAGATATCTTTGTGTACCAAATATACGTCGATGACATAATATTTGGTAGTACTAATCACACTTTTTGTGAGGAATTTAGTAGGATTATGACCAAGAGATTTGAGATGTCCATGGTGGGTGAATTGAAGTTCTTTCTCGGATTTCAAATCAAGCAAGTGAAGGATTGAACTTTTATTAGCCAAATAAAGTACACCCATGATATGCTCAAGACGTTTGACATGCTGAATGCCAATCCTATCAAAACTCCCATGCCAACCAATGGACATCTAGATGTCAATGATGAAGAGAAAGCCATGGATACAAAGGTATATCGCTCCATGATCGGCTCTCTACTTTATTTATGCGCATCTAGGCCCGATATTATTCTTATTGTGTGCATGTGTGCTAGATTTCAAGCTACCCCGAAAGAGTGTCACTTAGTGACCGTTAAGAGAATCTTGAGATATTTAATACACACTCCTTACCTTGGCTTCTGGTATCCCAAGGGCTCTAAGTTCGATCTACTTGGGTATTTGGATTCCGATTACACCAGTTGCCAAGTAGATCGAAAAGGCACTTTGGGGACATGTCAATTCCTTAGATGGTCTCTAGTGTCTTGGAGTTCTAAGAAACAAAATTGTGTAGCCCTTTCCACAGCGAGGCCGACTATGTTGCAGCCGATGCATGTTGTGCTCAACTATTTTGGATGAGACAAACCCTTCGTGATTTTAGATGTCGCTATACCAAAATCCCATTATTGTGTGACAAATGAAAGTGCCATAAACCTAGCAAACAACCTCGTAAGCCACACTAGAACTAAGCACATAGACATCCAACATCTTTTCTTGAGAGATCTCAAAACCAAAGGAGATATCAAAATTCGCCATGTGAGCACCGAAAAGCAACTAGCCGATATCTTCACTAAGCCTCTCGATGAGTCAAGGTTTTGTGCTTTGCATAGTGAGCTAAATATACTTGATTCTCATAACATGGTTTGAATAGTAGCACACCTTTGTTTGATCAACTAGTATGCATAGGTAAAAATAATTGCAAAGGTTTAATTCTTGAGCTTCAAAATGTTTTATCAAAAACAAAAAGTACATTATGATGATGGTGTGTATTGATTATTTGTTGTTGATCTTAATATGCTTGATATATGTGTCCGTATCCTATATATGTAGAGCTATTTGGTTAGTAGCCTATTCCTGCAGTTCTGGGGTGTGCGGCTATGCCGTGCCCACCTCGTGGCTGTGCCACTCTGCGGTAGTGCCACGTGTGGCATGCGGCTATGCCACCCTTTGAATTCTAGGCAGAATTCAGCTTAGAACGGCCAGTTACCGCGGGCCCATTTTCCTTTCTTATCCAAATCGGTCCTAGGTAACTCTCTCTCATTCACCCGATGCGCCATTCTCTCTCTCTACCATGCGTCCGTGTTGCCCTGTCATCGCCGTGCCTTCTCAGCCATGCTCCAATGATTCCGTGCCGACTGCTAGCCTTCTTTTGTGATGCCAGCGGTCGCTGAGACTCTTGGGTAGAGTCACTTCTTCCCTTTCCTCCCTAAATCCACGAGAACCAAGGTATAACCCTAGAACCATCCCGATCTATGCAATGGAGGTTTTTTGGGTTATGGATTTTGACTTCTGGTGGTAGTGTGGATGGACTAGAAATAGATTTGATGGTTAAATTGAATCAATATAGAGACTCATTGATGGAGTGAAATCTATCCTCGTGGTAGTGCCGCATGTTGGGCGCGGCAGCACCACAGGCTGCAGCTAAAGTGTTCACAAATTGCAGCATCATTTCATCCATGATTCTCTACATTGATTGGATTTAGTCACCAAATCTTAACTACTCCACTCACTCTACTATCTTTCAAATCCGTAGGCTAACTTCATGTTTTGATAGAATTGTGGCGTTTGAAAATGTGACATGGGCTAGGAGTTAGATTATGAAATGGGTTAGGTAGACAAGAAGAAGCAGAATGCAGCCTTGGTGAAGCAACTGGTGCGGCAGTGCCACCCCCAGGCGCGGCAGTGCCGCATGCCTGGTGACAATGTCATACCAGCTGCTTCCCTTGCTTGCATTTTGACTCTTCTTGATTACTTAATGTGTTTTATAGGCTAACTTCTACTCCCCATTGAAGCAGTTTCTTATTTCATTCTTTCATTGTACATAGATGGCTTCCGATGGAGATCATGATCGGAGAGGGAAGAGAAAGATGACCAAACCTCATGACAAGCCAACTCCTTGCCATGGTCGTGGATGTACAGCTGCTGGCAGCAGCAGTGCAACAGCGAGAGGTGATGCCAGAGATAGGGGGAGGAGGGATAAGTTGATCTAGGAGGAGAACTTGGAGAGGGCTAGTCACACCATTCCTCCTGGTGCTTGCACAACTACTCCTCGTCATCTAGAGGAATTTGATAGAGCATATATCACCAAGTACCCTAAGGAGGTGCTCATGAGGCGTCCTATTGATACTCATGCACATTCAGTGATCAACTATGTGGGAAAGCAGAGAATGGTGGAAGAAGCTTGTGAGAATAATCCTTATGAGCAGCCAAAAGATCTGGGGGTTTACTATAGATTTTGGAATGAGTTTCATTCCAACTTTTATGCCTCAGTAATCTTCAATTCCAGAAAGTCCAAGATTGTCAAGATGCATTATGTTGACTGGGATGAGATGAAGGAGAAGAATGAGCCTGAATTCAACAATGTAATCAATGCTTGTGAGCACTTAGGTCTCACTAACATCATGAGCTTCCAACACAATTAGAATGAGGAAGTGTTAGCCCAGTTCCATGCGACCTTCTACTATGACATTTATGTAGATGAGATACATTGGATGACTGAGGGGTGACACTATCGCATTGACTTTGTGACCTTCAATAGGATTCTTGGCTTTAGTGAGGAGGAGCGGGGCTTCACATACATTCATGATGAGCCTAGAGTTGAGATAAGAGACATTGCTTACATGTGGATTGACAAGAGAAGTGTAGCTAGCAAGGTTAGTGGCTTGCAAAGCTACTACTACATTCTAAACAACCTAATTAGGCACACAATAAATCCCAAGGATGGAGCAGCTTCAGATCTTAATGGGTATGAGCTAAGGATTGCCATGGATGATAGGAGAAAGGGGCTGCCCTATGCTCCTTATCTCATGTTCATAATTGAGAGGGTCACCGGTTACAAGTTTAACAAAGATGGTCTCCACACCGTCTACAAGATTGAGAAGACCTAAGCCTCAGGTGCTAGCAAGGCAATGAGATGCTCACCTTCAGTTGAGGACGTGCCCGAGTCCTCCCGCTCTAGGTCTTGCAAGGGCAAGAAGATGGAGAGGTTTGGAAAATGGATCAAGGCCATTTTTACCACTTGCACCTATGCAGCGAGGACCACCTATGAGGTCCGGTTGGAGAACCGTGAGGCCAACTGGGAGGCTAGAGAGCGAGCAGGGCTGCCACCCCTTCCTCTAGCTAAGTCACTGCCGAGGTTTGATGAACTCCCTAGCCTCTTCGACACTGATTCAGAGGATGATCATGATGAGGAACAGTAGGAGCAGCAGGAGTTCGACTATCAATCAACTTTGGGATCGACCTTGGAGTCTTTAAGGACCACCAGACGCACTCACCACACTTTGACCACCCACCACCAAGGGAGGGCGGTGGTGTCCTCCGACAACAATGATGATGATGATGATGGTGGTGGTGATGGTCTTGCTGCAGGTGGTGGTAGGGCTACTAGTGGAGATGATGTTGACTGAGAGGCCATTTAGGGTGATGAGGAGTGAGTTAGTTGATCTTTCTTCTTTTCTTCTCTTTTTGGTGTTTTATTCCAAAGGGGGAGAAAATTAGAGGGGTCAACTTCTTTTTGACGCCATGGTGGTCGCTGCAGTACATGCTTCATGTTCTATCCACTGAGAGTAGTTTTCGTTAGGTTGTGAGTTTGAGAGCCGCTCAAAACTCTATTTGTGTAATATTGCTACCTAAGTACTCTATATGTATGGATATGGACATGTATCATTTCTATGCTGTAGCTTGTCATATATCTGTGCTAGATTGTTCTTTATTTCTTATATAATCTGTTGTGTGGTGCTTGTTTTGAGCTATGCTGTTGCAGCAAGAGTGGCAATGCCACACTTCTGGCCCGGCAGTGCCGCTCTACGACAGTGCTGTGGCTAAGGAGCGGTAGTGCCACACCAAGCTGTCTCAGCAAACCTTGTTGTGCTTAAACTGTCATTTGCATCACAATCATATACCTAACACTGTGTGCTGCACCCCATAGGAGCATGGATGTATGGGGAGCCCCATCACTTTCACTAAAAATGTGAATCTTGTCCTATTATGCCAAATTAAGAATTCAATTCTTCATTCACACATTTAGGGGGAGGCTCTACACCCATGGCTCGAAAAATTCTCAGAATTAATTCATCTCTTTTGTAAGCTCTAATTGGGTTGTCATCAATTACCAAAAAGGGGGAGATTGAAAGTGCAATCAATCCCTAATTATGGGTTTTGGTGATAATGACCACACAATTAGAGGACTAATGAGATTTATCAAGATGATAAGTAGGGAATTTCGAATCGAGGATGTCATACAAAATGGAGGAGCCCCCAATTACAATTGTTGACGGATTCAAACTCAAAGGAGGTTTATATTCTTTTATATTTCAAATTTGAGTATAGGAAAAGCCGTACTATAAAGGGGGACACAAAGCTTAAGCCAACTTGTGCAACCAAGTGCTCAATCTTACACTCAAGCATCCTCAAAAGTTCAGCCATGATAGCTTGTTCAACACTCTTTTATCTCTGCTATCAAGCTTGGTGCGGCACTGCCATGACTTATCTGACCGTTGGGAACTAGGGAGATATTTATACCTCTTTCTTTCCCTCACAACGGTCTTCTTCCTCGCCTAGCCTTTTAGATTGATGCCTTTTGGCTCAGCTCTTGTTTTCTCTCTCCTCCATTGGTGCCCAAAAGCTCTCAAGCTTTTCCTTGTGATTTCCCCATCAGTCCTTGAGAGAAAAAGGTGCCAATCTCAATTAGAGAGCAGATCTACAGATTCCCACACTCAAAAGAGCACTTGGTTCATGTTTTGTCTGGAGGTTGTGTTTGTTACTCTTGGAGCTTGCTCCTAGCCAGCTAGAGCATCGCCCGTGGAGCTTGCCAACTTATGTGGCAGGCCTGGGAGGTTTGTAACCATCTCTTGAAGCTAGTAAACTCACCCAGAGTTAACTCTCTGACATGAGAACAAGGAAGGGTTGCAAAGCCCTAAGCCTTAGTGGCTAATCTCAACACCGTAGACTTAGGCAAGCCTTGGTGGCGAGCTGAACCATGGAATAAATCCTTATGTCACCTTGTGCTTGATTTACTTCACTTGTAGTTCAAATTGTTGTTGAGATGATTTCTAGGGTTTGTGACCGATCTACTTGTGTATGGTGCTCCTACCACTTCTATCTGTCGATCTGTGAACTACATACCTGCAGGAACCTCAGTGATTTCTCTGATCTAAGTTTCCATATATATATTTTGAATTGTAACTCAAAGTTATCTACAGGTGCGGCAGTACCGCTTTTCTCACCCGATAGTGTCATAGAGCGGCAGTGCGGCGGGCACACGGAGTGGAATTTAACATTTGCTTAAGTTTGTTTTAACAAGCCTATTCACCCCCTTCTAGGCTAACCAGAGATCCTACAACTTTGATGAACAGGTCCACCTTGAAGGTTTTCTGGATAAACCCTGCTGAAAACACAGATTCACCAAAACTCATGGAATTTATTAGTTTAAACCCCTAAACCTTTGTTTGGTGATGGAATTAAGTATATATGCAGGTTATGTTGACGGTTTATAATTGATGTTAATGACCGTCAACAAGCTCCTCCATGCTTAACATTTGCTAGTCCCTGAGCAAAGCTAAACTCCATAATGGATCAGGAGTTGATACAATGCTTTCACGCCTCAAAAGTACACATGCGTTCAATCATGAATTCTCCATTGGATTAGAATAAACTAATCTGACTTTCAAACTTATCCATATTACCTTCAACTGTCACACCCAATTTTAAGGATAAAATGGTATGCATAATCTTATGTGTGCCTAGAGATCAATCACACACATAAGCCGACAAATTATATAAAGTATCATCACAAGTGTTTATTACATCATGAATATTATCACATAGTCTTCACATAAATATAGCGGAAGTATAAAGATAACTCTCTCGCGGAAGCTCCATAGCACAAGGACGTCAACTGGTTGACCACAAGACTAGTAATTCTTAGGATAGTCGTCATTACCATAGCAATCTGTTACCCATCTAGGATTTTTATCCAAATAATGAAAATAAACAAGTGTAAATACATCTCATACTCAACAAGTGTAACATGGGGTTCATGAGGCTCAAAAGGCTTGACTCAGGTTTAACAGTATTTAGCTTTTAGTTGTCACAATTTTAGCATAAGAGTAGCATCAAATTGTTATAATCCCAAAGTAAACTCATGATCAATGTAAACATGATTAAGGAATAACAAAAATAGATAATTAATAGTGATCATCTATTCCATAAGGGTTCCAAGGCCGCTCGTGACCGTGAGCACGGCTGATATACCAGTTTTACACTCTACAGAGGTTGTACACTTTCACTGTGAGTCACGATTACCCATATGCCCGGGTTTATAACTCCCAAAACACTTCTAAAGTGAGCAGGCAGGGTACACTATGAAGCCTTTCAAAGGTTCATCTAACATGTTAGGGCCGCTAGGTTTCCAATTGGCAAGCAGATGCAGGAACCCCCCTCTCGAATGACATAGTTCCTTCATGGCTATACACATAAGAGTAGAGGCTGTCCTATACCCGACTCGGCAAGCCCCTCTTGTGCCATAAAGTAACCACTAACAAGCTAGAAATGGTCCTCATACTTGACTAAAGCCAGAGCCATGTGGCCCTCACAGTTATACTATAAGTCCTGGATGATCACTTATAGATAAGTCTTTAGGGAGGGGAATATAAAGCATTTAGAAAGTAGGTAAATACTCTAGCCCCCTTATTCCAAGTTGCTAAAAAGTCATGTTTTAATGTTTATTGCATATACCATTAGTCCAGTTACAAGATCATGGTTTCGTCGAGCACTAGCATTAACTACCCAATGCATCTCCCATAGGTGACAAGGTATAAGTCCAATTCTAGGTAATCCTTAGTCCAAGGTGACACATGCAATATAAATTAAATGATTAAAGTTAATAGGAAACAAGGATAGTCCCATGCTATACTTACCTTGATCAAAGTGTTCCTGCTAATCCTGGTTGTAAAAGTAGTATTCTTGATCACCCACGAATCGCTCACCGTCTATACTCAATCAACACAACAACATACAAGCATCCAGAGGCAATCATGCATAGCAAACAAAGGCTATCGATTATAACAGTACACCAACAGCATAGAATCAAGATGAAAAGTTTGTAAAATGAATCTACATCCCGCTATGAACACACAAACACGAAGATCACAAAAATTGGAGCTATAACGAAGAAGTTATGAATTAATCAAGATTTCCTTTAGTAAAATAATAGATTAAATCTAACCTTGAATTTTAAAAGTTGAAAACATACTTAACTATAGTATGAACATGTAGATTATACAATTATGAATCTAACGCAACTTGAACGGATCAAATGGGAGTTAAAACAAAGTTTTTATGAGCAAAACAACATCAGTGGCAAATCTGTAAATAGAGAAAATGTATTTTGAATCTACTAGAAAGAAACTACGCTTTCTGAATAAAAAAATGTATTCTGGAATTACGCTATGGACTACGGGTTTATACAAAAAAAATTGCAGGGGCTAGAGAGACGCCGGCGCGGCGGTCCTCCATCATTAGTGGCGAGAAGCTCGCCGGAGCACTCAGTTAGGGCCCTAGAGGCCACGGTTTGACGAGCCGAGAGCACATGGAGCAAGAGGAGAAGACGACGAACTCATCTAGGGCCTTCTTGCCATCGACGATAGTCTACGGTGTCGGGCAGCGCGGCGGGGCGGATGGCGAGCTTTGGTGAAGGTTCAGCAATGCGGCGTGAGCGAGCTAGAGCGAGAAAAGGAGAAAGAAGGGGCTCGGCGGATTCAAAAGCTTGACACGAAGCTCGGTAGCAGCGTATGGTGGCGGCGGTGCGACTAGACAAGCGCGGCGGCGGCGAGCTCTTTACGGCGAGATTCAAACAGCGTGACAACTCAGGTGGAGGTGATGCGGGTTGCTCTAGGGCTTGGTAGGGAGGTGGCACGGTATGGGGCTTGATATTTATGGGACAGCGGCGTGGGGCGCACTCCAATCCGCGAGAAATCGGTGCAGAGGGGGACTCCCAAGCAGAGTCTGGCACAGAGATGGGAGGAGGAAGATGATGGCGCGGCTAACATGTGGGCCTGGGTCGTCAGTGACATGAGAGAGAGGAGAGGGTGGCCTACTTCTAGCTGGCTTGCTGGGTCGGCCCACGAGCGGAGGCACGGGACAACTAAAGGGAAACTACGGCTTGCTGGGTTGTGGAGGAGAAGGGAAGAAGGGGTCCGCTGTGGGAGAAGAAGAAAGAGTGGGCCAAATGACAGGGAAGGGAGAGGAGAAAAAAGAAATTCCTTTTTATTTTCTTAAAGACATGGATTTTAATTTTAATAAAGTTATTTTTTTCTTTTTTCTAAGTTTAAATGCTCACAAATTGCCTAATTAAATGATTTTAACCTATTTTGAAATCTTGCAAATTTTAGGGTGTTACATCAACCATGGGGCTTCTTAGCCTTTACTTGGATCATGAGCAATTGAAAGACAGAACGATCAAGTCAAGCACTATGTTTGGAGTTCTTTGTTCCACCATTGTTCTAGAGTTTTTATAAGTTTTCAACATAAAACTCAAAGATTCCATTGTATGCACTCTCAAGTCTCTCAATATATGTGGTATTTGTGGATTCTCACCAAGGCAATAAAGATATTATGCCTTTTGTCTTCCTACCACCAAGGCTTATGTGGAGTTCATAGGTAGGGAGAAAGGTAGAGCATGCTTGCAATGCATATATTATAAAGTCAAACAACATATCCAAAGAGAGTTGAGTCATACAATGAAATCAAGCTGTGCATGTGTGTGGATGTATGGTGGATATATGGTGACTAACCTAATTCTACTTTGCTCCTTGAAAACTTATCTCTCCTTTCAAACTTAGAAACATTTGCTAGAGAATAGGGGCTATCTTATTCATCTCTTTTTTTAGGCGGGCATCTAAGTACCCATTATTTTAGATATCTTGGACACTTATCTATTTTTTTCTCAACTCTTTTTTTCATTTCTTTCTTTTTTATGAATAACTTTTGCATAGCCAATGCCTCTTTTCTGCAACAAAACTTTTGAGAGATAGCAACAAGAAGTTGGAGCATTTATTTGGTGGATGGAAAACCTATCAAGCATATTTTTGTGTTCACTCCTAGTGTAGGAATTAAACATTTTTGGGTGGATCTAGATGGAAGGCATGTTTTTGCACCTACCCCTAGTGTAGGAGTAGTGCATATTTTGATGGTGTGTACGTGATTTTGATTTTAAGAACATGACAATCCTCTCAAAAGGGTCAATAAAGCTTGACAAAACTCAATGCAATTACAAGCAACTTATATGTGGAAGTTTTTATAGCCTAAATAACATGTATGGCTCTGGTGGGAATTCAAGCTTTGTCATACAGGAACTCATCATGTAACATTTTTGTGTTTTTTAAAAGATAAATCTCCAGAACTTTAGTGTCACTTGGAACAGGATAAACAGTATCTCAGACCTTCTCATATCATATCCGTCAATTACCTAGACTTAGATCAAGCATATGCCAGCCACGAGTTTTTAGTTCAGAGTAAATCCTTATATCAAATCAGTTTTATCTAAAACTCGAGAGAATTCAAGGCTGAAAACTAGGTACTTGAAAGGAATTACAACAGAGCAACTATTCATCATTTTCATTCAAGAGATTATCTAGAGAGTCCTTTTTATTTATTTAGCTCTTAAAACAAAAATAAAGCAAACTAGACACACCCTTTTTTATTTTGTTTTCATTCATCATTTTTTAACTATTTAAAAGAAAATAAAAACTAAGATAAAGGGAAAGAATACTTACCTGGATACATAGGAGTGCTTCTTCCCTAAGCTAGCTCTTTCGGTGAGGTTTGATAGGTTTTGAGTTTTGAGTTTTGAGTTTTGAGTTTTGAGTTTGATATGTTCAGAACCTTCACTTTAGAAATTGGGGAATTGACTTTCCCCACACTTGCTTGAAGTGTATCCTGCTCATAAGACATGGTAGAGATCAAGTGCATGGGCTCTGTTGGTGGGAAAACACCAACAGAACCAAAAATTTATTTATTCTTCTCTATCCTTAGGTACATTGGACAAGATGATAGGTTGATGCTATGTGCTTTGTTCAATTATAACATGGGTGATAAGATTAGAAGATTGAGTATGAATGTAGCATTTAAGTACATTTGGCCCAAAGGGTTGAGTTTCTTAACCTACGAAAGGATTGTCTATCTGTGCATAATGTATCAATCTTTACATGATTATGACTATGATCTTCCAGAGATAGGATGTGCACTTTTCAATTCAATTAGTTAAGGCTATGAGATCAAGAAAGTGGTGCTAGTAATAAGTTTAAAGAACTAGACATGTTGAGTTAATCAGATTGGATCAAGTAACTTGTAACTTGAACATGTTTGTTTCTTATTTATGTGTCTACCAGAATCAAGGAAAAACTCTTTTAAATAATAACCATTTATCTTAGGATGTTACCTTCGTCATTGAAGCGTGATGACACCACATGATGAATGATAGATGACTCGTTATATGGTCCTTCCTGTTTTGGTTGAAGTTTTCCTTGTTCGGCTAGCCTCGCATCTTGAGCTATTTATGAGCTTCTTGTCTCCTAGTTTGCAGCCTTTCTTTCTCATTCTTTTTGTCATGCTATCTTTTTGCTCTTTGATCTTTGTCACTTTGTTGGACCTTCCGCTCCACTCATTATTTTATGTCTACAAAGGATTAGTGAACAACACATACCCGAAGGATTGTACAAATAATTCAAGGTAGAGGTAGTGTTGTAATAGGGCTGAAGGTCATCTTTCTATGCTTTAAATGATTTGGTTTTAACATGTTAATTAGCATAGAACTTTTTATCCCATGTTTTAAATGATGTGCCTTGCTTCATCTTCAATTGAAATCATCTTGTGACTTACCCAAATTGAATTGAGAGTTTTTTGTAGGGGTTAGTCTAACAAAATATCCAGTATCTACTAAAGCATACTATCGGCTCAAAAATCAACCTAGACACCACGTCTAATTTGATTTAGGAAGGCATTTTCACCTAAGCACCATGCTTAATTTAAAAGCCTTTGAAAGTAAAATCAGCACCCCAAAACTAAGCACCATGCTTAATTTAAAAGATGTATGAACATACTCCAAACCTTAAGCATACTATAGCAAACAAAGGGAGCATGGAAGCATTATAGAGATTTATTCAAATAGAGATAAAAGAGTATGGTTGTTATTTAGCAAATTGAGCATGGTTTAAAGGTAGTGACAACCAAAATAATTTAGCAACATGGCAAGAGATGTTTTTTAGAGAAGTCTATCCCCCAGCTTGAATTTTGTAGAAAAATCAAGTTTGGATGGATATAATTAAATGTTGCATGATAAATGGTTGGACATACCTTGCGTCATCATCCTTCATTCTTTTTGCTTCAAACCTAGAATGGTTAATGAAAAAAATACCTGAAGGAATATTTTCACAATTATATTTCTATTCTCATTTCACAAGGACATTACAACAGAAGGTGAAAGCTCATGTTATCTCACGAAAGTGCTTGTTTTAGGACAGAAGCTCATCCTTAGGAAACCTTCGAATCACGCTAAGTTGGTGAGGTGGTTTCCCCTCTAGCACCAGCCTTTGTGTACCTATCTCAAGATTTATTCCAACGAGATTTGTAAGATAAACATATACATCTACAACCACCCTTTCAAAATTTTTGTGAACAGGGAGTATGAGGGAGTTGACGATCTCGTGTGTGGCAATGTTAGAGAGACCAATTGATTCAAGAGATTTCTCATGTGAGCATGGATTTGACGAGGTGATCATGAAATAACTTCCATGCTCATCGATGTCATCTTCCTTTTTAGACTCCAAGGTTGTTTCTTTATGAATGTCTATAGGCAGAAATATTATCTCCATCATTCCATGCCTATGACATTCATTGATCATTTTATTGTCCAAGATTTCCCTTGGATTGGTGACTCTCGGGTTAATCTTGTCCAAGGCCTCATCCATCCATTCAATGGCAACGTCACATAAGTTCTTAATATCCTCCAACCATTGTTGTTGCTCTTCTTGGTCTTCCTTGTGGCCTTGATGACTCCTATGCTTTGGGTGTCATGGTGGATTTATCATCATGAGTCTCAGGAAAAAGAGCATAAGAGGAGTCATTCGGGTCAAGGATGGGTTTGGAAAAGACATCTAATGTGGGCATAGAATGGGAGAGGATAGGATTGGCTTCAAAATGACTTGGCTCTCCTTCTATGGGTTCATTAGACATGTCATCCTTGAATTCTTCCCAATGTCCTACATGGGAATAAGGACGTTGTCTAAGAGATTCCTTCTTGAGAGGATTTGAATTACATTCGCTCGAAGATCTCTTGTGGAACTGGAAGTTTAAGCTTTTCCTAAAATCAGCATAAAAATATCATTCTTAGTTTCTAATGGGATTTCCAAAGGTTGAATTTCTTCTTCCTTTGGAGGATTTAGATTTTGGGGAATTGATGGTTTGGGGTTGATATCTAAATCTTGGGATTGGAGTGTTTGTGATTTGACTATCAAAACTTTCTCTTCTTGTTTGGGAGATGATTCTTTCTCTTCCTTAGATTGTTCATTATGAATGCTAGTGCAGGGAGTCTTTTCACTAATTCTATCAAGCATAGACCTTGTTTCATTAACAGACAAAAGAAGGAAAGCTCCTCTAGAGGCTTGATCAAGGGATTGCATGGAATCCTTGCTAAGACCCATATAAAAATGTTGAAGGAGCATCAGGTCTGAAATAGCAAGGTCTGGGCCAGTGGTGATAAGACTATTAATACGTTCCCATGATGTGCCAAGAGATTCTTCTTCTAGTTGTGTAAAATTTAGAACCTCTTTCCAAAGGCTAACCACTCTAGAGATGGGAAAGAAACGTAAACAAAATTTAGAGCATAACATTTCCCAATCTCCTTGCATACTTCCTATGTTTCGACTATACCATTGTTTAGCTCTTCTCATCAAAGAGAACGGAAACAACTTCCATCTTAAGGTTTCATCAGATATGCCAGCAATACGCAAGCATGCATAGGTCTGTGCAAACTCCCATAGGTGTGAGTATGGGTTTTCATTGCCTTCTCCCGAGAAGGATTGTTCTAGAACAAAGTTTTATTAAACACAGGCGCAACTCATAGCTAGTGTTAGGATAGGCTCTGAAGATTTTGGTGGCTTTAGGCTTGCGCTCGTGGGTTTAGCATATTGATATATAGGTGTGTTATCCATGCTAAAAGAAAAAAAAGTAAAACAAAAGATAAAAAGCTAACCTAGGTTCATAGTTAATTCAACAACCGTTTCCCCGGCAACGGCGCCAAAAAGCTTGTTGGTATTTATTAACGCACATAGATAAATCTGCAAGCGTATAGATACCGCTGTAGCTTTCACCCAGAAGTATTCCAAGTATCATATCCACAAGAAAACATGTGAAATTAACAACAATCTAACTTAATCTAGGGGTAGCAACAAGGTTAGGATAAACTAGAGCATAGAGAGGATTACTAAGGTTCTCTAGTTCTGACTTCGGTAAGCTATGTCTTCTACTATTCAACTAGGGACATTACTAGGGAAAGACACCAGCAGAGGATGCTTTCCTTTGTAACTGGGTCCAACTTGGCCTACAAATGGGAGGTGGACTATAGATGACTCAACGAATGTGTTACACTTGCGTTCTAATACTACTTCATAATCTACCACCAATCCGGAATGCAGGGTGCATCCATGATTAACCCAAGTCAATTTGACCCTGCAATTGACAAGGAGAGAAAGTTTATCAGTAATTTAAGGTGGAACGTGCCGGTCTGTGCCCAGACAGTTCCAAGTGTGCCGCTTCAGGAGCAGCCATACGGGAAGAACGATTAAATAGCCGATACGCATAGAAATCGGCTGTTACGGACTGTAAAGCTCGTGGGTAGCAATTGATTTTATGTTGACAGGTATAGTACACGTATATGTAAATGAGATCATCAGCTAGGTGGATATTACTCATATAAATCATTGAGCCAATGAATCTAATGATAAAAGATATAGCATGCAAGCAAATCAGCTGTCTAATAGAAATGGACCTACAAATGCTCTGAATCTTATCTGCTATCATCAATAGTGAGGTTCGACCGGATCGATGGTTAGGATAGGCTCTGAAGATTTTGGTGGCTTTAGGCTTGCGCTCGTGGGTTTAGCATATTGATATATAGGTGTGTTATCCATGCTAAAAGAAAAAAAGGTAAAACAAAAGATAAAAAGCTAACCTATGTTCATAGTTAATTCAGCAACCGTTTCCCCGGCAACGGCGCCAAAAAGCTTGTTGGTATTTATTAACGCACATAGATAAATCTGCAAGCGTATAGATACCGCTGTAGCTTTCACCCAGAAGTATTCCAAGTATCATATCCACAAGAAAACATGTGAAATTAACAACAATCTAACTTAATCTAGGGGTAGCAACAAGGTTAGGATAAACTGGAGCATAGAGAGGATTACTAAGGTTCTCTAGTTCTGACTTCGGTAAGCTATGTCTTCTACTATTCAACTAGGGACATTACTAGGGAAAGACACCAGGAGAGGATGCTTTCCTTTGTAACTGGGTCCAACTTGGCCTACAAATGGGAGGTGGACTATAGATGACTCAATGAATGTGTTACACTTGCGTTCTAATACTACTTCATAATCTACCACCAATCCAGAATGCAGGGTGCATCCATGATTAACCCAAGTCAATTTGACCCTGCAATTGACAAGGAGAGAAAGTTTATCAGTAATTTAAGGTGGAACGTGCCGGTCTGTGCCCAGACAGTTCCAAGTGTGCCGCTTCAGGAGCAGCCATACGGGAAGAACGATTAAATAGCCGATACGCATAGAAATCGGCTGTTATGGACTGTAAAGCTCGTGGGTAGCAATTGATTTTATGTTGACAGGTATAGTACACGTATATGTAAATGAGATCATCAGCTAGGTGGATATTACTCGTATAAATCATTGAGCCAATGAATCTAACGATAAAAGATATAGCATGCAAGCAAATCAGCTGTCTAATAGAAATGGACCTACAAATGCTCTGAATCTTATCTGCTATCATCAATAGTGAGGTTCGACCGGATCGATGGCAGCTATGATGAAAATAACAAACTAAAACCGAAGAATCCGTAAAACCATCTACACTTCGATAGGCTTTCCAAAAGACATGCTATACGTGAAGGCTCGGTTGAATCGGCTAAAATAGTCAATTCAGGTGAAGAGAACTACAACATGTGAACAATCGACTATTTCCTATGGACTCCTCAGACCTAACCTGCTATCTCTAACAGTGGGGTTCGACTGAATCGATGCAGCCGTGATAAAGACAACAAATCAAACCTTTAAAGTACATAGATCTATTCATGTTCAACAGAATCATGTAAACATGCTGTAGGCATTAACGCATAGGTGATTGACTATTTAGCCGATGCAGTCATAGCAAACAGTTAAGGTCACACCTAATCAAGAACAGATCTACTAACTAGCATCCTCCAATCTACAGTGCTATCAGTGGGGATCGACCGGATCGTTGCAACCATAATAGTGAATCGTAGACCAGATTTAACTAACCAGCAAACCTCTCCAAGATCATACGTGCCTTAACCGTGTACTATGTGCGACCAAGATCAAAATAGAACAGCCGATAAGACATAATCCATCGTTCATTGTAAGAAGTATCATGTTGTGACAAAGCAAATGACAGACCCAAAGGATATGAGGCCGATCTAAATCGATCTCGACCGGGCAGATTGATGTTGCTGCAAACTAATGATGATAAGAACATCAGCATGATCGGTGACTTAATGAATCTACCAAAGATTGCCACTCTTAGGTAGAGCCGATAACTTGACCTTAATCTAATTCGAGCAGTGGAGGTCAACTGGATCGATGCAGCCGTACTTGAACTATAAAAGAGTCGATAAGTAACTTATACCAGAGTCGCAGTGGAGGTCAACCAGATCGATGCAGCCATATGAACAGAAGTATAAGCCATGATAGTACTTACAGACAAGCCGGAGGTCGATCAGACTGATGCAACCCTACTCGCTGAAGAACTCGCCGAGATCTACTCTACTCCTACTCCTAAGGGGTGGCCGAAGCCGAAAAAGTAAGTAACTTGTATTTGATTGATTGTGTGTCCTTTACAATAGCCGGGGTCCAATATTTATACCTAGAACCTATGCATGAATCCTACTTAAGCGTGACTCATTACCACCTTTGGCATAAGAGAAAACATTCCTAATTTAAGATAACTTTGACCCTAATCTTTCCCTTTTTGTAGAGTCCAACATGTTTTTTTCCTGACGCCAACCGCAACTTTTATTGTTATCTGCTGGCGCTATCTGCAGAGAGCTAATTCCAGTACTGCATTCGAATCAACTGATACCAACCTTTATGCAATCGATTCCTCAATGACACGATCTTGGGGGCTTTTGAGTTCCTGCAATTCTTCTTTCTAAATTTTGGTGTAAACACATGCCTCCCAATTTTGGGATAAAAGTAATTTTATTCCAAAATTATCATGCATGTACCCCTGATAGGTCCGTGGTCATGGGTAGAGAATCTTGATCTGAGGTCTACTATCTATCACCGTCCTTGCCAGCTTATGAGCTCATGCTTCAAAACTTTACGAGAGCATCATCGCTTCATAGTCGCTTGGATCCATCTTTTTGGCCGACTATAAAATGTCTATCCTACTCGAGCGAGAGCAATTCAACAACTCAGTTATGCCTCTCTTCTGCCCGCTTTCTTGAGTGCCTCTGGCTCCACCAGACCCTCCATGGTCTGATTCCTTGCTATGAGGATCTTGAGTGGTTAGAAGAATTCTTGTGCATAGGGTGATTGTGTTGCTCATCTTAGTGCCTTGTCGATCAAGAGGATCAGCTACTGTGGTTAGAAGAATTCTTGTGATATCACCTAAGTCTTCTCTCCATGATCATAGAGCTGTTCTAGTGTTTGCAAGGGCTAAAATGCGTGGACACCTTCCCCTTGTTCGCTCCATCAAATGCCCATCAGGGAATCCACAAACTTCTTTCCCACAGTTTCTCAGCCACCGAGAAATGGGCATATTTTAGTAGGCAGCTTTCTTTCCCATTGACTCCCAGTCATCAAGAAATCAGTTGGGCATCTGTTAAGCAGGCGGCCTTTCCCCTTCTCCTGATGCAATTTTATCAATGGGCTGATGTGACTTGGTTCATGCCAACCTTCGACCTCATGGGATCCGGACTCCCTTCAATCCAAAGAAGCCTTGGCGGGTTGATTGCTGGTCAATGTAAACCTTTCGTATCCATCCCATGATATTTTGTGATTATGGGAAGCAACAAGTCCAAATCTGTTATCTCTTCGTGATCCGTCCCCTGAATTTCTAGAGTGTCAATCCGTTTCCATATCTGACTTTAATTCCATAACCCCGGCAAAATCTATCCTCTCACCTTGCTGGGCTATATATACGGGCCATGGCTGTGGATCGAAAAACAACCTACTTTATCCCAAACCTTTCGTGTCTTCAGTGCGATTTCTACCTTCTCATAGGTTTGAGATCATGGAGAATAGCAAGAGGCCTGCTGAGGAGGCCCTCAACGGATCTGCGTCATCACGCCAATTCCTTCGTCATCAGGAGGGTGCAACTCATGATGCCCCCACCGTCTTGGGGCATAGGGCCGACTCCATTCAGCCTTTGGGGTTATCCTCATCAATAGCTCGCCACCAGCTCCCCTGCTATCCAAGGAGACGGATCGACAACGACGATCTGCTCGCCTCCATTGATCGGGCTGGCCAGAATCTCACCGACTACCTCTCCCTCATAGAATTGGCTCTGGTTTCATGTGACATACCTGGGATATGCAAGCATGCACAAGTTTGCTCAAACTCTCGTAGGTGAGTATATGGGTTTTCATCACCTTCTCCTGAGAACAATTGTTCATGGACCAAATTTATAAAATACGGATGCAACTCATAGCCAGGTGTAAGGATAGGTTTCGAAGATTTTGGTGGCTCTAGTTGTGCGCCCGTGGGAGCAGCGAATTGATTAATAGGCGTGATGTTATCCATGCTTAAAGATAAAAGATGCAAGGACAAACCTGGTTCGACGAAATCATAGCAACCGTTTCCCTGGCAACAGCGCCAGAAAACTTGTTGACACCTGTTGAGGCACATAGAGACAAAATCCACAATTGCACGGGTATCAAAGTAGTTTTCACCTGGAGTATTATTGAGTATCGTATCCACAGGGAAACGTGTGTGTTGTCTAAACTCTAGTTTGTCCAAGGGTAGCAATCAAGGATTAAGGTATGAGTAGAGAGGATTCCTATGGTTATGATCTATACAAAGCAAGGCTTATGATTCTAGTGTTCACTTTGGGACACCGCTTAGACGATAAAGCACCGCTAATAGATAACTCTACCAACGTGACTATGGTCCTACTAATTTACAAACCTACTCAATTCGGTGTGGACTACAAAGGATAGATGGAGCTATCACCTCCCGCTGTTACCACACAACCAAGAAACAGGGAGCAAACACAGGTAGCCGATAGCCTAAGCACCACGCTTATGCTAACGATTACTACTCTAATCCAGAGATCTAACAAAGACTAGAGCACTCAAAAGAACTGTGAAACCATGAACAAAAGAGGACAAAACTTACTTTAAACAAAATCAATTATCAGAGGTATCTCAGATGTAGACTTAGAGAAGCCTAGATCTGCCAAAGTACAAGCCATAGAGATAGCACCGACAAGACGGTACTTCCCCCAAACTCTTCCCTTACTCTCTCTCTCTATTTGTATACAAAAGATAGATCCAAACTAGAGGACTAATCTCTCTTGAATGCGATGCCCTGATCCTAAGATGAGGATATGAATTAGGGTTTTAGGATGATCTCAAGGAGGGGGGTACATGACCATATATATAGGGGGTAGCGTCAATTCTGGACCCTTGGATCAAACTGACTTGAATAAATGGCGTAGATGTGATCTTTAAGGAGGTGGAGAACTGTCATTCGAAGGAGACACTGAACCGTGGGTCCCACAGACTAGCCAGTCTGTAGGTGGGGCTGGCTGGCCCCACTTGGCAGCCCATCGTGGTCTTCTTCGGAGTGGTGTCCTCTAGTGTCCTTTGGAACCTTCTGGAGTTGTTTACGCCACGGTTAAGCGTGATTTAATCTGATGATTGGGTCCACCTTGCTTGTTTTCTGATTAAACCCTGCTAAAAATATAGATTCACCAAAACTCATAGAATTTATTAGTTTAAAACCCTAGACCTATGTTTGGTGATGGAATTAAGTATATATGTAGGTTATATTGACGGTTTATGATTGATGTAAACGACCGTCAACACCCCCATTCGCTGCTCGGTTGTTTCAAGTACCTACACTTGATGGGTATGTTGTCCTTCACTAACACCCCGATGGCCATCTTTTAAGGCCCCATGACACCAAATGGCACCACGGATTCTCCGAGTGGATCCAACTTGGTGATAAACTATTTACAAGTGCGCAACTTGCTGCGCCCTCGCCTAGCCTGGTGCCTAGGAGGCCTATCTGATGTGGTTGTGTTACTCTCAGTGGGAGCTTGCTCCTGCACATATTGATCAAATACTCAGGCTGTAAGATTGTTCTACATATAGCAGAGTAATTGAATCAGCTACGGATATACGTAGATGGATTACCCTGCTGATTCCCCCAAGGTTGAGGTACCATGAAGGGGATGGCTCCATAGGTTCTCCGGACGGATCCAACTTAGTGATACCCTAGTGCCTAGTAGGCCTATCTGTTGTGGTTGTGTCATTCTTGGTGGGAGCTTGCTCCTGCACATACAAATCAATTACTCAGACTATAAGATTGTACTATATGTAACAGAGTAATTGTCTCAACTATGGAAATACGTAGTTGGATTACCATGCCAATTCCCCCAAGGTCAACGTATGAGGAAGGGGACGACGGGCAGACACCCTCAGGCGCTGGTACTTCATGAGCAACGAGCCTTGCTTTTTTTCTACGTAAAACAGGGGGGTTCCCCCCTAATCGGATTTTTTAAAACGAGCTATGCATATACTCCGACCATCCTTGTACAAGTCCTAATAGAACACAATGTTGTCAAGCCATTCAATTCAAAAGTCAAAACATAGCGAAAAAATGACATGATGCTAACTAGCAAACTCCCACCGAGAACATTCAAATATGTGTACACATAACCAAACTAAGAACTTCATAGGTGATGACAAACCTTGTGATGAAGGTGTTGTGCAAGTCATTTTGGACCTGCACAAATAAAGCAAGCTTTGTTCAACACCAGATGCATGCCCAAGCTCTAGATGAGTACATATTAATGCTATGATCTCAATAAAATATGAGCAAACCGAGTGTTCTGGCCATGCCTGGCACTCGGTTGCATTTACAATGTATTTTTGCATATTCATAATGCCTTATTACTACATTTATAATGAATTCTTCACAGATATTATTGGACACAGTGATGTAATTTGGGGACAATACAACTTCTATTTCTATGGATTGCATATCTCGGAGAAATATGTGCCAAATTGTTCAGAAAAAATTACAAATTATTTCTATGGATTGCTGTAACACCCTAAAAATTGCATCATTTTAAAATAGGTGAATTTGATTTAATTATGCATTTTGTGAGCATTTAAATTTAGAAAAATAATAACTTTGTTAAAAATAAAATCAAATATAAGGTCTACATATATGTATGTGCATACATGCTGTTGCATATTTTATTTGTGACGCTTTGATTTGGTCAAAATTTGCAAAAGGATTTAAGGTTGAATTCAATTTAGATTTGAAATGGTGTTTAAGAAAATAGAAAAGGAGTTTTATTTTTTTTCTATTCCCTTCTCGACTTTTGGCCAGAGCAGCCCAGCTCCCGTTCCCTCTCCCACGCCCTGTGGACCAGTCCTTCATCCGTGCGGCCTGCTCTCTCGCTCTCCCGTGGCCCACGATGGCAGACTAGCCCAGCAAGCCGTGCCTCGCTTCTCTCCTCCCGCACCCTGTGCATCTGACAGCCAGCCCCACGCATCAGCGGTACTATTTTTCTACCCCAGCTGGTGTCCTACCCAGACTCCGCCGCTGCGAGAATCCGCTGCCGCCCCATCACTGACTGTGCCTTGGTGTGCGCTCCAAGTTGTTTCGCCCCCATAAATACCATGCCGCACTATGCCGCCTCCTACCAAACCCTAGAGCAAGCTCCTATCTCACCTACAGCTCACAGCCACCACAAACCCTAGCGCTGCCATCGTCATCCACCGTCCCGAGCTGCTTCCATCCGTCGTCGACCGCTGTAAGTTACCGATTCGCCGGGCCTTTTTGCTAAAGAGCCCCTCAAGTTCTTTATATTTGAAACCATAATCCATAGCATATTTCCACAATACATTTTCCTATTCTGAAAGCATAGTTTTCTTCTAGTAGATTCAAAATTCATTTTTATCTATTTACAGTTTTGCCACTAATCTTGTTTTAGGCATAAAATCTTCGTTTTATCTCCGATTTGATCCGTTCAAGTTTTGTTAGGTTCGTAATTGAGTAATCTACATGTTCATACTACTGTTAAGTATATTTTCAACTTTTAAAATTCGAGGTTAGATTTAATCTATTATTTTAATAAAGAAAATCTTGTTTAATTCATAACTTTTTCGTTTTACCCCGATTTTTGTGATCTTCATGTCTGTGTGTTCATAGCGAGATGTAGATTCATTTTATTCTATAGTCATTGTTTGCTATGCATGATTGCTTCTAAATGCTTGTATGTTGCTGTGATTATCGAGTATAAGACGGTGATCAATTCATGGGTGATCAAGAGTACTACTTTGACGAGTAGGATTAGCAGGAACACTTTGTTCAAGGCAAGTATAGTATGGGATTATCCTTGTTCTTATCATGTTTAATACATTTAATTCATGTTGCATGTGTCACCTTGATAGGGATTCCCTTAAATTGAACTTATACCTTATCTCCTATGGGATATGCATTGGGAAGCTTTGCTAGTGCTCAATTAAACCATGATCTTATAACTTGACTAACGGTATATGAAATAAATATTAAAACATGACTTTTAGCAACTTGGAAATAGGGGGCTGGAGTGTTTAGCTACTTTTTAAATACTTTAGATTCTTCTCCCTAAGGACTTGTCTGTAAACGAACATCCAGGACTTACAGTACAACTGTGAGGGCTACATGGCTCTGGCTTTAGTCAAGTATGAGGACATTTTCTAGCTTGTTAGTGGTTACCTTCATGGCGCAAGAGGGGCTCCGATAGGTATGACCTTTGCCTGCCAGGTTGAGTGCATTTTGGTTTCTTGACCTTTTGTCTGTCACTCCTTGGAGGGGAGTTCATGCTTATTGATGGGGAAACCTAACGACCCTAACTTGTTAGACGAACCTTTGAAAGGCTTCACAGTGAACCCTGCCAACCTTCCTTGGTAGTGGGTTAAGAGGCTCACGACCTCGGGCGAAAGGGTAAATCATGACTCATAGTGAAAGTGTACAACCTCTGCAGAGTGTAAAACTAGTATATCAACCGTGCTCATGGTCACGAGCGGCCTTGGACCCTTATGGAATAGATGAACACTAAGAATTATCTGTTTATGCTATTCATTATTCATGTTTACATTGATCACGTGTTTTACTTTGGGATTAAAACAACTTGTTGCTACTCTTATGCTAAAATTGTGACAACTAAGCTAAATGCTGTTAAACCCGTGTCAAGCCTTTGAGCCTGATGAACCCCATGTTACACTTGTTGAGTACGACACGTACTTACACTTGTTTATTTTTATTATTTGGATAAAAATTCTAGATGGGTAACAGATGGCTATGGTAATGATGACTTTCCTGACGATTACTAGACTTGTGGTCAACTAGTTGATGTCCCTGTGATATGGAGCTTCTATGAGAGATTTTTCTTTATACTTTCGCTACATTTATGTGAAGACTCTGTCTTATTATACGTGATGTAATAAACACTTGTGATGGTACTATCTATAATTTATCGGCTTATGTGTGTGACTGATCTCTGGGCGCACATAAGATTATGAATCCAATTTTATCCTTAAAATCGGGTGTGACAATTGCAGATCTTACCAAAATATATGCCAAATTGTTTAGAAAAAATTACAAATTATTTCTATGGATTGCAAATCTTAGAGAAATATATGCCAAATTATTCACAAATGTGAGAGACAGAACATACCAAAAAGCAGATGCAAATGGATGCAATGGATCGAAAGCTTAAAGAACAAATGCCGATAATTTCTGACGGTCATAAAATCACGTGTTGGGGATGTCCAAAACAATCAAATGCCAGTTAGCTTTTCTCTAAAACATACTGGATGAAAACTAAAACTATGACGGATGTACCCATATGATAGTTCTACTTCCAAATAGAGGTCTACAAAATGTTATCTTTAACTATTGGTCCTAAATGGAATGCAAACACAATGAGCAAAAAGAGTTGCTATTCTGCAACAGGATGGAGGATAGGTTAGACTCAAAGGGGACCAGGTCCAATCCAAAGTTTGTTTACCTTAGATGTGTGGGAAACGGCATCCGGAGAGATGGAATTGGATGGCCAGCAAAATGGATAGCGGGCTTGAATGCCGCCAGTGAACGGTGGAGTTGGGTGTGAGGAGCCGGTGAACGGTGGAGAGGGGTGGGGGGAGTCGGTGAACGGCGCTGTGAACTAGATTTATGGAGGAGAGTGGGCGGAACGGTAGGGCGACAGTGAGAGGGAAGTGGCTTCGGTGAACGGTGGAGCTGGTGGGGGAGCCGGCGAACGGCGCTGCAAACCGGATTTATGGCTGAGAGTGGGGCAGAGCAGCAGTGATGGTCAAGGCGACAGCGAGCGGGGAGCAGCTCCATTGTAAGCAGGGTGGGAATGGAAAATTTGGGGAAAAGATTTTGCCACGCGCACTTATATACTGGTTCATTTTACACTGCCGATCGGAACCGTAGGATGGCGGTGCTACGTCAAACATCACCATCGGTCCCACCATGGACTGCAAACAAACAAATGGAAGCAGACACTTAGACAGAACCAGCAGTGATGTTTTCCACTCAGCCAGATAAGGGAGGGAAACATCTGTATCAAACGCTGATACCCAATTGCCATGTTTTCAAGGCACTTATGAAGCTCTAATTTTGGTTGCCAATTCAACCTGATTGGTTGATACTTGATACCCAAAATTGCCATTACAAAATATATTAGTTGTGGCCAAAATTTGTGACTGCCTAATTGGTTTGTTGCCAAAATTTGCATTCTATTGTAGGAACCGACAACTCAAACATTGTACTTTAGGAGAGTTAATATCATTAATATAACATGACTTCTATTACATTATAAAAGTAGTGTCATCCCACTACTCGGAAGTCATTTTCATATATCCTACTTCTACATGACTTCACAATATAAGATCAGTGCCACCCCACTGATCGAAGTCATGATTGCTAATCTAGATATAGCTCCCGTGCGAATTGGCACAAGTCGAGCGAGTACACTGAACTCCTGACGACGATGCATGGTGCCCTCATTACTCGCTAGATTCCTCCTCATCAGTAATGGATGATAGCATCGCCGGTGAGAGGGGGAGTGCGTCGGGACCGTCGGTGCCAGTGAGGGCCAATTGGAGTGTGCTAGGATCGTCGGTGCCGGCGAGGACGAACCAGAGCACGAGGGACCATCGGTGCCGACGAGGTCGTTGATGCTGGAGATGCCAGAGAACCGTAGAGCACATGGGAGGGCGATGGAGGGAGCTACAAGTAGGGGGAGTGGGATGGTGACGGAGGCACTAGAGAACAGCATGAACGGTTGGGAGGTGAACGATAACAGGAGTGCGAGATTGACATGGTGACACGATGGGGATTGGGGAGGGCGTGGGTGGTAGAGTTGCAATAGAGGGCGAGGAGAATGGGGTTTCTCACCAGGCTTGGCGTGTGCCGTTGGAGAAACCGGTACTAGAAGTTTTAATAACAGGAGCGGCCCTCTGCTTCAATGTGAAATGACGGGGAACGTTGGAGCGGTGCCTCAGGAACCACAACCGGCCACTCCTGTTATTGTACAAAGGATTCAACGAGGCTATAAGAGTCACCCTTGTGAGCTACCACTGATCAGGAATGTAGGGTACATCTATGAGTAACCGAGTCTAAGCACCACGCTTACACTACGAATACTACTTTAACCCAGGAATGACAAGGATTAAAGTACTCAAAGAGTCGTAAACCTAAAGAACAATATAAACATGTTACTTACTTGAATTAGAAGTTCATTACCAGAGAAATCTCAGAAGCAAGCTCATGAAGAACTTGATTCCACCAGGGTACAAGCCATAGAGAGAGCACCCATAGGCGGTACTTCTTCCAAACTCTCCCTCCACACTCTATCTCTCTATTTCTAATACAAGACTATATCCTATGAAGGACTAATCTTCTCTTGATAGCTGGCTCTGATCCTAGTGAGGAGGATATGAATTAGGGTTTTAGGATGACTCTTCTGGAGGGGTATAGGGCTATATATATAGGGGGTAGCATCAATTCTAGACCCTCGGATCAAACCGACTTAAAAGAACGGCATAGATGTGATCTAGGAGGTGGTGGGAAACCGACGTAGAAAGGAGAGACCGACACATGGCCCCATAGGCCGGTCGGCCTAGTGGTGGGGCCGGTCGGCCTGTCTTAGTGATAGGTGGGACCCCATCTTTGGTGGAGTCTTATAGAATCTTCCCAAGTCGGTAACGTCGCGGATAAACGTGATTTACTTTGACAAATAGGTCCACCTTGATGGTTTTCTAATTAAATCCTCCTACAAACACAGATTCACCAAAACTTATGGAGTTTATTAGTTTAAACCCCTAGACCTATGTTTGGTGATGGAATTAAGTATATATGCAGGTTATGTTGATGGTTTATTATTGATGTTAATGACCGTCAACAGGAGGCGTATGCCTAGATCACGCATCTTAAGAGCGAGTACAGTAATGGGCTTATAGCCAAGCTCAGGCTGATGTGGAGGAGAGAAGAGAGGAGAGAGATGATAGCTTGGCTCTCATGCAAACACCAAGGTGGGCACAAATGCATATGTAGTGGTGGACCCAAATAGCAAGTGTTGTGAGGAGGAATAGGAAAGAGAAATTTTTTTACAGACAAATAGGAAGCAACTATTGTATAACTTTTATCTTATATATAACTTAGGGCATCCTCAATGGCAATGTGGAAATAGCCATCTAGATGGGATTTATAAATAATAAAAAATGAACACTGGAGTGGAGAGTAGTATGAGCTGTGAGAGGGTTGTTTCTAGGAGATTGTGCTAGATGAGCTATTTGGGAGTCGCTAGCTATTTGATCTCTTTCCTTGATAGCCAATAGAATTCTTTCTAGAATAGCTATTTGAGAACCATTGGGGACTCCCTTATAAGCTTATAGCCAAGCACTTAGCTCTATTATTGACCTTGCTCTATCTGCTTCTTTCATCTTCAAGGTTGGCCTATTTAAGCCGGGTCTGGGTGTCATTCCACACACTCTTCCTCCTTTAATCTTTTAGAGTAGATACACTCTTGCTCGTCCTTGCTCTCTCGGGCTATGGCCTAGTACTGGATATTGCACATCTTCTTTCCAGATCTTCTATTAACAGATGATGTGCAATCATTGGGATGCTCTTTTGTTCAGCGCCTCCATACTCCACAGCGGCTTTGGAAGAAGTACTTCAAGATTCGGTGCTTTATATTCCATCTTGAATCTTTCACATAGTCAAGAAGCACATCTACATCCCTTAACTGTATGAGGGTTGCAAGATGGAAGGTAGAGCACCACACTAAGGGTGAAGTTTTATGAGGTGTTGCGTCGTTCTTGGCCTTCAAGATTAGGTGCTTTATGTTTCATCTTGCTCCTCTCACGGTCGAGATGTAGATCTGCAACCATAGACCGTGAGAGCTGCGAGATGGAAGGTAAAGCACCTACGCTAGTGCAAGTTTGTGAGGTGCTCCTTCTCCATCTTCGCTAACGGCAGGAAAGTGACGTTGGGAGAAGTACTTCAAGGTTGGGTGCTTTATATTCCATCTTGGATCTCTCATAGTCAAGAAGCAGATCGGCATCCCTTGACCATGAGGGTTCCAAGATGGAAGGTAGAGCACCTCATTGAGGGTGAAGTCTTGCGAGGTGCTGCGTCATTCTTGGCCTTCAAGGGAAAAATAGAGAGATTCATGTGTCGATATAGTTTTGGGCGCACACAGAGGAAAACTAAAATGATAATAAAGCATGATAATGAAGCAGTTTGTCACTATCATAAAAATGAACATAACATTAATTATATATTTTACATGTCTGCTACTGTGGTGGAGTAAATTTTCTCCATCCAAATTCCAACGCCGCTTCAATGTGAAATGACGGGGTGTGTTTGGGCGGTGCCTCGGGAACCACAACCACGCCGGCACGGCCTCATCGTGGGCTGACTTGGGAATAGAGCCATGTTGTTTTGGGATGAGTCGTTCACATTGTGTGCAACATCCAAGATCAAGTGCCACGGTGCAATTCATGGCCGGATGATACACCTCCCACTAGATAACTGCACTGTATCATACGTCTATTCTTCTATAAAAGTAGAGGCTAAGGCGGGGAAGCAAGTATGATTCCTTTCTAAACTCATTACGGTTACCTTCCTTCTCGTTATCTTCTAAATCATTCGGCACTCCACCGAGACACCCCATCTTCCAAATCTCATCCAATGGCAGAGTGGCAAAAGCGCCCAAGGGAAGATTTGAAGGAGGAGCGGGTGTTTGGATGTCCTCCCTCCTACGTGACATGATGTGATGGGAGTATGGGTAAGTATGGATTTTGCATTTCATCTTACTCTAGTGGTCTTGATGCTTACCCTTTGTATAGTGCTATCTCCATGGCGCATTCGGAGCCACGCTTCCCTGCTGATGGGGTAGGCACCTCGACGTCGCCACAACCAGCACCCTGATCTGCCCTCATGGAGGAAAGTTGGGAGGTAGACTGGCTACAGCTGTGCCTCAACAACGTGGAGACAGCACTTTCACTTCGGAGCACAAAACGTCTGTGGCCACTAAGGCCTAGGCGCGGCTTGCTGGTAAGGCATTGGCCACAATCTTGCTCTTTCACTTCGTGCGACGTCGTGTGCTCAGTTGTTGGGTTTTCTTATCACCTTTTTCAGGCATCGAGGAGCAACTGAACGCCGTGTAGGCTAAGGCGGCGGAGTTGCGTCGGGTCAATGATGACCTGGTCTGGTAGACGGCCGAGTTGCGTCGGGCCAATGATGACCTACTCTGGTAGATGGCGGAGGCGATCCTCCTTCGCTAAGATGTCGACGACAATGCCCACGTCGCCGCTCGGTTGTCGGCGGAAAACAGGCATTGCTTCGATGAGCTTAACAAGGTAGCAGTCGCCGCTGTCCACTCATTGGCGCCTGAGGGGTGACCGTGCCACAGTGTCTCCACACCATGCTGATGTGGGTCGTGGAGGTGACCAACTACATCATTTGCCAAGGGGCCATTAGGGCCCTAGCCACCACCTAGCTTTGGGGTGGGGGACTGCATGGGCTCGAGCAATGGTTCCCACCACGGTCATCCTTTTGTGAGCGAGAGGAGCTCATCGTCTACTTTTAGCCCACGGGCGAGGCCGTCTTGGTGTTGATTGATGTACGGGACATCATTCTCAATGCTCCCCATGAGTAGTAGGATTGTAACCTGCCTCTGCATCATCCTATCCAAAAAGTGTTCATACTACTATAGATAAGTACTTTAAGTTTGAACTTTGAACATCTCTATGTTTACTATTGCCTGGAATGTTCTATTTGTGCGCCTTTGACACGTATGGATGCATGACATGGTGGAGCGCCAGCAGGAGGGCATCCAAGTACCCCTGATCTAATTGCGCACATGTATACCATATGATGTGCCTATGGTACTAAACATATAACCTTTATTTACATTGGCAACCCTTGCCGCTTGGTGAAATAGCGCACATGTACACCGTATCATCTGCTTGTCTCATTCTATAGAGTCTCTTCCTAGTAGTGGTCTTCTGGGTTGTCCCTTGAGCTGCCTTGCGCTTTGAAGATTGATATGTCATGATTGTGGGGGCAGCATGAGTTTGCATCAATTTCTTCAATGAAGGTGCAGTCGATCCCATTCTTGCAACCGGGCATGGTGGCCGATAGTCTATGGGACTCTCCTTCCTATCCAAGCTCGGAGGATCAAATTCAATATCCTGAAAAGGGTCGGTTAGAACGGTTGGCAAAAGAATTCATCGAACAATTTTCTTAAAAGAAATGGCAAGTCACCTCACTATCAGAAGCAAATTCCCCATCCAGAACTATGCACAAAGGATGGACCGATCCATAGAAGAGATGGGAGCACCATTCTTGCCACGAGGAGTCAAAGGGAGTGGAAGAAAAGCTAGCCCTGATCTAGTCATGCAAGCAAAGGGAAGGAAGATCTGATCCCAACTGAAAAACTCAAGAGGCTTCCATCACCTCACTGATATCTTCCCGTGGCTTCAGTATGTTCTTGGAGAACAGTTGAGGAGGCAATTGACCGAGGCCAAACTGATGAGCCACAAATGAGGGGTTGTAAAACTCATAAGTTGGAAGGTTGCCTGGGATGAAGGAACCTGTAGCCATTTTGCTACGGCCATGATGAAATTCGGCTGGAAGAACACATGACTTGATGAAGGAATTAAAGATTGCGGCCGCTGCCTTGTCCGAACAGCCTGATTCAAATTGGTATTTGAATGGGAAGATTAGCTCATCGTTCTCATCCTCATTATATGGTAGCCAAGTCAGGATGCCTGCATCAAACCCTCTGTAATTTTTTTTGAAGTGATGGCCAACGTCGACATCAATCACTATGGCTTATGTAGCCTCGCCGTAGCTCGTGCACTGGCGAGTTCTTCCTTCTTCACCCTTATACTCCTCATCAAAGTTGGAGGAAGGAAAGCTGAGGTTTCTGAGATCAGTCCTTACAATCTTATGCATATACAGGTTCAGCCATAGCTGTATCAACCACCAAGGGCCACTGATAGTATGCACTGGTTCGTTCTTCAGTAATTGGGCAGCTACCTGATACATTAGATGATAAGCAGCCCCTAGTAGATACTTTCAAAGGGGGATGTCCTTGCCTACTACCAGATGCTCTGCCATAAGCTTATGATTATAAGTCAGACTGCAAGACGACCCACAGAAGATGAATCTCTCCAATCACATATTCAAAAAAGCCACATATTCCCTCTCACTGATAGTTGATTCATCTCCAATATGGTTCATGATATAACTTGCCCATCTTGAGCAATATGATATTTTGGCTAATCTCTTGGAACCAGCGCTCAAGTATTCATAAGGCTGCATTGGTTCAGTTATTCTAAGGCCGGTCAACATGTAAACATCGGCCAGGGTAATGGTTATCGGGCCGTGACCGAAAACGAAAGCGTTCAGGGCATTGGACCAGAAATAAGATGCAGAAATCAAGAGTGAATCATTCCTCTCCATCCTGGACAATGAGAGTGTCAAACATTGATTCAAATCATACACCTCCCAATCTCCGCCCTTTTTCTCGGATACCCTACGGAACCAATCTCTCCACCCCTTGGGCATTTTAGGCTAGTTTCTAAAGTGGGGTTTTGATAGTCCAGGAAGACAAATCTACCATAGATTGTTTGAAGGGGATTCGGTTGGTCTCAAGGCGGATAAAATCAGATGGGTCAGAGTCACCCATAGGCCCAAGAAAATAAACATTGGAAACAACAGCCGATGGAATTAAGATTTCATTCCTCATCTCCTAGAAATCGGATGGAATAAAGTTAAGGAGAAAAGATATACAAGGTAGCAGCCGGTATTCAGAGGATGAAAAGCATAGAAGACATACCTCAGGGATGTGGTCGTTGGTCGCCATTAAAGCCGAAGTAGATTTGAGTCTGATGAAGAACGCTTGAATAACGGCTTGATAGAACAGAGGATTTGCTAGGGTTTGAGGCCTTGGCGATGACGGTGTCGGATATTAAGATTTGCTCAAGAAAAAGGGAAAAGGCAAGAAGGCCGAGTGAGTTGGAAGAGGTACTATTAGGATATTATATAAAACTTAGGCCGGGAAGTCAGGAATCATGCGTATATCTCGCAATAGAACGGTTGCGGTGGTAAACAGATAAATAAGAATTTTGGAATAAAATCACTTTTATCCCAAAATTGGGGGGCATGTGTCTACACCAAAATTTGGGAGAGGAACGTAGGAATTCAAAGGCTTCCAAAATTATGTCCATCAAGGAATCGAGTGCATAAGGATCGATATCAGCTAATTCAGATACGACTCTAGAATCGGATCTCTTTGGATGACGTCAGCAGATAGTGATGATGAGCTACGGTTGGCGCCAGGAAACTACATATCGGACTCTACAAAAAGGGAAAGATTAGGGTCCAAGTTATCTTAAATTAGGAATGTTTTCTTCTATGCCAAAGATTGTAATGAGTCGTGCTCGAGTAGGATTCATGTTTAGGCTCCGGTATAAATATTGGACCCCAGCTATTGTAAAGGACACACAATCAATCAAATACAAGTTGGTGAACCCCACGCCAAGCATAACTACGACGAGCAGTACAAGAAGATCCTCGAAGGACCATGCCCCCTCCACAAGAACAACAAGCACAAGATGAAGGACTGCCTTGGCTTGGATAAGGAGTTCTAGACCAAAAAGAAGGTTGACGACAACAACGACGGAGCCAAAGGTCACCGACCACCTGGGGACAACAACAACGCCTTCCAGGATCATGAAAAAGTGGTCGCCACTATCTTTGAGGGCCTCGCTGCCACCAAGAGCAGAAGAGATCGATAGCTCACCGCCTGCCGGGTGCTCGCCGTCGATACACAAGATCGCTATCACCAACCCTAGCTATCACCCCTGATCTGAGGTCCCTATCACCTTCAACAGGGCCGACCAGTGGGCGAACATCCCTTACACAGGGCATTTCCCCCTCATTCTTGTTGCAACCATCAAGAAAGTACTCTTCAGGAAAGTACTCATCGACGGTGGAAGTGCTCTGAACCTCCTCTTCGTCGGAGCCCTAAAGGAGCCGGGCCTTGGAATAGAAGACCTCACTCCCTCTAACTCCTCCTTCTAGGGTGTGGTACCTGGCAGGGCATCCAAACCACTTGGAGAGATCACCCTCTTGGTACAATTCAGCACGGCTAGCAACTTACGTGTCGAGCACATCATCTTCTACATCGCCGATTTCAACACTACCTACCATGCCATACTTGGTCGGCCAGCTTTGACCAAGTTTATGGCCATACCGCACTATGTCTATCTGGTATTGAAGATGCCTTCGCCTACAGGAGTTCTGGCTCTGCGGGCCAACCTCTCCATCGCATATGCCTACAAAACAGAGAGTATCTCCCTCATCAAAGCCACCGACCTCTCCATCCAGATGGCCAGCATGGTCAATGATGCCAAGACTATGCCCACCGATGACTAGGAGATCCCAGCGCTGGAGCCTCCTCGTGCCTCCGCTAAGTCCAAGGAAACAAAGGAGGTCAGCCTTGGCCTCGATGACCCACCAATACCATCAAGATTGGGGCTCATCTTGACCCCAAATAGGAAAGCGCGCTCATCTCCTTCCTACGTGCCAACACCGATGTGTTTGCTTGGAAACCTGTAGACTTGCCAGGGGCACCATTGGAGAAGATCAAGCACTCCTTGAATGTCTTGCCAACCACCAAATCAATCAAGTAGAAACTCCGATGATTCGCGCCAGACAAGAAGGAGGCTATTAGGGTAGAAATAAAATGGCTCCTAGCAGATAGACCACCAAATCCAGATGAAAACATTGTTCATCATGCCTTTCAGTGCGTATTGCTACACCACCATGTCTTTTAGACTCAAAAACGCTGGAGTGACCTACCAAAGGGCCATCCAGATGTGCCTTGACCAACAGATAGGCCGCAACGTCAAAGCTTACTGTTTAGACCAAAATTTGGGAGAGGAATGCGGGAATTCGAAGGCTTCCAAAATTGTGCCCATCAAGGAATCGATTGCATAAGGATCGATATCAGCTGATTCGGATATGACTCTAGAATTGGATCTCTTTGGATGACGTTAGTAGATAGCGATGATGAGCTATGGTTGGCACTAGGAAACTACATATCGGACTCTAGAAAAAGGGAAAGATTAGGGTCCAAGTTATCATAAATTAGGAACATTTTCTTCTATTTCAAAGATTGTAATGAGTCGTGCTCGAGTAGGATTCATGTTTAGGCTCTGGGTATAAATATTGGACCTCGGCTATTGTCAAGGACACACAATCAACCAAATACAAGTTCCTTACTTTTGTTGGCTCCGGCCACCCCTTAGGAGTAGGAGTAGAGTAGATCCCGGCGAGTTCTTCATCGAGCAGGGCTGCATCGGTCCAGCTGACCTCTGGCTTGTCTATAAGTACCATCATGGCTTATACTTCTATTCGTATGGCTGCATCAATCCGGTCGACCTCCACTGCGACTCTAGTATAAGCTAGTAATCGACTCTTGTTTAGTTCAAGTATGGCTGCATCGATCCGGTCGACCTCCACTGCTCGAACTAGATTAAGGTCAAGTTATCAGCTCTATCTAAGAGTGGCCTTCCTTTGGATAGATTCATTAAGTTACCGATATTGCTTATTGCTTCTATTATTTATTTAATTACAGCAATATCACTTCGCCCGATTGGGATTGATGTAGATCAGCCTTATATCCTGTTTAACCCATCGTTTGTTAATCTAAACTGATTTAATCTGCATCTTAAACGATGAGTTATGTTTTATCGGCTGTTTTATGTCAATCTTGATCGTGCATTGTGTGCGGTTAAGGCATGTTTTGTCTTGAATAGATCTATTGGCTAACGAAAACCATTCCATGGCCCATTATCACGGCCTGTGTGATTCTGCCTCACACCCCGCTGTTAGCACCGTGGAGGGGATTGTTATTTGGTAGATCTGTTTCTGGTAGGGCATGACCTTAACTGTGCGCTATGCCTGAATCGGCTGTTTAGCCAATATCGAGTGCTTTCACACATGCAGTTCACGTCACGCGACCGTTGAAGTAAAGATAGGTCAAAAGATGTGTTAGCCCCATGATCTTATTATTGTATTACGGCCTGCAACATTCTGCTTCATGCCCCACTGATATTAGTAATAAGTTAGTGTCATCAAATCTATTATTGTTTCTATGGCCTGCATGATTCTGCCTCATGCCCCACTGGTCATAGCGATAGATGAGATCTAATATGTTCATTAGATTTATCTTTATTAAATGGTTAAATGATGATGAGCTGCTTATTCTATATAAAAAGGGATTCGGTTACTTGCAGTCATTGGCTTTGCATAAATTAATTATTACTGACATCCTTTTGCCATTGACTAATATTTGTCTAAATAACAAGATCTATCCTGATCGATAACCGATTTACCTTCCATAATTCCATGAGCTTTAATTAATTTATTCTTATGAATATGCTGGAATCGACTATTTAGTCAATTTCCTTCTACATCGGCTCTTAGAGCCACACATTCAGGACTGTCTGGCAACACCGGCATGTTCCGTCTTATATTACTGATTAGCTATCTCTCCTTGTCAATTATAGGGTCAAATTGACTGGCACGTCTCGGGAGGAGTGCGCAGGATCGACCATCCCTGCACTGAAGCTAGGTGGATCTCCAGCTCCATCGAGCGGACCATTATAGCTTGCTCGTGTGCCCTCAGCATAGGATGAAATTTTGTGCCGACACTTACATCGATGATGTGGTCGTTAAGTCGAAAACCACTGACAATCTCATCACTGACCTCGAAGAAACGTTCGCCAACCTGAAAAGATACAGATGGAAGTTGAACCCTTCAAAGTGCATCTTTGGAGTTCCATCTAGCTTACTCCTGGGCTATATCGTCAGCACCCATGGTATCCAACCCAACCCCGACAAGGTCTCCGCCATTACCAATATGAAATGGCCAACCTATGTAAAGGATATACAGAAACTCATAGGGTACATGGCTGCTCTCAGTCGCTTTATATCATGCCTCGACAAAAAGGGACTACCGTTCTTCAAACTATTCAAGGCCTCCGAGCCCTTTTCCTGGTCAGAGGAGGTTGATACGGCCTTCAAGTAGCTCAAGTTGTTTCTAACGAAGCCTCCGATCATGACATCGCCCCAACCAGATGAAACCCTATTGATCTACCTCGCCGCCACTTCTCGTGACGTTAGCACAGCTATTGTCGTCGAGTGCGAGGAGGCCAGGCATGCCTATAAGGTGCAACGTCCGGTCTACTTCATCAGTGAGGTTCTTAATGAGTCCAAAACTCGTTACCCTCAGGTTCAGAAGCTATTATACGCCATTCTGGTCATGTCACGCAAGCTCCACCATTACTTCGAGTACTACAAGATTGCCATGGTCACCGAGTTCCCTTAGGAGGACATCCTCCATAACAAAGAGGCCAATGACTGCATCATCAAGTGGGCAGTCGAGCTCGACACTTATTCCATAGAATTCAGAAGCAGACCTACCATTAAGTCATAGGCGCTGGTTGACTTCATCGCTGAGTGGACCGAGATCCAAGAGCCCATCCCCGTTGCTTGCCCCGAGCACTGGGTGATGTATTTTGACAGCACCATCAACATCAACGGTGCTGGTGCTAGCATTTTATTCATTACTCCAACAAAGGACAAGCTCTGTTACATCCTCCGAATTCATTTTCCAGCTTCCAACAACGTCGCGAGTATGAAGCATGTCTCCATGGACTCCGTATAGCCATTGAGCTCGTCGTCAAATGCCTCATGGTATACGGAGACTCCGCGCTGGTCATCAACCAAGTCAACAAAGATTGGTCCTGCTCTAGTGAGAAGATGGACGCATACTGCGCCAAGATTAGGAAACTCGAAGGAATGTTCTACGGTATCGAGTACCACCACGTGGTACAAGATCAAAATCAGCTCACCGACCACCTATCTAAGATAGGCTCTTCTCGCACCGCGATTCCACCTGGAGTCTTCGTTCAAGACCTCTTTACGCCGTCTATTAAGGAAGAGAAGGAAGTTTAAGAAATCCCCCCCTCCACCGAGCAGCTTGTACTTGCAGTACCTTCGCCGGTCGTAGATTGGAGGGAATAGTTCATCAAGTACCTCACCAGCACCGACGTACCCACCGATAAGACTAAAACTGAATGCCTCATCCATCGTAGCAAGCATTATATGCTGGTAGATGGGAACTTGATGAGGAAAAGCGCCAAGGAAGGGATACTATAGAAATGCATCACCCAAGAAGAGGGTGTAAAACTACTCCTTGAAATACACTCTGGCTCCTGTGGCAATCACGTGGCCTCTAGAAACGTGGTCAGCAAAGCTTTCTGAGCTGGTTTTTACTGGCCCACGGCCATCTCCGACATAGAAGACCTCATCCGATGTTGTGAAGGATGTCAGTTTTTCACCAAGCAAATACACGTGCCGGCGCAGGAATTGTAAACCATCCCAGCTTCTTGGCCTTTTGCATGCTAGGGACTGGACATGATCGGGCCTTTCAAGCCTGCGCTAGGCGGTTTTTGGTACGTATACATCACCATTGACAAGTTCTCCAAGTGGATCGAATACAAGCCGCTGGTTTTGGCCACTACAAAGAAGGCAGTCGAGCTCTTTGAAGATATCATCCATAGATTTGATCTCCCGAACAACATTATCCCTGACCTCAGAACTACATTCACTGGTCACCATTTTTGGGACTTCTGCAAAAACCGATGCATCTCAGTCAAATACGTCTCTGTTGCCCATCCTAGAGCCAACGGCCAGGTTGAACGGGTGAACGGCATGATCCTCGATGCCCTCAAAAAGAGACTATACCAGAAATAGGAAAAGCATCCGGGCAAATGGCTTAAAGAGCTCCCAGCTATGGTCTGGGTATGACGCACTCAAGCTAGTTGCAACACCGGTGTCTCTCCATATTTTTTGGTCTATGGCTCAGAAGTCGTACTTCCCGCAGACATTGCCTTCCGAGCACCTAGGGTGGAACATTATAATAAAGAGCAAGCCATAGCTATTCGGATAGAGGACGTCGACAGAGCCAAAGAAGAACGCCTGATCACTTGCATCCACACAGCCAAATACCTAGAAGGCCTGCGTAGATACTACAATCGCAATATCAAAGGTTTTTCATTTACGGTAGGCAACCTCGTTCTCCGCAGAAAGCCAAAAACCGAAGGGATGCACAAGCTCTCCTCCCCCTAGGAAGGGCCTTACATTGTCAAGGAGGTTACCTAACCAGGGTCTTACTGGCTATGTGACATGGAGGGAGTCGATATCCCCAATTCGTGGTACATCGAGCAACTTATACGTTTCTATCCATGAAACGCTCTAGATATGTACTCTCCACTCCATAATGAATGAAGTTTTTGTCGCCATAATTTGTCTCCATTATTTCTCCACTCTCGTTTAATCTCCACTTATGGTTACCAGCTCTGAGCTGCTCCTTAACAAACTCCAACAATTATACGTGATCTCCATAAATGCTCCGCCCCGGTTCTCCATACTAAAATATGTTTAAAATATTTCACCAGCCATCGAGCAGCACACGTTCCGCTCTGTCTTCTTTGGAGAAAACCCTGTCTCTGATCTCACCCTACACGTGCTATGAGCTCCAGCGCTTTGCGTTATGGGTGGTTGGCTATGGTTCCTCGGCACGTCTGTTCCTCCTACACATGCACAGGCTCCAGCGCTTGACATTATGGAATGCAGGCTAGCCAAGGCCAAGAGCTCAGTAACAAACTAACTGCTCAGACGCTACTTATAGCATGTATAAATGCATTAGGGTTAACAATACATCTATTTTTCACCGAAAATGCTAGCAAGTCGCATAAACATGCATACAACGTCTACTTACAACATTTATACAAATACATAAATGTTTGTTTATGCCCTCACGCATTTAACTCTCCTCTCCAGCTGTTCCATATAGGTTCCTCTCCACTCAGGTTATTACGCTTGGCCCTCACCATTTACCTCACCGAACAGATCGACATCGCTGGCCAGCTTCTTCACCACATCCTCCACCTCATCTTTCAGCTGCTCCTGCTTCGTCGCACCCGTCCCTCTGGCGAATCCGCCCCCTATGACTTGAAGATTAATCGTAGGGTAGTGGGACCAGACCACCGCCAGGGCATGCATCACGATAGAGACAACGGCGTCTTGGTTGAAACTTTTGAAGTTCTCCCACGCCGCCTTGCACCTTTCAATGATGGCGTCAAGATAGGGCGTCCTATCATTGGGCTGAGGAGCTACCTCCATATCGATACAGTCGAGCACTAGCCTGACTTCAGCTACAATGGCTCAAGTTTTCCCCACTGGGTTCTTGCCTCCTACTCTAGCACATCGAACTGCACCTTGGTTCCTCGATGGTATTCTGCCGACACCAAAGGGATTTGTCAAACGAAGAAATTATATCAGCAACAACTCTGACCATGAACTACTCACCTTCTAGATCCTTGGCCAGTTTCCCTGCTCACCCAGACGCCTTCTCCTTCTCCTCTTGGAGTTGGCCGGTGACTTGATGCAACTGGCCGAGCTCTGCATCTCGCTCTACAAACATAACGGTCAATAGCAACATCAAGATTGTTCGGCAACACAGAACAAATTTACCGATTCGTAGTACCTTTCTTCTATTCGAAGATGTTTCTCAGCTGCTCAGAGGTGCGCTCCAGCTGCTTGGAGCTACTTCTCCATTGCTCAAAGGTGTGCTCTAGCCGCTCAGAGATGGCCTTCAATTGCTCGGATAAGGTGCCCTTCTGGTACTCCATGTCCCTCGTGTTTGATTCAGCAAGATCCCTTTCACGCTGGGCCCTCTAGACGTTCTTCTCCATTAGTTTCACCACCTCCTTCAGCTTCTCATTCTCCTTGGCGAGGGGCTCCATCCTCTTGATCAACTACTACTGTTGTACAACAGTTCATGCTATGCCCTGCAAAGCACCGAGATTGTAAAGGACCATAGTCTCCAACACCAAAGATGGACACAACTGATGCAACACTAGCCTCAATTTGCTTCATAGCTGTGGAAAGGGTGGACCATAGCCTCTTCACTCCCTGGTGGTGTCTTCCTCTTCCACGACCACAACTTCATCACCTCGCTTGTGGAGGATGTGGATGGCTTGAGTTCATGATTCTCCATGTTCAATCTCCTCGACCTCGTCCTCTTCCTCCACAGCCGATGGCGCTGCCTGGGGGCTCGGTGGCCGCACAAAGCGATCGACCAGGCCCCACGGCATCTCAAGGCGCACCGCTTGCTCCACCGACGCTGCTAGCCTCTATGCCACTGATTCTAGCATGACGTCGGTGGCTCCCACTCCCACCTCTGAAGACTCGGTGGCTCCCGCCATTGCTCCTAGCATCTCCACCGAATCACCCGCCATCGTTGCCAACCGCTCTCTACCGCCAACTCCATCAGCAGCGGTGGTCGACTCCTCCGTAGACCGACGAGTGCCCGGGGACTCTAGGACAGAGTCTGTCGGCAATGTCTCCTCCGTAGGACCAGCCCCCGGCTGCTCGCCAGTCTGTCCTAAAGGATTCAGATCCTTCGCGCACCCCATTCTGCATCAGATTAGCTCATCGATCACCACAACTATAAAAAATGAATAGCTACCGATCCCAAGGCAAAGGTACTTACACATCAGCTTCCCAGTAGATGGTTCTGAACCGGCGCTGCCTCTCAGAGCACCCAAGCGCTGCTCTGGGGTCAACCCGTGTGGCCTAGGATGGAGATCTTGTGGCCCTCACCATCGGTGTCTCATCTGCCTGCTGCTCGGGGACTCCTTCTCCTCCCTCCAATTGCACCTCCATGTGCGTGTTGCGTGATGACGCTCTAGTGCTTGGAGGGGGAGCTACTGGAGCCTCGTCGTCATCCGACCACACGGATATCATCCACGCTCTGCATCCAAGCGGTCTGATCGCCACCAAGTGAGATGATGCCCGGCTTGTGGGGAGCTACATCCATCGTTCTTCTCTTCGTTTGGGCTGGCTCATCATTCGCCACCCTTTTCCCCCAAACCTTCTCTAATACTAGGGGCACTCTCCTTCTGACTAGCACCTCTGCCCCCGAATTCGGATGAGGCATTGATGGTACTTTCCTACAGCTGAGTGGTCGGCCTAGCATCCACTGCCTTGGCCAATCACTCCTCGGCATGCCCAAGAAGTACGCCGTCCGTTCCTACAAATGGATCTTTCAACAAGCGAATCAGTCCATTGCTCGTCGCCGGCACGGGATAAAAGCACCAGGAACAATAGTTGACATTTTTACCTAAGGAGGTGGGTTCATGCAGTTGAAGGCTTTTGTCTACCTGGCACACTGAACAGCATGCTTGGAGTGAATAGTTCAGTGGCCCAGCATAGCACAGCCTCCTTTGTCAGTCTGTCCATCCTCTCCCGGGTTCCATCAGTATCTACCTTGAAGTCAAAGCCTGGATGAGCCCTCTCTTTACAGGGCTGGATGCTGCGCACTATGAAGCTCACCACCACCACCACTCCATTCACCTTCATGCCCCTTATTAGCTCGAGGAGCTCCTTCACCTGCCCCATATCAGCACTGGTCGGTTTCTCCGACCAGCTCCTCTGGTTCTCCAAAATCTGGTCGACATCACATCGGATGGCAGGATGACTTTGCTTCATGTAGAACCACCTGGCATTCCACCCCTTCAGTGAGGTATTTAGTGGCACAGTAATGTATTTGCCCGCAATCCCATCGTGGAGCTATAGATACACACCGCCGACCACTTTGGAACCGCCTCCTCCTTTCTTCTTGAGCCAGAAAAGGTGTCAAAAAAGATTGAAATGGGGAAGAATGCCAAGATAGACCTCACAGAAGTGGATAAACATAGAAATATGCAAGATAGTGTTCGGATGCAGATTACACAAGCTCACTCCCCAAAACCCCAACAGATCCCGTAAGAAAGGATGTAGCAGAAGTCCTAATCCACGCCATAAATAATCTTCGAAGACAACAAGTTTGTTGGTGTGTGGCATCGAATAGGGCTCACTGTCGGCCGGATGGCATCTGGCGGTGACATGGTCAAGAAGAACGCCCGCCTCCACCATCTTGTTGAGCTCCATCTCCCCCATGAGTGACAGCACCCATTCATTGTCATGGCTCGCCCCGGTGGCTGCCTTCTTTGGGTTACCACCTCCCCTTTTCAATGCCATCCCTTAGATCTGGATCGGAACTAGCCTTTTTCGCAAGCCTTTTAGCCCTAGTGGCGGAGCGCGTGTGAACATGAATGGGGGAGCGTGAGGCTAGGGAGGAAGACAAAGTGGTGAAGTGCAAAGGTGGGAGAGCGGAGTACAGCGACGCAGTTATAAAGAAACCATACCCACTTTTCACATTCAAGGGTTTTTGGGAAACCGCACCATATTGATTGGTGCCCCTCCGAATTCCCCAAAGCGGCGTGATGGGCCGTTATCTGGGCTTTCGCGCAACTATGACCCATATCGCTCATTCTTTGACCCAACTTGGTACTGCACACCGAATATTCACCGACTTCTCCGCAATACCATCAAGGCTTAGTAATTTCTACTGTACAGCCATTACTCCGGTTTTTTCTCCACGATTTGAGTAATCGGTACTTCTTAATTTATTCGAGATTTCCACTTGTGGCTTGGGGACAACGTCATCATTATGACTTGGTTTCTCACCACACTGGGGACTTCTTCTGGTTACTATTGTTTCTAACCCTAGCACCATGTGACCACGTCACCTACTGTCAGGCTCGGGGACTAAGTGGGCACACTTCACCTTGCGGTGAATGTGCACTTTTCATTTTAGGTTTCAGCCCATGGCCTGGTTGCCTGCTCGACTAGTCTTCTACCTTTCTTCAACTTTCTAGACCCTGGCACCACGTGACCATGTCACCTACTATCAGGCTCAGGTATTAAGTGGGCACACTTCACCTTGCGGTGAGTGTGTTTTCTTTAATTTGGAAGACTCCATGGCTCCCGAAGTTGAAGAAGATTATCTCCCTTTCTCGTGGTTGGACTCTAAGTGGGCACACTTGGTTCACAACGAGGAAATTTTCAATTTTGAACTTGAGCTCCTGACATCCTTCTGGCAAGCCTTACTTAGGATACTCTACTCAGCGATGGTCCACAACTGCTCGGTGACTCATTAGAGTGGTCGAACTATGAGTCTAATTGCTCGGCTTTGTTTACACCTGCTCAGACAAGCTCAAGATGGCATTGCACATTGGATACAAGGTGCTCGGGGACTAGCTATGGGGGGTACAACCCTAGATACCCATGGCAGACTACATGGGCTACGCTGCCAGGGGCGGTCCAGCCCACAAGACGAAGACCTACAGTGCACGGCACTACTCAGTGTGTACCGCAAGGCATCAAGGGCGATATCCTGAAGATGCTACGAGATCTGTTAGGATACATTCGATCCTATGATTCCTGTAATCTGTTATTACTTTCTGGTTATCTCTTAGATCTAACCGACTTGTAACCATACCCCCCAGACTATATAAGGCAGGCAAGGACCCCCTCAAAACACACGCAATATCATATGATAGCCAATACAAACCAATAGACCACAGGAGTAGGGTATTATGTTGTGCTGACGGCCCGAACCTATCTAACTCTTGTGTCTCTGTTGCATTCTTGTTCTTGATTACGCGCACCTCCGCCGATCAATCTACCTTCGTGGGATACCCCTCGGAGGACTGCCGAGCATCTTTTGTTGACACTAAGGTCCATCGCTGGTGCTCTGGCTATAATGCTACAACCGGTGTCCTGGCGGAGGGCCGTTTGATGGTTGCATTCCTCTCAATCTTCTTGAAACTACCACTAACACCCAGGATGAATGGACATATAGCCACACCGCGTGCAGGTGGTGGCAGAAGCTGATCTTGAAGGCCTTCTCCTAGCGGTGCTGGAGTTGATATAGGACGAGGGAGGCCATGGCAACGTGAGACTACGTCCAACTCTAGGTTTTCTCTAGTTTTTCTAGGAGGCACAAGGATTAGAGTTTGCTAGAGAGGCTCCACTTACCTTTGCTTGAATAGCCCCACCGCCAACTCAAGACGTGAGCGGGGAAGGCAACAGTCAAGGTGGGTGACTTCCACAGCCACCCACGCGAGTTTCGGGTGAGTCAGCGTAGAACATGATGTTGTTTATATTCCCTGGCACATTTGATTCCCTACCACATTTCATCCTCATCTTAAACCGGACTCAATGACGCGCAATACCTAGCAGACCAAATGACACGTGCATGCGTACATGGGAAATCAGAGTCCATAGGGAAGATTCAAATACCCTCGCACGTGTACAACATAAGATACGACAATTTTTCAAATAAAATCACCGTTGTTTACTACGAGAACCAGTGCCATTTGACTGAATAGCGTACATTTACCGTATTATATGCCCGTGTACCTAAACCGCACAAAGTTAAGGAGGAAACCAATGCCACAAAGTAGTACAACAATACATGCAAATAATTGAACACATAGTGCCACAAAGTAGCATGACAATTAAGTAGTCTCACTCTATCTCATGATTCACCATTGACACAAGTCATTGAACAAATAACAAATAACAAATAACAAATCACCTCTACTCCTCATCATCAGAATCACCATCCTCATCCTCATCCTCGGCCTCATCATTGGTATCAATGTTGTCTTCCTCATCAGCGGCAATGCAGTTTGCCACCTGCTCAGCATCGGCATGAACGAGGTTGCGCCAGTGCTTCTTGGTGTTGCTGGCAGTGTTGATTCCCTATGTCATGATGCTAGTGTCGAAGCCATCTATCCGGCTCCGGTAGCAGGCGAGGATGTACTCCGCGTTGTCTACGCAACTCTTGTTTAGGTAGGCTGGCAATTATTCTAGGACATCGGTGAGTTGGTGAAAAATGAAGACGTAATTGCTCACCTTTTCCTCCTAAGGTTGATTGAGGTTGCCTAGACTGGTGTTCTATAGCACACGCCTGATCTTCAAGAAAGCCTTACTCATGATGCCAATGGCCCAATCATCTCTATCTCCAAAGGGATCCACCGGATCTTCATCTTGATTTACCACGGGCACGGCATCATCCTCCTTCACCACGGGCATGGCTTCATCCCACTCCCGTGTGTGCTTTGCCAAAGGATCGCCCTTCACCATGGTGGTGGCTAAAGAGAAGTAGGTTTGGAGAAGGCAACCACACATTCCTAGTGATTTTAGATCTACTGTGGGAATGGGGAGAGCTCCGGGAAGGAAGGAATACAAGTAGAGTTGTGTACGAGAACACGACAGTTAATATAACACTACTACAGAGCGACGTAGAGGAGGACATGATGCAGTTCAGATCCCCTTGCACATGTTACTGTTACTTACTAATAAGAGAACCAGTGATGTTTGATCTAATAGCACACATGTCTACCATTTGATATGGCTATTTACATAAACTGATGACCGTTAGTTACTTTGGAAACCAGTGTCGATGGAGTCAAACATACAACAATAAAGTTGGTAAATGAACTTTTTATTGACAAACTCCATTACTTTTCACATGTGTACAATAACAAAGACCTATTGAATACTTCTAGATGTACAATAACAAAGACCTTTCAAGTATGGGGTTTACCCATACCCAACTACAAAGGACACCTATTCCCTTAGCTGATTACTCCACATGAGAGAGGATCACCCAGTGTCGATGGATGACCAAGCTAGGCCTTATTTGGATGTTGTCAGATTCACATCAATCCACATGTGTTAGGATGTATTGGGGTGGAATTTAGTTCAAGTTCCACTCCAATCCACCCCAACACATATGGATTGATGCAAATCTAACTACATCCAAACAAGGCCCAAGTCATCGAATCAATACACAGGGGGCACGTGGGGCATGGGTTTATGATGTTTTAGGACCCCATGGACTACCCCACTCACCGAGGTCCACCACGGGTTGGAGGAGGAGCTTATAGGCATGGAGGCACTCAGGCATGGTGGTTGCTTCGCCATCATAGAGCACCATGGCAACATGGTTTACTCCCTATCTTTGTGAAACTTCCACTAACACCCAGGATGAGCGGACATATAGCCACACATAGGTGTTGGCGGAAGAAGCAGTGATCTTGAAGGCCTTCTCCCAGCGGTGCTGAAGTCGATGTAGGACTATGGAGGCCATGGCGATGAGAGACTTGTTTGGCATAGGTCATAATAGCTTCATGAGAAACGCTCGTGGGCATCCTCTTATCCTCACCAAAAGTTGGCATTAGCACAATGCATCTCACATTGGTGCAAACTTCTGATGGCATTAGCACAATGTATCTCATGTTGGTGCAAACTTCTGATGAGGGTAAGAGGCTGACCAAGAGCGAGGCCCTGGTGACATGAGACTTGTTTGGCACAGCTCAGATGGCTTGTTTGGCATAGCTCACAACAGCTTCATGAGAAACGCTTGTGGTCATCCTCTTATCCTCATGAAAAGTTGGCATTAGCAACTCAAGGTGTTTTCTCTCATTTTCCAGATGCAAAGGGAGGAAAAAGGATTGGAGTTTGCTAGTGATTCTCCCCTAACCTTGGCTTAAATAACCCCACCTCAAGATGCATGTAGGGAAGGCAACAGTCAAGGTCTGTGGCATCCGCGGCCACCCCACGTGAGTCACAGGCGACGGAGCGGTGAACACGATGCCACATTTGATTCCCTATCACATTTGATTCCCTGGCACTTTTGATTCCCTGCCACATTTCATCCTCATCTATAATAGTACTTAATGATGTGCAATATCTGGCGGACCAAAGGATGTGTACATGGGAAGTTGGAGTGCAGGGGGTATAACTCGAATACCCTCGCACATGTACAACGTATGATACTCCTATTGTCCAAATCAAATCACCATTAGTTACTATGAGAACTAGTGCCATTTGATCTAATAGCGCAGAAGTACACTATATGATACGATGATTTACGTAAACCGCTCATGTCACTGCCATTCAATTATTAATTGTTCTATAAGGCAAAAACTATATATAAACAACATGGTAACAATCATCACAGCAATTTTATTGATAACTTCAGTTACATTCCACTATTATACAATAACAAAGACCTATAGAAGACTACTGGGTGTACAATAATAAAGACCTATCGAGTACAGGTACATCCTAGAATGGAGACTAGAGATAGGCAGTGCAAGCTAAGGACGAGGCAGCACCTCGCAAAACTTCCACTGGCATCTTAGTGAGGTGCTTTACCCTCCCTGCTGCACCTCTCATGGTCGCGAGAGCGAGAGAGATAGAGGCAAGAAGAGGAGGCATGGAAGAGAAGCACCACCGTAGTTGCTGCTACTCTGGGATGGATGAATCGATGGCAATACAAGAAATGCGCAGGACAGAAAGGGTGGCAACTGTACATACAGACATATCACCACTAGTAGAGAAATGACTTTTGATCAACTTCAAAATTTGGCTTTAGTCCCGATATTTTTCGCGTCCGGGACTAGAGAAACCTTTAGTCCTGGTTGGTAGCTCCACCCGGGACTAAAGGTCCCTGCCCAACGATTACCGAGGTGTGTCAGAGGCACGTCAGTGCGAGAATCTTTAGTCCCGGTTTGAGACATGAACCCGGAGTAAAAGTGTGACTTTTAGTCCTGGTTTGAGACACGAACCTAGACTAAAGGTACCTTTAGTTCTGGTTTATGTCTCAAACCCGGACTAAAGGTGTCTCCAAACTAAATTTAAAAGGAAAGCGTATCTTATCTAAGTTAGATGTGTGGTGGTAGGTGAGATGGTAACACGTGCAAGAGCTGAAGTGGGAGGTCGTAGGTTCAAATCTCCACAGCTGCAACTTTTTTTCTACCCAATAAACACCTCTACTCCCGGTTGGAGGAACCGGGACTAAAAATCAAGACCTTTAGTCCCGATTGCATAGTCCTGGTTCCAAAACTAGGCTTAAAGGGGGTTGAGAACCGGGACTATAGCCCGTTTCTCTACTAGTGCACCTTCCTAGCGGCCCTACGCATATCGGATACTAAACCAGGGATACCAAAGTGAATTCAGTTCCCTTGGCTTGCCTAAATAAGTGAACCTCCTTAATCGCAAAACTTACACTAGCACCTAGATAGCAGCAGCCCCCGCTGCGCCTAGATGCTAGTAGTACCCAATCTTGAAGGCCTTCTCCCAATGCCGCTGTTGCCGCCGAAGAAGGTGGAGAAGGAGTGCCATGGCGATAAAGAAAATATAGATGGTTGGCTCAAGGGCTTTGTCTGTATCTATCTATAAGGAGAAACGAGTGTGTGGATTGCTAAGAAGAGCTTCTAGCCCTAGCTTAAATAGGCCACCCTTGAAGATGGATAAGCGGAGAGGAGCAGTTAAGATCCGCATGATCTATGGAAGATGTCGGTTCCCGAGGAAAGTGGTGAGACAGTGTTGGAAGTTGGGACATTCATTACTCACACACTGAGTTAGCATTCCATATGATGCAGTTCAGATTCACCGATGTACACCGTATGAACGCGTATTGATAAGAGCGGTGTAGATGAGGGATCATTATAATCGTAGATAACTGCTTCTTCATAAATCCTTCTATAAAAGCAGAAGCAGAACGAACAAGGGTACATAACCATGATTTATAGCTCCCATCCCTCTGCTCCACCATCAAGATTAGTCCATGGTGAACAGGAAGCGACCGAGGAGAGGGCCGAGAGGTGGAAGTCAGAGCGGCTACGACAATGCTTTTCTGCCATGGAGACGGCACTCGCTATAGCTGACCAGGAGACGGCCGCGGCTAAGGCAGTGACTGCTAAAGCCTAGGCGTAGGTCGCCGATAAGCATTGGTGTCTTCTCGTTTATGCGTTCTGCATGATGCCAAGCTGAGTGTGTGATAGTCTTTGTTGCTCCTCTTTTTAAGCGTCCAGGAGTAGTTGGTCGTCGTCTAGAAGTAGTTGGCCACCGTCCATGAGTAGTTGGGTGATGTACAGGGCAAGCTAGACACCATGCATGAACTAGAGGGGAAGTGGCATGCCTTGGCGCATGACATGGTGATCCACACGGAGGAGTGCTGCCTTGAACTCGACGTGCTACAAGACGCAGCACTCGCCACCGTCAATGCGGTGTCGCTTGTGGGGGCAAACCTTGAGGAGAGCCTCCGTACCTTGCCCACGGGGGTCATGGAGGTAGTTACCCATGGTGTCCGTCATCGGGCTGCCATGGCCCTGGTCGTCGCCCAGCTCTGATTCAGCCTTGACCTAAACAATGTGGAGCTAGGGTTCCCGCCAAAGTCATCATGGGACAACATCGACAAGATGGTAGGCGAATTCACTAAGGCGGCTAAGGCCATGGTAGCGGTGGTGCATGTAGCAGACATCATCAGCAATGCTCCTAATGTGGAGTAGCTTGCTTGTGAACTCTCCTCTGCATCCTGTAAATAATATTAAAATTTTGATAATAATATTTTATGTTAACTCCTGTGGACACCGTCAGATCATTGCGCACATGTACACAGTTTCATACGCCGATGGACCTAAACCATTGCTCTAACGAAATCACTGGTCTATCATGTTGTTCAAGTAAAGAGCCTATGAAGCCTAAGGTGTCCGTTTCGAGCCCCTAGTGTTCCAAAATTTTATGCCATTTTGTACAATTTTTTTGCCCCTTGTGAGCTCCTAGTGGCCCACTGTCAGCACCAAACCATTACAACTAGGCCACCATCACCCATTCCCCATCCCCCTACTCTGTTCCCATTCCCCTAATGTTCCAAAATTTTAAGCTATTTTGTACAATTTTTTTGCCCTTGTGAGCCCCTAGTGGCCCACTGTCAGCACCTAACCATTAAAACCAGGCCACCGTCGCCCATTCCCCATTCCCCTTCTCTATTCCCATTTCCCTTCTCTTCGATGAACCCTAGTTCGGTGGAGGCGACGATTGAAGGCAATGAACTGAGATTGAAGGCAGCAGAGGATCCCTGGTGTGTTGTGGTGGCTCAGGCGTCCTTTTGGAGGCTAGGCGGCGGGGCTTCCCGGTGGAGCATGACGGCATTGTCATCTATGTCTGTTGTGTGCCATGGCAGAGGCGACAGATCCGATCCATAGGTCTCTTTTTCTTGCCTATTCCTATTCGCTTCATTGTTTTGGTCCTTGCTTGAACATGAGGTATACAACAAACATTCTAGCGTTGGAGATCTAATTAGGCCAATGATGATAAAAAGAACTAGGAGGTGGCACTGGTTGGTTTTCTGCTGATGTGTTGGTTTTCTGCATATGTTCAGTGTTCTTACTGTAAATGGCTATGTGCAACTAGGCTTGTTAATTGTTAAGTGCTTGCTTGATTATACCTATTTTGAACTTGTAACATATCTGAGGCTACATTTCTGTGCCAATGATGTCTACATGGCTATTGGATGTATTAGGATGTAGCTCATATATTTGCTTTCTGTGTCTTCTCCTTGTTGACAACCAAGTTATAGTTATCCATTTGGTTCCAAACAAGAGGAAGGCATCGAAAGCAAATCAATGCTTTGTGTCCATCATTCAGATGACTGAGGTCACTAATGTTTAAGCTACACATGTTGCTATTGATGCCTATTGATGGTCCCTAACACCCATTTTGACCATCAACATTCCACCCAAAAGCATGACAAATTGAGGTAAATCATCATCACATATGAAGAATTTTGTTTATAATTCACCTAGTTCCACTTGTGCTTGCAGAACTATTTGTATGCAGGAAATTTAAGCAAAAATAAGTAAATAGGTGACAAATATGGACACATGGAGGCAAGTGGACATGGCAAGGAGCCTTGGGCCCACTTGGCAGCGCCGCTAGGCCCCACAAGGGCGCCGCTCGGCCCCCCAAGTGGCCATGCCACATCATCGATCCATGGCAGCTGCTCTAGAGCCAATGACAAGCATCCATTCAAGTTGGTTTGATCAATGGCCAAGATTTGATTATGGTGGATCCATGGGCCCATTGTCATACACTTGGGAGGCTCTAACTGACTTACCAACCGACCTCCTATCCAAATCTTCGCATGTGCTATCTTAGTAACCGCCATTGGGAGCCAACCAGAGCCGGAGGATCAAGAGGCGATGGATCTAAGGGCTGGCCGGCGCCGCCCTACCTCCGCCTAGCCCCCTAGGTCCTCCACCAACCTACCTGCTGCTTACAAATATCCCTATGCCTCTCTACACTATAAATAGAGGGTGTGGAGCTCGGTGGAGAAGTGCCCCATTCAATTCCAAGCTCTCCAAGCTTCTCTTAGCTTTCTAGCTTAGCATTAGCTAGAGTAGTAGTCTAGTAGTGGAGTAGAGCAAGAGCAGAGCTTCTCTCGGAGTCCAGAAGAGTCTCCTAGGTCTGGTATAGCTCTTTTGTAATTCTTTCATTTAGCATTTATTTTATCAAGTACTTTATTCTAGTACTTTATTTTAGTTTTATTGCTTTGCTTTACTTAAGTACTTGTTCATTATTGTACATCATTAGTGAGCTTAGGTGCTTATTGTTTGGCATTAGTAGCATAGGTTATCTCTTAATTAGTAGCTATTCGTTAGTATTGGTTTCACTACTGGTTAGGGTGCTTGGATCTCATTTCATCAGAGCTCGGATCGAACTAGTAAGTTTATAGATTAAGCATGGTGCTTAGGCTATAGATTACCTATGGATATGGCTAGGCCTTCGGATAGATTGTGGTAGGTCATGGTAGGTCTAGTTATTAAATCATAAGGCTCATGGTAGACCTTGTCTATTTAACTCTCCTAGTTGGTAGATGGGCTGTGCCTTGAAGTACTAGCGCATTTCTCCTAGTTGTTAGTTTACCCTTAGTTACTGAAAGATAAATCGCTCGCTCTCCCACCTGGCTATCTCTAGTGTAGCTTGTTTAGTAGTTTAGTAGGTAGTTTACACACAACCCACTCATATCATTCACCTACCTAGGATACATTTAGGCTTCCCTTAGCAATCCTCAAAGTAAATATAAATTCTAGCCTTCCGCCTTCCTCTGGAAAAATATAAATTCGACATTCGGTACTCACTGAGCGAAGTACTACGCGATAGTTATGTGGGCTTGCAGAATTCCTCCAATAGTTGTTAAGAAGTATCAACAATGCCAATGATGATGACTACCACTTGTTCACTGACATTCTACTTGTGAAAACTAAGGCAGTCTGTTTGGGTTGTGTAAATTTGAGATGAGTCCCTACTATATTGTGTTCAATGGCCATCAGCCAGGAGTTTACTACAACTGGCCTGACTATTAGGAACAAGTTCATGGGTTTCGTGGTGCTTGTTATAAAAAGTACAACTCCTATGAAGATGGAACTGCTACCATCAAGTCAAGAACCAACTCAAATCCACCCTTCTATCTTCAAAACCCAACAGCTGCTCCACCCTCTTTCTCCTTCAAAATTGTTTTAATTGTAGTCCTCTTAATCTTTGTCTGTCTCCTATGGAAGAAGCTCTGAGGGAAAAAATAAAAATTCAACACTCGGTACTCATCGAGCGAAGTGCTACGCGATAGTTCTGTGCGCTTGCAGAATTCATCCAAAAGTTGTTAAGAAGTATCAACAAGCATTTTTGGCGCCGATGCTGGGGAAGGCAACTGGCCTCGAATTTATATTGCTAGTCTTGCTAACTAGTCTTTTAGTTATCCTAAGTAGTTTATCCTTTTTTCCTCATACCCTATCACTACCCTACACGATCATGGGCGACAAGTCCATTCATGATTTTTTGCACCCTCGGCTGCTAATGTAGCAACTGGACTCAATATTATCAATGGTGGCACTTACTTTGAGCTTAAGCTAGCATTAATTATGATGGTTCAGGCTAGTTCATTTTGTGGGAAAGCCCACGAGGATGCAAATGCTCACCTCCAACACTTTTTGGAGATTTGTAGCATATTCACCATTAAGGGAGTGAACCAAGAGGCTATACGTCTTCATCTTTTCCCCTTCTCTTTGTTAGGAAAGGCTAAGCAATGGTTTTAGTCTAACCGCAATGCTATAGACACATGGGACAAGTGTTCCAATGCCTTCCTAGTTAAGTTTTTCCCTATGGGGAAGACTAATGCTCTTCGCAATAAGATATCTAGTTTTCAACAACTAGCAAATGAGTCGATTCCCGAAGCTTAGAAACGAATGCAAGAGTACGTCTCTACATGCCCACACCATGGCATAAAAGATTGGCTTTTGATCTAGAACTTCTACCATGGATTAGTGACGTTAGATAGGAGCCATTTAGATGCTGCTGTTGGTGGAGCATTCTTTTCACTCAGTGTTGCAAATGCCAAAACATTGATCAAGAAGATGGTTTCCAACCAAGGATGGAGCAACAATCGACTCCAACCCCATAAACAAGGTAAGCATTATGTTAAAGAAATTGACATGCTTGTAGCTAAGATGGATCTGCTCGCTAGGCAAGTAAAACATTATGAGAAGGTGAGTGTCCAAGAGACACTCAAAGCCATGGAATCCCACATGACTTGTGAAGTCTGTGGAGATGTTGACATTTGGGCAATTCCTATCCTAAGACCCAAGAAGACCTCAACTTCATCAACACCGATAACGGGTTTTGTCCTCCACAACATCAAGGATGGAATCAGTGCTCCAACAACCAAGGAGGTAACAATTATTACTCTTCTCAATGTATGAATAATCAAGGTAATAATAGTTATGATTTCCCTAAAGATCTTGTTTATAGTCAAAGTAGAATGACTAATAGCATTAATAAAAAAGTTTCATGCTCATGACAAGATGTTGGAAAATATAAATGCTAAATTGGATGAGTTTTCTTCTTCTTTAAAGAATCAACTTAGTTTCAATAAAATGATAGAAATCCAATTAGCACAAATTGCTGCTGCTATCCCATCCTATGAAAAAGATAGAATTCTCGCAAACCTGAAGGAACCATGGAGACAGCCAACCTTGTTACGGTAAGATATGACTTTTCTGAAACTGGTTGGGGATTTCCTATTAAGAAAGGTGCTTTGGGGAACCCCGTCATTACTTGCTCCATAGGACCCCATACTTTTCATAATGTCAATTATGATATAGGGTCTAGTATTAACATCATGTCTAAGGAAACTTATGATAAATTATTTTACACCCCCCTAGCTTCAACCTCAATTTAGTTACAATTAGCCAATCAATCCACTCGTTATCTCGAGGCAGTAGCCACTGATTTATTAGTTAAAGTTAGGAGTGCTTATGTTCCAACATATTTTATGATCTTAGACATGGGCAACACCAAGGATACACCTTTAATCCTTGGTCGACCTTTCCTTAATACTGCAAATGCTTGCATATATGTGGCTTCTAGGCAAATCTAATTCCACTTTGCTGGAAGAAAAGAAATATTTGCTTTTGCCTCTAGACAACCCCTCTTTGATGAGAAACAGGAAAAGAAGAAGCATCCGAAGAGAATCAAGATGAAGAAACCAAAGCCGATTGAAGAACCGGAGAAGCCTATCAAGAAGAAGAATAGAAAGAGGTGGCATAAAAAGAAAGATCTGACCTCAAATTCATCATCCCCTGATCCTGACAAGCCCTCTAAGGTGGAACAAGAGGAAACACCTCCGCTCAAGGAAGAATAACCTTGAGTCCGTAAAAAAGGTAAGTCTTCTATTCCCTTGCATATTTACCGCATTTCATTTGTTGCATGTCATATTTAAATTTCCAATAAATTTATTTTGCATTGCATGATTAGTTAGATGCATTAAGCTACTCTATGTTAATAAAATAAGTCTTGTAGTAGCTATGCATGCTAGGATAGGATTTGCATTTAAAACAATATAAAAAATAATAATATATAATAACAAAATAAATAATAATAATAATAATAATAATAATAATATTATTATTATTATTATTATTCAGTGGTAGTCACACTGAATAAGTTATCTAGTAGTAATAGGTTTAGCTATTTAGTCATTTATGCATTCTAGTAGTATTAGTTAGTCAATAAAAAAAGAGAATCAAAAGAGCCGCCAGAATGCATTTCAACCTATGCAAAAGGCAAGCTTGGGGCAGACATCTCTCTCCACTTAGGTATGAAAATCTTAAACCCTCTCTTTACATTCATGTTTGTTTTACATGTCAATATTCATGATCATAGAATGTAGAGAAGAGTGCCTTTAAATTTGTCTTAAAAGAAACTCTGCTCTAAATAAAATGATGATAATTTATTTGGAGATGATGAAGAGTTGCTCTGTGATACTTTGCAAAAGCTTGTCATACAACCCTATACTTCTTAAGTTTTGAGCATGATAACTTAGAGTTCATCTTAAGTTGACTGCTTCTGTGGGTTGTGAATGCTAGAACCAAGTATAAGTTCTTGTGAGAAATGTTGTAGCCTTGATTAGAGTAAATCTTTGAACCTTTCTGAGGGATGGTAAAAACAACCTAGAGTTTTGTTTTATAAAATGCTAAAACTCTCTTGCTAGAATTTCCTCAATGGTGATAAATTCGTACCAAAGCCAGATACATATTCATTCATACATGATAAAGCCACTATAAAAACTGCTTGTTTGTTTTGAGCTTTTTCAAGCCTTGTTGATTTGAGTAGAGAAACTTGTCATGCTTTTCAATCAAGATCACGTACACCCACATACTTATGCTATTCCTACACTGGGAATACGCAACCACATATGCTTTCCATTCATTATTGCTCTATGAGAATCAAAGCTACCTCTCTAGCTATCTTACATCAAAAAGAGAGGCACGGGCTACAAAGAGAGAGAGAGAGAGAGAGAAAGAGCAGAAAGCTCTAGTGTTTAAAAGAGAGAGAGTGAAAAAAGAGAAAAGTAGCCATGCCCTCTCAAAAAGACGCTAGAGAAGGGAAACTTCTCAAAGGAGTACCACTTCCACCAAATATATGTCACACCCAATTTTAAGGATAAAATTGAATGCACAAAACTCGTGTGTGCCCAGGAATCAATCACACACACAAGCTGACAAATTACATAAAGTATCATCATGGTGTCTCATACATCGAGTTATAAAAAACTTAGTCTTATACATCACAAATGAATACTAAAAAGATAATAAAACTCTTGTGGCCATCATCAGGGAAGGTCAACTGGTTGAACACAAGCCTAATAATCCTCCGAAATCCTCATACCCGTTGTCATCTGTTACCCATCCGGATTTTTATCCAAGTAAAGAAAATAAACAAGTGTAAGTACATTCTGTACTTAGCAAGATAACATGGGGTTATGAAGCTCAAAAAGGATAGACTCAAGTTTCTTCGCAGCTTAGCATTTTTAATAGGTCAAGCTTTTATTCTCAAGTATTATCAAGTTATGCTTAAGCTCCCATTTAATTCCCATAAGAACATATATTGGGGTCAAGTGTGCCATATATCATCATTGAACAACTTTAAATTATCATCAACAAGTAACCAGTTATTCTGTGAGTTTTCCGGGCCGCTCAGAATCAAGTGAGCACGGGCTCAAGTTATAACAGCTTTGTTACCCTCTCGCAGGTGGTGCACATTCACCGTGAGTCGTGATCCCCATATGCCCGGGTTAATTACTCCCATGTCACTACCAAGGTGAGCGGCGGGGTACACTATGAAGCCATTTCATAGGTTTCTCTAACAAGTTAGGCCATTAGGTTTTCCTTGGCAGTAGATGTAGGAACCCCCTTTCCTATGGCACATATCCATCATGGCTATACACATAGGAACAGAGGCAGCCCTATACCCAACGTGGCAAGCCCCATTTGTGCCATAAAGGTAACCTCTAACTAGCTAGAAAAGGTCCTATTATCGAGCTAAAGTCGAGCCATATGACTCTCCCAGGTTGCCTTTATCACCCCCACCGACAGATAAGTCCTTATGGAGGGTCGGAGCAACATGAACAAAGGTCATTTGCACTTTCGCCCTATGGAACAGTTATTATAAATCATGTTACTCACTTTGTTCCATAGTATCATTCATCAACATGTATGTCAAGTTCAGTTAGAGCACTAGCAATCTACCCACATGCATTTAACCCATAGGAGACAAGGAAGATAAACAATCACTAGGATGTCCTTACGGGTATCAAAATTAGACACATGCAAATGAGTAATTGATTAAAGTGAAGTAGGACATCAAGGAAGGCCCATGCTATACTTGCTTGCTTTGGTTCACAAACTCGGTCTTGGTCCTGCTGGTCGTCAAGAGTTCTTGGTCTCCCATGTTTTCTCACCGTCTAACGCGCGATCAACACAAAGAACATACAACATTCCAAAAGCATTCATGCAAAGCAAACATTCCTATCATTAGAACAGTACACCAACAGTATTTAAATCAAGATAAAATGTTTGTAAAACTAATCTACGTCTCACTACGATCACGTCAACGCGAAGTTCACGAAAAACGGAGCTAAAATGCGAAAGTTTTGATTTAAATGGGTTTTCCTATAGCCATATATTTAATTAAATCTAATCATGAAATTAAAAAGTTCCAAACTTGACTAACAGTAGTTCCAACATGTAGCTTATGAAATTACGAAGCTAACGCGATTTGAATGGATCAATTCGGAGCTAAAACAACAATTTTATAAGCGAAACAGTTCAAATGGCATTTCTGTAAATACTGAAAACGTATTTTTGACTTAAGCCGTGGAGTTTACATTTTCCAAACGAGATTGCGCATTCGGGAAACTACGCCTTGGACTGCGGGTTCAAATAGGTGAATCCAGAGGGCTCTTTAGCAAATCTACCATGAAGGGGTATCGCCATGAGAGCCGTTGGATCAAGATCGGGCGGCACTTGATTAGATCTGGGGAGGAGAAGGAAGGGGTGGCCAGCCGGATGTAAGCTTCCACGGCAGAGAGCCATTGCCGACGACGAGGAGCTCGCGGGCGCGTGGGAAACTCAGCCCACGGGCCACGGTGTGCCCAACCGAGGCCACGGGGATGATGCGGGGAAGATGGCGAGTCCACCCCAGGACAAAACACAGCCGGGGGATGGCTCGCGCGGCGCCCGCCATGACCGGCATGAGGAGGAGCTCACGCCAAGACTTGACACGGCCACATACAGCCACAAAATGCCAAGGAAAAGGTCGGGAGAGATAGGAGAGCGAGGGGTTCTCACCGAGGGGAAAAGCGAGGACGGGAAGGCTCGGGGACGGCGGGTCCGTGTGGAGGTGAGGACAGCGGATCGGCGGAGCTCTTCCGTCGGCGGGCGGTTGTGGGGCTTCCGAGCGTGAACGCGAGAGAAAACGGCGCTGGGAGCAGCAGGGAGCTGGGGGCTCGGCTCCCTATTTATCGACGCCGAGGAGCTGGGGGGACGCCCCACGACCAGGCGTGGGCGGCGGTTGTCGTGACTCAAAAGCAGGCGTCGCGGGGAGGAGGTTGAGGATGGCTCGACGGTGGGGCCGGGTTGGCAGCGCAGAGCGCTGGTGAAGGAAGCCTTGTGGCGGCAGCTTGTCTGCGAGCTTGGCCAAAGGGAACGACGGCGATGGCTGGGCCGACTCCTTCTTTGGCATGAAATGAAGCCAATGCATGGTGCAAAAGGGAGGAGAGAGAGGGGCGCCAACAAACAAGGAAGGGCTCATGGGCAAACAGAGAGAAGGGAGGAATGGAAGGAAATTTCCTTTTTTTTTATAAATAAAATTTTCCAATCTCATTTTCAAAAGGTTTTAAAATCTTTTAGCATTTGAAACAAAACCACCCATCACGTAAATAAATATGCAACAAAGATGAATGCATCAACATGTTTCTATCCTTGTATTTTTTTTAATTTCATAAAAAAATATTATTTCCTAAGTTCAAATTCCCACAAAATGCAAAATTAATCACTTTTCTCCTTTTTCAAAAATATGCAAAATTTAGGGTGTTACAATTCTACCCCCCTTAAGATGAATCTCGTCCTCAAGATTCGGATGACGTCGACTGAGAGATAGGGATACTCCGTCTTTAGATTCTCCTTTACTTCCTCGTGTAGTCCCATCGTCTTAATTAGGATCCCACTTTCCATCGAAAATTCCTTACTTTATTGGTCATAAGGAAATTCTTCCACCAATCTTCAAAACATGAATGATTCCGGTTAAGTTGCTCGAACTGGGAATACAATTCTTAGTCCTTGGTATTGTTCGAATTTTCTTAGCATAACTCTCTCTTGCTAAGGACATCAACAACGACTTTTGCTTCTCCAGGTGATAGCACTTTTCCAAGTCATATTCAATTTTCATCCCAACAAAGATATCACAAGCTCAAGACCAACTTGGTGAAGATGTCCTATAGATTCTTGTGATCCTCCTAAATGTCACTTGTACTTCCAAGGAGATAGTACTTTCATGCTCCACAATGGGTAACTTCAGATAACTTGTTAGGTAGTTCAACTCACGCTTCCTTAGTTGACTTAATGAACAAGTCACTTCTTTGGGTATCACCACGCTTCCGATGCGCAAACTAGAACGTACGCTACTTCATCTTACAGATTCTTCAACTTGGCTACCCCCCTTAAGATAAGATAGACTAGGGGACACCAAAGTATAGCTTACATCTACTTCTTTTAGATGAGCTAACTTGTATCAAGATGTTCTGACATCCCAACGATACTCTTGTGTAAGGGCAAGAAACCTTCCACAACCTTCTTATATAACACTTTTCCAAATTCTGCAGTTAACTTGGTCGAAAACAGTACACAACAGAAACTACTCCAGATTCCAAACAGCACAGATGCATCGTCTTGTGATTTTCGTATCTCCATAACCAAAATAGCTATCAAGTTGATTCTTGCGCTCAGAGAAAGATATTGAAGTGTACTATTGTCCAAAATTGTCTCAAGATTTTTTTGGTCATCGAAAATCAGAGATATAAGCCGAAGAGTGGAGACTGCTCCGAAAAGACAGGATAGAAGAAAAAACAGAAGAAAACCAAAACCCGACTATTTATTTCATTAATCCTTATGCCTTAGGCCTATAACTAAATGAAATTGTGGGAACACCCAACAAGATCATTGCAATCATTACAAAGATTCAAAACAATCATAAGCATAATGACAATTCAACAATCAATAGAGATGCACAACTCAATCTTTGACTCAACATGCGATACTATCGTCCTTATTATACTAGGGGTAACAATCTGAAGACTCATCTTAGGATTACGCAAGAAGGTGGTAAGGAGAAGTTCTAAAAGCATATCAGATCAAAGAGTGAAGATGAGAACAAAGACTTTAAAATAAGCACCAAGGTAGAGATGAATAGCAAAGGTAGAGATATAGTATTGAAGAAAATATCAAGGTTCATAGAGCAAGAGTTTTTGTAGCAACATCTAAACCTTAAAACGACCAGTTTCTAACTAGAACTGCGTCCTACAGTCAACACTGCTCTGATACCAATTTGTCACACCCAATTTTAAGGATAAAATTGAATGCACAAAACTCGTGTGTGCCCAGGAATCAATCACACACACAAGCTGACAAATTACATAAAGTATCATCTCGGTGTCTCATACATCGAGTTATAAAAACTTAGTCTTATACATCACAAGGAATACTAAAAAGATAATAAAACTCTCGTGGGTCATCATCACGTGGAAGGTCAACTGGTTGACCACAAGCCTAATAATCCTCCGAAATCCTCATACCCGTTGTCATCTGTTACCCATCCGGGATTTTTATCCAAGTAAAGAAAATAAACAAGTGTAAGTACATTCCGTACTTAGCAAGATAACATGGGGTTATGAAGCTCAAAAGGATAGACTACGGTTTCGCAATGCAGTTAGCATTTTTAATAGGTCAAGCTTTTATTCTCAAGTATTATCAAGTTATGCTTAAGCTCCCATTTAATTCCCATAAGAACATATATCGGGGTCAAGTGTACCATATATCATCATTGAACAACTTTAAATTATCATCAACAAGTAACCAGTTATTCTGTGAGTTTTCCGGGCCGCTCGTAACCGTGAGCACGGCTGTTATAACAGTTTGTTACCCTCTGCAGAGGTGGTGCACATTCACCGTGAGTCGTGATCCCCATATGCCCGGGTTAATTACTCCCATGTCACTACCAAGGTGAGCGGGCAGGGTACACTATGAAGCCATTTCATAGGTTTCTCTAACAAGTTAGGGCCGCTAGGTTTCCTTGGCAGGCAGATGTAGGAACCCCCCTTTCCTATGGCACATATCCATCGCGGCTATACACATAGGAACAGAGGCAGCCCTATACCCAACGTGGCAAGCCCCATTTGCGCCATAAAGGTAACCTCTAACTAGCTAGAAAAGGTCCTATTACTGAGCTAAAGTCAGAGCCATATGACTCTCCCGGTTGCACTGTCAGTCCCAGCTTTTGCCGACAGATAAGTCCTTATGGAGGGCCGGGAGCAACATGAACAAAGGTCATTTGCACTTTCGCCCTATGGAACAGTTATTATAAATCATGTTACTCACTTTGTTCCATAGTATCATTCATCAACATGTATGTCAAGTTCAGTTAGAGCACTAGCAATCTACCCACATGCATTTAACCCATAGGAGACAAGGAACAGGATAAACAATCACTAGGATGTCCTTACGGGTATCAAAATTAGACACATGCAAATGAGTAATTGATTAAAGTGAAGTAGGACATCAAGGAAGGCCCATGCTATACTTGCCTTGGTTCACAAACTCGTGCTGGTCCTGCTGGTCATCGAAGAGTTCTTGGTCTCCCATGTTTTCCTCACCGTCTGAACGCGATCAACACAGCAACATACAACATTCCAAAAGCATTCATGCAAAGCAAACATTCCTATCATTAGAACAGTACACCAACAGTATTGAAATCAAGATAAAATGTTTGTAAAACTAATCTACGTCTCGCTACGATCACGTCAACGCGAAGTTCACGAAAAACGGAGCTAAAATGCGAAAGTTATGATTTAAATGGGTTTTCCTATAGCCATATATTTAATTAAATCTAATCATGAAATTAAAAAGTTCCAAACTTGACTAACAGTAGTTCCAACATGTAGCTTATGAAATTACGAAGCTAACGCGATTTGAATGGATCAATTCGGAGCTAAAACAACAATTTTATAAGCGAAACAGTTCAAATGGCATTTCTGTAAATACTGAAAACGTATTTTTGACTTAAGCCGTGGAGTTTACGTTTCCAAACGAGATTGCGCATTCGGGAAACTACGCCTTGGACTGCGGGTTCAAATAGGTGAATCCAGGAGGGCTCTTTAGCAAATCTACCCGCGAAGGGGTATCGGCCACTGAGAGCCGTTGGATCAAGATCGGGCGGCACGGATTAGATCTGGGGAGGGAGAAGGAAGGGGTGGCCAGCCGGAACAGAAGCTTCCACGGCAGGGCGCCATTGCCGACGACGAGGAGCTCGCCGGCGCGTGGGAAACTCAGCCCACGGGCCACGGTGTGCCCAACCGAGGCCACGGGGATGATGCGGGGAAGATGGCGAGTCCACCCCAGGACAAAACACAGCCGGGGGATGGCTCGCGCGGCGCCCGCCATGACCGGCAGTGAGGAGGAGCTCGCCGGCGCACTTGACACGGCCATACAGGCCACGAAATGCCAAGGGAAAAGGTCGGGGAGAGATAGGAGAGCGAGGGGGTTCTCACCGCGGGGAAAAGCGAGGACGGGGAAGGCTCGGGGACGGCGGTCCATGCGGAGGTGAGGACGGCGGATCGGCGGAGCTCTTCCGTGCGGCGGTTGTGGGGCTTCTGAGGCGTGAACGCGAGAGAAAACGGCGCGGTGGAGCAGCAGGGGCGCGTGGGGGGCTCGGCTCCTATTTATCGAGGCTGAGGAGCCGGGGGGGACGCTCCCACGACCGGAGGCGTGGGCGGCGGTTGTGCGTGACCGGGTGCGGGGCGTGCGGGAGGAGGTTGAGGACGGCTCTGATGGGCGGGGCCGGGTTGGCAGCGGCAGAGGCGCGGTGAAGGGCGTCGCGGCGGCAGTTCCGCGCATGAGCTGGGCCAAGGGAACGACGGCGGTAGCTGGGCCGACTCCTTCTGGGCAAGCAGCTGAAGTCAAGGGCTTTCTAAATGCAAGGGAGGAGAGGGAGCTGGGCAAGATAAGGAAGGGCTCATGCGGGCAAAACAGAAGGAGGAGGAATGGAAGGAAATTTCCTTTTTCTTTTTATAAATAAAATTTTCCAATCTCATTTTCAAAAGGTTTTTTAAAATCTTTTAGCATTTGAAACAAAACCACCCATCACAGAAATAAATATGCAACAGCATGAATGCATCAACATGTTTCTATCCTTGTATTTTTTTTTTAATTTCATAAAAAAATATTATTTCCTAAGTTCAAATTCCCACAAAATGCAAAATTAATCACTTTTCTCCTTTTTCAAAAATATGCAAAATTTAGGGTGTTACAATATACCACACACATGCACATCTTGATTAATTAGTATGATTTGTTACTCCTTGTGATCCAAGTGTTTGACTTAGTAATAAATTCAAGTCAAGTAGGCTATGCTTTTATTCCCTACCTTGAGCTCCACATAAGCTTTAGGATAGAAATTAAGGCGAAGAACCATGGCCTTGGAGATATTTCAAAACACCATTGAGTGACTTGAGTGTACCATCTGAGGAACTTAGGCAAGTTTTCTTTTCAAAATTTATTGAAAACCTCTAGGAAGTTTGAGCTAAACCAAAGTTGGCAAAAAGTATCTATGCTACACATTCTTGCAATTGCTTGTGTCAAGGTGAAAGATATAAGTCCCACATTGCTAAGACTAATGGTGAATTTCTAAGAGCTAACATGTTCAACTCAAGAGATAGTATTTGTTTGTATATAAGTTTCTGTAGGGCGTTACATAGTAGCAACTCTAGATCCAACACCTATTCCATGTTAAACCCGCATCTTTGCTCAGGATAGCAAAGGGGTAGCTTAGGGGGGCTTGTTGATGGTCACTAACACCTGTTTTAACCATCAACATTCCACCCAAAAGCATGACAAATTGAGGTAAATCATCATCACATGTGAAGATATTTGTTTATAATTCACCTAGTTCCACTTGTGCTTGTAGAATTATTTGTATGCAAGAAATTTAAGCAAAAATAAGCAAAAAGGTGACAAATATGGACACATGGAGGCAAGTGGCTGTGACAGGGAGCCTTGGGCCCACTTGGAGGCGCCGCCCATCCCCAAGTGACCATGCAATGTCATCGATCTATGGGAGCTGCTCCAGATCTAATGACAAGCGTCCATTCAAGTCAGTTTGATTAGTGGCCAAGATTTGATGACGATGGATCCATGGGCACATTGTCATACACTTGGGAGGCTCCAACCAACTTACCAACTGACCTCCTATCCAAATCTCCGCATGTGATGTCTTAGTAACCGCCATTGGGAGCCAACCAGAGCCAGAGGATCAAGAGGCGGTGGATCTAAGGGTCAACCGACACCCCTAGCGCCACTCGGTACCCTAGGTCCTCCACTGACCTACCTGCTGCCTACAAATACCCCCATGCCTCTCTACACTATAAATATAGGGTGTGGAGCTCAGTGGAAAAGTGCCCCATTTAATTCCAAGCTCTCCAAGCTTCTCTTAGTTTTCAAGCTTAGCATTAGCTATAGAGTAGTAGTCTAGTAGTGGAGTAGAGCAAGAGCGGAGCTTCTCTCGAAGTCTAGAAGAGTCTTCTAGGTCTGGTATAGCTCTTTTATAATTCTTTCATTTAGCATTTACTTTATTCAGTACTTTATTCTAGTACTTTATTTTAGTATTATTGCTTTGCTTTACTTAAGTACTTGTTCATTATTGTTCATCATTAGTGAGCTTAGGTGCTTTATTGTTTGGTATTTGTAGCATAGGTTATGTCTTAGTTAGTAGCTATTCATTAGTATTGGTACCACAGTCTGGTTCGGGTGCTTTGATCGCATTTCATCGGAGCTCAGATCGAAGTAGTAAGTTTATAGATTAAGCATGGTGCTAAGGCTATAGATTACCTATGGATACGGCTAGGCCTCCGGATAGATTGTAGCAGGTGGCCAGTGGTGACAGCCTTGTCCATCCTCTATATTCCACCATGATAGGTCTAGTTATTAAATCATAGGGCTCATGGCAGACCTTGTCTATTTAACTCTCCTAGTTGGTAGACGGGTTGTGCCCCAAAGTACTAGCGCATTTCTCCAAGTCATCAGTTTACCCTGAGTAACTAAAAGATAAATCGCTCACTCTTCCACCTAGCTATCTCTAGTGTAGCTTGTTTAGTAGTTTAGTAGGTAGTTTACACACAAGCCACTCATATCGTTCACCTACCTAGGATACATTTAGGCTTCCCTTAGCAATCCTAAAAGTAAATATAAATTCTAGCCTTCCGCCTTCCTTTGGAAAAATATAAATTCGACATTCGGTACTCACCGAGCGAAGTACTACGCGATAGTTATGTGGGCTTGCGGAATTCCTCCAATAGTTGTTAAGAAGTATCAACAATGCCAATGATGATGACTACCACTTGTTCACTGACATTCCCTACTTGTGAAAACTGAGGCAGCCTGTTTGGGTTGTGTAAATTTGAGATGAGTCCCTACTATGTTGTGTTCTATGGCCATCAGCCAGGAGTTTATTACAACTGGCCTGACTGCCAGGAACAAGTTCATGGGTTTCATGGTGCTTGTTATAAAAGTACAACTCCTATGAAGATGGAACTGCTACCGTCAAGTCAAGAACCAACTCAAATCCACCCTTCTATCTTCAAAACACAACAGCTGCTCCACCCTCTTTCTCCTTCAAAATTGTTTTAATTGTAGTCCTCTTAATCTTTGTTTGTCTCCTATGGAAGAAGCTCTGAGCTCATGTGTTGATTGTCAGTGTGATGGTTAGACTTGATTTAGCTGAAATTGTAATGGTTATAGCTCCATTAACTGCTACTCTAGTTTGAGTTATATATATATATGTGGTGCTACTCTAAATTTAGATGAGGTCGTACCATAAAAATTATTAATGGTTGTTAAAGTTTCACGCAGTATGAGTTGTGGACTTCACTGATGGATCTTTGTTGGATTAGTTTCCGCTTTAGTGATCTCATTACTAAGGAAACTCTAATCCTACTACAAATTCACAACCGCAGGCTCTTCGAAATGGAAGAGGCCTGCAACAAGATGAACGTGTTAGCCAGCCTCACAAAGGATGTCATTTTTGAGATCCTCTACTGCCTCCCCGCCACCCCTTATTCTGCTGCAAATGTGTCTATCACTCCTAGAAACGCCTCATCTTAGACAACCATAAGAATCTACCCCAAACTGTGGCCGGCTTCTTCTATGATAATGAGAACAGCATTCGAAACTTCACCAGCGTCCCTGGTGTAGACCCCCCTCCTTGGAATTCTTGCCCTTCAACATTGACAATGTAGCTGTCTTAGATTGCTGCAACGGCCTCATCCTATGCTGGTGTTGTTGGCAGTCCTTATCACCTAAAAATAACCACCAATTCCCACTTAAAATCCTCCCATATAAACACTAAACTTAGTATTAGGGTTTATAACTAACAAATTCCACAAGTTTTGGTGATTATTCATTTGCAGGAGGATATATTGGGAAACATAGAAAAAGTACACAAAGTGTGTTTTTAGACAAAGCGTAAAGCAGAACCAAACAAAGAATGAAGGGAAAGGCCCAACTACCTAGACCAAACTAGGGAAAAACCCACCTAGACATGGCCCAGGACCAACAACGAACTGTCATGCGGAAAGGCGGTCATGGGGAGGCCACACCTGGGTACGGCCTCACCTAGGGTGCACCTGCACCCCCAGCTACGCCAACTGCCTCAGGCTTCCATGTGGCATCCTCTGGCGGTCTTCCCTACGTCGATTGCATCGGGACATGCATGGAAAGTGCCTCCAAACTGACCATGCCCTGGCTATAAATAGATGGGGGAGGCCTCCTCATTCCACACACCTACTTGAGCTTCATTCTTCATCCATATATTGTAGCAGTGTCCCTCTAGGTGCTTCACACCTATCGATGCGGGACCCACAGGATACCCCGTAAGGAATAGAGAAGATCTAGTCTAACTAGGTTTCCTTTCATGTAATCCCAGTAGTAGTAATATTCTGTAATCCTACTAGGAACTCTCATTGTAAACCGACTAGGACTCTGACCTCCTGACTGTATAAAGGAGGGCGGGGTTCCTAGCGGACAAAGGACTTTTGACGACTGTAACACAACAACAACACACAATCAATCCAAAGCAAGGCTAACGCCGACTGGACATAGGGCTATTACTCAATCACAATCGAGGGCCCGAACCAGGATAAATTGACTGTCTCTTGCGTTCACCGTCGAGTTCTGCATACGCTGAAGCCCGAACATACTACCCCGGGGACCCCCGTGGCAGGCTATCAGTGGTCAAACATCGACAACTGGCGCGCCAGGTAAGGGCTTTCGGTGAATTTGCATCCGAGAGCTTGATGGACCTCGACAACATGATCTTCTCAACGGGATCAACCTTCATCTTCGGTTCGTGGATCTGCGAGGCAGGCGACAATGGCAAGCTCCAAAGCCGTCTTCTCGAAGATTCGGTTCACCATGAAAACTTTCCTATTTCGGCGACTACGACGGATCAAATCACCGGAAGATTCGCGCAGCTCGTGATGTCTGATTCAACTCAGGTTCAGCAGCTTTGCGCATCCAACTCGAATTCAGGCTTCGCATCCGAGATGGAGTCTGACCCAAGTTCTTTTGAGAATCCGAATTCTTTTCCCATGGGGCTCTAGAACGCGGCCTCAGCACATCAAGGATACAACTCGGAGAACACTCAGAATCTTTTCAAGAAGTCAGATCTTTTTCCGTTTGGACTCCACAACATGGCAAGGTTTTACCAGGCACAGCTCGAAGGATCCCTCGATCCGGTGCTTAGAATGCCACTAAGGGGAGCTCAGGAAGGTCTCATACTAACTATAGCATCTCAAGACTGCATCGTCCACTGGCCAGGCTCTATTCCTGAGGATAGCAGTACCCGACTGGTCGGCACGACGACAACAGCAATTCTACCCTACCAAGAAGGAGACTCGATCTACGACCTTGAAGCCTCTACTAAAGTTATCAGCAACTCCGACAGTATGGAAACCAACACTAGTAATAGAACAGTTCACACATAGGAAGTACTCATGGTTCGCCGTCCTCGATCACCATTGATCCCCCCAGAAGCACCCGACGTCAGATCATCGGATGAATCTGAGTCCAACATATCACCCTTTGCCTAGGGCTATGATGGTGAGACCGAGAATCAAAGGCAAGCTAGAGAAAGAAGAAACAAATTGAAACAAGGACGCCAGTGACGTGCTAGGCAGCGCAAGGAAGCTTGGATCAGATATGAGTCAGATCTGGCCGAGTACAATAGAAGAAAATTAGAACAAGAAGTTGAAGAAAGACGTGTGGCGAACACACCCTACAACAGGATCCGAGAAGCACTTGAAGAACTCGGAATGACCTCGCATCCCAGTGAACAGCAGGAACAGCTCCGGGAACTTCTCCAGATAGTAGCCCTAAAGACACACAATGGAAGAACCCGTTCAAGACTACCCGCTAGGTCAACATCTCATAGGAAGGAAGATCAAAATTAAAGGAAGTCTGCATTCGAGAGACTTGGACCAAGTGGAAGTCACAACAGAGAAAGTAGAAGGGACCACAGTCAAAACTACCGAGACGAACAACCAAGACAGATCAGAAGTGAAGCACCCATTCGGATAGCCCCGCAGAACTACTCTCACCAAAACGACAGCTAACTGGAAGGAGGTGCCGAGTCAGAATACAGAGAAGCTGGGACACACGATAGATTCCCCTGTTTTGCAAGCAGACTTGCTTCAATACGATTACCTCACAAGTTCAAGCCGTCCAACCACTCTAAATACGGTGGCAAGACCGAACCAAGGCAGTGGCTCAATTGAACTGGCTGGAGGAGACGACAATATCAAAAACTTGTTTTTTCCCATGGCCCTAGAAACCATGCCCCTCCAATGGTTCGATAAATTGAATCCAGGGTCAATCAGAAATTGGAAGGACATGCAAAGAGCTTTTTGTGAAAATTTCATGGGTATCATTACGCACCCGATCACCCACGCAGAACTAAAGGGACTCAAGCAGAAAGGAGGCGAAAGTCTCAGAGATTACTACCGATGATTCGGCGAACTACGTGCCCAAGTACATGACATCACCGAACGAGAAGTAATCGAAGCTTTCTCTCATGGAATCATGGCTAGGTGGCAATTTTAGGATTTCTGCAAAGAGAACCCGAGAAACAATGAAGAATTCAGACGCACAGTAGGAAAGATGATTACTACAGAGGAGAAGACGCGAGAAAGATTCCCGGAGAGAAGCAACCGAGACAACCCGGACAAACAAAATCATCGAAACGGCAGACATCAGGAAAGGAAACATGGATCAGACAACACCGTAGCGGTGGCTGACAAGTCAAGGAAGTTTTCCAAACCCAGAAGATATGATGACATTGAAAATATGCAGTGCATCTTGCACCCTAAAGCAAATCACACCATCGGAAATTGCTACACCTTCAAGGAACGATACATAAGAAAAGATAGTAAGGGAAACACAAAAGAAGACAATCAGAAAAAAAGATGAAGACAACCACAAAGACAAGGGATTCCAAAAATCCAGGGGGACAGTAGCAGTGATCTTCGCCGGGGTCCCAGATTCCAGAAGCAAACATCAAGAAAAGCTAGCTCTACAAACCATCATGGCAGTAGAACCGGCTACTCCAAGATATCTCAATTGGTCACAATATCCAATCCAGTTCTCAAGAGAAGACCAATGGACTAGCGTGGGAAATGCAGGCCATTACCCACTGGTTCTAGATCCAACTATCGCCAGTATGACTGTCACAAAAGTGCTAATTGATGGAGGAGCCAGGCTCAACATCATTTTTTCAGAAACACTAAGAAAGATGGGACTTCAACTCACCGGAATGATTACACCAACGAGCACTCCTTTTTATGGGATAGTACCCGGCAAGGCAGCCATGCCACTTGGGCAAATCACTCTGCCAGTTACCTTCGGAACTCCCTCAAACTACCGTATAGAGTTCATCAAGTTTGAAGTTGCAGACTTTGATTCATCATATCACGCTATCCTCGGATGCCTAGCACTAGCAAAATTCATGGCGATACCACATTACCCATACCTATTGCTCAAGCTGCCAGGGCCTAATGGTGTACTTTCCCTCCGAGGAGATTTGAAGCGCGCTTTTGACTACGACGTTCAGGCAATCCAAATTGTAGTCAAAGCACAAGCCGCCAATGGCAGAAAAGAAATAGCCACTATTGCTGCAGAAATGAACCCAGAGGAACTAGAGATACCGGCTAAAAAGCCCAGCATCCTTGCGCCACCAAAAGAAGCCGATGTCAAGCAAATCATCCTGGGCACCGGTGATCCCTCCAAGACGGCAACCATCAGTGCCCACCTCTCGGCAAAATAGGAACTCACGCTCACCAACTTTCTTCGGGACAATAAAGATATCTTCGCTTGGAAGCCGACCGACATGCCAGGTGTCCCAAGAGAGTTGGCTGAGCACAGAATTGATGTCAATGAAGGCTCCAAGCCTGTGAAGCAACGGCTACGACAATTTTCACCTGACAAGAAGGCAACAATTAAAAAAGAAATCACGAAGCTATTGGCAGCCGGGTTCATCAGAGAGATCCTTCATCCAGATTGGCTAGCAAACCCAGTTCTAGTACAGAAAAAGAATATGGACGAGTGGCGCATGTGTGTCGACTACACAGATCTCAACAAACACTACCCGAAAGATCCATTTGGGTTACCACGCATTGATCAGATAGTTGATTCAACAGCAGGATCTACCCTATTATCCTTCATTGATTGCTATTCAGGATATCACCAAACCACGTTAAAGGAACAAGACCAGAGCAAGACATCTTTCATCACTCCGTTCGGTGCCTACTGCTACAAGACCATGTCATTTGGACTCAAGAATGCTGGTGCCACTTACCAAAGAGCTATCCAAATGTGCCTTGGTGATCAGATCGGTGAAAATGTAGAGGCATACGTGGATGATGTAGTAGTAAAAACAAAGAACCCGGACACACTGATTGAAGACTTAAAGCAAACCTTTGAAAATCTAAAAAGGTGGAGATGGAAATTGAATCCAAAGAAGTGTGTATTCGGAGTTCCTTCAGGACAACTACTCGGATTCTTGGTCAGTCATCGTGGAATAGAAGCCAGCACCAAGCAGATTCGAGCAATAACGGAGATGGGCCCTCCTCAAAGTGTCAAAGATGTGCAGAAACTAACAGGCTGCATGGCGGCCCTCAATCGATTCATTTCAAGACTCGGCGAAAAAGGGTTACCTTTCTTTAAACTACTAAAGAAGACAGACAAGTTCGAGTGGACAGAGGAAGCCGATGAAGCTTTCAAAAGACTCAAGGCATACCTCACATCCTCACCCATCCTCACACCTCCAAAGAAATATGAAGACATGATGCTATACATTGTGGCAACTTCCACTGTGATCAGCACGGCGATTGTCATAGAGAGAGAAGAAGAAGGGCGCGTATATAAAGTACAACGTCCCGTATACTATATTAGCGAAGTACTATCAGAATCAAAAATTCGGTACCCGCACGTGCAAAAACTACTCTATGCTCTACTGATGACTTCACGCAAGCTCCGCCACTATTTCGAAAGCCACAAGATTACCGTAGTGACAGATTTCCCACTCGGAGACATCCTACACAATAGAGATGCAACATGGCGCATATCTAAGTGGGCAGTTGAACTTGGTGCTCTCAATATAGATTTCACCCCGTGGAAGGCAATTAAATCTCAAGCCCTTGCCGATTTTGTTGCCGAGTGGACAGAAATTCAACGACCTATGTCAAATACCATCCTTGACCATTGGTAGATGTACTTTGATGGATCACTCAAGCTAGGCGGAGCCGGCGCAGGTGTTCTCCTAATTTCTCTAGATGGAAAACAACTCAAGTATGTCCTTCAGATATTATGGCAAGCTACAAACAATGAAGCAGAGTACGAAGCCCTCATCCACGGGCTCCGAGTGGCAATTACCCTCGGAATCAAGCGGTTACGCGTGTACGGAGATTCGGCTGTAGTCATCAACCAAGTCGACAAAGATTGGGACTGCACCAAAGAAAACATGGGCGCCTACTATGCTGAAATACGAAAGCTCAAAAAACATTTTCAAGGATTAGAAATTCTACACGTCCTGCGTGATTCTAATATTGCAGCAGACGTCCTCGCCAAGCTCGGATCAGATAGGGCGAAAGTTCCACCCGGTGTATTCATAGAGGAGTTACCAGCTCCCTTTATGAAACAACCCGGTGAAATAGCCCCTAAGCTTCAAGCTAAAGACAACTAGATCTTGGTAATCAACACCTCATGGACCTAGGTCTTTATTGATTATATCAAAGAGAACAAGTTGCAAGCAGATAAAGAGGAGGCTACCAGAGTTGTTCGAAGAAGCAGGAACTACGTCCTAGTAGGGGAAAAGCTGTATAGAAGAGCCGCATCATCAGGAGTACTCCTAAAATGTGTCTCGTTTGAAGAAGGCAAAGAGATCTTAGACGAAATACACTCAGGTTGCTGCGGAAATCATGCCGCTTCAAGAACACTAGTCGGCAAAGCTTTCCGCACCGGATTCTACTGGCCAACAGCTCTGAAAGATGCAGAAGAACTCGTCAGAAAATGCAAAGGTTGTCAAATGTTCGCAAGACAAGCTCATGTACCAGCTCACAATCTCATCTGCATCCCACCCGCTTGGCCTTTCTCTCGCTGGGGGCTGGATCAAGTAGGGCCACTCAAGAAAGCAAAGGGCGGTTTCGAGTACATCTTCGTGGCAATTAGCAAGTTCACCAAGTGGATTGAATACAAACCACTCGCAAAATACAGCACAGCCAAAGCAGTCGAGTTCATCCAAGACATTATGCATAGATTCGGCATGCCCAATCGAATAATCACAGATTTGGGCTCTCCCTTCACAGCTACAGAATTCAAAAGTTGGGCATAGGACTGCAGCTTCAGCATAGATTATGCGTCAGTCGCACATCCAGAAGCCAACGGACAGGTAGAAAGGGCTAACGGACTCATACTAGCCGGATTAAAGCCAAGACTGTATGAAGAACTAGTAGACTATGGATCCACATGGATTGAAGAACTACCCAAAGTAGTATGGGGGCTACAAACTCAAATAAGCAGAGTCACCGATTACTCACCCTTCTTCCTAGTTTATGGGTCAGAAGCTGTACTACCCGCCAACTTGATCTGGACATCACCAAGGATAGAACAGTATGACGAAGGAGAAGCATAACACACCAGAAGATTAGAACTCGACACTTCAGAAGAAGTCAGAGTAAATGCTACCCTGCAATCAGCCAGATACCTACAAGGTTTAAGATGCCACTACTACAAGAGTACCCAGCCTCGATCACTCCAAATCGGAGATCTAGTACTAAGAAGAGTACAAAAAACTGACGAACGCCACAAACTACTCAGTCCATGGGAAGGTTCTTTTATTGTCACAAAAGTCATCAGACCAGGCACATACAAGTTGACAACCGACGATGAAAAAGAAGTCAGCAACACGTGGCACATCAGCCAACTAAGAAGATTCTATGCGTGAAAGCAACTCAAGGAAGAATATGTACTCAACCCGCAAGGGATCAGTGTTCATGATCAATACAGATAATGTTCATCGACAACATATGTATTATTATGGCTTATCAACGATTCATGATCAATAAAGATGGTCTTTCTACACAACATATGTCTTGTTATGACTTTCTCCGAGTTGTCTTCACATACTAGCCTAGAGCGTCGATGAGGGTAGCTAATAAGCTGACACCCGAACCAAAAAGCAAAATGGTTGAAACATGCCTGAGCATACCGGTCGAGAGCGCCGATGAGGGTAGCTAATAAGCTGACACCCAAACCAAAAAGCAAAATGGCTAAAACATGCCTGAGCATACCGGCCGAGAGCACCGATGAGGGTAGCTAATCAGCTAACACCCGAACCTAAAAGCAAAATGGCTAAAACATGCCTGAGTGTACCGGCCCAGAGCGCCGATGAGGGTAGCTAATAAGCTGACACCCGAACCAAAAAGCAAAATGGCTGAAACATGCCTAAGTGTACCGGCCCAGAGCGCCGATGAGGGTAGCTAATAAGCTAACACCCGAACTAAAAAGCAAAATGGCTGAAACACGCCTGAGCATACTGGCCAAGAGCGTCGATGAGGGTAGCTAATCAGCTAACACCCAAACCTAAAAGCAAAATGGCTGAAACATGCCTGAGCGTACCGGCCTAGAGCGTCGATGAGGGTAGCTAATAAGCTGACACCCAAACCAAAAAGCAAAATGGCTGAAACACGCCTGAGCATACCGACTGAGAGCGCCGATGAGGGTAGCTAATAAGCTGACACCCGAACCAAAAAGCAAAACGGCTGAAACATGCCTGAGCATACCGGCCGAGAGCGCCGATGAGGGTAGCTAATAAGCTGACACCCGAACCAAAAAGAAAAATGGCTGGAACATGCCTGAGCATACCGACCGAGAGCAAAAGAGCTGAAAAGATGCCTGAGCCTGCCGATGAGGGTATCTAATAAGCTAACAACCAAACTATTCGAAAGTGCTACATGGTTTCACTAAGGAAAGGACTCGGACGACGCTTGTTTCTACTCGGCAAGACCTGAAGGAACAAGACGAGGCTTTCAGAGCTCAACCATGAAGTGCTTGGGGGCTTGTCGAAGAGGGTAGTTGGTAAGCCAAAGATGTTTTTGCAACCAGGGAAAGGACCAGATGCTGGCCACGTCTCAAGTTAAGCAAATAAGCCAAAAAGAAGAAGCTAAAAGTACTCGAGATCGCCGGCCCCAAGTCTTTTCAGTACTAACAAGAGCAAAAAGGTTGTCAAGATAGAGATCTACTCACCCAGAGTTGTTTACACGGCACAGACGGGAGCCAGACAAGCGCTCGGCAAAACAAGAAAATTTGTCAAGGCAATGGTCTACATACACCGAGTGGTTTACACAACGCGGATGAAAGTCAGAACAAGTAACTACTCGGAGAAATTTCTGATCACTTGGACGACTCATTCAAAGAATAAGCAAGGATTAGACATCCAGACAAAGAAGACATCAACAAAGATAAATGATCTTCATTCAAGAAGAAGTATAAGTATTCTGTTACAAAAGCCGGAGTACAAAGGTCGATTACATTCAAGCATTGTCATCAGGAGTAGAAATATCAATATTAAGGTTATCAACAATCCTACTGGCTAAGCCTTCGACCTCAGGCTCCGCCCTTTCAACAGCATCAACATATTCTCGACTTTCGACTTCGTCGGCAATCTTGGATAGGGGAAACTCTAGAGAAAGAACCAGGACCTGGGCAAGAACATTCCTGGTACATAAGCGGGCGCACCTCTTCACAAACTCCTGGAAACGGGTTGTAACTCGGGGAATGAACTAAGCCCAAGGTTGACCGTCATCTGCTGGAGTCCGGAGAAGGTCGGCTACTGACCGGAAGGATTTCCACAAAGTGTTCCAGTTCTCAGTGGTCGTTGCCAACTTACCAGTCAAGTCTTGAATAGTCTTTAGAGCTTGCACAAGATCTCTATCAGCTCCATGCCTAATCAGTTTGGCAAGCGTGAGTTCTTTAGCGAGAGTAATTACCTCCTCAGCCCTGTTGTGACTATTGCGGGCAGTGATCTTCATTTCCTCAAGACCCTTCGAAAGCTTCTGCTTTTCAACTCGGAGAGCTAGACCAGGCAACAAAAACAAGTCAGCGGAAAAGAAAATCAGAGTATAAAAGAAAAAAAACAAGTCAGAATACAAAAGGAAACAAAAAGAACCCAAAATACCTTTGCACTCATTCTTCAAGGACTCCACCGCAGCATCCCTCTACTTTTCTACCTCAACGACCCGGGCGCGGAGAGCTTTCTCCTCCTTCTGATGCGTCTGGCGCTCGGTCTCCAACTCGGCCCAGCAAAGGTCAAGCTCTGCCTTCAAGGTACTCACCTCGGAGGACAACTTTTTCTTGGTTTCAGACGAGAAAAAGAAGCCGGTATGATCACGCGAAAAAGACTGAGCAAATAGAGAGAGAGAGAGAGAAACAAGGTGTAAGGACAAGAGAAAGATGAACAACCAAAGAAAGAATCTTAGAAAAACTTACCTGGAGCTTTTCCCCGAAAGAAGTCGCAAAGGTCGCCAAGTTCCCCCAGGCTACGGCCAGCTCAGACAACCGATGAGTAGCATCAAATTGATGCAACACATCATCAGCTAAGCGCGAAGCACCGGTACCAAGGGGAGCTGAGGGAGAAGTCGACGCAGGCAAAGAAGGCAAGGCCAGGGCTATATCCTGAAAAGCCTCGGCTACCTCCTCAGAAGTACCCACCGCCATGACCACAGTCACCTCTGGAGCAACAGGGTCAGCAGCAGCAGGGGGCCCAGCTTCCCTCACAACCACCTCCCCGACTGTACTCTCCGAGTCCTTTGACTCGGTACGCGGGGGCGCACCAGAGGGCTGACTAGAGGGCGGCGGAGGAGTAAGAGAAGGCGAGGGACTACAAGATGATAGAGAAACTCGTCGATAAGAATACAAGTCAGGAAAAAGGAAGGCAAAAGCAAAGAACCACAACAAAGAGTCACTTACTCAATTATCTTCTTCTTCAAAAAACCAAAAGAAGACCTTGCAGGAGGGACTATGGCGGCAAAAACATCACCGCCACCCTGCGACAGGAGCGGCGCAGCTGGTACTGGAGTCCCAGAAGAACTCGACAGGAGCGGCGCGGCTGGTATCGGAGCCCTAGAGGAACTCGGTACCGGAGCCCCAGAAGAACTCGGTGCTGGAGCCCTGGAAGAACTCGTACCCGACGACCGCTTACTACAAAAAGATCAAGACCAAAGTCAAAACAAGAAGGAGGGGTTCAACAATAGGAAAACGAGAAAAGAACTCACCGACGCGTAACAAGGGCCGCATCATCATCCTCTTCCTCCTCGCCCTCGACCAAGGCCGTCATAGCACCAGCTGAAAAGGGACAAAAGTACTCGGTTAAAGACGAAAACATGCAATAGAAGGACAGAGCGTGCTAATATGCTCACCTAAGAGCATGCTAGCTACAACTGGAGTACTTGGACGAGCACTCGACTGGCGAGACTTCTTGGCAGAAGATAAACCAGAAGAACTTTTAGCTCGCCCCCTCTTGCCGACGCTATGAGCAGCTCGAGGAACTGAACGAGGAACATACTCTACATATACATCAGGGTTTGCGGAAGAAACACCAGGAAGCATTACGGCGGTTTGCGACTTACTAGTTAAAGAAGCCCCGGCAAGACTACCCCCAGCCCCCACAATGGCAGGGAGGTCGTCAAGGGGAATCGGGTCAACAAAGTCGCGCCCCAATTCCTACAAAAAGAATAAGACAACAAGACAAGGAAGATTAAGCGAAAATAGATACAGCGAAAGAAATACAAAAAGTACCCGCACAAAGAGAAAACAACTTACAGCTGGAGGCGGTTCTTTGCACAGTACTCGGAGACAGTAAGCGGAACGACGCTTGCTCCTTTAAGCATCTTTTGAAGATGCTCGAGTACCTCTTCGTCGGTCAACTCAAGGGCAGGGACCATGCGAGAAGGATCCTCAGCCCTAGAGTACTCGAAACCAAAGTGCTCTCGCTCCTTCAGAGGCTGAACACGACGACGAAGAAAACTCTAGATGATACCAAAGCCGGTCAAGCCCTGCTGTTTCAGAGTACTTATCCTCTCAAGAAACGACTAGATCACCTGGAGCTCGTCCGATGTCAGGGAGTTCTTTTCCCAATGGTCATTAACCGAGGGACCAGATCCAGAATGAACAGCGAGGGGAGGAATCAAATTGGTGGCATAGAACCAGTCAGCGCGCCAATCCCTCACAGAATCAACCAAGTCAAAGTCAAAGAATTTGCTTTTAAGACCCTGGCGAAACTGAATCCCGCAGCTGCCAAGAACATTGGTGTCTTCGCGGCGGGGTTGAGGCTTCAGATGAAAGAAGTGACGGAAGAGAGAAAGAGAAGGAGGAATTCCAAGGAAAGTTTCGCAAAGATGTACAAAAACAGAAAGATGGAGGACGGTATTGGGAGCAAGATGGTTCAAGCTAACCCCAAAATAACCGAGAAATCGATGAAGGAAGGCGGAAGCAGGAAGGCAAAGTCCAGCACGGATAAAGAAGACAAAAAGGATGATCTCACCAGGACCTGGAGTAGGGACCCAATGCTCGCCTGGAGCTCTCCATTCAGCAATGTCCTTGCTCTAGATCAAACCATCGCTGACAAGCTCACGAAGCTGGTCTTCAGTCGTTGTTGGAACCGGCCAAACCTTCTGGGCAGTCCTCATGGCCATGAACTCTTGGTTCTTGATCACGGAAAGGGATGACTCCTCGTCCACGAAGGCTACCTGGGACTTGCTCGCGGCTTTCTTCCTACCCATGTACTAGCGGACACAAAAAGGCACTAGGGAAAGACGAGGCTAAGACGGCGGCGCTCAGGTGACAGCGACAATGGTGGCAGTGGATTTCTGAAAGCTAGGGTTTCAAGGCAAAAGCAGAGCAGTAAAGAAGAAGAAGACGAAAAGGCCTTTAAATAGATCTTACAGCAGTAAAACGCGGCCCACTGTGCCCATTAAAGCACAGTGTGAGAGCGCAACGGTCCATTTACTGACACAGCTAAAATGACGGAAGGCACAAATCCACATAACGGTACAGTTCAACAGGTAGATTTCGGACTTATCCATCCAGCAAAACGGCAGAGTTATCATATCGCTACAAAAAGAACTCATCAGCCATGAAGTAATGAAAGGTTACCTCACAAGGGACATAACAACCCGGTCCTTACAGAAAGAACTCAGGAATCTCATAAACAACAGGGGCATCAGCAGAATAAAGAATGACAGCTCGAAAGACAAGATCCTTTCCATTACGAATGACTTCAAAAGATATAAGATTACACATCTTACAAGACCCAACGAACTCGGTACTACGACGGGCAAGATAGCAAAAGGGAACCCGGAAACAACTAGGCTCTGGAACGACTACGTGTTCCGAATTGCTACCCGGTAGAACAAACCGCACTCGGCTACATTGTTTTCTTCAAAGGAAGAAAGCAGCACATCCAAGGCGGAGATCAGCGGCATGGTGGGACAACGTGGAACAAGAGGAGCCTATAGGCATCTGTCTACCCAAGTCCGATGTGATACCGGATATGATGTAGATCTGCACCGGACAGTCTCAGGGCAGGCTTCGAGGATCAACCCAGAACTGCTGGATGAAGGAACGTATCCCACATCACAAGACTTCCTCCAGCTACCACCACGAACTTCCCAGAGCAATGCCACTGCGGGATTAGTCTACCTCTAATCCCTATCACAAGACTTCCTCCAACTACAACAAGATGTACAAGAACTACAAAATACGCCCGGGGGCTGCTCTACTTCACAAACTATCATATTCATGGCTACGGAGATTTCAGACCACACAACTAAGTGCTCGATGAATTGAAATAGCACACAAGGAGGATATTTATAGGCCAAATAAGCGGTGCACATGGACCGGGAGCACTAGCAGAACAAACCTAACAAAGGACACGGTGAAAAGACAGAATTCAATGAAAGAGAACTCAGGCGTGAAGGAACAGTACTCAACAACAAGCATATTCGGGAGAATATACCAACACTGTTCAACTCATGAACAAAAGGCATTTACACCCAACCACCACCATACGACTACATCTGACAACAACAGACTCTACATCTGAAAGCAGCAGACTCTACATCTGATAGCAGTAGACTCTACATCTGACAACAGCAGACTACCAGAGAATATACCAAGATTCTGTATCCAAATTCTTTTTGAAGAATGCTCGGGGGCTGCAACAGGGGAAGTTTTTAGTTCTTTGAACAACTCAGATTCAAGACCCTCTAACTCTTTGTTCCAAATAGCCAGAGGTTTGGGGGCTACACTCAGTGAGTGCACTTTTTTCTCAAAAAAGCGCACATCACTCAAAAGACTTCTTCAAGACAAGAGTTGTAAAACAACATAGGATTCAAGACCCTCTAACTTTTTGTTCCAAATAGCAAGAGGCTTGGGGGCTACACTCAGTGAGTGAACAACTCAGATTCAAGACCCTCCAACTCTTTGTTCCAAATAGCCAGAGGTTCGGGGGCTACACTCAGTGAGTGCACTTTTTTCTCAAAAAAGCGCACATCACTCAAAAGACTTCTTCAAGACAAGAGTTGTAAAACAACATAGGATTCAAGACCCTCTAACTTTTTGTTCCAAATAGCAAGAGGCTTGGGGGCTACACTCAGTGAGTGCACTTTTTTCTTCAAAAAAGCGCACGTCACGAAGAAGACTTATTCAAGACACACTACTTCAAGACCTCACGATTTATCCGAGTTCTTTTTCATAAAGAACCCGGGTATACTCGGCTACTCTCCGGTGAAGGATCAGAGCAACTCCAAGACATGACCCTCTAGCTACTTGTTCCAAATAGCAAGAGGCTCAGGGGCTACACCCAGCTGGATGCGCTTTTTTCTTCAAAAAGGCACGCACCACTCGAAGATCCCAGAAAGCGCTACATGGTTTTACTCAAGAAAGCACTCGGACGACGCTTGTTTCTACTTGGCAAGACCTGAAGGACAAAAGACGAGGCTTCCAGATCTCAACCATGATGTGCTCGGGGGCTTGTCAATGCGGGACCCACGGGATATCCCGTAAGGAATAGAGAAGATCTAGTCTAACTAGGTTTCCTTTCATGTAATCCCAGTAGTAGTATTATTCTGTAATCCTACTAGGAACTCTCATTGTAAACCGACTAGGACTCTGACCTCCTGACTGTATAAACGAGGGCGGGGTTCCTAGCGGACAGAGGACTTTTGACAACTGTAACACAACAACAACACACAATCAATCCAACGCAAGGCTAATGCCGACTAGACATAGGGCTATTACTCGATCACAATCGAGGGCCCGAACTAGGATAAATTGACTGTCTCTTGCGTTCAACGTCGAGTTCCGCATACGCTGAAGCCCGAACATACTGCCCCGGGGACCCACGTGGCAGGCTATCGGTGGTCAAACATCGACAACACCTAGTTGTAATAGAGAAAATAGAAAGAGAGGATAGGAACAGAGCTAAGGAGGAGACGGGTTTGTCGGGTCCTCCTACACTTTGTACCTCTATGGAGCCGACTCGACTTGAGTAATATCTAGGTTTTCTTTTGGTATTTTCAAGTTTTCTACTTGACTAAGTTTAGTCCTTACTTTGCTTCTCTTATGGGAACTCCGCTCAACCAAGTGCTCTAGTCTAAGAATTCGAGCTAGAGTAGTAATCGGTAGCATAGACGTGGTGTCTAGGCTAGTGTTTACCTCAATTTGCCCTCAATCCCACGGATAGTTGTGGTATCCCCTGAGGTGATAGCTCTGACGAGGCCTTTGTAATCCACCATGTTCGGATTGGTGTTTCCATAGAGCATTTTAGCAGCCTTCCCCTAACCACGTTTTCTCACCCCCTCGAGGTTTGGAAAGGTACTGATACTCTGAAGTACGTGAGTATAGTAACCTAAAACTTGGTTATCTAGTTTAACTTGGGAAAACCTTAGAAAACCCCTCTCTACCTTTAAAAATACTTCTTCCTTGGGCAACCTTGATCCTATCTAGTTCACTTCACGTTCCCCGTGGAATTTGATACCTAGGAATACTCCAGGTGAAAGCTACAGCGGTATCCATGCTCTTGCGGATTTATTTGTTTGCGTTAACAAATACCAACAAGCTTTCTGGCACCGTTGCTGGGGAACAGTAGATGTTCTAGAATCGAACCAAGTTCGTCCGTGTATTCTTTTTTTCTTTTACCCCCATCATATGCACCTTACCCCATCATCCCTACCACATGGATTCTACTCCAATTTATAAATTCTCTATTCCAAAGGGTGAATTCTTGGAGCCTCCACCATCATCACATCCCATTCTTATAGATAGCTATGAGCTTCGCCCTACTTTCATAGCCATGGTTCGGGACCAATCCTTCTCTGGGCAAGATGACGAAAATCCTTACACCCACCTTTGGGAATTTGAGCACTTGTGTTCATGCCTAATTTTCTCTAGCATGACACAAGAGACCATTAAATGGACATTGTTTCCATTCTTCCTTTTGGGAAGAGCAAAACAATGGTATGCTCATACTGTAGGAGGTGTTCATGGAAATTTGGATGAACTTTGAGACAAATTTTGTCTTGCTTTCTTCCCTTTTTCTCAAATTGCCGCCCTTCGAATAGAACTTCTTACCTTTCAATAGAAGGAGAAGGAGACTATAGGAGCAGCTTGGGCTAGGTTTTTGAGCCTTGTCAATACCGGTCCAAACCTTTCCTTGCCTGACCATGTCCTTCTTTACCACTTCCATCTTGGTCTTAGCAAGGAAGCTGCTCTCCAACTTGACCTATCTTCTGCAGGCTCGTTCACACACAAAACCATTAGTGAGGGGAAATCCATTCTTGAGAAAATCCTTGAAAACACCCCCTATACAGGCATGATCCAATTGAGTCAGGCCCTAACCAACAAGAGGAGGTATATGCAGCCAAATCTGAAATTTCTTCAAATCCTTCGTATGATCCAGTTGGCAAAGAACCTCCCATTCAGGGGACACATCAGACTTCTAGGGATGATGAATCCCATCCTTTTACATGCCCCTTTAAATTTGAGGATGATCTTTTCCTTGATGCTGATCTTGGGAACACTTTGGAGCCTCCCAATTCAACATCATCTTATGCCTCGAATTCCTATATGAGACATCAGGAACACTCCAAAGATGGAATATCAAACGAACTCATAGAGGGAGAATCACTTCATGTAAATGCCATTTCTACCCTCTCCCCCTCTATGCCCACAATCAATGTCTCATCAAAATATGTTTTTAGAGGTGAGCTTATGTCAATCTCCCTTGTGGAGGATTTGAATTATCATGGGAAAGAATGTCCTCCCCTGAAATGGACGATTTTATCGATGAGCATGGAGTTATTGTCTAACCATCCCATCAAATCCATGCTCATATGAGAAATCTCTTGAATCAAATTGTAACTCTGCCATCACTTGCAAAATATACAACCCCTTCTAGCTCTCTGTCCATAAAAACTTTAAAAGGGTTGTTGTTGATACTTTTGTCTATCATAAATTTTGCAAATTTTGTGGTGTCTTGGCATGAGTTTTACAGATAGGTCCACAAAGGTTGGTGTTGGAGGGGAAACCACATCACCAACATAAGATGCATTTCAAAAAGGTTTCCAAGGATGAGCTTATGTCCTAAAACAAGCACTTCTGGGAGATAACTCGTCCTTTTGTCATTTCCTTTAATAAAATTATTCTCTTGGTAAAAAAATTATACTTTTACTCCCATAAAATAGATAAAAATAAAAATAATAATAGTTAATAACATGACTTTTTTAAAATGAGCTTAAGGACATATTTGTGGATTCGCTCCTTCGGGTATTTTTGTCACTAACCTTTTCGGTTTGAGCAAAAAGAACGAAGGGTTGAAACGCAAGGTAAATTCAACCAAACATCATTCAACAATGAAGCACATTCACCGGAAAGTACTACCATCCAAACTTGATTTTGCATATTGCAAAATTCAAGTGTTGGGAAAACTTCTCTAAAAGCATCTCATGACATGCTTCACTCATTGACTTTGTTTTGGTTGTCTGTTGGCGGTCTTTATCGATCAAATCCGACCACCAATTAAGTAACAAAAAGAGGACAAATTAGCAAACTTAATCACATATGCATTTTCTATTAACCAAGTTCCACATGTATTTGGAGAACACTATTTTGCAGGTCACAAACATGAATACATGGAATAATTCACCAAAAGGCGCTTTCCGATGCTGATTCGCGCAAAGAAGCAAGGGAGACGCCCACCATACCAACTCAAAATGGGCAAAACCCCATGGGGCAGCGACCCATGACCAGCCCAAGTCCTGCCATGCAAAGGCGGTGGCCAGAGGCGGTGGTCAAGGGCCGGCCGCTCCTAGGGGGCGGCTGCTCCACTCTGGACATCGCCCTACCTCTCCTTGCTATGGCGGTGGCATGCCACCATGCTAAGGCGGTGCAGCCCGATGTTTCACGCCAAACATAGCTTGAAGCATCACCATCCTCCTTGTATAAATAGAGGGGTAGGGATCCCCTCTAAACACACAACAAAGAGAGCAAAGAAGAGAGGGACTGTTTCATTTTTACTTAGCTTTAGCTAGAATAAGAGTGGAGTGAGTGAGGAAAGAGTTGGAGAAGTGCCGGAGCTATCGGCAACCTCCCCTAGTGTACTCGTTACACTAAGTGGAAGCGTGTCGGACCTAGCACTCCTTCGCTTGTACCTCTACGAGCGTCTTACTACTTGGAGTAAGAAGTTCGTGTTTAACTTTGGCATTGATATACTAAGAAAGTTACCTTTGTCTATTATAAACTTGTGGGTTCGTCATTCGTCCTTGTGGTGGTAGCTCTAGTAGAAGGGCCCTGATAGAGACAGATAACCCTTGCATGCACGCTAGAGTAATAGTCGATAGCGTAGACGTGGTGTCTGGGCTAGAAGCTATCTTCGTTTACCTTGTTCCCCACGGTTGAGGGTAGGCGGTAGGTGGTGACAGCCCTGTCCGTCTCGCGTATTTCCCCACGTCCAGGTTCGACATAGGCTACAAGATGGTATCACCTGGTTGACTAGGTGCGCTCCGATGCACGAAGCAAGTCTATAGTGTCAGAGTTATCTTTGCTTAGAATATCTATCCTTAGAACAACCTCACTATCCATGCTACCTCTCTCTTGTTTTCTTTAGGTGAACTAGCTAAGAGACTCGCACATCCGTTCCTTTGGGAAAATACGATACACTGAATACCTTCGGGTGAAGTGCTACAACGGTGTATTCGTGAGCTTGTAGATTCCTCTACTTACGCTAAGAAACACCAACATTGTCTCTACTTTGTTTCACCTTTATGCCCTGCTCACTATGCTAAAGTCACTCAAAAAATATTATATAATGATAATTAAAATAAAATAAAAAAGCCATGCTTCTTTGGTTCTTTTCAGTTATTAGAACTTTTCAATAATGATAATAAAATAAATAAAAAATACATATTTTGCATAATAAACTCATTTTAAACTTAGTTGGTTTTTAAGAATAAAGCTATGACCACCCTTTCTTCCACAATAAAAAAATTGGGTGCTAGACATGTTCCCTTTGGGTATTCTTTGTCACTAACAATTACAGAAACGAAGGATGAACGATGTCTAGGAACATGGGTGCTGCAATACATGGTAAGGAGGTGCTCTAACATTCACACTTGGCTTTTAGTGTCGAATGACATAAAAGTCCAAGTGTGGGCGACCTGACCCTACCATGATTTTTCTTGGGCACACTGGTTTGCACTCCATCTTCTCACCCATGCCTTGCACCTATAAGTTTGATTGTGTTTGAAATGCCATACATGATAATCAAAACTAAAATATGAAACAAAAGCACCGAACCACATCATGAACTAGTGGAGAAGCCTATACACAACTCGGTTTGATTCCTTATTCATGTGCTTGCTCCTGGTTCTACACTCGTTTCAAAATTTGAAAGTGAACTTAAATATAGCTCTTTGAGATTGGCCTGCATAATCTTTATTCCTTACATACACTTAATGCTTGTGGGAAAAATATCATATAGGTAAAACATATTGACTAAGTTGTTGTGAAGTGAGATATGGCTGTGACATGGAAATCCAACATTTTCAATTCAAAGTACTTGGAGATTTTTTGTTTTGATAAAATGTCAAAATCCATAGTTTCACACACACTCCTCAATGGTAAGAAAAATTCCTACCAAGGCCTAATATTATGATGAAAACCTTCTACATATGCTACTTGTGTTTGTGTTGAGCTTTGTCAAACTTTGTTGACCCTTGTTGAGAAAGTAATCATGCTTTTAAAATCAAGATCATGTACACACCACCAAATAAAGCACTACTCCTACACTGGGAGTAGGCACAAAAACATGCCTTTCACCCATACCCATCCAAAAAAGTTCTACTCCTACACTGGGAGTGAAAAAAAATATGTTTGTTAGGTTCCATCAAAATAAATGCTCTAAATCCTTGTTGATATCTCTCTCAAAAGTTTTGTTGCAAAAAGAGGCATGAATCTATCATCAAAAATAAAAAAGAGAGAAAGAAAAAGAAAGCAAAAGAAAAGGAGGTGATAAGAAAGAAGGAAAATAAAGAAGAGAATAGAGAGCACATGTTCTCACAAAATTTTCCCAATAAAAAGAGAGATATGTTTTAAAGAGCATAGTAGAATTAGGTTAGCTACCATATAAATGTTCCACACACATGCACATCTTGATTTGATTGTATGACGACATCTTTCTTCTTGGATCCATTGTTTGACTTTGCAAAATATGCTAATGCAAGTATGCCTTCAGACCTTTTGCTACCCAAACTCCATATAAGCTTTTTAGAAGTAGATAGAAAAAGAAGGCATTGCTATGATGTGCCTTGGTGAGGAAACATATACCACTAAGTGATTTGAGAGTACCATTTGAGGAGTACATGTGAACTATGCTTTATTTCAAAAAAAGTTTACAAAAAAAACCACCAAGTTACTAAGATAAGAAAATGGGATGAGATGACTTTGTTTCAGAGCCATTCCACTTCTCAACCACTCAAGAAGATATGCTAGCCACTCCACATATCCCACAAGTATGAGGTAAAGTTTTGGAATAAACATTATGCTAGCCATAACTTGAATAGTTATGTTTATGATTACTTTATCATAACCTTTGCTCGGGATGAGCAAAAATCTAAGTGTGGGCGAGCTTGTTGGCGGTCCTTAGCACCTAAAAATAACCACCAATTCCCACATAAAATTCTCCCATATAAACACCAAACTTAGTATTAGGGTTTATAACTAGCAAATTCCACAAGTTTTGGTGATTGTTCATTTGCAGGATGATATATTGAGAAAACATAGAAAAAGTACACAAAGTGCGTTTTTAGACAAAGTGTAAAGCAGAACTAAACAAAGAATGAAGGGAAAGGCACAACTACCCAAACCAAACCTAGGCAAAACCCACCTAGATGTGGCCCAGGACCAACAACTAACTGCCATGTGGAAGGCGGTTGCGGGGAGGCCACACCTGGGTACGGCCGCACCTAGGGTGCGCCCGCACCCCCAGCTATGCCAACCGCCTCGGGCTTCCATGTGGCATCCTCTGGTGATCTCCCTTATGTCGGTTGCATGGGGACATGCATGGAAAGTGCCTCTAAACCGACCATGCCATGGCTATAAATAGATGGGGGAGGCCACCTCATTCCACACACCTACTTGAACTTTATTATTCATCCATATATTGTAGTAGTGTCCCTCTAGGTGCTCCACACCTAGTTGTAATAGAGAAAATAGGAAGAGAGGAGAGGAACAGAGTTAAGGAGGAGCCGGGTTTGTCGGGTCCTCCTACACTTTATACCTCTACCGAGCCGACTCGACTTCAGTAATATCTAGGTTTTCTTTTGGTATTTTCAAGTTTTCTACTTGACTAAGTTTAGTCCTTACTTTACTTCTCTTATGGGAACTCCGCTCGACCGAGTGCTTTAGTTTAAGAATTCGGGCTAGAGTAGTAATCAGTAGCGTAGAAGTGGTGTCTAGGCTAGTGTTTACCTGAGTTTGTGCCCAATCCCATGGATAGTTGTGGTAGCCCCAGAGGTGATAGCTCTGACCATGCTTTTGTAATCCACCACATTCGGATTGGTGTTTCCATAGTGCTTTTTAGCAGCCTTCCCACGACCACGTTTTCTCACCCCCTCGAGGGTTGGAAAGGTACTCTGCTATGAAGTGAGTATAGTAACCTAAAACTTGGTTATCTAGTTTAACTTGGGAAAACCTTAGAAAACCCCTCTCTACCTCCAAAAACACTTCTTCCTTGGGAGACCTTGATCCTTTCTAGTTCACTTCACGTTCCCTATGGAATTCGATACCTAGGAATACTCCGGGTGAAAGCTACAGCGATATCTGTGCACTTGTAGATTTATCTGTTTGTGTTAACAAATACCAACAAGTGCCTTGGGGCTGATGGATACCGCTATGTCGTCTGCAATCCAATGACCTAGAAGTTTAATATACTGCCGCCTAGCACCCATGATGTTGGCCATTTTGTTGGTGAGGCTTGCTTGGGGTTCGATCCGATAGCCTCCTCGCACTTCCATGTGATTGAATATGTGGATGTCGATGGTTCGTGCGTAGGTGTGGAGATCTACTCATCTAAAACTACAGCATGGATCTATAATGAATCTGAATGGGGCAAGGATACTGATGTGACATTTCATAGATCACCAAGTGTGTTTCTTAACGATTGTCTGCACATTATGGGGCACTCTGGGTAGTACTCTTTGATACTTGTTGTGTATATGGAGGGAAACACATGGAGGAGAATTGATAGGCCTAGTGGTCTTGAACACTCCATGCATCAAGCTCAGGGTCACTTGTGTGTATGTACTATAGCTGGTCCCAATGATTCCAAGCTTTCAATCTAGATCCTTGAAGACTATGGTACTAATAATTAGACATTGAAGCATACGGTCAGCATGCGGATCCTGTTTGGAAGCATTAATATTAGATTTGGTTTCATGGATTGGGTTGACGAGTACATAGTGATTACAGTTCACCTAGAATGGAATATGATTTTCTTTGCTGGGGAGGATGGAAGAATCGTTGCAGATGACATAGACCGCATAAGAGTTCATGTCATCCCTGCTCGTGTCTGTCGGTATGGTAGACATAGCGTTAAAAAAGAGCTCATATGCAGACAATACTATCTTCCTTATGTTCCCTTGTTCTTGGATTCATTAGCAAAGCAGTAAATAAAGCTGCATTTGATGTATCTTTTTGTCATGCATTTTAAAAGGACCAATATTGTTTGCTTGTCTATGGACATGTTAATTTCCTCAATGATGGATGTTGTCATTATTTCAGCTAAACTAATGTGCCATCTTTGTTTTATTTGCAAATTGAATTATTTGTTTGGTACTACAATGCACCCGCCATATTGTACTACTAGGCTAGGCTCCTAGTACTAAAAACTACACCTAAATTTGACTTAGTATTGCTCGGCGCCGCGGCCTCCGCGATTGTAGTTCACCCAGAATAGAATTTGATTTTCATTGTGGGGGGAAAGAAACATCATTGCATATAACATGGATAGCAGAAAAGTTCATCTCATCCCTGCCCTTGCCATTCGGTATGGTAGATGTAGCATCCTACCAGAGGAGTTCATCAGCAGACCTTATTATCTTCCCTATGTTCCCTTGTTCTCAAAAAAATTAGCAGAGGAGGAAATAAAGTTCCTTACTTTCTTACGTGTGCATTAACATTTCAACACCAATGACTCCTCTGCTTGGCTTTTAATAGAGGGACATGGTTATGTATACTACCATCTTCTACTTGGCTTTTAATTTAATTCCTCACAAAAAATGTAACGCGAGACTGGATCAGATGAACTCTGTTATGCCACGAATCTAGAATTCTTCCCTTTAATTGGGAGCGCGTTGTCGAGCGGCCATGCTAGCCATGTTAGCAAAAAAAATTCAATCATCTGATCCTACATTTATGGCCTTGATTTACCCCCACCCTCCACTCTTTCCCAGACGTGAAAAATATCTCGCTACTCTGACATCAATTCTCGCCTCGCCAGGTAGCGTACCCAACGCGTCCATTCAAATAATGGTTGCTTCACTGCCAGATCATATGGTAATCCGACGATGATAACTTGTTGCACCGCCAGATCTTACTGTAGCATACATGGCCATCTTGGCGCCGGCAGTAAAAGTACTATTATCTTTGCCGGTTTCTCCAGCGTCGGACATAGAACGAGTAGCCGGCGGTGGAAATGTTTTTACCGCTAGTTCGGCGGACAACACGGCGACGAAGGTCAACATTGTGTTCACCGCCGGATCATACGCCGAGTTGGCAGCGAAAATGATCATCACTGCCGGTTATTTGGCTAGGAAGGACCCCACAAGTCATAAGCTGGCAGTGATACTTATCACCACTGGTTATCTCAAAACCATTGGTGAAGGTCCTGGCGGTGAATAGACTTTCTGTAGTAGTGATCACGGTGAAATAAAAGCACGATATGGTAGTTTGATTAATTTATGGAAAGAATAAAAGCATATTCCATGGGATTATTCCACCTCTCCACCTATAAAAGGAGGCCACCCCCTCCTCATTCAACAACACATCAAGGAGATGAGCACCAAAGCAAGAGCAAGAGCAACACCATTCCATGGGCTTACGCCCTAGCTGACTCTAGAATAGTAATAGGGAGAGATGTGAGGGAGAGTTCGGGGAAGTACCAAAACTGTCAGACTTTCCCCACCTTGTACCTTGATGAATACATGTGCCCCAATAGGTTTTCCCGCTAAGTGAATATTCATGATTCTTTTGGTGTAAAAGACTTTTTATTAGTTAAGCTATGCTCTTTTATTTGCTTGTGGGTTTGTCGTCCGTTCTAATGGTGGATGCTCTAGTAGAGGGCCCTGATAAAGATAGATAACCCTGATCACGTTAGAGTAGTAGTTGATAGCGTAGACGTGGTGTCTAGGCTAGAGGCTACCTTCATTTACCTCGTACTCCACGGTTGAGGGGTAGGTGGCAGGTGGTGATAGCCCTGTCCATCCCTTGTAATCCCCCACATCCGGGTACGATGTAGAGCTACATGTTGGTATCACTTGGCAGACCAGGTGTACATCGGTGCCTAAAGTGAGCAAGTAGAAGTAAAGTTTATCTATCTTTAGACCCTAAGCCATAAGAATCCATCTTTACCCTTATCAGCTATCCTTGTGTTTGTTGATGGTCACTAACACCTATTTTGACCATCAACATTCCACCCAAAACCAAGGTAAAACAACATCACATGGGCCAATTTATGTCTATAATTCACCTAGTTCCACTTGTACTTGGAAAAAATATTTGTACGTAGGAAAAATCACAAAAATGGACAAAAGACAAGCATAGGAGGCAATGGGACATGGAAAGGGGCCATGGGCCTGCAGTGCCACGTTAGCCGATGCCATGTGGCATTGCCCAACACCATCCTAGCCCCTGCCATGTCACTGATCCACAGGAAGCACTCCACACTACCTCTACACCCTTGATCCAACGTCGGTATGATCCGAGGGACAAGGTGGAGTTGCCTTGGATCGCTGGGTCCACCATCATTCACTTGGAGGGGCCAAACCCACCTCCAAACCGCCTTACAAGCTAAAGAACTGACTTACCTACCATGCAACCGCCATCTAGGAGCTCCTCATTGGTGTTTAATGGCAAGGCGGTGCAGGGGATGGTCGGCTGATGCCCCCTATGTCGGCCGATGCCCCCCTGCCACTCCACCACCTCTCCTTTGCCTACAAGTACCCCCCATACCCTCTACATACTATAGAAGGGGTTGTGGTGCTCGGTGGAGATCATCACTCAAGCATTCAAAGCATTCCAAGCTCTCCAAAGTAGTAGCTTTAGAAGTAGTAGCTAGCTAGTAGTGATAGAGTAGAGCGAAGCTCGCCTCAAAGTCCAAAAGAGTCTTCTGGCCTGGTATAGCTCCTTTGTAATCTTTCTTTTAGCATTTACTTTATTTAGTACTTTACTTTGTCAAGTACTTTATTCAGTAACATAGCTTTGCTTAGTTCAAGTCCTGTCTTGCTCTTGTTTATCATTAGTGAGCCTAGGAGGTTGTTCATTGGCATTAGCATCATAGTTATCTTAGTGTTTAGTCCGTTCATCATTAGTACTTATTCTACCATCTGGTTAGGGTGTTTTGATCTTATTTCACCAGAGCTCGGATCAAAACAATGAGTTTATAGATTAAGCGTGGTGCATAGGCTATATCTTGCCTGTAGGTACTGCTAGATCCTCGGATAGATTGTGGTAGTTGGTAGCTGGTGACATCCCTGTCCTTCCTCTATGTTCCACCATGTTGGGTCTAGTTTTTAAAATGTAGGGCTCATTGTGCTTCGTGCCTGATTGAATTTAGGGCAAGTACGCCCCTCGTACTAAGGACGTTCTCACTATGATTAATTTACCTTTGTTGCTTAAGATTACTAGCTCTATCTCTAACACTTAGCTACACTACACTTCTAGCTACTGCCGTTTGTGTGATCAACTCCTTTTTATCTTTTTCGTCCATCATCCATACTACCTCCATCAACCTTGTATTCCTAAACCCACCTACCTAGTCTACCTAGCCACATTCCCTAACACGCATATCCTCCTTTATTTGGGAAAATATAAATTTGACACTTGGTTCTCACCAAGTGAACTGCTACACGATAGTTCTGTGCGCTTGCGGAATCCCCTTTCCTATATACACACATACGAACTGTCAACAAGCATTTTTTGCGCCGTTGCTAGGGAAGGCAACTGGTGCGTGTTACCAATCTATCGCTAGGTTCTGCTAGCTAGGCTTTTAGCTTCCGTTCTTTTTTCTTTTACATTCTTTTAGTTACCTTTCATCTTCCTAGCACGATTATGGCCAACAGGACCATCCGTGAGTTTTCTGCCCCTTGGGCTACTAACATTGTAGCCACAGGTCTCGGCGCCATCAATGCGGACACCCATTTCGAGCTTAAGCCCGCATTAGTCACGATGGTGCAAACTAGTCATTTCTGTGGTAAAGCCCATGAGGATGCTAACGCGCATCTCCAATACTTTTTGTAGATTTGTAGTACTTTTACCATTATGGGAGTGACCCAAGAGGCCATACGTCTTTGTCTTTTCCCCTTCTCTCTATTGGGAAAAGCAAAACAATGGTCTACTCGAACCGCAACATTGTAGATACATTGGACAAGTGTTCCAATGCTTTCCTATTTAAGTTCTTCCCGATGGGTAAGACCAATGCTCTTCGCAATAAAATCTCTAGCTTTCAACAGCAAGTTGATGAGTCAATTCCCAAAGCCTAGGAATGAATGCAAGAGTATGTCACCGCATGCCCACACCATGGTATGGAAGACTGGCTTTTGATGTAGAACTTCTACCATGGCTTAGTTCCATTGGATAGGAGCCATTTAGATGCTGCTGCAGGAGGAGCATTCTTTTCACTTAATGTCACAGATGCCAAGGCATTGATTGAGAAGATGGTTTCCAACTAAGGATGGAGCGATGAACGACTACAATCCCACAAAAGAGGTATGCATTCTCTTAAAGAAGCTGACATGCTTACAACTAATATGGATCTGCTCGCAAAGAGACTAGAAAATTGCGAGAAGATGAGTGCCCAAGAAACTATACAAGCCATGGGCACCCACATGACTTGTGAAGTTTGTGGAGAGACCAGACATTCAGGAAATCTCTGCCCCAAGACCCATGAAGACCTCAACTTCGTCAACAATTACAACAGGTTTTATCCTCAAAATCAAGGATGGAATCAGTGCTCCACCAACCAAGGAGGTAATAATTACAATAATTATTCATCGCAATGCCCAAGTAATCAAGGTAATGGTTACCCTTTCCTTAAGGATATTGTCTAGAGTCAACATAGAATGAATGATAGTATAAATAAGAAACTCCATGCTAATGACAAGATGTTGGAAAACATAAATGCTAAATTGGATGATTTTCCTTCTGCTACAAAGAATCAACTTAGCTTCAATAAGATGCTAGAAACCCAATTAGCACAATTAGCCGCTGCTATCCCATCTTTTGAGAAAGGAAAAATTCCTGGTAAGCCTGACGAATTCATGGAGACTACCAACCTCGTCACATCAAGGTATGATTTTGGTTTAGATGGTTGGGGAGTTCCTATTAAGAAAGGTGATCCTAGGAGTCCTGTTATTACTTGCTCTATTGGTCCTCATACTTTTCAAAATGCAATTTGTGATCTTGGATCTAGTGTGAACATAATGTCTAAGGAACCTTATGAAAACTTGTTCTACACAGACTTAGCTCAAACTTCTGTCTGTTTGCAACTGGCTGATCAAACAGTATGCTATGTAGAAGGAGTAGCTCTAGACCTTTTTTTCAAAGTTAGAGATGCTTATGTCCCTGCTGATTTTGTGATATTAAATATGGGAATTGGCAAGGATACACCCCTCATCCTTGGTCATCCTTTCCTCAATACCGCTAACGCTTGTATATATGTGGCATCTGGACAAATTCAATTCCAGTTGGCTAGAAAGAAAGAAACATTTGCTTTTGCCTCTAGAAAACCTATCTTTTATGAGAAACAGGTAAGGAAGAAGCAACCAAAGAAGAAGAGATCTAGAAAGCCAAAGCCAATTAAGGAGAAGGAAGAGCTCGGCAAGAATAAGCCAAAGCAAAGAGGGACATGGTGCAAGAAGGAGTCATCCTCTACCTCATCGTCGCCTGATCCTATGAACATCTCTGAAGAAAATAAGGAGAACGAATTCTCATACAAGCAAGAAGAACCCCTGCACAAGGAAGAACAGCCATGAGTAAGCACTGGAAGGTATGCTTTTACTGCATTTAGTATAGGTTGCATCTACATATTTCCCTTTCCAAACCTTGCATTACATGTTTAGTTTATTAGTTGCATCTCATGTTTAAATTTTCAATAAAGGTACTTAGAAGTACTAGCATTTAGAATAGATTCATAATAATATAAAAAAATTGTAATAAATATGCTTAGTAGTAATGCATTATCATAGTAGTAGTAATAAATAAAGAAAGATTCAAAGAAGAGCCGCTCGAGAAGAAGATTCCAAGCTCCGCAAAAGACAAGCTTGGGGGAGAACCTCCCCTGCTCAGGTATGAAATTATTCAAACACTCTCTTTATTTGCATCAGTTCCTTATATCAAAAAATATATAGATTAAATAAATGATAATAGTAATACAAAATAATAATCATATGATAATATTGACAACAACAAAGACGATTATGTTAAACTGATGTAGAAGAAAAGAGGAGTATCAATCACTCTTTCTCTAAAAAGTTGATGTTTAATTCCTCTTGGAAATGAAGAATAGTTGCTCTGTGATACTTTACAAAAGTTTGCTATACAACCCTTTACTTCTGAAGTTTTGAGCATGTGTAACTAGAGTTCATCTTAAGTTGAATGCTTTTGTGGGTTGCAAATGCTAGAACCAAGTATAGGTTTTTGTGAGATAAATTGTGGCAAGGATTAGAGTAAATCTTTTAACTTGTCTGAGGAATAGTTGAGACAACCTAGGGTTTTGTTTTGCAAAATGATAAAAGCTCCTGCTAGAAGTTCCTCAATGGTGAAAATTCCTACCAGAGCCAAATACATGTTTCCCCGATATGATAAGCCTACACAAAAAGTTGCTTGTTTGTTTTGATCTTTGTGAAGCCTTGTTGATCTGAGTAGAGAAGCTTGCCATACTTTTTGATCAAGATCACATACACCCCACATATATATGCTACATCTACACTAGAAGTATGCAACCACCCATTCCATATTCATGCACCACTTACTCCATAGGAGACATATGTTGATACCCCCTCTAGCAATCTATCATCAAAAAGAGAGGCATGGGCAACCGGAAAAAAAAAGAGAGAGAAAAGAAGAGCAAAAGCTCTATAGTTCAAAAAAGAGAAAAAGAAAGAGAGAATAAGGTAGCCATGCTCTCACAAAAGAAGCTAGAGGTGGGAAAGTTCTCAAAAGGAGTACCACTTCCACCAAATACCACACACTTGCATATCTTGATCATTTTGTGTGACTTGTTGCTCCTTGTGATCCAAGTGTTTGACTTAGCAATAAATTCAATTCAAGTGAGCCTTGCTTTTTATCTCCCTACCCATAAACTCCACATAAGCTCTAGAATAGGAGAAAGGCTGAGATCTTTTGGCCTTAGAGAGGTTTCAAACACTATTGAGAGATTTGAGTGTACCATCTGAGGAACTTAGGCAAGTTTTTCTTTCAAAATCTTGAAAACCTCTAGGAAGTTTTGGCTAGACCAAAGCAAGGAAGAAAGTTTTGATCTGCGCTACACTATCTTGCAACTGCCTATGACAAAGTGAAAGCTATAAGCCCCATATGGCTAAGACTGACGGTGGATTTCTAACACTAACTTGATCAACTCAAGAGATAGTATTGGTTTGTATATGAGTTTTTGTAGGGCGTTACAATGAAACAACTCCTGATCCTAACATGCTAAACCCGCATCTTTGCTCGGGACAAGCAAAGAGGTAGCTTGAGCGAGCTTGTTGATGGTCACTAACATCTATTTTGACCATCAACATTCCACCCAAAACAAAGGTAAAACAACATCACATGTGCCAATTTATGTTTATAATTCACCTAGTTCTAGTTGTACCTGGAAAAATTATTTGTATGCAGGAAAAATCACAAAAATGGACAAAAGACATGCATAGGAGGCAATGGGACGTGGCAGGGGGTCGTGAGCCTACAGTGCCACGTCGGCCGAGGCCATGTGGCCTCGCCCGACGCCACCCTAGCCACTACCATGTCATTGATCCATGGGAAGCACTCCACACTGCCTCTCCACCCTTGATCCAATTTTGGTTTGATCTGAGGGACAAGGTGGAGTTGCCTTGGATCGCTGGGTCCACCGTCATTCACTTGGAGGGCCAAACCGACCTCCAAACCACCTTACCAGCTGGAGAACCGACTTACTTGTCATACAACCGCCCTCTAGGAGCTCCTCATCGCTGTTGGATGGCAAGGCAGTGTAGGGGACGATCGACCAATGCCCCCTATGTCGGCCAACGCCCGCTACCACTCCACCGCCTCTCCTTCGCCTACAAGTACCCCCATACCCTCTACACACTATAAAAGGGGTTGTGGTGCTCGGTGGAGATCATCACTCAAGCATTCAAAGCATTCCAAGCTCTCTAGAAGCTCTCGAGAGTAGTATCTTTAGAAGTAGTAGCTAGCTAGTAGTGACAGAGTAGAGCTGAGCTCGCCTTGGAGTCCAAAAGTGTCTTCTGGTCTGGTATAGCTCCTTTGTAATCTTTCTTTTAGCATTTACTATATTTAGTACTTTACTTTGTCAAGTACTTTATTCAGTAATATAGCTTGGCTTAGTTTGAGTCCTATCTTGCTCTTGTTTATCATTAGTGAGCCTAGGTTCTTGTTCATTGGCATTAGCATCATAGTTATCTTAGCATTTAGTCCATTCATCGTTAGTACTTGTTCTACCGTCTGGTTAGGGTGTTTCGATCTTATTTTACCGGAGCTCGGATCGAACAACAAGTTTATAGATTAAGCGTGGTGCTTAGGCTATATCTTGCCTATAGGTATGGCTAGATCATCGGATAGATTATGGTAGTTGGCAGGTGGTGACAGCCCTGTCCTTCCTCTGTATTCCACCATGTGGGGTCTAGTTATTAAAACATAGGGCTTATTGTACTTCGTGCCTAATTGAATTCAGGGCAAGTATGCCCCTCGTACTAAGGACATTCTCGGTATCATTAATTTACCTTTGTTGCTTAAGATTACTAGCTCTATCTCTTACACTTAGCTACACTACACTTCTAGCTACCACCATTTGTGTGATCAACCCCTTTTTATATTTTCCGTCCATCATCCATACTACCTCCATCAATCCCATGTTGCCAAACCCACCTACCTAGTCTACCTAGCCACATTCCCTGACATGCCTATCTGCCTTCCTTTAGGAAAATATAAATTCAACACTTGGTTCTCAATAAGCAAAGTGCTAGATGATAGTTATGTGCGCTTGTGGAATCCCCTTTCCTATATACACACATACGAACCATCAATAGTGTTGTCCTTGGATGAATTAGCTAGAACAAATACCTTCATTCCCTGTGGAAAATACGGTACCCTAAATACTTTCGGTGTAAGCTACAATGGTAATTCTATACTCTTGCGGATTAATTTCTATAGACGTTAAGAAATACCAACAGTTGGTCGACGACCCCCAAACTATAGCAACAGAGGCAAGGGGTGAGAGGGAAGGTTATACCTGTTGTCTTCTCTCTCCCGAGCTCCTGATTCCATACTAAAGCTTTTGCCTTCCACCCTACTGCATCACCGACGCCTCCTGCCAGGACCATGGCAGAGTGGACGAGGTCGTCTGTCGATCGGGCTGAGTTTGACCAGTTGCAAGAGAGGGGGGTGATCCCGGAGGCCACCGAGGAGCTCAGGTGGAGAGTCCCGGCGAGAAGCGAAGTGGAGCCGAGGCCGATGGAAAATGCGGTCATCTCTTTCATCCCTTTCCACCTTCTTGGGTTCGAGCTACCAGTGCATCCCTTACTCAGGTGGTTGCTCTACTACTATGGGCTCTACCTCATGACTTAACCCCAGATGGGATCCTCCACCTCTCGGTCTTCATCACGCTATGCAAGGGCTTCCTGGGAATACTTGCCTATTATGATCTCTGGTAGTTTCTTTTCTGGGTGGTTCCATCAGCGTCCTCTTGGCACCATCATTATCTCCTCGATCGAAGTTTGTCCTAGAATGGAGGAGCGCTACCTGAGCCTTGACCGCCACTATGCCATAGACCTAGATTGGGAGTATAGGTGGCTCTATGTCCCCAACAATGAGCGGCTTCCACAGCTGACTTTTTCTCATGACCGGCTATGTCCTGACACACCAGAATCGTGGTCAAGGACGGCAACCCTAACAGAACATATTGCTAGATGCGATCGAGGAATTGAAGGACCGAGGACTGACGACGTCGAGGTTGATCCATAACTTCTTTAGCCATCGGGTCCTCCCCTTGAAGTTGAGGGGCCACCCCTAGTGGGAGTTCCAGGCACAAGGGATGCTACAATCTAGTCGAGCATCCCCATCCACGTGGAGGAGGTAGATGATCTGATGATGACAGCTATTGGAGTGTCCACGTAGGATCGTGGCGATGGGGAGGCCCCGGATGCCTTCCATGACGGCAATCCTCCTCCGATAGACGGACCTCTCATTGGCATGATCTCTCACCCACCACCATTTCCCCCTTTGAAGGTGGATCATCACCATACTGCTATTCATGTAGTTTATCTTCATTTAACTAGAATATGATAGCAATGCTCACACTAGTATGTGTTCATGCTGTTTAATTAACTAGTATTTGGAATTTGCCTACTTTCTCAATAGGTGAATGTGGGCGTGACGGCGTCCTGAGCCTCGATGGCCCTAGAGCCCGATTCTTTGTCTGTGGTCATGCTCAGAAAGCGTCCCCATGAAGCATCCCCCGATGGGGGCAGCCACCCATGATTCCATTCCATGCCATGCCATTTAGTTTGGTAAGTCATTGGCATTCTCAATTCGATCGCTCTCCCCCTTATCTATATGGGCTTGAACTTGGCTTGCATTGTGCAGTGTTTTCTCCATGGCAGCACCATCCTCGGTCGTGGGGCTTCCCCTTGGTGTTGTTGAAGAGTCGTCCCATCACCACTCGCTGCTGCCGAGCCCGTGTGTCCCCACACAGCCCTCTACTTCTGAAGTGGGCGAATCATCAGAAGAGCGTTGATACTCAGACGACGTAGACTATCATCAATTATTGAAAGATTATGGTTTCAAAAAAGTATTGAAGGATTACCGCAAGGTCCAAGCATTGTTGTCATCATCTAGGCTGAACGTTGAGATGCTGCGCGGTGAGCTAGACGCTGCGCGTGACGCACTTCAAGTTTCTGAGAATGAGGCCTCCTAGGCATGAGCCGACTGGGCGATTGTCAAGGAGCAGGCCCATAACATGATCAACCTTCTTGTGGAATAGAGGACACGGGTCTAGACCCGGTAGCTATGCGTGCAAGCTGCCTATGACTCAACCTTCCCTGTGGAAATAGCGAACAATCCGGTCGCCACAGAGGAGCGCCTTCGAGCCCTGCCGGCCTACCTTCAAGCCATGGTGACAGAAGCAATTCGTCAGGGGGCTGCCATGGTGTTGACTACTACCCAGCTTCAGATTGGCACAACAGTGAAAGTCCAAGTGGTGGAGCAGGGTTTTTCGTCGGTATCAAAGGACAATGACATCGACAATCTGGTCGAGAGTTTCGACCTGGCCACCAACGTCGTCTTAGCGAAGGTGGACATGGAGCTGATCCTGCATGCCAGCCTTGTCCCTTGATCTATGGGACATTTCAGTAGTATTAGTAGTCATGACTAGGTTTGATCTGTGGGACGCCCTTGCAAATATGTGAACTCTTATTTGCATGTTGGCGTTAACTTTTGTTGAACTTTATATTAGGTGGGTTAAACTCTATTGAGTGTGGTGTAGGTCAAGTCGTTTGGTCATTTTGTAGCTGGTTTCTAGCCCCTATAGGCTGCTTTTCGCTGTAGATTTCTTTCTGGTTGTCTTTGATCTGATCTATAATATGCTAGACTTTCATGTGTGCCTTTGATCTCTGTTCAAGCCAACTCATGTCTTCGATAAAATTTGTTGAACTTGAAAGAATCATGCAGCGAGGAGTTCATCTGAACTAGTCTTGCCTTGATCTAATGCAGAATGGAGGAGCCATAGCTGTTGACTTTTACTACGAACACAAGAAAGTCTACCTACTGAGTATTTGATCTCCTAGGACAGTATAAAGTGTCATAGCAATCAGTTTACCCCTTGACTACTGTGACTGCTTGGATTGGAGTGAAATAAGTATAGAAATTTCCTATCACAACCACACCAGGCATTCAAGTGTCGAGCGTGTCATGGTGGTCAAAACTCTTTTTCTTGATTCACTTCTTGTGTCCAGCACTCTCATCAGCCGTGCAAGGTCTATATGAAATGAGCGTCCCCCTTCCCTCATCCGATAGGATTGCATCAATCACCTACCTTCTGGCTCCCCCCATCCCTCACCCATTTGCATTTTCCCAACCACGTTCCATGCTAGTTTGAGGATCTAGATGAAGGTAATGTGCTTCATATCAAACCGTACTATTTGTATGAACTTATTATTACGTTCTATGATGTTTTGATGATCTCGATTGACATTTATTCTAACCAAAATCATGCTTACAGATGGCAACTAGTTACCATACCATGGATGTGTACTCTACAAAAAATGATCAAAACTTTTCCCCCGACCACGTCCCTCTAGTATATTCGACGAAATGACATTTACCTGTTTCCTGTAAACCGTATGCTCACCTAATAGTCTGAGCAACGTAAATGTGAATGGGCTAGACCTGTAGCTCTTATACTTAGCTACATGTAGAACTTTTGCCTGATTGGTTGTGCTACAAATAGGAGCTGCACCGTCTGTGGCTGCATGCATGAAGTAAGGTAGTTGGATTCCTGAAGCGGTAGCTTCAAACACAGTCGAGGGAGTGCAGACGATCAAAACATATGAAACCATGTAGCCATCTCTAGCTAGCTGCTACCCCTCGGCTACTGTGAGCCTATGACTGCTTAGATTGGAGTTCACTGTATACTTCACCGGATGACAGAAGGTCCAACCATCTCAAATATTCACTACTCGGATACTAGTAATGATGAATGTCATGCGGTCACGTCAGTAGCCCATTCTAGCTCTAGCGTCCTTGTGTGTACAAAGCCTGGCCTCACTCCCATTGTGAAAATCCCTCACCTCGCACTGCCTCACAAAGTCCCCACCTCTGCCTCTCCATTGGTTCCCATGAAGGCCATCTCCATGAAGCGCTCTAGGTCCTCCTCAAGGAATTGTGCCTGGGCTCCGGTCCACGCTTCCTCCAATGCGCTAGCGCACCCCACTTCGATGCATGTTTGTACCCTTATTGACTTTTGGTACTCATCGTGCTCCCACACACTGTCTCCTAGGCTGCCATTTGTCTCCCTGTCGCCCATGACAATGACGTTGATGCCACCGGCATCGTTGGTTCGCTCGCCACCACTGCTCCCATTATGGTCCACCTCGCCATTGTCGTAGGCCCCATCACGGTCCCGCACACCGTCTCCTAGGCTGGCATTGGTCTCCCCATCACCCACAATGACAACGTTGATGCCACCGGCACCAATGGTTCCCTCAGCACCGTTGCTCCCGGTGCGGTCCACCTCGCCGTCGTTAGTGGCCCCATCGTGGTCGAGCTCGCCACTGCCCCATGGTGGGAGTAGGTCTCCTACATCGATGTGGTCTCGCTTCCCTTCCGCCGAGGACATGTCTGAGGGCTCTACGGTGGTGGCCCTATCGTGGTCCAGCTCGCCCTCGCTAGATCCACTCTTGGCGCCCCACGGTGGGAGCGGGTGAAGTGATCCTCTGGTTCGACATGGCAGAGAAGTTTGCTAGTTTCAACCCAGGTAGGTTTACCTTGTAGGCGTTGGATTTTGATCATGCTTGTTGGTACCCTTGTTGCATGACTTGCTTTAGAACTGTTGGATGGCACCGCTCATTAAATTAATTAGTAGTACCAAGTCATGTAAACATTTGTAGTTAGGATGAGTATGTTGCCTAGTGCTCATTACTACTATGAAGTCGTGTTAGTCATCTATAGTTAGAACTAGTATGTTTATGTAGTAGTTGTATGACTTTGAGTAGTGTGCCACGTTTCTCCTCTTATTATGATCGATGAAGGCATGGTTATGTAGTCTGAACTCGTATCGTTGTTGTACTCCACATATATATATATATATATATATATATATGAAGTCTGGTTTGATGTTATGTTATCTTTCTAGTAGCACTGCTCTCCTCTTATTATGCGTATAGCCATGCCTAGCTTTGCAAAACGAACCAAGACCTAGGAATAGGTGCCTAATCTTTTATGCCACCAAAGCACAATCCGGCCATATTGTATTAGACGAGGCCAGACCATATATTAGGTGTCCGGCCAGTTCTTTTGTCTTGGACATGCAAAATCAACAACCAAAGGACAGACCACCCCCTCATTTTGCCAAAGGCCGGACATGCAAAAAGGGGTGCAGAAGCAGAAGGGCAACAAGATGAGTTAGGCGATAGTTTGAACTTAGTTAATTGTGGTATGTATCTAGATGTCAATAATGCTGATGTATATCAATCTGTAATTGCGGTGCGCTTGTTTATTCAGTGTTTGTTCAGTGTTTATAACAATTTGTTCATTTCATCACAGTGGTGTTCACTGTTTAAAGAAAGCCATTACCTATGCGCCCTCATCAAAAGCACATTCCAAAATACAAGAAAAGCACTCAAAAATAGTTAAAACTGCCATTATATTGATTCCTAATATTTATCTGGGTACATGAGGCCATTCGAAATAGACCAAAAGTGCACTACAACGCACCCGCCATTGTACTACTACTAGTTACTACTAGACCTACTACTACTGTACTAATTAACTACACCTAATGATCGATGCCGCTGCCCCACTGTCGCCATTGTCACCGCCCTCCCTGTCATCCTACTCCAATGAGGAGTCATCCTCATCCTCCATGATCGTGTTGGGGCATGGAGGGCTAAGCCTGCGCTTCTTGTAGCATAGCATGGGGGCAAACCCTAGTGGAATGGTCTCAATGATGTTGTCCACCACCTCCTTCTCCTCCTCCTCCTCTCTCGCCAGTGGTGCCTCCTCCTCGTCGTCGGGCTCCCCATCATCTTCGGCGGGCTCCTCCGTCAGCAACGGATACTCCTTGCGCTCTAGGCTCGGTTTCGGTTGATTCACCTCCTCGCTATCCTCGTCTTCGTAGTTGGTAGAATACTTGCCGGATGACCATAGTGCCCCATTGCTCGCTCTATGCTATAGTCACTGTTGGGGAGTAGGAATCGAAGGAGGTGATGTGATGGAATGGTAAGTACGAATGAGATAATACCCCAGTCTGTGGTCCTCTCTATAGCCTTTTGGTCATTTCAAAGAGGAGAGTCAAATGGTTGCTCTCCCATAGGACACGATGATCAAGGCTTCGCGGTTGGTTGGCATCCCCTATTTCACGTTTTGACTCCTAGGTTTGGAAACAGTGTACATTCAATCCACCAGGTCGCCCGCCCACCCAATAATCTGAACCATGTCATTGTTGTGAGTTCCCACATTAGTTCATAGAGCATATTTAAAGAACTCATACTATAACCCCCGCTCGGACGCCTCCCCCGCCTCCTCCTCAATCAACGTACCTCAAGCCACTCTACCTCTCCAGCCCTCTAGCTTGCCACCGTCCACATGTCATAGCTCCATCCACGTCGGTAATCATGTCACTGACTCCACTCCCAACCGAGGTGCAAATTGTGATCGTCAGCCACCTCGCTACAACCTTGAAGCGGCCCATGGATGACCTCCATAGCCTATGGGAGACCTACTCGTCCATGCACGGCATCTGTGGTGACCCCACTATCGATTGGTATGTGGCACTAGATTGGTTCAGACACGGGTGGGAGTGGAACATCCACGTGACACTAATTCACCCTCCTTGCTAACCTGACCCAACTCGGCAACCCGTAGGCTTGCTTCCTCACCAAGATACAAACCATATTCATAGAAAAGCATAGCCCCCAACCATGCCTTGATGATCTCGCCCTTGCTATCGATGGCAGGCACAATGTGGCGACCTATCTGGTCGCCCAATTGCTCTATAGGTGCAATGGCAATGCCAGCGACGATGACACTATGAGGTGGTACATAAGATGGGTCAAGGGCGAGGAAGAATCATGAGTGGCGGCAGCAGGCAGTAGTGGTGGACCAATGAGTAGGTGGATAAGGAAAAAGGGTGTGTGATGTGCCGTGATGCGACCGCCAACATGATCGTTGAAACTAGGTGGTGCAAGTTGTCACTACCACTGCCAGCACAGGTGCATGGTGATCTTCCATGCGTAGGTGGTGTCTGTGGCTATGCAGATGGATGGGAAGGAAGGGCTCTGTATTGCAGCGAGGACTATAGGCTTTGCCTTGAAATTTAATTGTTGCAAAGGCGATTGGAATAAGAAACTACTAATTCACTCTTTATATAGGAGAGGGAATTACTCTTGTATTCTGGCATTTGAAATTTGTCCTCAAATATAGTATATTATGTAGCTTTTGATTTCCTATTGCTATTGTTTTGTTGTTGTTTTGTTTCAATTATATTTGTTTCCTTCAGGGATTCAACGAAAGTACTCGTACGAAATAGGTTTCCCTGTATAACGCGAAGATGTATCTGGCCTGGTCAGATTTACAATCCTCGGACTTTCTTGTGTGTGCAGTAAAATTTGAATAGCTATGTAGCTCCTCTATTAGGCATTAGATCAATGCAAGACTGGATCGGATGAATTCTGTTATGCATGTTTACCACACAACAGATCAGAAAGAGAACCTGAAAGAAACCTACAGGCAAAACCAACCAATAGGGGCAAGAAACTGGCTACCAAATGAGCCCTAGTTCAGTATTAGTAGTAGTCATGAGTGGCTTTGATCTGTGTTGAACCCAACTCATCTTATATTCATGACTGCTTTAGTCTTCAGTCTGTAACTTGTCAGTCTTCAGCCTTCAGTCTGCCCCTCGACTGTCATGACTGCTTGGATTAGACCGCACTGTATACTTCATAATATCACACAAGGTCCGGCCATCAGAAATGTTGACTACCTGGATAGTGTAATTGATGAACGATGTGCTCCTGCATTCCCACGCAGGCGTGCACGCATGGGTGGCGTCAGCAGCCTATTGCAGAAGGGACGTCGCCTCGTGGCCCAATGCATTGATGTGACACGATGAAGCCGCACCGCCAAACCACGCAAACATCTCATTGCTCGTTTGTTGTGGGGTGGTACTTTGTATTAGGTGGATTGAACTCTGTTGAGCGTGGTGTAGCTCAGGTCATTTGATTTTTGTTTGTTTTTTTGTTGCCTTGGTATCTTTGTCAATCTTTGTTGAACTTGCAAGAACCTTGTAGCGAGGAGCAAGTCTTGCCTCAGTCTAATGCAGAGCAAAGTAGCAATTGGTGTTGAAATGTTATTGCACACGTAAGAAAGTCTGATCTCTGTACATTTGAATGCATCTGACAGTATCCTCCATAGTTTTTCTCATTTTCTTGTGATGCTTGTTACTATGTCATTTACAATTTTAAGTTTGACTAACTTTATAGGAAAGAGTAACAACATCTATGACATAAAATGCAAGGGAAGATACATAAGGAAGAGTAACAACATAAAGAAAGAGTAACAACATGTATGTCCCAACTCCCAACATAAGGAAGATACATCAAATGCAACGTGACATAACATCAAATCAAACTTTATTTACTCCTTTACTAATAACTCTAGGAACAAGGGAACATAGGACTAAAGTTTAACAACAAAGATCCTAGGGTGTTTGGTTTTGCTGAGTAAACAAGACTAAAGCTGTTAAAAAGACCAGAACGCCCCTATTAATTGTCTAGGATCTTTGCTGCTGCCGTAGTATTGAGGGGCAGGGGTGTCTTTTTTGCCCCTCTGCATGTCTTTGTTTACTTTTGTTGAACTTTGTATTAGGTGGGTTAAACTCTATTGAGCATAGTGTAGATCAGGTCCTTTCTCATTTGATAGCCAGTTTCTAGCCCCTGTTGGTTGGTTTTGCCTACAGGTTTCTTTTTGGTTCTCTTGCTAATCTATAGTATGGTAAACATGCATAACAGAATTCATCCAATCAAGTCTCGTGTCGATCTAATGCCTAACGGAGGAGCCACATAGCTATTCAAATTTTACTGCACACGCAAGAAGGTCCGAGCATAGTAAATCTAATCGGGCCAGACATATCTCACGTTATTCAGGAAACATGTTTTGTATGAGTACTTTCGTTGAATCCCTAAAGGAAACAAATAAAATTGAACCAAAACAATAGAAAATCAAAAGCTACAGAATACACTATATTTGAGCACAAATTTCAAATGCTAGAATACACTATATTTTAGGATGGAGGGAGTAATTTACTCTCGCATGTAAAGAGTGAATTAGTAGTTTCTTATTCCAATTCCCATGCGAACAACTTGAATTCCCGGCAAAGCCTATAGTCCTTGCTGCAATACATAGCCCTTCCTTTCCATCCATCTGCAATGCTACAAGCGCCGCCTACGCACGAAAGATCGCTGCACACCTGTGCCGGCGGCGTTAGCCACTGCTTGCCCCATGTCGTTTTAAGGATCACGTTGGTGGCTGCCTCGCGGCACAACACACACACCTTGTTTCTTAGCCACCAACTCATTGGTCCGCCACCACCACCTACCACCACCGCCTATGATTCTTCCTTGCCCTCGACCCATCTTATGTACCGCCTCACAGTGTCATCATCGCTGGCATTGCCATTGTGCCTATAGAAGAATACGACGACCAGATAGGCCACCACATTGTGCCCGCCATCGGGCGGCGCAAGCAAGATCATCGAGGCATGGTCGGGGGCTGTGGTTTTCCTTGAATAGGATTGGTACCCTGGTGAGGAAGCAAGCCTCTTGGTTGCCAAATTTGGTCAGGCTAGGAAGGAGGGCATAGTAGTTGTAGACATCATTCCACGATGTCGCCCCATGTCCGCACCGGTCTAGTGCCATGCACCGACTGACAGCGGGGTCACCGCAGATGCGGCGCATGGATGAGCAGGTCGTCCGTAGGCTGCGGAGGTCATCCATGGACTACTCTGAGGTTGCAGTAAGGTGGCCAGCGATCTCAATGGCTAGCTCGATAGGGAGCGCCGTCAGCAACGTGGGGTGTTGCCTCGCCACCATGATTGCCGATGTCGACGTCACGATGCGGAGGGCGATGAGGCCAATCGAGGGCTCGCGCGGTGGCATGGATGGAGCTACGTTGTGTGGACGGCGGTGAGCTAGAGGGCTAGAGAGGCGAAGCGGCGCAATCGACTTACGTTGATTGAGGAGAAGGTGGGGGAGGTGGCCGAGCGGGGACTACAATAGGAGTTATTAAATTCCCTCTGTGAACTGGCGTGGGAATTTGCAACGATGACATGGTTTAGATTACTGGGTGGCGGGCGATCGGGTGGTCAAGACAGTTAGATTACCGGGAAATGCGGAGTTTTCTGGTTCTCTTTCTGATCTGCACATTTCTTTCTATTCACATTTTAGTGCACACGCAAGAAAGTCTAAACGCCGTTCATTTGATCTCATCGGACAGCTATGAGTAGAATTATTGCCTAGGGACGATGTCTTTTGATCTCATCAGACACATATCAGCAGTTGTAGTAGTAGTCATGAGTGGCTTCGGTCTAATGTAGCGAACCATGTATCGATGAGTTTATCTAGACAAGTCTCGCCTCCATCTAATGCAAAATAGAGGAGCCATAGCTATTGAATTTTTTACTGCACACATATGATAGTTTGCCTGCTGTACATTTCATCTCATAGGATAGTATATAGTGTCACCTGTACGTTTGAAAGTCATAGCAAATTGAGTGCATTTGTTCATAGCTGACAAAAGTACTCCCGGACCCACATCATACATTAAAAACATTAATTTTTATGTGAGTAGAACTTGCCTGATCGGCTATGCTACAAACAACAGCTGCACTAGCTGTGGCTTCATGCATGAAGTAGTAAGGTATGTCTTTATTAGTAGTTGGAGTCCTAAAGCGGTAGTGTCAACCACAGCCTAGGAAGTGCAGTCGATCAGAACCTATGAAACCAAGGTATAGCCATCTCTAGCTAGCTGACTGGCTCTGCTCCTCCAACCAAGAGAAATTGCTTAGGGAAGCAACTCCTCTTCACTCTTTAGTCTGCTTGACTCCCACTCGACTGCTGTGAGTCCTCTTCACAACCGCACCAGGCTTTCAAGTTTCAAGCTTGTCATGGTGGTCAAAAGCTCTTCTTCTAAGATGCACTTCTTGTGTCCAGCTTTCCTACGTATTCACTACACTCTCAGCAACCGCGCAAGTTCTATATGGGAGGAGCGTACCCCTTTCCTCAAAGATTCTAAATTTTGACCAAATATATATAGAGAAGTATTGATGATTATGATGAGTAATAAGTATCATTACATTGGTCTTAAATTATATTTTCATAATAAGCCTAATTGGAGATCTAAAGATTTTGTGTCAAACTTTGTTCAACTTGCTAAAATCTTGCAGCGAGGAGCAAGTCTCACCTCAGTCTAATGCAAAATAGAGGAGCCATTGATGTTGAAATGTTACTGCACACGCAAGAAAGTCTGACCTCTGTAGGTTTGAACGCGTCTAACAGTATAGTGTATCCTCTGTGGTTTTGAGTGTTGCGACAATTCGAGTGGATTTGTTTATATGGGAGGTAAAACTAATCTCGATCCCACATCATACATTAATCCCAGACCCAAGTTATATGAGACAAAACTTTATCTTTTTTGAGGAATTTAAGTAAAAGGTAAACAGAAAAAGGTACACCATACACGTGATAACGTCCCTCTCTATCTCGGCTCCCCCCTCTCTTTTATAAATTGGCAGGAGTAGCCGTTGTGTTATAAACTGGTTGCCCCCTCCCCCCTCTCTCTCCCTCTCTCTCTCTATCTATCTCTCTCGCTGGCCCCTTCCCTCAGTGCAGCTCTATCGGTGCCATGTCCCACTGGATCCAATCCTCTCACGGTAGCACCGTGTCAAACAAGATGCATGGATAGAGCAGCTCCTAGACAATAGATCGGTTGTCATATCTGGTTGGTGAAGATGGTCTTCCATTGGTGATTTGCCCCCGCTGCAAGCTTGCTAGAGTGATTGAGCGACGGTGTACGAAAGAAAACCCAAACCTTGGTCGTGTCTACTTCAAGTGCCAGAGGAATGGGGTGAGCTTCTTTGTCACTTCTTCGGCAATAACTATTGCAATACTCGGTTTAATTTTTTTAAAACAAATTTGTGCAGTATCCGAAACTCTATGGTTACTATGTATGGCAGCGACAGTATCTTGAGGATTTAAAAAAGCCAGGCAAGATCCAAGTTAGGCTAATGGACTCAGAGGACGAAGAGGAGGAAGGAAGCGAAGGCCACTTGAATGGCGGAGCTGATAGGAAAGCATTAGAACTCAGCATGTACAACTTGTAGCAGAAGTTGAACATATTTTTTCTTTGTTGTGTTCTAGTTGTTGGATTTGGAATCATGTATTATGTTGTATTGAACTAAGTCATCAACATGTTAGATTTGGAATGCTCTATTTCATACTAGCTAGGAAGATGTATGAAGAATAGCAACTTGTTGAGAAGGTGTTTAGTTATTTGTGTTCTATGAGTAGAGTTACCTTGCATCTAAAGGTGAGCTTACCCCCTCTATGCTGAGATTGGCAATGAGTAAATTTTATAAATCCATAACTCATACCAAAACACAACTTTAACAACCATTCATAATTTTCATGGTACACACTGCACAGACCTTAGCTTACATTACAAACAAGTTAAAGTTGTTGCAAAATAATGACAACATCCATCCAAGAGGAAATTAACATGTCCATAGACAATTAAACAACACTGATCTATTTAAACATGTCATGACAGAGAGATACATCAAATGCATCTTATTTACTACTTTGCTAATGACTCAACTCCAAGAACAAGGGAACATAGGAAAGATAGTAAGGTGTGCCGATGAATTCTGTCAAGACGTCACATCTACCATATAGAATGTAATGTGTAGGGATGACATGAACTTTTCTCTGACCATGTTATATGCGATGACAGCACTTTCCTCCCCAGCCCCAACAAACAAAATCAAATTCCATTCTAGGTGAACTATAACCACTGAGTAGCTCGACTCAAGATCCAAGTAACCAAATTAAACCTTAGTCTTTGCAAACACCTTACGTATGGTGACAGTATGCTTTAATGTCCATTTATTAGTACCTTAGTCTTCAAGGTTCTAGATTGAAAGCTTGGACATATTGCGACCACTAACAGTACATTCACACAAGTGACCCTGAGCTTGATGGATGTAGCATCTCAAACCACATGCCTAGTTAGGAATTTTCCTCCATGTCTTTCCATCCATATCCACAGCAAGTAGATGATGGTCACCCCTCTAGTACCCCATATAGTGTAGACAACCGTTAAGAAACACAGTTTCTGATTTTGAAAATGTCACCTCAGCCACCTCACCCCATTTAGATTCCTTAAAGATTCATGCTACAATTTAGATGAGTACATGTCCACACCCACGCACTCTCACCATCATCCTCCAAATATTCAATCACATGGAGGTGCGAGGAGGTTGTCGAATCGAACCCCAATCGAGTCTCACCAACAGAATGGATGCTAGACGGCAGTACCTTTAACTTTTGGGTTGTCAAATTGCAGACGACATAGCGGTATCCATCAGCCCCAAGGCACTAGCATAGGATAAGACCATTGCAGCAATCTAAGACAGCTACAATGTCCATGGTGAAGGGCAAGAAGGACAAGGAGGGGTGTTCACCGGTGACGCTGGTGTAGTGTCAATGGCCGTTCTCATTATCATAGAAGAAGCCCGCCATAGTCTGGGGCATCAACTTATTATTGTCCGAGATGAGGCATTTCTAGGAGCGACAGACAAATTAGTAGCAGAACAAGGAGCGGGCGGGGAGGCGGCGGGGGATCACAATAACGACATCGTCCATGAGGTTGTCCAGTGCGTTCCTCTTGTTGGGGGCCTCCTCTATTTCATTAGTGCAGTAGGATGAGAGCTTGCTCAGTAATGAGATCACTGAAGAGGAAAATAATCCAACAAAGATCCATCAGTGAAGTCCACAACTCATACCAAAGTACAACTTTAACAACCATTAACAATTTTTAAGGTATGACCTCATCTAAATTTAGAGTAGCACCACATAGATATATATAACTCAAACTAGAGTAGCAGTTAATGGAGCTGTAACCATTACAATTCTAGCTAAATCAAGTCTAACCATCACACTTACAATCAATACACGAGCTCAGAGCTTCTTCCATAGGAGACAAACAAAGATTAAAAGGACTACAATTACAATAGTTTTGAAGGAGAAAGAGGGTGGAGCAGTTGTTGGGTTTTGAAGACAAAAGTCATCATCATGAGCTAAGGGTGGATTTGAGTTGGTTCTTGACTTGAAGGCAGCAGTTCCATCTTCATAGGAGTTGTACTTTTTATAAGAAGCACCAGGAAACTTATGAACTTGGTTATGGCAGTCAGGCTAGTTGTAGTAAACTCCTGGCTGATGGCCATTGAACACAATATAGTAGGGACTCATCTCAATTTGCACAACCCAAACAGGCTGCCTCAGTTTTCACAAGTTCAAATACCATAAGGACTCACAGGTGGCACTGGAGCATACGAAACAGAAATGTAGAATCAAGCAAGCACTAGACAAAAAACTAGTTTAAGGCATAAGCAAAGGGCTTGTTTGTTTACCTAGACAGATAGGTATAATCAAGCAAGCACTTGACAATTAACAGGCCTAGTTGCACATAGGCATTTACAGTAAGAACACTAAATATATGCAGAAAACCAAGACATCAGCAGAAAACCAACCAGTGCCACCTCCTAGTTCTTTTCATCATCATTGGCCTCACCAGATCTCCAACGCTAGAACGTTTTTGGTACACCTCATGTTCAAGGAAGGACCAAAACAGTGAAGCGAATAGGAAAAGGCGAGAAAGGAGACCTGTGGATCGGATCTGTCGCCTCTGTCGCAGCACACAATTGAAAGGCCCTAATGGCTAGAGGGGGGGTGAATAGCCTATTAAAAATTTCTACAACAACACTTAGCAAACCGGTTAGACAAATATGAGGTGAAGCGAGTGTTGCGCTAGCCTACTAAAAATGCAAGACACCTACCACAATTCTAGTTTATATAGTCTCTATCCACACAATGGCTATGTCACTACACTAAGTGTGCTCTCAAAGACTAACTAAAGAGCCACACTAACCAAACTAATAAGCTCTCACGACTAGCTACACTAAAGAGCTTGACAACTAGTTTGCGGTAATGTAAAGAGAGAGTGAGTAAGATGGTTATACCACCGAGTCGAGGAATGAACCAATCAATCTCAAGAATGAATACCAATGAAGGCCAATTACCTCGGAATCAAATGATGACACAATGATTTTTTACCAAGGTTCACTTGCTTGCCGGCAAGCTAGTCCTCATTGTGGCGATTCACACACTTGGAGGTTCATGCGCTAATTGGCATCACACGCCAAACCCTCGATAGGGTGCCACACAACCAACACAAGATGAGGATCACACAAGCCACAAGCAATTTACTAGAGTACCTTTTGGCTCTCCGCCGGGGAAAGGTCAAGAACCCCTCACAATCACCACGATTAGAGCCGGAGACAATCACCAACCTTCGCTCAACGATCTTCACTGCTCCAAGCTGTCTAGGTGGCGGCAACCACCAAAAGTAACAAAGCAAATCCCATAGCGAAACACGAACACCAAGTGCCTCTAGATGCAAACACTCAAGCAATGCACTTGGAATCACTCCCAATATCACAAAGATGATGAATCAATGATGGAGATGAGTGGAAGGGCCTTGGCTAAGATCACAAGGTTGCTATGTCAATGCCAATGGCCAAGAGAGTGAGCTTGAGCCTACCATGGGGCTTAAATAGAGAGCCCCCACTAATAGAGTCGTTGGCTCCTCTGTTCACTAAAAATCGAGGCGACTGGATGCACCGGTTAGAATGACCGAATGCACCCTACCAGCGTCTGGTCAACGGATGGACGCCATGTCATCCCTCGCTTCAAATGCTGAGCACCCGATCTCAACGGTTAAGTCACAACCGGAAGCAGCACAGTGCCAAGACCGGACGCACCTCTGTCGAGTCCGGTCATTTTTAGAGAGGTCCCCAGAGAGCCAAATGATGACCGGATGCGTTAGTTCGATCACGACTGGAAGCAGGAGGGGCAGCATCTGGTCAAGTCTAGAGAGCTCCCAGAGCTGCTCAACTACGACTAGATGCGTCCGGTCGATCACGATCGGACACAGTATCAGCGTTCAGTCCTTCTCTACTCTGTGCCACCACATCAGCGGGACCAGACACACCCATCACGCGTCTAGTCATGAAGTGACCCAGCGTCCTATCGAAGACCGATGCCAGTGTCTTCACTGCTTCCACTGACCGGACGCGCCGGTCTAGTTGAGGCCAACGTCCAGTCCATTCTGTGAAACCCTGTCTTTTCTGTACAGGACGCCGATGGCACCATCGGACTGACCGCACTCTATGGGCGGACACTCCACCGGTGAAGTTTTGAACCCTTGCTCCCAAGTGCTAACCACAATGTGTATCACCTTTGTGCATGTGTGTTAGAATATTTTCACAAACATTTTCAAGGGTGTTAGCACTCCACTAGATCCTAAATGCAAATGCAATGAGTTAGAGCATCTAGTGGCACTTTGATAACCGTATTTCGATACAAGTTTCACCCCTCTTAATAGTACGGCCATCGAACCTAAATGTGATCACACTCGCTAAGTGTCTTGATCACCGAAATGAAATGGCTCCTACCACTTATACCTTTGCCTTGAGCCTTTTATTTTTCTCTTTCTTCTTTTCAAGTCCAAGCACTTGATCATCACCATGGCATACCATCATCATGTCATGATCTTCATTTGCTTCAGCACTTGGAATATGCTACCTATCTCATGATCACTTTGATAAACTAGGTTAGCACTTAGAGTTTCATTAATTCATCAAAACCAAACTAGAGCTTTCAATCTCCCCCTTTTTGGTAATTGATGACAACCCTTTTACAAAGAAATGAATTGAAATTTTATTAAATCCATGTTGCTTGCCCAAGCATATTTACCATGTGTAAAAGGATATGGACAAGTTTCATGAATCCCATATGGTAGCAATTGCTCCCCCTACATATGTGCTAAGAGTTTGGATTGTAGCTTGCACATATGCTTAGATAGGAAATATAGGAGACAATGTCTACCAAATGATACTAAGGTATAAGAGATGGACCTTTGAAGCGTGATACCAATCGGAGTGCACCAATATACCATCCTTAGCACCATGAGTAACTAGACATACATAAAAACTAGAATACCCCGTGAGATCAACATTAGAAGCAAGGGTCTAGTTTTCATAAATGAGCATGAGTCTAGTTATTAACCTATGCATGCTAGTTTTCATTTTAGCATTCAAACCTACAACTAGCATACACCACACAAGCATGGATATTTGAAATTTAAAACTTGTGCCATGCAAGCAAACATATGAAATGCACATTCAAATACATCAATCAAGTTTATGAGCTTGCTCCCCCTACTTGTGTGCTTAAAATTTTAATTGATCCCCTTCCTTTGTTATATCTCTCCCCCTATGTCAAGTTTTCCACCCTATCACTTATATCTTTGTTTCTTTCCCCCTTTGTTGTCTTTTCACTATTTTTGTACACTATTTCTCCCCCTTTGTCATCAATGACCACAAAGGTTCAAAACATAGATAGGTTGAGATTATCAATGTCAATCAATGGGGTGAGGATCATTTTCCCAAATTTGGTCTAATCTAGATCATTTGCCAAAGATATTTAACTCGGTTTGATCCAAGGACAAGCTTCTTCACACCTCCAAATAAGGGTTATCTTGTACCACGTTGAGTTAAACATTTATAGGTCATTTTCTATATCAAACACTAGGTTTACAAGCCCACAAACATGTCATATGCTACCACTAGACCAATTTAAGCATAGAAAGCAATAGTGGTACCATACAAACATCAAAATAATTTGATTTTCATGAATGAGTCTATCAAATGTGAAAGATGTCTAGATGCACTAAACATGTCCTTAGCAAGGATGTATGCCATGACAATCAACTTTTACCTTGAATTGCTCGAAGGAGAGGCATGTCATATAAGTGGAGGTGCATCAACACATATTTGAGAAATCCAATATGTTCAACTCATTCCTTAGCTTGCAAAACCTTTTCTCATCTAATGGCTTGGTCAATATATTGGCAAGTTGATCTTCGGTGCCTACACTCTCAATGCAAATGTCCCCTTTTTGTTGATGATCTCTTATGAAATGATGGTGGACATCAATGTGTTTTTGTTCTTGCATGTTGAACTGGATTGTTGGTTAACTTGATTGCACTCTCATTATCACATAGCAATGGCACTTTCTTGAATTTGATTCTAAAGTCATTCAAGGTAGCCTTCATCCAAAGTATTTGTGCACAACTACTACCGGCGGATATGTATTCGGCTTCGGTGTTGATAATGCAACACTATTTTGCTTCTTTGATGACTATGAAACAAGTGATCTTCCCAACAATTGACATGTGCCTGAGGTGCTCTTCCTTTCAACCTTGCATCCCATAGGTACACATGACACGTAAGCCGTTGGGTCCCAGAGGTCGGATAGAGAAGGGTTCACAAGTGACACGTAAGCTGTCGGGTCCCATAGGTCGGATGGAGATGGAGAAAGGTCCCACAGGTACACGTGATATGCAAGTCATTGGGTCCCATAGGTCGGATGCAGATCGAGAAAGATCTCATAGGTACACGTGACATGCAAGTCATCGGGTCCCATAGGTCAAATGCAGAAGGGTCCCACAGGTACACATCGGATGGAGAAAGGACCAAGCGGAGACTTCTATGACGAATTGCAAGTGTCATAGATCAGTAACTATAGGTCCCACAGGTACACGTCGGATGGAGAAAGGACTGAGCGGAGACTTTAGGACAAATTGCAAGCATCATGAATGAGTAACTGCAGGTCCCACAAGTATACATCGGATGGAGAAAGGACCGTGTGGAGATTTATGATGAAGTGTCATTCGTTACAGATCGAAAAATTCATCACAGATGTGTAATTAGTTCAATGACGAAGCCCTGGTCATCACAGTTCTAAAGAGGATCATCACAAATGAGCAGAAACAGTCACACGAGGTTTTTTTGTGACAAACCTTGTGCTATTCTATGATGTTTTTATATGATGATGCCTGATTTCATCATAGATAGGGAGGGTTGGAGGATCGTCACCACTAATCTATGACGAAACATAAATATTCATCATAGAAAGCAATCTTTATGACGGTTTTAGATTCATCATTAAGACTTTCATCATAGAAATGGATATTTCTACTAGTGTAACCGAGGCGGTTGCCTTGTACCAAATGCCTCGGCTAATTGATTAACCGAGGTGGTTGCCCTAATGCAACCGCCTCAGTTAATATAGATTAACCAAGGCAGTTGCTTTTATCCAACAACCTCTTTTAATCTATTAACTGAGGCGGTTGCGTTAGGGCAACCGCCTCGGTTAATCTCCATTAACCGAGGCAGGCGTGTTAGATTGCCCGCCTCTGTTAAGGATTAACCGAGGCGGTTGCTACGATGGCTGCCTGGCCACGAATAACCGAGGCAGGCAACCGGCTCAACCGCCTCGGAGCTCAAAAACCAAACGCCTTGGTTAAGGTTTTGTGTAGTAGTGAACCCAACACTGACTAAAGGATCATCAAAGGCGGATCATGGTGCAAGGCGAAGGTGACCATGACCTTTGTACTAACAGTTCATATGCTGAAGCAACGATGATGTTTACCTCTACACAGACGTCTCGCCGTCAAAGTGGCAATGAACCCGCACTGCAGATAGTCGGGCCGAAGTACAAGGCGATGGTGCTAGTGAACACTATACATAGGCGGTTGATGTGCCCACACGATGGTGATGTTAGCCTAGACATAGGCGGATCATTGACCAATGCGGCGGTGTTGAAATCCGACACAGTCGGTTGCTACCCGAACATGATGGCTTCGACTATCACCGTCGAGTGTATACTGCCGAGGACGAAAAACGGCTACGATGGGGGGTTACGAACCGACCGTGGTAGATCTGTATGGAGTAGTGTCTTCCAAGAGGATGAAGCCAGATTTTTTTCCATTATCTAAAAAACAAAAAAACATTGTTTCAGTACAAACCAACTACTATGGTACAAGGTTTGGCTTTCAGTCTTAGAAAATGTTCAAAAAGTGCCAGCAAGTAAAGATGATTATAAATATCTTAGAAATTATGAGAAATATTTAGCATATATATATAAAACATAAGATAACAAAGACCTTAGAATAAAATTACATATACATACATACATACATACATACATACATACATATATACATATATATATATATATATATATATATATATATATATATATATATATATATATATATATATATATATATATATATTCGCAAAGTTACATATAGGATAACAAGGACATTTTTCTGACTAGATCAATGTTAGCATCAAAGTCTGTAAACACATTATCACATAAGCACCTCACACAGTGACGGGGCACTCGGTAGGGCCAGGTGTGGCAGCTGCTTGCCACACCTCAAATTTGTTGACTCCTCTTTGTCCAGGCTGCATCATGTGTTATTTCTTAATTTGTGTGCCATCAATCAAGCTCTGTCAACTCTATGCCACACTTTGGTTTTTACCTGTCCTCCGCCACTAACCTCACAAACATTTTTCTAGCACCCATGCATGTGCAACCTTGAAGGTTGAAGAGGATAATGGATAGGGTGGAGGAGCCATGATGGCTACGAGCTGTGACGAGTCTATGCCTCTGGTGGATCTAACGGCCGAAAAGAATATTGATGGGTTAATACAAAACCGATAGTGATATAAAAATGTCAGTGCCGGGTAGTGGCTTGACTCGGCAAGAATATATCACTGCCAAGTTGTAGCATGAGCCAACGGTAGTACCGTAGCTATCACCGCCGGCTTGTAGCTTGAACCAGTAGTGATATATCACTATCGGGTGGTGGTTTGAGCTGGCAGTGATAGGTGTCATCAATGTCGGGTGAATAACTTCAGCCAATTTTCTAGATCCTAGATGTTGGTATTTATGAGTGCAAACTAAATTACAAGATTTCCGCGAGCGCACAGAACACTATTATAGCATTTCACCAGGAGTATTCCAGGTATCGTTATTTATATTTTACCACAGGAAAATAATAGAATAAAGATTATTAAATAATAACAAATGAGTATTTACTAACATACCAGCATAACTAGAGCAGGGAGGTAATAATAGGAATTATGTAAAATGACACACAAGGGATAAATCTATAAGATAATGTAAACTAGTTAACTCAGAAGAACAACGGGTGAGGTAGATTCTTATAATATTCTTATTATAGGATCAAAGTATATATATACCCGACTATAGCTAAAGACCCACTCTACTCTTGTGCACTTCGGGATGCCGCTAGACGATAGAGCACCGCAAAGGATAACTCTATTGACGCGACTATAGTCCTACAATTTAAGAACCTGCTCAACATGGGGTAGACTACAGAGGATAGACGGGGCTGTCACTACCCGCTGCTACCATATGCCCAAGGAACAGGGTGCACTCATAGGCAGAGCATCGTATAAGCACCACGCTTACATGAGGCTCGGCTACTCAGCCCATCCAGTAAACTAGCAGGCTAAGCACTCTATGAACCCTCACACAAGAGTAAAGATAATCTTAACTAAGCAAGATATATATTCAGAGTAAGCATAATCATGTAGATAAGAATGATATAAGATAAATTAGTCTCATAAGATATATAAGTGAAGATACAATGGCTTTACCGAGCCTCCAAGACTGGATCCGGAACCTGAGCATGAGCCCAACTTGACCCTCACTCCTGAGCTACTAATCTACTACATTGAAGAGCTCTGGATCTAATCCTTTCGGTGTGTCTTGATCTGAATGAGATTGCTCTCAATGGATGCCCTCTTGGAGGGGGGGGTTAGGGGGTCCTTTTATAGGGGGACTAGGAGTCCTGTGGGCCCATGAATCTATGGCAACATAAAATCTGAGCTATCGATACGAACCGACCTTGAGCAATGGCGTAGATTGAACCTAGGAGGCGGTGGGAAACCGACGTACGAAGGAGAGGGTGACATGTGGACCCCATAGGCTGGCCGGCCTACAGTGGGACCGGCTGGCCGGCCCCACCCCCTGACATCCGAGGTCGGGTCGTGGTGTTTTGCCTTCTACAATGATTCTAGACTCTTCCAGATTGATTTCGTTGCGGTTGATCGTAATTTGCTCTGATGATTGGATCCACCTTGCTCGTTTTCTAAATAAATCTTTCTGAAAACATGGATTCACTAAAACTTGCGGAATTTATTAGTTTAAACCCTAGACCTATGTTGGTGATCATTTTTATACATTTATATAAGTTATATTGACGGTTTTACGATGAGTGTTAACTACCGTCAACACTAGACTTATGACCCGGAAGTGATAAGTAATCACTGCTGGCTCCAACATAACCGGCAGTGATGCTCCAATAGTGATTGTGTGTTAAGACATAGTGCAATCTCTTTCTTCGGTGAACAAATTGTTTCTTAACTTACTTGAGACCAAGTCTTTCTTATAGTTAATACGAACACATGGTTTGAGTCCAAACCAAGTACTATAGCACATGGTTTGGCTTCGGTCTCTTTCTTGTATTAATTTGATGATGACTAGATATAGCCAAACAAGGATTCGAATTGGAACTATTAATGTAAAGTTATGTGAAAAATGTTCAAAAAATACTGGACAATAAGGATTATTACAAAGATCTTAAAAATTATTAGAAATATTTAGGGCATGTACATAAAGGATACGATAACGAATACGTCAGAACGAAGTTACCTATACGATTACAAAACCTTTTTCCAATTAGGTTAATGTTAGCATCAAATCCATGAACACATTATAATATAATATAAGCACCTCACAAACATTTTTCTAGCACCCATGCAAGTTGGGCCTGGAAGGTCGAAGAGGATGCCAGACAGGTTGGAGGAGCCGTGATGGTTGCAAGCCGTGACGAGTCTTCGGCCCTGTTCGTTTCTCTTATGAGCCGTATTTTTTTAGCGAACGAATAATATTTTTCTCTCATAACAAATCAGCGAACAGTATTTTTTAGCCTGACTTATCAATCAAGCGAACAGGTAGCTCCGGTGGATCCAACAACTGGAAAGAGTACTGACAGGTTAGTACAAAATCTGACAATGATATGAAAATGTCACTGCCAAGTAGTTGCTTGACCCAACAGAGATATATCATTGCCAGGTTATAGCATGAACCGGCAGTGATACGGCCGCAGCGCTTAAAGCTTGAACCGGCAATGATATATTGCTACCGGATAGTGGTTTTATCCAAGAGTGATAGGTGTCATCATTGTCAGATAAATAACGTCCTGCTAATTTTCTGGTTCCTAGGCTTACGACCCATGAGTGACAAGTAATCACTGCTGACTCTAGCACAATTAGTAGTGACTCTCTGCCAGTGATAACGTGTTATGGAGTAGTGCAATCTCTTTCTTTGGAGAACAAATTGTTTTTTAACATGAGACCAAATCTATCTTATAGTTAATACGAGCACATGGTTTCCGGGCTTCATTCTCTTTCTTGTATTAATTTGATGATGAGTAGATATACCCAAACAATGATTTGAATTGGAATTATCAATAAAGGTCTGTCGGAAATGTTCAAAAAGTACTAGCTAGTTTATGATTACAAAAAACTTAAAAATTATTAGAAATATTTAGGGCACATATATAAAAGATACGGTAACAAAGACCTTGGATTAAAATTACGCATACCATGATAAGGACCTTAAAATAAAAATGTTATCATATGTGTAACAAAGATCTAGGTGGATGTGGAGCTGGTGGAGCTCTATCAAACAGACCCTAAAAATCATCAAATCATTGTAGAATAGATTTGCATAAATATAAATTCAATGTCCCTTGATACTATTTTATAGTTTTTGTCAAATTTTAGACAATTGACTAGAGATAGACCTAGCATTACATTTTTTCCGGGAAGGAGATAGTATTAGCTATTCAATTATTTAAACTGTGTCAGTAACGATCGTCATCATAATAAAGACGTGAGAGGGATTTTCCCAATCCGAAAAAGCAAGTGGAGATGGAGACCCTTGACCTATGATGATCATCAGCCGGCTGGGCTGGCTTGCTCGTAAATTATCGTAAATTTTTAGCCGGAATAGTATTTTCCTCTCACACCAAACCAGCCAGCAGTACTTATTCACGAACTAGCAACGATACAGCCCAGCCAAATGCATATCACTCGGCAGGAGCCAGGAGCGTGACCCCACTACTTGCATGAGAAGCGACATGGTGCCACGGTCAGAGGGTGCAAAGATAGAGAGGTCTTTGAGGGCTGCGACGACGTCCCGACCGAGACGTGTACCTAACAAGGAGCCACGTACTATTTTTGTCAAAAAAAATAATTCTCGATTAAAAAAATACAATTCTAAGTATGTTCTCCTTAACATATTTAAAGTTTGACCAAATATATAAAGAAAACTATTAATGTTTATGACCCCAAACACATATATAGTGTGAAAAATACATCCCATGATACTTATGTGGTAATATAAATATTAATATTTTTTATATATAGTTAGTCAAATTTAATACAATTTAACTTGGTACTACCTTAGAATTGTATTATTTTCTATTGTACGTATTCTTTTTTTCTAAATATAAACGGACGAGTACTTGCGAACATGATGGGATGACGGCTCCATGGTGGAGCATCATTGCCTCCCGGTGTGCTAGACGTAACTCGCTCAATAATTGAAAGCCCCGTTTGAGGTAGCCAAATCATGAAAAAGCTCACTGTTGGGGGGCGAAGCCTTGTGCCCAAGGTTCATTGTATAAAACTCACCCAATTGCGGACTTGATGAGCGCAGCAGGTACACAGGCGCCTGCGTTTGGAACGATGTACCGCCGTATTAATTGTTCCCGCTCCTGTGCAAGATGTTTAGAGACAAGTTGCAACGACGGGAGATGAATGATGATGCAGCAGCAGCGATGCTAGCTTACTTGGAGGAAGCGTAGTCGGCGTATGCGGAGCACGAGGCTGGCTGCCTCTGACGTTTCATTTAAATTTAGCTTATGCTAATGCTGATTTGGTGTGAGAGAAAAACATCGTTCGTTCGCTTGAAAGTAGTGCTGAAGTTCGAGCGAAAAGTACTGCAGAATTTTACTACGACAACTAGCATTCGTTATTTATGTCAACAAATGGCTCAATTCTGCTAATGTCTATTATCTGAATGGCGGTTAGGCCATATTATGAAGAATATGGTAGTTGGATTTGTACTTTCCTGACAAAGAAAGACATGGGATATCAGCAAAGTCAGAAGCCCATTTGCTCAACAAGCTTAAAACTGATAGTTAATGGAATCAAGGATTATTTGTTTTGAGCAGTCCAGGTCTCCTCAGATCATATTACATCACTTGCAAAAATGGAAGCGCACGGTACGAACAGCAGAGAGCTCCGGGGTGAGATGATCAAATCCAAAAGATATATACAATGCTGAAGCCACAAAAGTCGGTTACAACAAACAAATGGTTGCACGGAACTACAAAATTTGCTAGCACGCTTTGGTCTCGAAAGGCGATGGTGGTATCGTGCTATTTGCTCAGTGCAGTCTCTAAGAGATGCTCGATCCGGTATCTCATCACAGGTTGTCCAGACCTTGTCTTCTTGAACATCTTCTCCCTCAGTTCTTTCCGCTTTGCCTCAGACTTCTCCCGGTGTTCCCTCTTCGCCAGAATTATTGCATCCCGTTCTTTCTTAGCCTTCTCATCCTCTGAACGTTTTTTCTCATACTCTTCCTTCAAACTATGCAGAGTACGCTTCTTGCCTTTATGATATGGCTTTTGTTGGAGGTAACAGAGAAATAATCAGCCAGGGCTTACAAACCCAGGCGACTACTCTTTCATATATAGGAGATAAGTAGCACATTAATTACATTGATGGCTCATTAGAGCATTAACTAAACAGCTAACTGCCTGGGTACTTGCACAGTCACTTGTGCTGCCCAAGGCCTTAATAGCAGAAACATAATTAAGCACAGATAACTAAGTGATAACTGGGAGCAGGACTTAACTTCTACAGTTCTCCCCCTAAGACCTGCTTCCCCCATCCTTGATCTTCATGATCCCAATCTTGCTTCTCATGTCTTCAAACTTGGCCTTGCCTAAGGCCTTAGTCGAGAATATCCGCGATTGATCATTTGTGGCGACAAACTCGATCTTGATGCTTGCCTTCTTCAACACAATCTCCGGATGAAGTGTTGTTTGATTACGATATGCTTGCTTCTTCTCATGAAAGATGGGGTTCTTTGCAAGTGCTATTGCAGGTCGGTTGTCAACCCTCGGTTCCACAGGTCTCCACCTTTCTTCCCAACAAGTCACCCAACAATCTTGGCGAACCACAGGGGCTTGTGTTGTTTGCTGAAGTCATAGCCACATATTCAGCCTCACAACTAGACAAAGCCACCACCCTACGCTTGATAGATTGCCACCGACCAAGTTGTTGCCAAAAAGAACAGACAACTGTTGTGCTTTTTTTGGAGTCAATATCACCGGCTAGGTGCGAATCACAATAGCCCACAAACCTAGCAAATTTGGGGCTCTTTTGAACTGCAGACCATAGTCCAATGTTCCAACCAAGTACCTCGGCACCCTCTTGACCGCTTGTTTGTGCTTTCTCGATGGTCGGTTTCTCCAAGAATCTGCTCACATAGCCCAATCGAGAAAGCCAAATCGGCCTGTATGAACCAGGTATCTCAAGCTTCCAACCACCTCCTATCTTTGAGTTGGATTCACCTCCTTGGCGATTGCTATGCTTGCGAGCTTGAGCGCTCTTCCATTGGTGTAGGCTATTTGGATTGCAATCGGACATGCTTCCAGTTCTAGGATTTTCTTGGCATAGTGAGTCCGCCTCATGGTGATCCCATTCTTGCCTTTGTCGCACTTCAATGCCAAGGTAGAAACCGAGCAAACCCAAGTCACTCATCTCAAAGGTGGATTTCATCCTTTCCTTGAAAGCCTTTACTTCATCTTTGATCGCTCCAAATGATGATCGATCATCAACATAGACCCCAACCAAAGCAACACCGAGCCCTCTGAACCTTTCCTCAGAGATTGTTTGCTTCATGTTTGCTCTGTTTGAACCCCATTTCCTTGAGTAGAGAGTCCAACTTAGCGTTCCATACCTGGTGCCTACTTGACCCATATACAAAGCTTTGTGCAAAGGAGCGATATACCTTGCTTTCTTCCCCAGAATAGCAAACCCAGTGTGGTCACTTTGGACATATACTTCTTCCTTGAGCTCTCCATTTAGAAAAGTGACTTGACATCCATATGATGGACAGTCCATCCTTCTGGGCAGCTAGAGCAAGCAAAGGTCTCACTTGATTCTATGCGCATAGCAACAGAGCGAACACATCCTCATAATCAACACCCTCTTCTTTGCACAAACCCACGAGCAACAAGCCGAGCCTTGTGCTTGATCACATCTCCTTTCTCATCTTTCTTTAGCTTGTAGACCCATTTTAGAGAAATTGGCCGATGGCCACTCGGGGAGACACAAGCTCCCGTGTGCCATTATACTCAACAACAAGACTCCTCTTTCATTCTTTGCCATGCGCAGATCATCTTTGCCTCAGATAAGAAATGGGTTCCCAGTGGGTGAGGTGGAGCTCATGAACAAGCGGCTGCACGGCCGGCCAGAACTTCCTGCTCCCCGCCAATATGCCATCTATGGTACGATAAGCGCACTTTGCTAAATGCAGTGATAAGTATCCAAATTCCTCATCATCTTCCAAGGGAGTCACGTGCTCCACTTGTGGGTCGGGCTGGAGCTGGTGATGGTGAAGGCGTTACGGATGTCTCGGACACCTCTTCTCTGTAGTATCAAGCACCGATTCTCTGTCATTGAAGGCTTGGTGAGGCGCGAATGGGGTGAGGAGATGAGTGTGACTGCCTCTGAACCTCCAGCCTCGAGGACTTCTTCCTCCCAAGGAAATTCCACCACAAAATCACTACCAATTTGCCCCAGACGTACTCTCTTCTGGTGATGTCCAATCCCAACCTCTTCCTTCATCAAAAACCACATCTCGGTGACACGACATCGCCGAGATCTTTGGATCAAAACTTCGATAGGCTTTTGCTCCTTCAAAGATAGCCAATAAATACTCCAACTTCACCACGATCATCAAGTTTCTGAAATGAGACAAACGGCGAGTATATGCCACACAACCAAACACCTTCGGATGGCCAACAAGTGGGTGCTCGGCCATGCCATGCTTCATAGGGAGTGATATCACCTAGAGCCTTGGTTGGTGACCGATTTCGAATATGCACGGCTAGTCATCACCGCCTCCCCCAAAACTTGGTGGCATCTGGCGCCGCTTGAGTAAGGCACGTGCCATGGCCACCACGGTTTGATTTCTACGCTCCACCACGCCATTCTGCATGGTGAATGAGGAGCACCATAATGCCTTTTGACTCCTTCATTGGCACAATAAGCGAGAAATTCTCAGCAATAAGAACTCTCCTCCATTATCTCATGCGCAGAACTTTCGGTTTCGCCCACTCTCCACCTCTGCAGCAGCCTTCACCTTCTTGATAGCATCTGCTGCAGCATCATCCTTAGATGACAAGACGCCCCCCATGAATCGTGGTGGCATCATCTACAAGCGCAGAATATAGCGATTACTGCCAAAGTTGCTTTGGTGTAATCGGCCCACGAGATCACCATGCACCAATTCAAGGTGATCCCGAGCACGATATGTTGTTTGCAGCAGAAATGATCGCCTCCTCTGCTTGGTGGTGACACAAGTGTCACACACTTGCTCAACATGATCGATCTTTGGCATCCCTCTTGCCATTTCCTCCTTGCCAAGCCTCCATGAGGCCTCAAAATTCGGATGCCCAAAACGCTCATGCCATTTCCACGCTTCCTCATCCTCGCAGGCAGAAGACACACCGGTTGTCTTTGTCTTCATATGCAAGATACAATGGGCAGTCGGTTCAAGGCCACGCCTCACCTTGGCCAAGATGGCGACCAACTGCTGCGTTCCCAATCCGCAGTACTCCATCATCAATCACCACCTTTGAGCCATTCTCATCAAGTTGACCGAGGCTCATGATCGAGTTCTTCAACGCCGGAATGAAATAAACTCCATGAAGAACACGATGCTCACCAGTCTTTGCTTCAAAAACAATTGAGCCAACGCCCTTGATTTCCACCTTGGGCGCGTCCCCGAACAACTGCGCCTCGAACGTCCGTGTTCAGTGTCTCAAAAAAAAGTCACGCCGCCCAAATCATGTGGTGTGTTGCGCTGAATCAAGGTACCACCGCCCACCATCTCTTCATCATCTACTTCCCCGATAAGCACACGCCGCGGCTCAAAGAACTCAACGCTACAGCAAGCAGATAGTTGAGCTCGGCGTGCTCTGTTCCATCTCAATGAAGCCGTGAGAGAGAACAGAAATGCATCTTCCTCACACTTTCAAAGAAAAGCTGAGCACACGCCTTCATGTCCTCCTTGTTGCCCCAAATTAATTACACCGCCACGGCCTCCTCCACGGTTTCCGCCGCCACGTCCACCATGATTTCCTCCCGCCGCCAGCTCTGTTCCATCACGGCACGGTGAGGGACATTCACGCGCCCAATGCCCTTCCCCGATGGCGGTTGAGACACGTGTTAGGGCCAACACGGCCGGCGCGCCATTGTTTTCTCCACGTCTGCCAGGCCAAAGACACCTCTGCCCGTCAAGTCCACCTCCGCATGTAATGGTCCTCCGCCACCGCCATGGCGGTTCTTGAAACTAGAACCGCCAAATTCTTCTTCGCACCTTTCTTCTCCTTCCTCAACGCGTGCCATCGCTTCCTCGATGTGCTGAGCTTTTTGCCGTTGATGGACACCGGCTCTGTCACAGCTTGCGCTTCACGGTCGTCCACCGCCTTGAGCCTTCCTGTCACCTCTTCAAGCGTGAGCGCCTCGAAGTCGAGGAACTGCTCAATGGCGACGACGATCTGCGCGTACTTGGTCGGCACCGTGCGCAGAAACTTTTCCACAACACGCGCCTCATCGATGTCCCTGTCTCCATGAAGCACCACCGCCTTGTGCGAGTTGATGTACCGTGGGCAAAATCCTCCACCGGCTCGCCAGGCTTGACGTCAATGTTCTCCCACTCCCGACGCAGTCGCTGCAACGTCGCTCGGCGGACCCTGTCCACACCGATACGAGTCGCAGCGATGGCATCCCATGCCTCTTTTGCCGTCGCCTTGTCTAGGAGCGGGAGCCCCAACTCCTTGGGCACAGCAGCGACGATCACCTCCAGAGCTCGCCTGTCGTCGCGAAACTGCACTGGGCCTCCTTCGACAGCTTTCCTGGTCGCGCATACAGCATCCCGAGCTTCATCGTCGCTCCACTCATAATAATTGGTCTTGTCCAAGATTGGCCATGATGTGCATTCTGAATCGCGATGAACCACCACGCCTTGCGGCGACTCATAGCGACCGCCGCCACGACGCCTTCTTCACCACGCGAGCAGTATTCGCGAACGGCGCTTTGTCCATGGGCGCCGCAACCGCCATTCCTCCGGTCCTCCTCTTCTTCTTCCTCCTCCTCCTCATCTCCCTTCTCTGCTATCTCCGCTCATGACTCTGCTCCTCCTGCTTGGCCGCACCTCATGATTCTTGCAGCTTTTGTCTTATGACACCTGGCCAGCCGCCGCCTCTCTGCTTGCCTTGGCCCATGGCGTCGTCGCCACCGCCGCCTCGGTGGCTCCTTGGTCTTCCTAGCCCGCGCTTCGAGAGAGGAGGTTGACGTCATGGAGAAGATGAGAAGGTGAGAAGGTGTCTAACTAAGCTCTGGTACCAAATGTTGGAGGTAACAGAGAAATAATCACCAGGCTTACAAACCCAGGCGACTACTCTTTCATATATAGGAGATAAGTAGCACATTGATTACATTGATGGCTCATTAGAGCATTAACTAAACAGCTAACTGCCTGGGTACTTGCACAGTCACTTGTGCTGCCCAAGGCCTTAATAGCAGAAACATAATTAAGCACAGATAACTAAGTGATAACTGGGAGCAGGACTTAACTTCTACAGCTTTGGCACATCTTGGGCAGTGTCACCACCATCCTGCAAGGAATCACATAAAAATGAGTTGTATTTGTCTCTGAAGATCCAGAACAATTGTGCTGTTTCGAACTTCCGCCCTAAAATGTTCTCCATTTTGGTCTAACTCCTATCACTGTAAGCAGAATTACCTCATGGATTGGAATTTCTGGATGGTTGTTTGACTGACTTTGATGCTTCTTTGTCTTTTTGTACTTGCTAATTAATTTAGCATTCTTGTAGAATTCCCTTTGCTTCTCTGCAAATATAGAGCAATGGTTTCATGAAAATATTTGGAAACCTATTAAAATAGTACTGGCAGGAACTCAAATAATTTGACAGAGAACTTTTGAAAACAGGTATGTGTGTATTTAACACCTCCAAGTATTGACTATTGAGGTTTGTCTACTTAACCATTAAATAACCACGACTGCTCTCTCTATCCTTTAATCTTTACTAGCAAAATGTGTCCGTGCGATGCACCTGGAAAAATATAATTACATAGCTCTAACCCAATAAACCTCAATTTATATATTGTATGTAAAATATAGTATAGACTTCAACAGAGGAGATACAAAACTGCACCTTTCCAAATATGTTGTACCTTGCAATTATAATCTGGTAATAATTGGATATCTGATATAAAAGAAAAGAATAGACGTAACTCTCAAACAAGTTAGAGATGAGTAGGACCCGCAACAAATTAGAGATGAGTAGGACCCGCAACATGTTTTAAGCTAATTCCACATTGGTGCAACCGATTCCCCCGATGATGAGAAAAGGCAAGAATACCCAAAGAAGCATTTTGCCAGTACTACAAACTCTTTGTATCCTTTGCACATGAAACTATGAGATAATTATGAATACCCACAAACCCACACTGCGTCCTCTCTATCTGACACGTGGTTTGCCTTCTCCACTGCTCCTTGGAATAAAACTACAGATGCTCTCCATCCTTATCTCTTCTCGTGTCAGCGCATGTGCCATGGACTTGGACGAGCCTTTCCCTCTCCCTCTCCCTCCCTCCCTCTCTCTCCCGTAGTCGAAGATGCGCCATTAGAGAGGACGACACAGCTTGTGAGCTCCAATGCGCAGCGGCTCTCCAGTGGAGAGGTGTTCCAGTGTGCGCGGCAGCGACCAGAGGGGACTACGTCCCCTCGCTGATGCAGCCACCATCACCCTGGCGCCCACTGCTGGACTCCAGAGTAACTCTGGCCACATCCATCCCAGGCACTCTACTTCTAGGCCACCACACGGGATCTAAGACCCTGGTGAACCTCTTCCTGGAACTTTTGCATGGCGACTGCACACTCCACGCCCCCACCGACTTTGACCCGCTGGCGCCACAGGTTGTTCGCACCGTTCACATCTGCAACAGCCAGTCCGCCACGGCACACACCTTATGGAGGCAACAGTTGCTGCGATTAGATTGCCAAATATGTCCTGGACTCTATGCGCGGCTTGGGCGAGCGGGTAGTTGGGCTCACGGATGGAATTTCTGGGTCGAGAATTTTTCTCCTTTTAATATGGACATAAGTTTTGCAATGCTCCATAGCAAAATTGGAATGCATTTCTTCCTCCACAAGGTAAAGTGATCCAAGTATGGATTCGGATTCAATTGGAACCGTTGAGTACATGAAACTAGAGCCCATAAAATGAGGTTTCGATGAGAACTTATTTGGTCTATCTAATCTCTCATGCATCATTCAGTTGTCTAAATTATAACAAAAGAACTACATTAACAAAGGAAGAATGTGTGACCATGTGTACCAATATTCTCGAATCTATCTAAACCTCAGCATGAATGATACGAGTTCAAGTAAATTCAGCCAAATGCCTCGCCGTAAGAGCAGATTAATTGTCAGCTGCGAGCATATTATCATTCTCACGAGCAGATTAATTGTCAGCTGCGAGTATATTATCATTCTCAAATTCCTCTAAATCTCAGAAGTGAATGATATGATTTCAAGTAAATTGAACCGAATGCCTCACCGACACCAGCTGATTAATTGTCAGCTACGATTTATTACTCCGGAAGCCAATGCAATGATCCATGGTAGCAAGTTTACCAGGAAAAAAAAAAAGCAGACCCAAGTGCACACGGCAGCGGTTGCTAGCTAGCTAATCCACGCTCCAAACTGCGGCCAGCAAGCTCAGGAAGGTGGTGATACTCACTGATGAGGGCCGGGTTGTAGCCGGTGTTCCGGGACTTGGCGCTGGCGAAGGCGGCGAGGGAGAGCGCCCCGCCGCCGCCGACGCCCAGCCGCTGCTCGTTCCGCCTCCGACTCCCGCCGCCCCACCTCCCTTTTCCCTTCCCCTTCTTGAACCCTCCGCCGCTTCCGCTTCCGCTCTCGCCGGCCGGAGCGTCGCCGCCGCCGCCGCCGCCGCGAGTGTGTGGTGGCTGCCGCTTCATCTGCGCGTGCAAGAAACCCTAGAGGCGTCGGCGTTCTGGAGCCCAAGCTTGATGGAGCCCGTCGGCTTCCACTTGTTTTCTTGGCAGATCTTGGGCCCTTTGGGTCGGAAAGTGGGCTTTGAGCTATTTAGGCCGAATAGTTGGGCCGTCCTTTCTATGGGTCCGAGCGTTCAGAGATCTGGGCCTCGGCGGCGGCGCACCACACCGCACTTGCCGCGCTCGCCTAGGAGCAGGCGGCGTGGTGGCGGCGCAGTTCGCGACGCGTCGCATCGGGGCGAGGTCAGCGCCGGAGCTCTGATCCCGGCCACGGTCACGTCCCCTTCAGATGGAATGGGATCGGACGGATATGTATGAACCGAGCTCCTCTGTTCCATTTCCCTTTCCCTCTCTATTTCCCTTATCACTGTCCACTTTCGTTGCTTCTACTGTCTGCCCCCTAGAAGTTGTTGCTCCATGTGGATAAGTGAGTAGGTCTTGCGCAGTCATATGCAAAATCAACTGATCGGATGAATGCTGGTGGAGGGATTGAACAATACTGCTTTATGCTAGTAGTAGCAAGTAGATCTTGTTATTGTTGCATGACCCCAGAGACGTTGTTGCCTCTCAAGTGGAAATGCAATTCTGCTAGCAATTTAGTTATTTTTTAGTTGAATTTTGCAATGTATTGTTATTGATCACAATGTAGATCAAAATATGAGTCTAGCGGAACCACTTTTGTGTAACTAAAAGGAAAGGAAAGGGCTCATATAGTTCGCCTAATTATTGGTGAAAACATACAATGTCAGTATCTTCACATATGTGTATCAGAACAGAAATACCCTTAAAACAGTAGGATGTCAATTAGATGATCTTTAGCACCTGGTATGACCAATAATATGTTTAAACAAATTTCATGAAAGGATCAGTACAAATTTAAAGGTTTTACCCATCACAGATATTTGTTGGATAGATACTGTATTAAATTGTCAAAACATCCATATTATGTTTACATGCCGAAACAAGGTTTATTTTTCTCGATAACAATATAACATTGGAGTTTGTGAAAGCCTTGATGATTGCTTGATTTCAGTCTAGCAATACTGGAAGGTACAGGGTGAAATCGATTACGTGTTTATTATTATCCTGCCTTTTTTTCTTTCTATGTGGTATTCTAACATTATATATTTCTGTGATTCACGCTTCATCGGTAGGAATGATGTGAAATGTTTAATCATGTTTTTTTATGCACCATTGTCGGTAGAGATACCAAACTTAACATCTTGCTGCACTGAGTTTGTTAAGTCTGTACAGTAAATTTTGGAGGAGAGGAAGCTAAATCAAACATTACATTGCTTGACTTTCTTGAAATCCCACAATTGATGGACACGTATGCATTTTATCTTACCATTCCCTTGTCTCTTTAGTTCTTGTTTCAGTTGTTTGTTATTGATATACTCATTTACTTTTCAGTAATCCATAGTTTTTTTAGCTGTTGTATTGTTGCTGAATTATGCATGGTAATCAGTAAGCTTATGCTTGTAGGTGTGGAATGGTAACTATGATAAAGCACTTGATCTAGAAGCTTTTTTAAGCAAAACCTCGAAATTGCATCCCGAGTAAGTTGTGTAACATGATTGCTATCGCAGATCTTGACATTTGCTTTTATATTAATCATTTACTCTCTCCGTTCCAAATTATAAGTCGCTTTGACTTTTTTGGTACATCCATTTTGCTATGCATCTAGATATAATAACATGTCTAGATACGTAGCAAAATGAATGAACCAAAAAAGTCAAAGCGACTTATAATTTGGAACGGAGGGAGTACTTTTTCCAATTGAAGTTTATCTGTTGTCCCAGGATTAGCTGCTGAAGTCAAGCAGTACAATCATTAATTTCACAGCTTCTCCAGAAACTTCGATCAAATATTCAGGTGAAGATGCCAGTGTAATAAGGGTTATTTATGACCATTTTGCATTGTAGAGATTATGTTATGTGTGTAGCTTAGTTCTTTGTTATATCTGCTAAAGTTCAGTTTTCATCATGGGCTAACCCTAGAAGGGTAGCAATGTATATTGGTCATACATGGGCCTCATGGGCCTAATACACTCATACTCCAACACCCCTTGAGATCTGAACTACCTATGCAGCGGAGTTCTGATCATGAAAAAGAAGCACACACACGATCCCCCACGAGGCGCAACTAGCCAAATGATGTTGTTGAGGTGGAGCGAAACTTCGGTGAAGGTCGATGACGGAGGCCCTTGGTGAAGATGTCGGCAAAGCTGGGAGGTGGTCGGGACGTGGAGGACCCGAACATCGCCGATGGCAACCCGATCACGGACAAAGTGTAGGGTCGATCTCCACATGCTTGGTCCGTTGGTGCTTTGCAGGGGTTGGTGGAGAGGTACACCAGACTGCGTTGTCGCAGATGAACCAGCGTGCTTTCCGGAGAGAGAGGGCATGGAGCTCGGCAAGGAGGCTGTCGAGAGCGGGAGGCCTCAATACGCCGTTAGCGACATTTCGGTACTCACTCTCGACCTTTGGATCGGAGACCACCGGTGGCGCTTGGGCGACCAGGACACCAGTTTGCCGCCTGTAAAACAAACAGAGCCGGAGGTAGACCGCCGAGTGTCCGGACACCCTTTCGGTCGGCGTCGGTGTAGACAACGAGCTTCGGTGGAGGAAGACCACCAAAGAGTAGGCCGTGGTCGACAGGTCTGCGCGAGGAGGTAGCGGAGGAGGCGCTTGAGCGCAGTGAGGTGAGGCTCTCGGGGATCATGCATGTGAAGGCATATCTGCCAGATCTTGCATAGGTGATGTCGGCCCGGGTGAAGGTGAGGTCTTCAAGGGCACCCGCAAGACTCCGATGGCGATGGGGGTGCCTGCCACGGCGGTTCCCACGACCTCGACGGCTTGCCACAATGTGTCAACTGGAGTAGAGCGAGGCTTGCGATTAGTCATCCCAAAGACGCCTCAGATATCAAGAGTGTACTTGCGTCACCGGTGAAGGAGAAGGCGGGGGGCGAGGCTCAACAAAGACCCCGAGGAAGTGGTGGAGCACACCAAGATCCTTCATAGCAAACTCCTGCATCAAGAGAGGCGATGACACGGTGAGTAAGGACGAATCGGAGGTCAGTGAGGACAATATCATCAACGTGAGCAGCAGATAAGGCGATCTCGGCTCCATGGTGATAGATAAACAGGGGCGACGTGTCGACTTGGCCTCCACAAACCCGATGTCGTGAAAGCGACAAACCGAGAATACCGGGCCGGGGGCTGCTTGAGCCCGTAGAGAGACTTGTTGAGCCGGCAGACCATGTCCCGGACGAGAAGAGTCAACAAACCCATTTGGTGGCGGGCTGCGATGAGCCGTCTCGGTGAGAGTCCCGTGGAGAAAGGCATTTTTGACGTCCGGTGATGCACGGGCCAAGAGCGGCCGAGAGCCGGGAGAGCATTGTCGTGACGACTCCGTGGCTGAAAGTCTCATCGAATCGACTCGTGTTGAAACCCGGAGAACCCAAATGAGCCTTGTACCTCTCAAGGGAACCATCACCCGCCGCTTGTGTGTCCGGATCCACTTACCGGTGACGACGTTGGATCCGGTGGACGGGCACCGATCCCATGTCTCGGGTTGGCGAGGAGAGCCGCGTACTCCTCTTCCATCATGGCGCCAATGAGGGTCCGACAAAGGCGTCGCGAACGGAAAAAGGGTCTGGGAGAGATCTGCGGGTCGTCGGGCATCGTCGCGAGGGCCCGGGCGCGAGGGTACCACCCGCGTGTCGCGTCACCATAGGGTGGTACACCGGCGACCATACGACACGGGCAGCTCGAGGCGCGGGCGCGGCGGTGTAAAGTCGCCCGGCGGAGAAGAGGGCCACCGGTGGTGTAAGGCGTCACCAATGGAGAAGGGGACCCGGTGATGCCGGAGGCAAGCGCGGTGCCGCCGGATACACGGCCCGGGTAGGCGATGCGGCTGGGCGAACGCAGCAGGTGCGACAGCGGCGTCCCCGACCAGCTGCGATGTAAAGGAGAGGAGCGACTCGGGCGGCGCGCCTCGGACCCGGCAGCCTTGAGGCCGGGGCGTCACCGGTGGGTGGCGGCGGGGGCACGGGCCCTTCACGGGAAGCAAGCATACAGAGAGACAATGATAAAAGTGGCCGGACCACCGTGTCGATGGGGAAACAGAGAGAAGGGGTCCGGATCGGGGGTGGGAGATGGTGTGTTGGTGGTGGAGAAGGGGAAGACAGACTCATCAAACACCACATGGCGAGAGATGATGACCCGACGGGAGGTGAGGTCAAAGCACCGTACCCCTTGTGATCCGGGGAGTACCCAAGGAAGACACACAGAGCGGAAGGGGAGCCAGCTTGGGGGGAGCGGTGGCGATGGTGTTAGGGTAACACGCACACCAAGACACGAAGGTGGTCATCTGGAGGAGGGTACCAAGAGGCGTGGTGTGGTGTGGGAGCCGGGCGAGCAGCGGAAGGAAGGCGGTTAAGGAGATAGGTGGAGGTGTGCGACTCTCTCTGCCGAAAGCGGCGAGCAAGCGGCGCTGGAGGCGAAGGGTGCGCATGGTGTCGTTCGTGGTGCGAATCATGCGCTTCGGCCTTGCCGCTTCACGGGAGGAGGTATCTGGGCAAGACATGCGCAAATGGACACCGTGAGAGAGAAGAAGAAGCACGGAGGTGCCGTTATCGAACTCACGGCCATTGTCACACCGGGCCGGCCTTGATGGTGAGGCCGAATCGAGTAGACACCAGGCGAAAAAGTCGAGAAGAGTGGTGAAGGTATCCGACTTCGCACGCATAAAAGGAAAGTCCACGAATAATGCGAAAATCGTCAACCACCACAAGATAGTATTTATACCCAGAAATGCTGATGACAGGAGATGTCCATAGGTCGCAGTGTACAAGATCAAACGCATGCGTAGCATGTGAAGAAGAACAAAAAGGGAGACGAACATGACGGCCCAGCTGGCACGCATGACACAAGTGCTCATCGTGAGCCCGAGTACAACCAATGTCGGAACTGCGACTAAGCTGCGTCAGAGCATCACGTCCAGGATGGCCAAGGCGACGGTGCCAAGTGGTGGAAGGAGTGGCGGCGAAGGCAGCTGACAAAGTAGACGGCGACGAAGAGGAAGCAGACGCCGGAAACCGAAGGGTGTAAAGGGGTCCCGTGCTGTCACATCGGAGAAGAGGACGCCGGGAAGCCAAATCCTTTACAGTAAGACCAGAAGAGTCAAATTCAACAGAACAAGAATTGTCAGCTGTAAAACGACGAATAGAAAGAAGGTTGTGAACCATAGAGGGTGCAACAAGAATGTCGAAGACGAAAGGAACCATGAGTGCCGGCGGCACCACGGACGATCGTGAATCGGAATACACGAACCATTCGCGACCATGATGGACGAAGGATGAGAGGAAGAAGGAGGGTGAATAGAAGAGAGTATACCAGGGTCTGGAGGTAGTGTGGTAAGTGGCACCCGAATCGGCAATCCAGTCGGTACCAGCAGTCGGTGTCAGGGCCATGGTGCTGAAGGATCTGGCCAAGGCCGCCGGGTTCCAACCGACAGGCCCGGGCAAGGTGTCGGGAGGTGGCACCCACGAAGATGCGCCGAGGGGGAGCCCACGCAGATGGGGAGTGAAACCCCTGAGGAGCTCCAGTGAGCAAGGCACAGGTGGGCGAGGCTCTCCTTTGGGCCGGAAGGGCCACATGGAGATGCGCCCACCACGGGTTGTGGAAGGAGGGCTGTGGTGCACCCGTGGAGTCGCGTCTGCGATCGCACCGGTGTGTCTTGCACCGCACCGGTGTGTGGTGGCTTCCGCGGCCCCCACGTCCCCCTCCTCGGCGACGGCGGCCGCCACGCCCCCACCCCCCCCCGGCCCGGGGAGGAGAACCAAGAAGCGACGACGGCGGTGGAGCGAGGAGAACGCTTGGGAGGTAAGCGCGCGAAGCGGTCGAGAGAAGACGAGGACCACAGGCGTGGAGGTGGACCTGGTGGGCGCCTGAGTGAGCTCTCTCCATGACAAGGTCGTCATGGACTGCAGGAAGGAGGGAAAGGGCCTCTGCCGGGTGATCCACGTCCGGAGGTGCGCGTAGCGGTCACTGAGCCCGCGGAGGACATTGAGGACCAGAATGCGGTCCTCCACGGGCCAGCCAAGGTCGCCGAGGGAGTCCGCCATGCTCTTCATCGCGCCGCGAAATCGCCAACGGAGAGGTCACCATCTCGATGGTGCGGAAGCTCGACTGTCGAGACGCAGGGCCGGGCTTCAGCATTGCCTGTAAATCCCTCGAGCGCAAGCCGAGCCCGCAGCGAAAGCGCCGCAGAAAGGCGACGAGTCGTGGAGGTCTGTGGAGATCGTCCCGATGATCCGGAGAGGACGACGCTGGTCCAGCGCAGCCCACGATGAGGTCTGGATCTGACCAAAGCGTCGACTAGGACGTGGTCGTCGAGGGCGTAGCGGCGGAGGGTGAGGAGAACCAGGTCCCTCCAGCGGGCGTAAGAGGGCGACTCCGGTTCGAGAACGACCGGGACGAGGAGTCGGATGTTCCGGACACCCCGGCCCGTAGTGGAGCCGAAGCGACGTCGGTCGGTCGGCGAGTCGTGCCAAATGACCGTGGTGTGAGACGCGCGGTGACCCGTCGAGCCTGAGGAGGTGGCCGCGGTGTCGTAGGATGTAGGGAGGACGAGAAGCTGCTCCGCCTCAGCGATCTGGCGGGCTAGGGCATCAGCCGCGTCGCGCTCGCGCTCCAAAGCGAGGGCGGCCGCCCGCACCTGGCTCTGGTGTCGCCAAGAAGCCTTTCGTCAGACCACGAGCAAGCGTGGCGAGAGCGGAGTTAGCCCCGCCCGTCTGGAGAGGGGCAGAAGGCGGCGAGGAGGAGGGAAGAAGAAAGGCTCCAGTTCTCCCCACGCCCCAGGGCGAGGCATGGCATGGCTCTCTGCCGCCACCGCCCTACAGAAGCAAGCCATGGCGGCGGCACCGCCAGTTGCCCAAGCCAGCGCCCAGCAGCGCCAAACGTTCTTGCCCTTGCACACGGCCACAGCCAGGCCGCGGGCATGCGGCCCTTACCGCCAAGACCCAGCAGCTGGGCCAGCGCAGCGCCAAGGGCTGCCCACACACCACGCACACAGACCACGCCCATGCCAACACCAATGGCGGCGGCCGCGGCCATCCATCATGATCGGCGCCAGCAGCTACCGGGCCCAGCACGGTAGGGAAGGGAGGGAGGAAAGCCCGGAAGTAGGTTGGGGAGGGAGGGGCGGCCCGACCATGGCGGCAAGCAAGGAGAGACGGCGGCTGGCTGGCTGGTCAGGTGGGGAAGGGGAGGAAGAAAGCCTAGTCTGATACCATGCTAAAGTTTAGTTTTCATCATGGGCTAACCCTAGAAGGGTAGCAATGTATATTGGTCATACATGGGCCTCATGGGCCTAATACACTCATACTCCAACAATATCCAATACTCTTGTCTCACCCCCAAATTGCTTGACTTATCCATCTTGAGCACAAATGTACCTAACGTAGCAATTTCATTTTCTACAGTTACCTGAGTGCCTCCGTGTTGTAGCACATCTGTGTTGATTTGGAGTTTTCAGTGTGTCAGAATTGTGCTTACAGGTATTCTGAATTTTTTTCATGTAATTTTCTTTGTGTGAGTAGGCTTCAAGAGACATTCTGCTTTTGCGTTTTTTGGGGTTCAATTTATAATGGTGTGAGTTCTGCTACGTCTCCAAGTATATTTGATTTGCAGTAGTGCTCATGAGTTCTCCGTAATGGCAATGCAGAATTTTTTGTAATGATATTTCTCTTCCTACTTTCTTACATCGTGCAGTCAAATGTTTTGGACAATATGATTTGAGCATCTTCATCTTAACTCTGATATAATTTCTAGTTCCTGAGGTGCAGGGAAGCTTTAGCTTTCAGGGATCCTTGAAGGAGATGGCTCCTGTCGCTACCGCTCCTGCTCCCCCTCCACCTCCCGGCGCCCACCCCTTCCCGTCCTCCTGCTCCACCAGCCGCTCGCCGCTGCCTATTCCGGGCGCGCCGACCACCCAACCCCCTCCCTCTCCGGCGCCTGAGGGATCCCCATTCGTCACGGCAGGGCGCTATAAGGACCAACGCTGGAGGGACGCCTCCCCGTCTTCTGAGTGCTTCTCCGACAACGGGTCACCTTTTTACAAGGACGTTCTCCTAAGCGGTGGCGTCTTGTCCGCTCACGCTGCCCCGTCCGCGGCGGCTGCTCCTCGCGCGCTTGCCCCGTCCGCGGCTGCTGCCTCGTCAGCTCGTCCTCGCGCGCCGACCCGGATCGTCCTCAGGCCGCGTGACCGTCATGTTCGCCCTGCTGGGGTGATTATCCTTGACCGTGATGGTTGGGTAACCTCGGAGAATCGACGTGCCTGCCGCGAGCGCCGCCGGCGGGAGCTCCCTCCTCGGCGGCCTGTCCCGGAGGATCTTCGCGGGCGCTGCTTCAACTGTTTGTCCACAGCTCACAAGGCCGCGAGATGCCGGTCCCGTCCATGGTGCTTCATTTGCCGGGGTCTGGGGCATCTCTCTGGTGCCTGCCCTTCCCGACCTCTGGACGCCTGCAGGCAGCTGGTTTGGCGGCCGAAGGTCTCGGTGATGACGCGGTCACCTGCCATGCAGTCTCCGGTGGCCACGGGCGGCGGAAGTGAGCACAAGCACAAGCGGCGGCGGCGGCGGCGGCCACGTCGGACGCGTCCTGCGATGGGTGCGGCAAATGCGGACGACGACACTGGCGAGGAAGATGTGCCTAGCCACCCCTCCTCGGGGCCTAACGCCGAGGTTGCACTGTCTGGCGCCGCTGGGGCTCCGGTCATCCCAAGACGCGTTCTCCACCGGTCGGACCATCTCTCCCACAACGAGGATGCCCTGAGATGCGCCCTGGTCATCACCTTCTTGGGGGGATCAGGGGACGGCGAGTTAGAGTTCATTCATGCCACGATCGCCCATAGGTTTGAGATCGATGAAGCTCGGCTAACGCTGCATCCATGGGGTCCGTCCAGCTTCATCTTGATCTTGCCTAATGAGGAGCTAGCTGGCATCGTTTACAACGGAGGCCGCCCCATCGTTACCACCACTGGCCGGCTTCATGTCATGCACTGGACAAGGTTTCTCCAGGCCTCGCCAGCGAGTCTATCGGTGGCTATGGAAGTGGAGCTCGAGGGCATCCCTGCCCATGCTTGGGAGTTGGCCACCGCTGATGTTCTTCTGGACGAGGTCTGCTGGATTGATGGGGTGCATCCTAACAATGCAAACCGTCGTGATGTGTTCGTGGTGAAGGCTTGGTGCTCTGATCCTGCCCTCTTTCCCTCCGAGATGATGCTAGAGATCGTGCAGCCACCTTCTGAGGGCGGTCATGGCGTGCGGACGTTGTCCTATCCGATTAAGGTCACTGTCCACCTCCTTGATCAACCTGGATCGAGTCATGATCGCCCTCCCTCGCCTCCCCCTGAAGAGGAGGATCAGGAACCTCGTCGCCGGCGGCGAACTCTCGCGTCGCCGTCGTCCTCTTCTCCGGCACAGTCGGCGGCGCCAGGTGAAACTTCGGCGTCCGCCCAGGCTGGCCGGGGTCCACTCTCGGCTGGACCCACGCGTCCATCAGGCGTCGGCTCCGGAGCCCACCACGAACATCCTGGCTAACGGTGCCTCTACGCTCGGGCTCGGCATTGATGGCCGGGCGGCGGCAGTTGATGGCTGGACGGCCGTGTCAGCTGGTTTCTCGCCACGGGAGGAGGCAGCGCTTGGTTCTGAGACAGCCCACTCTAGAACCAAGGAGATGAAGCCTGCGGCGTGTGGGGATGGTACTGCTATTGCAATATCGTTGCCTGAGGTCTCACGCACGCGTGCGGATGAATTTATGGCGAACGTCGACGTGGACGCGGATACGGCGGTGCAGGGCAAAGAAGATCCTGATGTCGGGCGAAGTAATGGCATTGCTGGGCTAGGGATTGAGGTCCCCTCGGAACTCTCCTGTGCGCCTGCGGTGTCCCCCACAGAAGCTCTGTTGGATGGCCTTGGGCATGCTTCTCAGCCTGATGATGGACAGGGCTTGAATAGGGGTGGGCCATCTCCTATTATCCCAGTTCTAGTTGATGGGCCTGAATATGAGGACTTCCTGGATGTTGGGCTGCAAAATGAAGAAGAAGTTGCTGCACCACAAGTTATTTGTTCGGGTGACCCTGAAGCAGAACATCCCAGGCATCAGGAACTGCGAAGAGTGCGAAGGGCAGCTGCTGTAACGAGATCGCCAAGATTCTTCTCCAAGGTCTACAACCGGAGACGTCGGCTGGTCAAGTCTTCCAGCGACCTGGCTGCCCCTCCGCTTGCTGTAGCCTCTCCCTCAACACCTTCACCTCGACGAGCTGGCAAGGAATTCATCAAGCGCCTCAGCAAGAAAACAACCAAAATTCTCCCGATCCCTTGTATCTCTAGAAGGAAACAACAGCGTCTCCCACCGGGCGCTCCTCGCCGCAGTCGTCGTCTTGCGGGCATAGGAGTTGAATCACCAAAACAGCCTGCCCCCTCTCGTTTCAAGAAGCGGGTCATGAGATCACTGGACATCATTAGTGAACAGGAGGGTATCGATCAATAGGCCTTGGAAGAATACGCCAAATTCTTCACCCAACCTCTCTTGGCTTCCCACATCCAGGCGCTGGCAGCTCTATTTGGATGGAGCTCTCCTGATGAGGAGGTTCTGATGACCTGAACGTGCTCTTGTTAGTCCCCACATCTATCTAGATGAATCCCTCCAAAATTGTGACATGGAATGTACGCGGTCTCAACTCTGTTGCTCGTCAGAATTCTGTTCGCACCTTTGTTGATGCTGTCAAAGCAGACATTGTTTGCATCCAAGAGACAAAAATGGAGCAAATATCACGGCGAACTTTTCTTTCCTCACTTGGGTCTGATTTCGATAATTCTGTAGAACTACCATCTGATGGTGCAAGTGGGGGACTTCTGGTAGCATGGCGCCATGCTCTTGGACCTGCTATTGCGACTAGAGTTGATGCCCACAGTGTGTGAATTCAGTTCCGATCTTTCAGTGGACAGACTTGGTGGCTCACCTGTGTATATGGACCGCAAGGCAACAATAATAAAATCATTTTTCTACAGGAATTGAGAGATATTCGTGCTGCTTGCCAAGGACCGTGGGTGATACTCGGAGACTTTAATCTCATATACAAAGATGAGGATAAGAACAATAGTAACCTAAACCGTGCAATGATGGGAAGATTCAGAAGGCTGATCAATGATTTGTCCTTGAAGGAAATACTGCTTCATGGACACAAATTTACATGGTCTAATCTGCAAGACTCACCAACATTGGTTAAGCTGGATAGAGTACTATGTTCTGTTGATTGGGAACAGCTCTTTTCGGACTGCCTCCTACAAAGTGCGGCATCTGAAGATTCTGATCATTGTCCTCTGATCCTTGGGTTAACAGATCGTAAAGCTGGAAACCTAGGTTCCATTTTGAACCTTTTTGGTCCAAGCAGGATGATTTTCAGGGTGTAGTTGAGACGGCTTGGAATTCTATTTCTGCTGTTTCCTGCCCCTTCGAGACCCTGTCAAGGAAATTCAGAGCAACTGCCAAGGGACTGCAGAGTTGGAGCCAAAACAAGATTGGGCACGTCAATAGTCAGCTTGGACTAGCAAGAGAGATCTTACATATGCTGGAGATCGCCCAGGATAACAGAGAGCTGTCACCTAGTGAGAGGTGGCTATATAATCAATTAAAAAAACACTCCCTGGCTTTATCCTCTCTACAACGAACAATTGCAAGATGTCGCTCTCGGATTAATTGGCTTAGTGATGGTGATGCCAACACCGCCTTATTTCACCTCCATGCCCGGCACCGTAAGAACAAGAATTTCATTGCTCAGCTGATTCAAGGGGACCAAGTGATTACAGATCATGATGGCAAGGCAGCAGCAATGTATAACTTTTACAATGATCTAATTAGGACAAGTGTGGATAGAAACCGGACAATTAATCTTGATGAGCTAAACATCACAGCCCATGAGCTTGGTTAGCTTGATGCTCCTTTCTCTGAGGATGAAGTGTGGAGCACTATCCGCCAACTGCCGAGTAATAAAGCGCCAGGACCTGATGGATTTACGGGTCAGTTCTATCAGACTTGCTGGTCAATTATAAAACAAGACATTATGAACGCAGTTTCCGCCATTGGCAGCAGAAAATTCAGAAACCTGGAAGCTCTTAATACAGCTTATATTACCTTGCTGCCCAAAAGGGATGACGCAAGGAATGTCAAGGATTTTCGGCCTATAAGCCTAGTGCATAGTTTTGCAAAATTGATCACAAAAATCCTTGCAAATAGGCTGGCTTCTCATCTGAACCAGATGGTCTCAACTACTCAAAGTGCCTTCATAAAAAAGAGATTCATCCAGGACAACTTCATGCTTGTCCAACAGACGGTAAGGTTTCTCCAACACCAGAAACAGCCCCGGGTTCTCATTAAACTGGATATCATGAAAGCTTTTGATTCGGTGTCCTGGCCATTCCTCGTAGAAGTCATGAAGAAGATGGGTTTTGGTGTAATTTGGTGCGACATAATTTGTGGACTCCTAGCATCTTCATCAACACAGGTCATACTAAATGGTGTCCCCGGTGAGATAATTTCTCACAGGCGAGGACTACGACAAGGTGATCCATTGTCTCCCATGCTCTTTATATTGGTGATGGATGTACTTGCTTGTATGGTGGCAAAGGCCTCAACCGAGGGACTTCTGCAGGCCCTTGCAACTCGGGCTTTGTCTCATCAGATTTCCTTGTACGCGGATGATGTTGTTTTATTCCTTCGACCCACTTCCAGTGACATCAATTTGATCCTAGACATTCTGCAACTTTTTGGGGAAGCATCTGGTCTTAAAACCAATTTACAGAAAAGCAGTGCTTATCCCATCCAATGCTCAGAGACAGATATTATGGTGCTGCAAGATAGCTTGCCGTGTGCAATTCTGGATTTCCCATGCAAGTATCTTGGTATACCCTTGTCTATGCATAAATTAACTAGAGCACAAATCTAGCCGATAATTGACAGAATTGCAGACTTGCTACCTGGCTGGAAAGCAGACTTGATCTCTCGAGCTAGGAGAAGAATACTGGTCCAATTTGTACTCACATCAACCTTGGTCTATTTGGCAATGGCCCTGGACCTTCTAGCATGGGCTCTAAAGGCAATAGATAAAATAAGAAGGGGATTTCTCTGGAAGGGACGCAAAGATGTGAAAGGTGGGCATTGTCTTGTGGCATGGCCCAAGGTTTGCCGACCACCAGATCTTGGAGGGCTTGGAATCTCTAATTTGCAAAGGCTGGGATGGGCACTTAGAATGAGATGGCTGTGGCTACAGAAAACTGAGCTCAATAAACCATGGTCGGTCTTTCCTATATAGGTTCATCATTCAGTAAGAGCTCTCTTCTCTACGGCAATCATTTCAGAGGTGGGTGATGGTGCTCGCACATTATTCTGAAAAGATAGATGGATCAATGGACAACGAGTGGCTGACCTTGCTCCACAAATTTTTGCCATTGTTAGCAAAAGAAGAGCTAATAAGAGGACTGTCCTGGAAGCCCTTACTAACCATGGTTGGATTGCGGATATCCAAGGAGCTCATACTGTGGGAATCATCATTGAATTCTTAGCGCTATGGGATATTCTCTCGGAGGTGGTTCTGCAGCCTGGAGTGGAGGATGCTCATATTTGGCATCTATCGACATCAGGACAATATTCGGCAAAATCTGCATATGAGGGTTTCTTCATTGGCTCCACTGTATTCAGGCCTCGGGAGCGTATTTAGAAAACTTGGGCCCCAGGAAAATGCCGCTTCTTTATGTGGTTGGTAGCACACAACAAATGTTGGACAGCAGACAGGCTGGCACACCGAGGTCTCCCACATCCTGCTCGCTGCCCCCATTGTGAACAAGAAGAAGAAACTATCAATCATCTACTAGTCTCATGTGTGTTTGCACGCGAATTTTGGTTTGTTTTGCTGCGAAGAGTGGGTCTACAGGCCCTTTCGCCACAAGATGAACCCTCCTTCGATGATTGGTGGGCCAAAGCAGAGTCTAGAATGGATGGTTCACACAAAAAAGGACTCAACTCGCTTATCATCCTTGGTGCATGGACAATTTAGAACCATCGCAACCGGTGTGTTTTCGATGGGACTCCTCCTAGCCTGGCTGGAGCATTGCTGCTCGCAAGTGAGGAACAACGTTTCTGGAAGCTTGCAAAGGCTCAGGGAAGCTCCTTCCCTTCTCTTGAGCCTGTAGATAGCCAGTAGGATCCTTTTGTGGAGGTGAAGTCGTTTCCTATATTAGTAAAAGGCGCGTGTGTTTGTCTAAGAGCTTAGGAGTGTGAGTGTGTTGTAAGGGCTCTTGCCCCCCCTTTTTTTTCTTAATATAAAGATACGCAGTTCTCCTGCGTGTTCGAGAAAAAAAAGGGATCCTTGAAGATCTGGACTAAAGGAATGTTTATGATTACCTCAAAGGCATGGTGACTTGCCACATGTACATCTATTTGATGTTGTTAATCAATATCGAGCAATATTTAACAATGATAAATCTGGAAATGACAAGAACTATGACGGTGGCTTGCTTTTCAGCTGGGCAATGCAACAAGTTAGTAATCACCTCACCACTCTTCAAATTATGATACCAAACAGAACAGAAGGTGGGTCTTTGTCCAGCATTGTTGAATAATGCATGGTAAGGAATGGTGGAATGGCTTCTGATCCTTTTTCTATCTCGATTGTGGTTTCATACAAGATTTAGCAGCGATGTCTGGTTTCATTCATAAATTTGATACACTTCCATGTTGAAGTATTGTGCAATGGGTCTTGGTTTAGTCGGATTAGATTTCCATGGCCTCCTTCCACCAATCTTTGAAAAGGAATTGGTGTTTAAATTATATAATTTTGTTAGTGACCCTAAATGCGATACTATTGTTGCTGTTATCGGCATTTGGCAGTGCAGTTCTAAATTTATTCTCAAAGAATGAGAGTTCGGTGGATGAAATTTTCAGCTGATGCAGTTTTCTGCAACCATTATGGATGTTGAAATACTGTTTAGGTCTAGATCAACATAAACTGGATTCAGTTTACCGTGCTGTTTGAGCTTTTCAACCAATTTTCTAGTTCTTTTGACTCTGTGTCTTACAACGTTATTGGTATAACATCTTACTGACATTGTAATACCTTCTACCAAGCTAGGTAATTTCGGATTCACACCGTTGGGTTGTGATGCCATCTGTTGGCTTTGTAGCAAATGGAGTTGTGGATGAGACCAGAGGTGGACCGACCAATAGGGCGAGGTTGGGCGGCCGCCCTACCTCCCCTCCGTCGGGACCCTCATCCCCTAGACTGCCTGAGGTTGAAGAACTTCCTCGCCGGCAGGTTTTCTGTCGAGAGCCAGCGGCGGCGTTCTGTTCGTGGCTTCCTACCTAGAGCGATTAAGACGAAAGGTAGTGAAGGGGTACTTGTTGTTGGGCTGCCTCAAATGGACCTGAATGCATTGTGCATGGCCCAATAGTTTATAGCCCAAGGGCCATGTGCATGTGGATGTCAAATTCCACACCGGCCCCAGACAAGTTACGGTGCAGATTCGTCCACTTTAACAGTTGCAAAGGAGCGGTATAAGAACAGAGTTCATTTGTTGTTGGGTTGTTGTAGAAAATGAGTACAGAAAATGAACATAACATTACGATGATTACAGGTTGTCTATCATTTTGTGTTTGGATCGTTTGACATACGGTAAATTATATAGACTACAGAATAAAAAAATTTCTTATGCGCTTTTTAACAAGAGTAACTTTTTTTTGTATATACTATTTTTTAACCAAATTACTGTTTATAATTGTTAACTGATAAAAATATGGTATAAATTTGTAGTTTCATGAAACATAGATTAAATTTGGCACATGTGTCTAATGGTTCACCCTACCTGTAATATTTGGCTAGGTCCGCCACTGGATGAGACTTCTGATGATGTGACTCCACCTTCTGTTTTAATGAGCATCCACCTCTTGCAGTGTTTGTTAATGGTAAGTTCTGCTCAATCATTCTTAGTATTTTGCTTCTGTCACTCTACTCGAACAAAACTTGTGGTTAACTGGTGTGTGTGCATGTTGACACGTCATGTTTTGAAACTCTTGTCTGCATGTATTTTAGCAGCAATGAATGAGCTAAGACCGTGTGCGCCATTGAGCTTGAAACTCATCCTTGCCCAGGAGGTGTTCCAGGGACTACAAGCAATTCTCCGACTCTCTAGTTAGATACAACGCCATGCGGAGGATTCTTTGTGGCAATGAGTCCGCTCTTTTCCTTTCACTCTGCCAGGCATTTATCGAGGTTTGTTTAGTTTCTCCATGATAGATCAGTGGTTTTGAATCTGAAAATAGAACATAACTTGTTACAGTACGCATGAAACAAAACTGAATGGCTCAGAGTCTTACCCATCAAGCCTAATTGTGTAAACAGTAAACATTCATTGTTTCGACGTAGGGAGAGTTGACATCTTAATTTTCCATATATCAGGTTGCATATCCTTATTGTGTGGCATGTTTTGGCCGATGATGCGACCTGAATGAGGCAACATTGATCTCAGAGCCATAAAATATTTAGCTGCTCATTGTTATAGCCGATACCTAGATGTTGTAGAGTGAGTGTGTCCAACCTGGATAATAATCAATAATATGATCGTACAAACCATGTTCACCGCATGGTTGACTAGACACTTTCTAAAATCGAAGATCTGATTTATTTATAAATTCATCCTTGGAGATATCATCGACAGAACTAACAATATTAATATTTATCTCTATCTGGTTTCATCCAGTCTAATCTGGATTAATAGCCTGATCGGCTGCAGTCATTAGGCTGTAGCTGCCGCAGACATGAGACCAGGCCACAGCACCACGTTTCCGTCGTGAGAACACAGTCATCAGGCAACAGTCAAAGGCAGTAGTACCCTGCTGCAGCCATGCAGTGCTAAACAGTTTAGATTCAGCTGCTGCTGTACCACCATGAGTCCATGATTGCACTGCAGGCCATCAGGGCCTAAATTGAGTAGAAAAATAGGGTGCAAGGAAAGTATCAAATGGAGTATAAAAAACAGCAGCTGGAGGAGGAAGCCAAAAGATGTGGCGATGATGACTAGGCCGGTGATTTGCGTGCGACCCATGCCGTTGTGCATCTCATCTCCTTATCCTATTTTATCTTCTTCCCCTTCGTTGTGACAGCACCAACGAATCAACAACAAACAGTGTGTGTCTCTCTCTCTCAATATATATACAATTAGCATGTTTGCTTTTTGGTTTTAGTTAGGGCCTATCAGCCATGATACAGTGTTTTTCTCTCACAACAAACTAACACCAATCAGACTTATCAGCCCAGAAACCGACCAGCGAACAGGCTGAATGGCAACACGAAGGCTGAAAGGAAAAGTTGTAGGATTTACTAATCATAAACACTTTACAATGTTCTTTAATCCATTTTTTCATGTAATAATGGGCCTATTCGGCTGGTATTAAAGTCGACTGATAAATCAGCTGAAGCTATTTTATTATAAGAGAAAAATACTACCTGATAAGTTGAAGCCAACATGCCAAATATTTGATGAGACTAAGGCCTTGTTTAGTTTTCAAAATTTTTGCCTCCTACAGTAAAAGAGCATGTTTGGATACATGCATGAAGTACTAAATGTAGACGAAAAAAAAATTAATTGCACAGTTATCGGCAAAATCGTGAGACGAATCTTTTAAGCCTAATTAATCCATAAAAAACCTTTAGTGCTACAGTACCCACATGTTCTAATGACCGATTAATTAGTACTTCTCCATCCCAAATTGTAAGTCATTCCAAGAATCTTGGAGAGTCAAATTTTTTAAAGTTTGACTAAAATTATAGAGAGAAACACCAAGATTGATGACATTAAATAGGTATAATATAAAAATATAACTAATGAAGAATCTAATGATACTTACTTGGTATGATAAATATTATTATTTTGTTATATAAATTTGGTCAAACTTGAAAAACTTTTTATAAGATTTTATAATTTATTTTTTATTAGATTCGCTTCAAACTCCGATAGGTTTCTAATTTATTTTTTATTACACCCATTCACCCTTCCAACATATTCAATTAGTGAAAATTTTCGTCCCCGACTAAACGCAGACTAATTTCTCCGCTGCAAAAATGAGATTGGAAGACGGGCAGTCGGGCACAGTTAGCAATCAAAGCGGTGGGGCCCAGCTCGAGGCTTACTCATCCTGGATGGACCAATAAAAGGAGAGGAAAAGCAGCGCCTCCGCACCCCCCTTTATCACGGCATTTTACCTGGAGGCCCGTGCTCGCCGTCGCTATTTACATCCCTGCCACCCTCCTCTCCGCCGTCGCCGCCGCCGGGGATGCGGGGAGCGCAGTTCCTCGGCGACAACGACGGGGAGGCGGTGGACCGCCGCGACGCGGGCAAGATGGAGCACGGGTGAGCGACCGCGCGCGCCTTGAATTGAATCCTTCCTTAGTCGTGCTCCCTTGCTTCCGACGATGGAATCTCGATTCGCTCCTTCCGGTGCTGAATCGCTCGCTCTGCGCCACGTGACTGGTTGATTTGCTATGCTCTTAGTGTTCGTTTTCATGTGGCTGCCTGATTTTGCTCGTTCTCGTCCTTTGGTTTCCCGATCCAAGGTGGCCTAGCTCCGCTGTGCTTAATAATCCGCTCACGCCAGAGATTTGCTCGTTGCCGCAGGTGCGAGCATTACCGGCGGAGGTGCAAGATCGTGGCGCCGTGCTGCAACCAAGTGTTCCCCTGCCGCCACTGCCACAACGAGGCTACGGTGAGCTGGTGTCCCCTTTTCCTTTTCGCAGAGATCAGTGTTGTGCGCCTCTTTCGTAAGTAGAACAGTACTGTATAACTTAGCGAGCTTGCCTACTCGGGAACCTTTTGGCGTGCTTGCCAATTAGCTAGCACACTGGCATGCATTTTTGTTTGCACCAAGGGGACAGTGGCGGAGCCAGAAATTTGCGGCTGGGTATGCCAAATGTACAAAATTTCGAAGCAAATATGCAATATGATTGACGATAAGTTATAATAGTCATAACATTTAAACAAATCCATAGTAATAACCAAAGTACAGGTTCGAAACATAAATAATTAAGAAATATTACTCTCAATCTCAACAGAAAGAGCATTTGATGCGGATGTGGAGGGTTTTTTTTTTGCCTTTGCAGCTTTCTCCCACAATGCAAATATGCTAACACCCTTCTTCTTCATCTACATTATAAGAATGAAGAATACAATCAAAAAATTTGAAAAACAAATTTTCAATAGTTCACTGAGGAGTGAATCTAGGGTGCTCTGCATCTGCTATGCTCACCTTGCTTGAAGCTGCCGAGCAGAGGAGGGCCGGTCGCCGGAGCCCAGAGGCTGCTCGGTGCTGCAGATGGGGAGGTGCCGCCTGCCCGCCGCCGGTGGCCGGCTCCTTCGCGCTGGGACTCTGGGGGCCAGCGGCGAGGGTGAGGGGAAGGGGAAAGGGGCGAGTCGGCCGGAGTGGGGGAGGTCCGGAGGTGGCGCGTGGCGGGCGTCGTGCTGCCGTGCGTGGCTGCATGCTGCGGCGTGGAGCAGCGAGCGCGAGCAGGGAAAGGGGCGCCGGGCAGGGGCAACGCTAGCAACAGTGTGTATTCTGGGCTTTGTTGCTTTCGTGGGCTGCCAGATTGCTAGAAACAGATGTTCTATTGGGCCTATGAGCCAGAAACGTGAATGTATGAAGATATGTATAAAGATGTATATACTTATTAATTTATTCTCTTAAATCTTGGGTATGCCTTGGCATACAGGGGCATACCCCTGGCGCCGCCACTGCAAGGGGACCGTATAGGCATACTTATTACATTTTGTGACCTGAAAGATCAGTAGTTTGGCTGTATACTTTTATTAGTCTTAGATATTGACTGTGTTCATTTTGGTTAAATTCTGTACATGATGAATCAAAATATGGAATTCAGTGGCAGTACAGAAGTAGTGTTCATGCAATAAATTGCGAAATAAGGAACAATCTCCTTAGCAGATTACATTTATGAATCTGTGGTTCCTGGAATGGGAACTTGATAGTTGATTTCTAAAATTGTGCCTTTAGTCATTTTTGGAGCAATGAAACATAATGGGTGTACGAAATTGTGCCTTCTAAAATGGAACCGTCTGGTTTTGGCACTCTGGAATGGGAACTTGATAGTAGATTTCTTAAATTGTGCCTTCAGTCATTTTTGGAGCAATGAAACATAATGGGTGTATGAAACTGTGCCTTCTAAAATTGAATCGTCTGATTTTGGCACTATATGCCAAGAACAGCTATTGCTAGAGCACTTCTTTTTTCTTAAAAAAAATCTGAATTGTATTGGTTCTTTCTTCACTGTAGGCTTCCGGAGATCGGCATACAATATGTCGTCAGGATGTTAAAAAAGTAAGCCTTCCATGTTTTTCTAGTTTCTACAATTAATTGACTTTACTATGTTCAGCATTTGTGGAAGATTAACTCTGTTCATTCCTGCAGGTAGTTTGCCTACTCTGTGAAACAGAACAGCAGGTATGACTTAAACTGCTGCAGAATTTTATTCAGTGCTCATGTCACGTAAGGGCTTAACTGAAACTTCATTTTTGCTGTTTAGGTGTCACAAGTGTGCATAAGCTGTGGAGTCAATATGGGAGAGTACTTCTGTGATACATGCAAATTTTATGATGATGATGTAAGTTTTAAGTTTGATTGCTTTTGTATTTGCTTTGTACCATTCATACCAACTGATGCATGTTGCTTCTTTTACAGACAGAGAAAGGGCAGTACCATTGCAATGATTGTGGCATATGCAGGTGAGCACAACAGAAACTTTCACCAATATATAAATTATTAAGCTGATTTCTGATCATGTGTCCACTCAATTCAACCAGGGTTGGTGGCAAGGAAAACTTCTTCCACTGTGTAAAGTGTGGTATGCTTTGCTTCAACCAATTTGAATATGTGATTTTGAGTTGAATGTTCTTCCATACTCCACAGTGGTGATTCAATGTTTTTCCATACAAAACAGTGGTGATTTTGAGTTGAATGTTCTTACATACACAACAGTGAAATAGTTGAAGTCCAAATTCTGTCACCTTTTTGTCTCTAATGAAAAATTTTCATGCCCCCAATTTGAAGTCTGCAGATTGTATCAGTATAAATTAATATTCACCATCTAGGGCGATTGAAATTCAGCAACAAAGAAACAATATTCTAAATTTTATGTTCACTGGTAAAACTCTGCATGTGTCTATCCTTTGTGTGTTAATGCTTACATGTTCTATTTCTTCCTGTTCCTTTTCTGCAATGCACAGGGTCTTGCTATTCTGTTGTACTGCGTGATAACCATCAATGTGTGGAGAACTCAATGAGGCAGAATTGCCCAATCTGTTATGAGGTAACATCGATAGCTTGCGCTGCTTCTGAAGCTATCTAGATATTATAACCGGAACTATTTCTGCAGTATCTATTTGATTCATTACAAGGAACAAGAGTTCTTAACTGTGGACACACAATGCACTTGACATGTTTTGAAGAGATGGTGGAGCATAACAAGTAAATCTCTACACCTTTGTTAATATAGAATTATATTGATACTTCATTTTCATTCTTTGAACATACTCTCTGAGACAGTTTTGTTTATGGTAACTTCTATCGGCATTTGATTGTACAGATACACTTGTCCAATATGCTCTAAAACAGCTCTTGACTTGACACGCCATTGGGAAATGTTGGATCAAGAGGTACTATATTTCTTTTCCGATGATAGCAGCTTGTATACTGACAGATAAACAGTCTTTCTTTCTTTTCTTTTTTTCTTTTTTTTTTTTGTGAAATGACAGAGAAACAGTCTTTGGTAGTAACTTAAGATTCAGAATCTAGGATGTGTGTTCCAGTCTATTACTGGAAATAATTTGAAGCTATGCCAGAAAAACAAAACTTTTCAGCAATACGGAGACATTCCTTCCAGATGAGATGATATAGTAAAATTAGTAATAGCATTTGGTTGGATAAGAAAAGGGTCAATTGTGTGCTGATTTTTTTTGTTCTGGGCATCTATATTACGGTGCTTCCTGGTGCTTGCTGAATGACTGATGGTTAGTTCCTTGTCATTTTGTAGATCGAAGCGACAATCATGCCTCCTGTATATCGGTACAAGGTATTCTTTATTCCTTTCTGGCGTACCTATGCAGCCCAAGTCCCAGCTAGCTTAGTACATTAACCCAAGGATAATAATTTCATAACTTAGTTATTGGTATGTAAATTAGAAACCTTCACTGATTGGCATTTTTCATAACCTACCTAGAAAACCTCTCTGCAGTCTTATACTGATGAATCATCTATGTTAGTGGAATAATAACCATCCTAAAGGAGGGAGCTCCCTTATATTGATGTTCTGGTCTATTTTGGCTAGCCATTTGAATAGATCCGAAGATAATATAGCCATGCTGGTTCATTTGATGTAACTAAAGCTTTTGTCCTATGTGTGAAAAAAATGGCAGATTTGGGTGCTTTGCAACGACTGCAACAAGGTCTCAGAGGTGAACTTTCATGTGATTGGCCACAAGTGCAGCCACTGCAGCTCGTACAACACTCGATCAACATCGCGCCCTGCAGATTCATCGGGAAGCAGCTCACCTTCGACAGACTCATCGGACAACATGTAGAGAAAACCAGTGCCAGAACCAATATGATAGAAGAAGTGAAGAAGGAACATTGTTTCGCGGCTTGCGTGCCTGGAAAACTTGAAGACTCCCAGCCGTTTATTAGCCCTTGTTTTGACGAGATTCAACTCATTCCATGAGTCTTGGCTGTCGTGGGAAATTCCAGCTTGGGCATTGCTGGGTTAACCCACATGGCCAGCGTAGATGTTTGTTGAATCTTGGTCGCAGCCAGCCGTGATTGTATCACCGTGGGTGAAAACCCAGCATGTTATGAATCGCATACTTACTGTAAGCTATATAGCAGAAGATGGGTACGGGGTACCCCTGACTGATGCCTGGTCTGTTTGTGTGCTTGTGCTGAACTGTTTCTGAATTGCCCGCTATATATTGTGTTTGTGTTTTCTGATGATCCGTCAGGGGCCGCAATGTGTGCGGTGAAATTGTAATGGCATTACGCACTCTTGCAATGAATAAGTAAAATCTTATAATAGAAGTATTTATTGATGGCAAGCTGTGAAAAATCACCACAGTCGATGATAGGTGGTGGACCTGCTGTCCGCAAATTCAACCTGCCCGCGGCAAACGCTCTCTGCCGGACGGGGACACTGCCACCGCAGCCCTCCTCGCCACGTGCCGCCGACCTGCCACCGCGTGCTCTGACCTGGCCGTCTTCACCAAGGTACGTAAGCGCCCTCCCTGCTTCGCTTACTTGCTCTCATGTGGCAACTTCGCCGGATTGCCGACCCTGCCATTGCTAAGGTTCAGCCCGGCCGTTTCTTGGGTTGCTTATTGCGATGCATCCAGTTCAGGCGTTCAGCGCACCATGGCCATGGTGCTGGGGACTCTGCCGTCGTGAACTGAAAAGGTGAAAATGCATACAGTAAGCTATTATCTGTTGTTTTGGCCATTATTATGCGTCTGTGCCCTGCTACCGGATTCGTGAACCAAATTTTCAAGCTCTACTGCCCAGCATTCACGATTGCACATGTTTGGATACAGTGTATTTGTGTTGCTGCGTTACTGTTGATTTTGGGCCTTTCATACTCTGTGTGTACTGTTGAACAGCACAAGATGTTCAGCTCATGGATTTGGGCAGCCTTACCTTACACTACCCTTCTTCTGCTTCCTACTCTGAACTTCAGAAAGCAAGTCCTACCAACGGGTGTAGCATGGTAGCACTAGCACATCACATAAATCTGGAAATTTCAAAATGGCCTTCCTTGTCTTCGCACAGATCATTCTCACAAGAGGTCAGCCGCTGCCTCAAACTTGTGAGAAGCTTAATGAATCCATACGGTAAACCATGTGTCATTTCTCTAATTGTCTTTTCTCTTTTGTTGTGTTAATAGAAAACCGTTTTTTTTTTCACTTCGGATAGATGGCGTGCCTCTTTTTTTTTTACCATCGCTGCCTAAGTTAACCCTCAGGAGCTTATATATTAAGTATTTACAAGTGATTTAGGACACACATCAAATTTATAGATACCACAATCTGTCAAAGCACACCTACTTGAAGATGGGTGTTTTATGGTATGGCTACATTATCTCTCCTTGAAGTTGAACACCCATGTTGCAGCACTTGGCATTGCAGATGCCTTGACGAGGGAAATACAGTCACTGAAACACATAGAGAAGAGATATGCTGCCCGAGAGGACCACCCAACTTGGAAGACTTACGCAACCATGCATCCTGCATCCTACATCCGTACGTACATTGTGCATATAAATCTTTTCTATCTACAGTATATACGTTGCCTATCTTTCTCTTCTTTTAAAAGAGTGGTATATGGATGAAGTCAAGAAAAAGATGCGCCGGTGGCCATCGCTACTACTGTGGCGCCACACCACACATTGATCCTAGAGGATCCTTAGACAGAATGATATATATCATCATCGCTACTTTGATGTACAGCAACATGCTCGATGCTGAGGGAACCATCATCCTGCCCAAGGCATCGCTGTATGCAATTCGTCACGGAATCGATCCATCAAGGTCACAGAGTAGTAGCAATCCTCTCCTCCTCTTGGTGTCAACGATCGTCACTACTGGATTCAGGTTCTTTGCCGAGTGCCTGAGGCACTCGGCAAAGGCCAAATTACACTCGGCAAAGCATATTGTTCTAGTGCAATCTTGCATATTGTTCTTTGTTTTTATTCGCACTACTACACAGTTCTAGTGCCACCGCACTACTGATAAGGGCACGCATAAAGGCGATTCTTTGCAAAATAGGTGGTATCAACTCTGAGATTTTGGTCATTTGCCCAAGTACATGTCGTACCTGAAAACTTCATCTCATTCTGTAAAAGTTTTGTGGGTCTGAAATGCTTCAGTTCGGTATATGGTTACATACATGCTTGTTTGTTAGCTATGCATTTGAAGGTTGAGATGCAATCTTTCTTTGAAAAAGAATGTGGCTCTAAAAATATCATGCCAGATCTTTCACTGAAAACAAACATTGTGCATCTTGAGAGAACAAAGGAAAGAAAGAAGCATCCAAATCAATACAGCTCATCCAAAGGGGATTCTCTGAAGATGACGATGAACGGATGATAGAGTCAGTCTCTCAGACCTCATCGCATAGGTACGTAGGATAGAGTCATAGACATTAACTAGTCCCAATTGCCATGTTTGTATTGGAATTCAAATTGTTTACATTACATGGATGGATAGATTTTGATATGTAAGGATCTGCTAAAGCCAGTCTGGTTTTGGTTTGAGCTAAGGAGCTACGTGTGATGCCTATGGGAAAAAATGAACTTCATTCAATTCCTAGCTAGATACTAGAGACCACTTGGACAAATGGGATGGCACAGACCAAGGCATAAGATCCTCGTAGGTGTCGGCACATCATGGACTTGAAGGCATATAGCAACAGTGTAGCTCTCTAGGTTAGGTCTTGACGTCTTGTGAAGCACATGGTATGGAATCATAAGCACAATGTGAATTGTACCATCACACGCGTATATTTCTCTAGAGAAGATGAAAGCACTACATAAATCATTCGTTCTAGCCAAAAGTTGACTTGTATGTCTCTGACAATTTCTTGAACTATGGTCGAACAAATCGCAGTAACTGCTGATGAATCAAGCTATATGGTCTCTTGAACTATTTGTAACTATGGCAAGGCCTTGCCTTCCACCAACTGGGCTTCCCGGAATCTGTGGAATGAAAATGCAGGTGGGTTTTCTCAAAAAAAAATATGGTTACTTTCTTCACTGATTTAAATTCTGTAATTTTCTTTGCTTGAAATGATGCACAGTAGGATTGGATCTGATGATATGCCTAGAGGAAAACTAACTTGTTGCAGGAGCCACAATGCCCCTTGTGAAGTTGAGGAGTCAAGTACTAAGGAAACACCAAAAAGAATCAAAGGATTCTGGAGCAATGGAGATTGCTCTACAGAGCACTAGTTTTTTCTCCCTCCTTGCTTTCTTTCTTTTCCAGGTGAGTACTATCAAGGCCGGTATAGTGGAAACGAATCTCTCTATCCAAATATTCAATCTTGCATGCTTGCATCGGATGTTTGCGCCATGTATAAAAAAATATCACGCAGGCGACACGGGAGGCGAACCCAAACCCTAGCGCCTCTCTTCCTTCCCTCCCTCTCTCCAGCCGCGCCGTCGCCGGAGCGGGCCGCCAGCATGGCCGTGCGGCTTGCCGGGAGGGCGGCGGCGAGGCTCTTCTTCGCGGTGGGAGCTGCGACGGTCGAGGATGAGCTCGCGTGCGGCTTCCTAGGGCTCGGCGAGGTCGCTGAGGCTGGGGGCGGCGCCGACGTCTTCGGCGGCGGTCTCCTCGCGTCGGCGACCAGATCCGGCGGTCCGAGGACCGGATCCGCGCGGATCTCCGGCAGGCAGCTCCTGGGCGGGCGCTGGGCGTCGGTGGCTGCGGCTCCTGTCCATGGCGCCATTTGTCGCCGGATCCATGCGAGGTTCGGGCGCTTCGCCTGTGGGCGCGCGTGGTGGCTGTGTCGACCTGGGGTGGGCCTCTTCCTCTTCCTCGCGCTCGGCGTAGTGTTGGCGGCTCGGCGTGCACTGTAGCGGGCGGCGGGGCGTGCCCTCGCGCGAGCCGCGTGGGGCTCGGCGGGCAACTTGCTTCGCTGCGCGGCGGCGCAGCGCCGCCGTCGTCGCAGCGGCGGCGTAGTGGCGGGGACTCCTTTTTCCTCCTCCGCTTCCCCCTTTCCTCCTCGACCTTGGCGTGGAGGCGGCGACGCCTGCTGGGGACACTAGATCTGGCACCACGGCCACATCCGGTGCCCCCGGGGCAGGGGGCGGCGTCCGTGGTGGGGCATGTGCCTGGCGGTGGCTGGCGGAGGTCGGCAGCGTCGACGGCGGGTGCTTGTGCCGGCGACGGTAGCTGGCGTGCGGCAGGGTGACGCGCGTGGCAGGGTAAGTCCAGTTCTGCATGTTGCCCGATCGGAGGGGGTGGTGGCCGACGCAGCTGTGCAGCTGCTGTGAGCAGCCGGCGTGTCGATGCCCCTCTGGAGAAGCTTCTGCGGGATGGCAGTGACGACGACGGTGGCGACAGGCTACGGTCCAGCATCTTGGCTCGACGTATGTGCTAGGGGCACCTCGGGCAAAAGCCTTGGCGACGGCGACGCCTGTGGGCGCCGTTTTCCTTGTTGGGGAGTCGTGTTCTTGTGCCCCCAGCCATGTCTTCCGCGGGTGAAAACCTGGTCCTTAACTGGACAAGTGACGGCGACGCATTCGGCGTCGTGCCCTTCCTGAAGGCGTCGCTGTGGAAATTCGTCTCGGCCGTGATGTCTCCTTCGGCGGATGTCCTCCGCCTCTCGGCGCCCGGTTGATGCGAGACGGCGAGTTCTGCATCGCGAAGTCGGAGCTGCAGTATCAGGGGATGTAGCTCGGCAACGATGACGCGTGTCGAACCCTCCTTCTCCGACGGCTGGGTTTTCAGCTTTAGAGGCTCGGCAATCGCCGCGGGCGGGGCGTGGGATCATGACAGGAAGTTGGAGCTGCTCTTCGCGGGGCCGTTGAGCTCGGCAACGATGACCTGCTGCAGCCTACTGCTTCGGGCCCGTTGGTCTGACATCTTATGATGGGTTGTTGGTGTTTTGCCATGGGATGTCGGAGCTGCTAGCTGCTTTGCAACTATGCTCGGCAACGATGACTCATGGTAGTGTGTACTTTGTCGCGTTGCGTGGGTGGGTAACCTTTCGTGGTGTTTGGCGCCACGCTTGGCTACCTTTTGCTTGCATATAAACTTCATTCGTCTTAATTGAAAGGCAGAGCTCCTGCCATTGTTTCGAAAAAAAGAAACTAGAGAAAAGAACAGATAATATCTTTCTTCAGATGCCCCTACAGCATCATACAGGTAGATAGCAACTGTGCCACAACATCTTTTGCTCTAGCCTTGCTAGCTTTAGCTCACAGATCGAAGAGTTTTGTAGGGAAGGATGCACCCAGCCACAAAGGATATAGTGAAGAAAAGATTATTGCAGTGCAGCGTCGGATCGTGGCATCGCAACGCCTCATATCTGATAAGGTCAGGCTGGTTTACAAACCAGCGGCAGCTGAATCTGCTGAGAAAAGCCACGTGCAAGCAAGTTGCATGGTTGATATATTCCGTGCCACAGATAAGGCTGGTCAGCGAGGCGATGAGTCCTGCCTGACTGGCTGTTTCAATTCGGATGCTATTCTGAAACTTGCTGCTGAGGGGATTGATCCCTGGTTCCTCCGAAACCGGCTCCATTGATCAGCCGGTCGGAATTAGTTCCATGTTTCGTATGACGAAGAGCAGTGGCCGTACCATGCGAGTATTCCCAGTCATCGTTGTCGCTGGCACCATTCTTGTATGTCATACACATTCTTGTAGCTTCACGTCTTCACCACAACAATTTACTGTACCAGCTGTACATTCAGAAAATTCTGGTTTATGCAAGGCTGTGTGCATCCATATATTTATTGTATCCTGAAGACCAGTTTGCGTTTGTGTCTGAATTTAGCTGTGATGACAGGCAAAAAGGGAAAAAAGTGTAAGCCCCAAACGGGAAACTTTCACAACTCAGTTCGATATTCTTGTAGAGTTCTTATGCATGCCCAAGCCCTAGTTGTCGATTGTTTAGTGTGTGATGATAACACCACGGTTTACATCGCTTGTTTTTTTGTGTCACTGTGCTCCACCGGCTTTTGAACCGGCGGTGAAATATTATCACCACCGGTTCTAGTCAAACTGGTGTTGAAATAAAACCGTGCTGTGAAAATAAAATCTGTAGTAGTGCAATCCGCTTCCTTGCTAGCCCCACTTTCGTAACCAAAGAGATGTAAAAAGAGATCAATTCTGCCATCTAGTTTTCCGGTGAAATTTATTTCCTGCTAACTTACAGAATAATATCAGTACAGTACTGCAGATTTTGAGATTCCAGTTAAGTTCAAATCCCATCAGATTTGTTATCTGCACAAGCAGTCACGTCCGATACATTATCCCTTAACGCTATGGAATCCAGCCATCACAATCCAACCTGTACTGCAGCTATACGTCTCTAATACTCTTCAATTCGCATGTCATTTGTCAAATGTGAAGATATCTGAGGTATCAAAAACCTAGGAGAGATCAAATCCCCGCAGTAACACTTCAGGAAAATCCAAGAAGTAAGCAGCCAGTTATGTTACTGAAAGTTAAATTTAGTCAGGTTGTCGGAGAAACATGGAGATGTGTGAAGAATATAGTGATCCGACCAGAGAAAGCGTCGAAATTTAGTCTACTTGTGATCCATCCTTAACCACAAATGATCCATAGCGGAGAAAATCTCGCTTGACTTTCATGAGAGAAGACCAAAAATGGGAGTCCCCGCTCTTCGATTCTACTTGCACTAGAGGTTTAGAACCTAGATATTTAAACATTACAGCATGCGTATGTAGATTTGAGCTGGTCAATGACAGAACAAAGTGGGCGGTGCTATTAGAGGCGACAATAAACAGATTATCTGTCCATTCTTATTCTGATTTATCTTCTGAGATCAATAATCGATAAATTCGATATATCTGACCAACACATGTGATTTGCACATAACCACATGTGGCCTCTGCACCCCGGCCTCTCAGCACTAACCAAGCCAATATATATGACACGGCCAAATCAATGGATTGATTCTTTTATGATCACTTTGTATTGCAAAATCATGCAATACACAGACTAATGCCCTAGCTCTATCTATCTATTAAGAATCTTGGTTATGCTTGCTTTCAATCTATTCCATAGATAGAACTAGGTGGCTAGGCATATGTGGAGTTGACACGGAATTGACATATATATATTCATGTTCCTGTATCTTAATTGGGTCCTTTATTAGATAAAGAGCCTGTTTGGCATAGCTTCTTATGGCTCCGGCTCCTCTTGCAACAACAACTGTAGCGACATTGTTCACATGAGCCGTTTTTTCCATTTCCTCGTGAAATGAACTGGGAACCCGAAGAAGCCACGTTATATGGCTCCTTCAGCTCCGGCTCCTTTGGTACTGTGTTAGAGAGCCGGATATATTGTTCAATGAAGAAAGCATGATGCTATTGACGCTACCCCTATTTCCGCCTTTGCTCCCACAACCAAGAAGAAGTGAGAGGCAATAGAGATGTTGAAGTTGATGTACCTAAACAAAAACACATTATAGGGTCAAGTGTTTGGTTTGAGGAATGAGTTAGTCCATTATCTACTCGCTCCTCACTTTTTTGTTTGGTTTTTGGAATGAAATGAGTTAAATCATCATCACCTCATTCTTCACAAACTAATAATTAGTACTAGTACGAGGAATGAAGTCATTCCATCAAATTTGAGGAATGAACTACTCATGAGACACCACCTCATCTAGAATGCAGTGAATCCTCAAACCAGTGATTCCTCAAACTAAACGTCCTATATGTGCTAGGCCGCACTAGATCAAATATCAACTCGACTGATTTTGCACAAATTTTAGTTTGCATGAATATGATGATTAGCAAATAAAAGAGAAGAGAGAGGTCTATATATGCTGCATACATAAGAAGATGCCAGGCCGGTAGGTCAACACATGCAGGACATAACATTCCAAGATATGTTCCTTGGGCCCTACATATAGTTGTCCATCGGGCCGGCCCGGTCTGGTACGGCACGGGCACGGGCCAAGCAAGGCCCGCAGGGGTTCGGCCTTCGGCCCAAGCACGGCACTACGGGCCGAAATTCGTGCCGTGCAGGCCCGCTAAGCACGGCCAAATCTGCGGGCCATGCTAGCCCATAGCCCGGCGACCTAAAAACACCTCAAAAAATCATCTCAACCAACACTTGTTAAAATTCACAATTTCACATATTCATTCATCCATCGTCTCAATTCAAATCACAAATATAAAATCTAAGTTCAAATGACCAAATCCAACAAAAAAGGAACCAAAAGAGACACAGAATTAAGATAAATGAGCTGTGTGCAATGTTGCCTCATTAAAAACCTTTCTAGGTAAAACTCATCCTCGTGAGAAACCCTAGAAAGGGAAAAGAGTGCAGCATAGCTCTTAAGAATGTCTGATGTCAGAGCAATAGAGAAAGCAGCAGACAACACAGAGTTCTTAAGAATATTACGACGTTCAGTAAATAGCTTGCTAAGATCTTTAGTGGTGGTTTGTCTAGATACCTTAACAAACCTAGGGTTATGAGCGCGAACAATGTACTCTTCCCAGGCCTCTATCTCACCAATACCTAACGACAGATCAAGCCTAGCAATCAAGCGACACAATTCAGATCTAGCAACATCAGGTTTATAGTCCCAGTTATGCACAGAATCATCAGCATTGTAAGCAAGCTTAGATTGAACCCTAGCATGTTGATCAGTTTTTTGCCTACAAGATTTCTGGTGCCTCTTCAAGTGACCAGTGCCAACACTAGATCTAGCAAACAAAGTAGTCTTACACATTTTACAGGTAGCTTTAGTGCAAATCTTAACTCCATTCACAGTCTCATAGACCTCTTTAAAATCAGCCCACACAGGTGATTTACGCTTACCAACATTAGATTTACCATTACCAGCAACAGATGGAGCAAAGCTGTTGGAGTTGAAGTCGACAGGTTCCTAGTCGTCGTCGCCCCTTCACCACCATCACCGTCCAGATCGATCGGAGCAGCAGAGCCACTACCGACATCGATACCGAACAACGCAGCAGCGTCGTCTCGGGTGTCGTCGTCGTCCTCAGGGGGCAGGCCTACCGCGATCAAGTCGTCGTTGCTGGTGAGCGGCCAGATGATATCGTCATCAGCAGCCGCCATGGCGGACGGCTCTCCAGCACCGTTCCTCAACGGTGCGCGGGGCTGCCTTGTTCGCTCTATGCCACAGCTAGAGGACGACGCATCGGCTACCGACCTGCGCAAAGAGATGGAGGAGGATGAAAAGATCACATCAGAATACATCAATGGAAGAAGATAGAAGAGGAGGGTTAGGGTTAGGGTTTTACCTACGCAACCAGAGCCCGGTGTTGGAGAAGACGATGGCCACCCAGAGAAGACGACACATTGGTTAGCAAGGATGGCGAGCGGCGGAGAAGGGACAGACGGGGACAACGAACTCACATTTTCACCGAGATCTAGAGGGGAGATAGGGCGACGGAGAAGGGAGAGGCAGAGAGGGAGGGGATCACGGGAGGTCACCGCCGGCAGGCGGTTCGAAGTCACCGGAGTTGGGGTCGGTGAGGTCGGACGCTAGTAGACGAGACGGCGAGGCGTCGACCATCGAGCGGTCGAGGCGAGAGAGCGGCGAGGCGGTGGGGGTTGAAATGATTTAGGGTTAGGGTTGAGGAGGGAGGCGCGCTGCGCCGCCGCATTATATCTGCTGGGTGTGAGGTGTTGTCTTGGTGGCCAGGTGAATTGCTGCTTCTGTTGGGCCACTTCGCCGCCGGAGGGTCTCGGCTGCTGCCGGGCCGACCCCTATAAACCGGGCCGTGCCGTGCCAGCCTGCGGGCTTGAGTAGCAGCCCAAGCACGGCCTGCTGCCCCGTGCCAGGCCAGCCCAAGCCCGATAACCCTCGGGCCGTGCCGTGCTTGGGACGGGCCAAAATTGCGGGCCTCATGCCGGGCCGCCATGCCTCGGGCTGCATGGCCATTTATAGTCCTATATTGAAAAGACGGCTCATGCATTATCCAAACATATATTGATCGCATGCATGCACACGATCCTTTTCAACAAAGCAGTGACCAAACCATGCATAGAGACCTTTTGGATCCAAAACTCTACCAATAGAAATGGTGCAGTGCTTTGATCTTAATTTAATACTATACATCGTTAAAAGTCAAAGATGTGCCATGAGCGTATGATGTATGGTCCTAGCTCTAGTAGCCATTACACACTGTTATCTCCAGCTTATAGATTCTTCCTTGGAACATTTTATTATTTTTTTTCTAGAAACTCCCAGAGAGATCATCAGCTCATCACACTAAACCGACCAGACGATGGTAAAAGCTTGACTTGCTTGAAAAAGTACATGAATTCCGTGCTAGGTAGACCCGGACCCGTTATGCAAACCCAACCCGGCCGAGCAGCCTGCACACTCTATAAAAGGCAACCACCCCTGTGCTCCCAGACCATCAGTCGTCACCACTCACCACTCATAGATCGATCTCCACAGCTAGCAGCTTGTTGACACACACACACACACACACACACACACACACAGAGTTTGCTTGCATTGGATAAAAGGTAGCCGTTCGACAAACCAATCCAAGCGCCCAAGCCAAAGCAAAAGCAACGCAAGGAAATGAACCGCGTGATGAAGCTCGCCTCGGAGCGCGCGGTGGTGGTGTTCACGCTGAGCAGCTGCTGCATGTGCCACACGGTGACGCGGCTGATGGCGGACCTGGGCGTGAACGCGCTGGTGCACGAGCTGGACAGCGACCCCAGGGGCAAGGACATGGAGCGCGCCCTGCACATGATGCTGGGCGGGAGGGGCCCCGCCGTCCCCGCCGTCTTCATCGGCGGCAAGCTCGTCGGCGGCACCAACAGGGTCATGTCGCTCCACCTCGCCAGCGAGCTCGTGCCCATGCTCAAGAGCGCCGGCGCGCTCTGGTTGTAGACACCTGCGGCTGTCTGCTGATGCAGGGCGGCCTGCTGCACGCATGGCATGCGCGCGCGGAAAATAAATAAATAAAAGAGACTAAGGTTAGTAGTGTGTGTGTGTGTACGTCAAGGGCAGGTTTTTCCCGTCCTGTTCAGCTGAGTTCTGACAGGAATAACTAAGGCAAACGGGCTTTGCTAGCTTCATGCATATGCCTTGTATAGGAGCTAGTGAGCAAGAGAGATGGCGGCCTAGCTATGTTTCTTCTTTCTTCTTTTTTGATGTGTTTCTGTCCTAATAACTTTGCAATGGCGGTGTGTGCGTGTACTGATCCATGTATCGCCCTTTTTCAACGGGCTTATGAATATCAATCAATATATATGTATATCAGAGTTTATAAGTAACCAGTATCCAGTATGATGACATGTGTTACGAATGTATTGCATCAAAACCTTCTGTTTACATTGGTTGTGTTGTTCAAATAATTAGCGCTATGTTTTCGAATAAAATATTAATATATCAGTTTTACTCCTTTGCAGGCGACTGGTAACCTGCATAACCATCCGTCACCCGCGTCCACGCGCCCAACCGTGCCCAAGCCCGCACTTGATCAGTGCCCGCGCCCTCGGCTAGGGTTCCGGCGAGACTTCGCCGACGTCGGATAAGTTCAGCGTCCTCCCTCTCCGACTCTCTCTCTCTCTCTCTCTCTCTCTCTCTCTCTCTCTCTCTCTCTTCTTCTTCTTCTTCCCCAACTCCGAGAGGCATAGAAGGGGGTTCGGGGGAGAGGAAGGCCGACCAAAGGTGTGCACGGCAGCAGCAGAGCGGTTTAGGGGCCTTGGTGGTGGTGGAGGCACCCAGGCCAGGCGCGGGCGGGGACCTCCATGGCCAGAGCTCGCCATGGAAGGAGGGGGAGGGGAAGAAGGTGGCTGCCACAGGCGCCCTACGGCCGCGGAGCTCTGGTGAAACCCTAGCGCGCCGGCGCTTGGGTTTAAAACTAATAGTTCTTCTAATAAGATTTTATACAAGGTTTCATTTACACAAGGTTTAAAACCAATACTTCTTTTAATAAGATTTTATACATTAATAAAGTAAATTGTCTAAGTACTTGAAAATTATGCACACACAAAACTCAGCTTGTAATATAACAATATATTTATTCATGAGAACTAGGTTCTTGCCCTTTGATGCAGTGGTGTAGCAAGGATTTTGATCTATGGTGGTCCAATTCAATATAGTTTTTTATTAACAATATAAGGCTCCATTTAGCACGTCTGTAATTTTTTTTTGACTCCTTACTATAGTATACACAAGGAGCGAGATCCGAAGCTGATGAAATAAGTTTGATGGCTATGGTTCAATAGGATCGGAAGCAAGAAGATGTAATTCTGGCCCAAAACAAAACGTTAGGCATTCCAACTTTGGAAAGCCACACGTTGTGTAGTTTTCACTCTTTTCCGAGAGAGAGAGAGAGTACATATTACATGCATATTTCACGCTTCACTTCGAATATATATACTGAAAAACAGGTGCTCAATTTTTTCATTTCCATTGCAAATTTAAAGCTCATCTCTCATCACCTTGCCATTTTCTTGTCACTAATTGTACTGAATGAAAATAGTAGCATTATTAAAGAAATATTCTTAGCTCAGAATTGATTTGCATATAGCTTAATCCACTGGCTCATCTCGTCTGTATCCGCGTCCTGTTTTTTAAATCTAGAATTCAAAATTTGTATCAAAATCCTCTCCTCTGTCTTTTTGGCAGAAAATATTGAGATTCCTTTTAAACTTAGTGTCAACCAGAACGACCAGCATTAATTAAGAAAAATAGCAATTGAACTACTCGTTCCATCCTAATTAGTGAGGGGCAGATGGTCTTTTGTAAGCTTCCTTATTTTATCTGAAAATCTCTTGGATTTCTTATTACAGGACGAACGGAGTAATTCCTAATAACTTCACTACTGTTAACACACATGCAAACAACACAAAGTTAGGCAATTAAGATGCCTAATTATAGCAACTCCAACAGGAGTCCTCGAATCAACTTTTGATTTGAGAGCTCCCCTTATTTATAAGTGCCTGATATATTTTCCATCTGCTCTAGTAGGAGCCCTCAAATTTGTCCTCAAATCCCTTTTTGAGACACTAACACAAGGGACCCGCTCGTCATTTTTTGTTCTTCCCATCATCAATCTCATTAACATGTGGATGGACCCGTCACCAACGATTGGTCCTAGATGTTGGAGGCAATCGCTGGAGCTGTTGCCCAAGGTAGGTCCCAGGGCAGGGAAGGACGCGGCGGAGGAGCTGATTCAGCGGGTGGAGGAGCTGGTGGCGGTGGCGACCCGACTGCGCGGGGAGAAGGAGGCCACGAAAGACACTGATTGGGGGCTGAGGCATGAGCTCGACACCGAGCAGACCTCCACGGAGACAGCGGCCAGCGAGGCCATGCTGCGCCCGTGGGCCATGAAGACAGGGAGCACTCACTGCCTCCTACCGCTCCTGATACACGCGGCGAGCCGCGATACGTGCGGCCGAGGGGATCCGTAGAAGCCGCTGGCGGGCTACACGGGTTCGCGCAGGAGGAAAGTTGTCGGCGCACAAGGGAGGAGAAAAGTCACGGGCGAGCGGAAAGAAGGTAAACCGAGCGCGAGCAGAAAAAATGGACGCCAATCATCATTTGAGGGCGTAGCCTATAGAGCTCCTAGGAACGATGGCCGGAGAGGAGATTCGAAGAGGCCTTCAAATTTGAGGGTCTAGTAGGGCCCTGCTAGAGTGAGCTTTCTATTTGCGCCCCCGTCTCAAGTAGGGTCCTACTTGGTAAAATAGAGTGGATCATGTAAGACATAATTTAGTCACCATATTTTATTAAAAATTCGTAATTGAAAGCTATGCATTCTAAAACAATTTAACAGAAAAGAAACTAAACGATAGAGACAGCATTATGTCTTATAGTTCTGCTCATTTTGAGCGTGCAATATGCACACGTCGTCCAAGATATATCCTTATGCCCATTGCGCACATCTCTCTCTAGATATCGCAGCAGCGAATCGACCTCTGTCCTCTCTCTGTCCTCTCTATCTGTTCCAAGCATCCACTATTCTCCACTCGCAAAGCACTCAAACACTATACACAGATTCGGATGCACGCTATAAAAGGACCTCACAGCCTGCACTCTTCACGAGCCAGTGCCCGATGTGCCACACGGTGTCACACGAGCTCGGCGTGTGCGCGGCCGTCCACGACTCGACAAGGACCCGCGCGGGCGCAGCAACACGCAAGCTCGTGCCGCATGCCCCGCCGTCATCGGCGTGCCTCCACCGCCATATGGCTCTGAACTCTGAAGCCATCCGTCCATCCTGATCCATTGATCCATCCAAATCACTCGCCCTCAAAAGTAACCCCAATTTTGCTGGGTTTACATATATAAACTTGCGGTTTGCATGCATGCAATTAATCGAGCTATAGAGTGTGCTCACAAGTATGATCGAGGTACCTATGTTGACCGTCTGATAACAAAGCAGGGACGGCTAGGATTTTTACCGGTGCGGGGCAAATCCTTATGCCAAATATATATACATAGTTTCCAAGAAGGATATATGAGGAAAGTTTTGTATTGCGGCTAGGGTAACCACTAGCTGGGCTAAAAAGGGTGAGGAATGGCTCTCTAATCCATGACTTCGAATGTAAATGGACATGTGTCATTCTGTCCTTTCCAGTTTTTTCAATGAAATGTGATTTTTGAATTACCACAACCGAAAGGTATCGATGGGTTCCGTTATTGGATTCGATTAAGAACCATAGCCGTAGTCGTAGCCGTTAGCAGGGAACCAAAGTAGGTACCTCTTCTTACACGAGATCCTGCACAAAAAGTGTTGCTAAATTTCTCCCTTCGTACATCTCATATGCGACTACAGGTCGAACCGAAACAAAATACTTTTCCTTGCTTTTAAGAATTTTTTTCCATTGAACATAAGCCCAACTTTTCTTTTCTTTTTTGATTTCTTAGAATCTTTTTTTCTCTTTCTGGTGGTATCAAACTTCCACCTAATATCTTATCCGTCTCTTCAGGAAAATGAATATCTTCAGAAAAGATTTTGAGTTCTGTATGGCTTTTTTTTTCTCTTCACTCGGACCAATCCACCTAGTCGCAAATTGTACGGTGCTAACAAGCTTGTGAAACAAAGCCGCATTGCTATACCCATCCAAAACTATATATAGGAGGTTCTAGGTTTAGTTTAGCCCTTAGTTAGGCCCTTCTCCATGACATCAAGCCGCTCTCCATCCAAACCAACAAGAATAGATAGTGGACCCACAGCTACCACCTAGAAGTAGCTGATTATGTAGCGGCGCTTTGCTTGCTTTTCTAAATTGACTTCCAAACTATTAATGAAAAAAAGAATTCAATAGAAGTCTAAGTAGGTTGTTAGGTTGTCAATTGACTGAAGGGCTTCAGGGGCCAACCTCTTAGCCGGAGGAGAGATCATAGATGAGGCTGCATGCGCATCAGATTCATCTCAGTCACGAAGCGCTTTCAAAACAAAAAAAAAAGAAAATCATTTTCTAACAAAATTGGCTTGTAGCCTTGTAGTATATCTTTTCCTCGAAAGGAAAAAAACTGTCTTTGCATGCTTTGTTTTCTTCTGAGAACCTGGTGGTTAGAGCCCCAGACCAAGGTTAAGCTAGGTTCGAAGTTAACTCAAGAACCGTTTCTCCGGCAATGACGTCAGAAATGCTTGTTCGTATATTTAAGACACACACAGATTAATCCGCAAGCGCACGGATCTTACAATGCATACTTGGAAACCCCAAACTATCCCAAGTGCAGTACCCAATAGTACCTTGGGAAAGCTCGAGGACGAGCTTTTTATAGGGAGGGGAGGATTGTAACGACCCGAGTCTGTTGCTCCCTAGGCAGTCATTTTGACTATCAAGACCAAGAGGTCCTGGATTCTCTTTCGGATAGGCCCTGAAAGGAGAAGAGAGTCTCTTTTCTGCAACAAAACTTTTGAGAGATAGCAACAAGAACTTGAAGCATTTATTTGGTGGATGAAAAACCTATCAAGCATGTTTTTGTGTTCACTCCCAGTGTAGGAGTAAAATATTTTTGGGTGACTCATAGAATGGCAGAGGCAAATAGATGTTTAAAATCTTTTGAAATTCTTAAGAAAACAGTCATCTCTGGTCGCTACTTTTTGAAATTATGTGTGACGCTAGTGATTAGGGCTCTTTTGTGCAGAAAAAGAAAGAGCAGGGCAATCTTTCAAACTTGCATTCGAAATGTGAAATATTTATAAAAAAGGGGGAGAAACCCCTTTATCTAATTAGAGCGGAAAGGGCCCGCAGCGTAGGAATCGTATCTCCTTAGGTTCTTTGCTTTCATTTGATTTTGATGAAAGAAAAGAAATTAATGGCCTTTGCCGAGGAACTACAGCATATGAACAGCTAGAGATCGGAATACTACAACCATACTGGCTATCTCAGGCAGGTGATAGGAACAGTCTAAGGGGCTAGGTTTGAATCGTTAGTACTAGTAGGAATCGAATCGCTATTCCTTCTCTGCTTTGCCGAGGCCGTATGTATCGTACCGAAGTAGGTATTGAATTTCTCAAGGAAGCGGATAGGTTTTAGTTGCAAAAAGAAGGAGCCCTCCCCGCGGAGGAAGCTTATAATATATATATATATATATGATAGAGGGCTATATTCAACCCTTTTTTTATTCAACAGGGCTTTGACCATATATATATATATATATATATGATAGAGGGCTATATTCAACCCTTTTTTTATTCAACAGGGCTTTGACCATTCCCAAGAAAAAAAAGAAAAATCTATCATCCAATTTGATTTCTAAGATAGGCAAAGTCTGGTTCACCAAAGAGCCTTATCCTACGTCACTGCCTCGTCAACCTGACTTCCATCTCCTGACATCGGTACTTGTTTTCTAGTTTGCCCAGGAAAACTAGAATTGAAACCTGCCGCATGCGTTCAATAGTATGCGCAGCTACTGCTCTACTTCAGCATTCTACGACTGAATCCATTCCAGAAATGATGACTTGCCCACATTAGTAGTTAGTGTCATTTTCTGCTTTTTAGGTGAAATACCAAAAACCACCGGTTCCACGGGGTAAATCCATTAAAAAAGGGCAAATTTTAGCGGAGGGAGCAGTTGGCGGGGAACTTGCTTTAGGAAAAAATGTTTTAGTAGCTTATATGCCCTTGGAGGGTTACAATTTTGAATATTTTTCGTACTCTTTTCCGCAGGAAGATCAAACATGGGAATTGCTTTGAATGACCTAGCGTCCGTTGTCTTGTCCCGAAGAAGGCTTTTTCGGTGCAGAGAAAGGAAGGGTTTCGGAGGGCAATCCAGCTTCCACAGCTTGGACCAAAATTTATTCCCCTCCTGGCTACCACCAGCTGCAACAGGTGGCAGGGAAGCGAAATGGTTGGTCAGCAGCAATTGCCAAAAGATCCTCTCCTTCATCGACGACATTCTTATCTATTCAAGAAGTGCTGAAGAACATGAACAACATTCGAGAGTAATATTGAATAAGCTATGAGCACATGAGGTATCAGGCTCAGGATTGGGTGCGCTAACAGCCTTACGAACCGTAAAATTCAATTCTCTTAATTCTTCGGCAACCGTGCCAAAAACTCGAGTTCCTTTTGGATTTCCTTTTTGATCAATGATAACTGCTGCATTGCCACTCACACTGAAGCAAAAAGCTCTTATAGTATCTGAATGAGAACGGTCACCACAATCATCTGATAATGAAACTGAATGACCAGCCCTGGGGAACAGAGTAAAATTTCCATCAACTGAATATCACCCTTCACCCATGAGCCAGGATGCACATATGTAAGTGAAAACCCACGTTTTGTACACCACACATCATTATTATCCTATTTGAGGCAAAGAATCAGGGCGCAATGCTTCTTTATCGATCAGTTAGACGCTTTATACTAGGTTAAAGCTGAAGTTACGATACCAATGTGTCACACCCAATTTTAAGGATAAAATTGAATGCACTAACTCATATGTGCCCAGGGATCAATCAGACACACAAGCTGACAAATTATAAAAGAGTATCATCACAGTGTATCTTACATCACGATAATAACATAACTTAGTCTTATACATCACAACGGAAAATGAAAGATAACTCTCTCTCGTGGAACACCATCACAGGGAAGGTCAACTGGTTGACCACAAGCCTAATAATCCTTAGCAAACTCCTCATACACGTTGTCATCTGTTACCCATCCGGGATTTTTATCCAAATAAAGAAAATAAACAAGCGTAAGTACATCCCGTACTCAACAAGATAACATGGGGTTCATGAGGCTCAAAAAGTTGACACTGGTTTACTACAGTTAGCACTTTTAGTAAGTCAAAATTTTATTATCAAGTATTATCAAGTTATGCTTAAGCTCCCATTTAAACCCACTTAATCAGATATCAGCATCATTTGGATCATATCATCATAAACCATCATAAATGAACAACAATGAGTAACCAATTATTCTGTGAGTTTTCCGGGCCGCTCGTGACCGTGAGCACGGCTGTTATAACAGTTTGTAACCCTCTGCAGAGGTGGTGCACATTCACCGCGAGTCGTGATCCCCATATGCCCGGGTTAATTATTCCTATATCACTGCCAAGGTGAGCGGGCAGGGTACACTATGAAGCCATTTCATAGGTTTCTCTAACAAGTTAGGGCCGCTAGGTTTCCTCGGCAGGCAGATGTAGGAACCCCCCTTTCCTATGGCACATATCCATCGCGGCTATACACATAGGAACAGAGGCAGCCCTATACCCAACGTGGCAAGCCCCTTTTGCACCATAAAGGTAACCTCTAACAAGCTAGAAAAGGTCCTATTACTGAGCTAAAGTCAGAGCCATATGACTCTCACGGTTGCACTGTCAGTCCTAGCTTTTACCGACAGATAAGTCCTTATGGAGGGCTGGGAGCAACATGATCAAAAGTCGTTTGCACCTACGCCCTATGGATCAGTTGTTACAAATCACGTTATCCTTTTAGTTCCATAGAACCATTAACCATTGTATAGATCATGTTCAGTTAGAGCACTAGCAATCTACTCATATGCAATTAACCCATAGGAGTCAAGGGAACAAGTCATCAAATGACTAGAATGTCCTTATGGTTATCAAAGTTAGACACATGCACATGAGTAAATGATTAAAGTGAATAGGACATCAAGGTAGGCCCATGCTATACTTGCGTTGGTTCACAAACTCTTGCTGGTCCTGCTGGTCGTCGAAGAATTCTTGGTCTCCAACGTTCTCCTCACCGTCTGAACGCGACCAACACGGCAACATACAACATTCCAAAGGCATTCATGCAAAGCAAACATTCCTATAATTAGAATAGTACACCAACAGTATAGAAAACAAGATAAAATATTTATGAAAATAATCTACGTCTCGCTACGATCACGTCGACGCGAAGTTCACGAAAAACAGAGCTAAAATGCGAAAGTTATGATTTAAACAGGATTTCCTATAGCAATATATTTAATTAATTCTAACCATGAAATTTAAAAGTCCCAAACTTGACTAACAGTGGTTCTAACATGTAGATTATGAAATTACGAAGCTAACGCAATTTAAACGGATCAATTCAAAGCTAAAACGACGATTTTATAAGCAAAACAGTTCAAATGGCATTTCTGTAAATACTGAAAACGTACTTTGAATTAACACAGTCAACTGTACGCTTTCAAAACGAGAAAGCGTACATGGGGAAATATGCTAAGGACGGCGGGTTTTATTACATGAAAACAGAGGGGCTCTTTAGCATATTCACCCGCGAAGGGGTATCGTCCATCCAGGGCCTTTGATCACGCGATGGACGGCTAGGATTAAATCAGGGAAGAGAGAACAAGGGGGGGGGGGGGCTGGCCGGAACAGTGTTCCCGGTGGCCAGGCACCATGGCCGACGGCGAGGACTCGCCGGCGAGCTCGGTTCAGGGGCTTTTGTCCACGATTCGATGAACCGAAAACACCGGATGAGAGAGGGGGAGTAGGCGAACACGTCCAGGCCAAGAAAACGGCCGGAGGGGAAGGTCGAGGCGGCGGTTGCCATGGCCGGCGGCCAACAGCTATCGGCACATGAGGTTAGAGCCCTAGGGGCCACGAACCGATGCGAGGGATGCACGGGGAGACAGAGAAGGACACGGCAAGCTCACCACAGGCGATACCGGCGGCAGAGATGGAACGAGGATGGCGTGCGACATGGGAGGGCGGACGGTGAATCCAACGAGCCGCTGTGATGCGGTTTCTGCGGCGAGCGCGAGGAGAACTGGGGAAGGGAGCAGCAGGGGGAGTGGCGGCGGGTACGAGCTCCCATTTAACGTGGCCGAGGAGCGGGGGACGCTCCCACGACTTGGAGCGTGGGCGCGGCGGCGGTTGCTGTTTTGGCTGCGCACGATGCGGAGGAGGGAGGAGAAACTGACCAGCGGGCCCAGCTGGCAGCGAGAGAGGAAGGTGCGGTGGCGGTTTTCCAGCGGCGCGCGCGACTTGGGCTGGCCCACGAAGGAAGGAGGAAGGGGAGAGGCGAGCGACCGGCGCTGGGCTGGGCCTCGGCCAGAAATGAGAAGAAGGGGGAGGGGAGAGGGAGCTAGGTTGGCGGGAGGAGCGGGCCGAGAATCAAGGAAGGGAGGGAGAGGGAAAAAAATTCTTTTCCTTTTTCCAACAATTTTCCAAATTCATTTTCAATTAGATTTTGAATTTATTTGGACTTTGAATCAAAACCATTCATCACAAAAATAAATATGCAGCAGCATGTATGCATCACTTGTAGCTAATCTTATATTTGATTTTAGTTTTATAAAAATTATTACTTTCCTATGTTTGAATGCTCACATAAATGCTTTAGATAAATCAATTTAGCTATTTTTGGAATAATGCAAATTTTAGGGTGTTACACAATGCCTGCTTCCAAGCCCTCAAATTTCGAGGATATGATCTGCCCGCTCCTCGTGGAATAGATCCTGCATCCAACCAACCCTTTTTTGACTAGGGAATAGGAGAATTCCCACTACCGCAAGCAGGCCAGCCGACAGAAGTGGAAAGAGACAAAGAGTGTCGCAGAACCGACCAATTTATAAGAGTACAAGTACAATGGCGTCCCGCAAGCGGTCGCACTATCATACTTGAACCCATATAAACCCGGTAGTCCGTCGAGTACCACGACGGGTCTCGATAAACGATTTACAACAACCAAGATCGTACATGATTCAACATATATGCCACATATTACATAAAGTTCACAGATACATTTTCATCATCAGAGTATGAAACCAGTTATTACAAACCGAGTTTGATAGATAAAGCGGAAGCAATTAAGTTCGAAAGTAAAGTTTCCAACATAGTTTGATACAGTGCCAAGATACGATCACGGTCCACAAAAGCATGTAGAAGGATTAATAAGAAGCCTGCCCAAGGCTTACTCCTCATCCACAGCGGGATAGAAGCAACTCTTGCAATAACCATGATACACAGTGCCATCTCGCAACATGGGAAATAAAACCACGAGTACGAGAAGGTACTCATTAGACTTACCATATCGTAAACTAGAAATAAAATGACTCCAAGGATTATGCAAGGCTGTATAGGTGGAGATAGCTTGACAACATTTTGCATAAAAGCGATTAACTTAGCTATACAATTATGGTTCCAATATCAGGTTAATTATAACTATCCATCTCTAGATTAGCAACTATCCTGTGTGCCAAACATGTGGTATATCCATTTAAAAGCATACAATAGTAACCATAGCGGTATTGTAATTCCATATTCATTCGAACCATCATGTTCCATAACACAGCTTACTACGATGTTGGGACTAGCCAAGTTTCTCACTATCCGGGAGAGACGGCGATTCGAATCGATTTCAACCAGCTGGGAATTTATTCCTAACACAAACCCAGGCATACCGCAAGCGAAGGCAGCCTTCGGTCACCTTTGGTACAACTCAGTCTATATTTCGCGGGTCCGTCTTTGCGCCGCACAATCTAGGACACCAGATGCCAGGACGTTCAGGCCTAGCCTACCCTTGGACTCAGTCTGATCGCCCCCCAAGGAGCATACAACAAAACGGGTCCCGGCCTGAGTTGAATTACTCGGCTTCAGCGGTCGGAACGAGTTATCCGCCAGCTAAGTGATAGGCATGCGTTCAATCTTGTCAGAAGCACCAACAACGAGTACGGTCCTTAATCGACACAGACGGGGATAGATCCACACCCAAGACCTCCATGTCTTGTTGCTTCTCTATCGACATCCCGCCCGATCTCCATTTACATTACCCATGGTTCTTTTCCCACGATAGCAAATATAGCCAACCGTGCTCTCGGTATCCACCTATATCTCGTAGGTGACAGAAATCACCCACTTCTACCGGTCTAAGCATGGCTAAGCATATATTCGATCCTGACCTATACCGGTTAAAGGTGTAATAGCTGGACAAGGAATTTATATGCATCAAGTGGTTCCATTCAACTCTTATAACCTAATGCATCAATCATAAGTACTTAAGTAATCATTTGTAAAATACTGGGAGACTTAGAATGCTCCGGGGCTTGCCTCACAGAAAGGAAGTGGGGCGGTGATCAGGACACTCCGGAAGCTCTTTAGGATTCTGCTCCTCGCCTTCGGGAGCTGCGACTTGAGGATTCTCCTGCTGGTCCCCTTCTCTACTACTTCGTCAATTCCAGCAACGTTATTTCTTCCTCCGATCCTAGATGCATGAATATGGCATAAGATATTGCGAATGCATACATGCGTACAAGTATAAAATGATGACACATGATGAATGTATTTGTATAAGTATTCTTAACAGCATGGTGTTAACAAATGCATCATATTTTACCGAGTAGGTGCATATCTCTTCTTGACTACTTAATCAAATACATTTACAATTCATTCACTACACACAAAACAGCAGCTGCTTGTTTTACTTATAACTAAAGTTCTACTTATCCAAATGCTGTGATATTAGACTTTCTGGAAATATTATAAAATTGTCTACAACTCTTATTTAATCACCAAAAGCTAATTCGCAATTTATCTTAACCAAAACAGACAATCAATCCAGCGCTGTCCAGAAATTCCAGAGAACAAGCAAATTCGGAAAGGCTAACTTTAAACAGCTTTAACTCCTAAACCGTTTGACCTATGGTCCTGAAATTTTAACACAAGACATATGATGAAGTTATCTACAACTTTGTTATTAACTATTTTTACAGCAAACATCATTTTTATCATGCAACTCATCAAACTCCAGAATCTATCTAGAATCCATCCAATTCGCATTACAAAGTAACAATGCTTCTACTTCATCTAATCATTCAAAGTTTGACAACACAAAGTCTAGCAACAGTTTAAGCATACCAAATACATCCAAGAAAATATAATGGTGAAGCCCAAACTATTTATTTAAATGCCTTTATTATTTTATTTAGATATTTAGGTTAAATAATAAACATATACCAGATGTACTTCATAAATTCTCAAAAATTTACAGTGCTTTACTAAGGTTACTAAAAGACTACTGTAACAGTTTTATGCCATTTTATATAGTAAAACATTCTATAAAAAATGACAAGATAGAAAGGCTTAAAGTAGCATAAATAGAAAACCTTAGTGAAAAGTATCAAGCAACAGATTTCCTATTTTTCTTAGCATCCTTATGGTACTAGGATTACCCCCAACAAATTTCATGAATTTTGGATTCATAAATAATTTATAAAAATTCATACAAGGATTAACTATTTATAAAAGAAAAATCTATAACTATAAATCTAGCCATGCACTGATCCTCAAATATTTACCAGAGCTCATACATGACAATAATAGCTTACCACAAACATTTCATAATTTTTGGACCACAGGAACTCTAGATATAAAATAAACAAATTTGCATGCATTCCAAAACACATTTCAAATCTCTATTTAAATCTTCCAAAAATGCTACTGTAAGTGCCAAGAATATATTTTTCCTAAATACTACACTTCCTAAGGAACACTACACAATTTATTGCACAATTTTTGAAGCTACCAAACTGGAGATATAAAAATCACAAAATAATTCAAAATCTAGAATCAAATGACCTATCCTATCTCCTGCTGTCGCTGACCGGTGGGACCCGTCGGTCAGAGGACCCCACATGTCATCGAGACAAGAACAGAGCAGGCGGAGCTACTCTACTCGCGCGGCCAGAGCTCGCCGACGGCGAACCTGTCGGCGGTGACATCTTCACACGGTGGGACCTCGCACACACATTGCACTCCTCGGTGGGACCTCTCGTCGGTGCTAGCAACGGTGGCGGCGGCCATGGCAGGGCGGAGGTGCGGGACGACGGTGAGACACCGGTGGAAGCTACGGCGACTCAATCAAACGCTACGCCAAGAATCATAGAGCTACGGCGAACCTAGCTAGCGCTCTAGCGTGGCCTGGGGTGGTCTGGTTAGGTGGGACCACGGTGACGGAGGTAGTGGCGGAGCTCCGACGAGCACTTGCACGACACGGAGGCTTACCGGGCTTGAACAGCGGGCACTGGCTGGCGTAGGGAGTCACTGGGAAGGCGGTGATGCTGTTGTGGTGATGGAGAAGTGGCTAGGCGTGGCTTGTGCCATCAATGATGACGGCGGCATTGCGGTGCCGAGGCTGCAGCTGCTGCGGGCGAGTGGACGGTGAAGGAGGAGCTGGGAATGTGAAACTGAGGGCGCGGCTGAGTGCGGGCGGGTGCTGGGGTGGTAATGCCGGGCTCAGTCGCGTCGTGGCCTGTGCGGTCAGGGCAACGGCGATGCGCGGCCATCGCGGCCTCCACGCGGCGTGCGGACTCTGCTCTGGTCGGCCACCGAAGACAGTGATGCAGTTCATCAGTTAAGCCCGATACGAGCCTCACAGCGAGTTTTCATGACGATGCATTTGCTAATCCGTGGCTCCAACGTGCAAACACTCTAAACCGAAATGGTAAACCTATGTACCAGCTACAATTCTTGTTCAAGGATCAAGTTCTAGTTCTCAACCAATATCGAGTAATATCATCCCAAAGATCAGCCTGTCAGACTGTCAGTCGATATGACTTAGGAAAATTTCATAAGTGTTGAAATGTTGATTTTACTGATTTTTGTGATCCAATTTCACACATGTTAGGAGCTGAATCAGTTAATGACCCAAAAATAAAAGTTGTTCCTTATAGCAAATACTACAACTTTGCTTTAGTGATCTCCTCCATGCAAGGTCTCTAACACCTAGTTCAAATTTGGTCAAACATGTCACATTTAAATGATGATACACTTCAAAGCATGGCTTAATGACCTAATTACCCCTAACCATGAATATCAAAGTTGTTCATAATGATACTCTAAACATGTTTAAGCAATTTGCAAGGTCATTCAATCATTTCATGTATTAGTCACTCATAGAGCTATTTAATGTAATCATATGAACATGACTTAAGGGCTTGATCATGGGAAATGACATTCATGAACTATGTTCCATTTGCTAACCTAAGTGTTGCCAATATATTTTTGTGACTCAAATCAACCATCTACATGTATACACTCATGATCATATGCAATAACACATGGAAACATGAAATAATGAGAAAAGTTGCATATGTTCAAAGAAACATGCGATAACAAGCAAATGTTACAGATGTTTCAATCAAATGTTTCAATTGTAAAGGCTTGTTTATGAATGCTTGATGATCATGCTCATGTTATGCAAGTCAAGTTATGCAAGGCTAACACCCGAGGTGTTATAGACCCTCCCCCTTATAAAAATCTCGTCCCGAGATTTGCAAGACCTACCATTCTTGGAAAAAGGCGGGATAAACTTCTCGTAAATAATATTCTCTTTCCCACGTAGCATCTTGTTCACTATGATTGTTCCACACCACCTTATAGAACTTAATAATCTTACTCCGTGTTACTCTTTCCAACTCCTCTAATACTCGAATTGGCTTTTCTTCGTAGGTCAAATCCGATTGAAGCTGCACATTGGTGGGTGCAATGGCTTCTTCAGGTACTCGAAGACATTTCTTCAACTGAGAAACATGGAAGACATCAAATATTGCACTCATCTCTAGGGGAAGTTGTAACTTATACGCAACATTTCCTTTTCGTTCCAAAATCTTGTATGGCCCCACATATCTAGGTGAAAGCTTCTTTTTCATCCCAAATCTCTTCACACCTTTCATGGGTGATACTTTCAAGTACACATAGTCACCTACTTCAAAAGTCAGTGGTCTCCTTCTTCTATTAGCATAACTCTTCTGCCTCGATTGAGCTGCCTTCTTATGCTGTTGGATCACATGCACTTGCTCTTCGGCTTTATTGACAAAGTCAATACCAAAGTATCTCCTTTCATCGGGCTCAATCCAATTCAACGGAGTTCTACATTTTCGGCCATATAAGGCTTCAAATGGAGCCATCTTGATACTTGCTTGATAACTGTTGTTATAGAAGAACTCAGCTAAAGGTAACCAGTTCTCCCATGAACCTTTTGAAGATATAACACAAGCTCTAAGCAAATCCTCTAGGATTTGGTTTACTCGCTCTGTCTGTCGTGAAGTTTGTGGATGATATGCAAAACTTCTGATTAGCTTGGTTCCCAAAGCCTGGTGTAAGTGCTCCTAGAAACGAGCTATGAACTGTGGTCCTCGATCTGAGATTATAGTCCTGGGTACTCCATGTAGTCTCACGATCTGGGAAACATATATCTCAGCGTATTTCCCAACTATATACCGTGTGTTCACGGGTATAAAATGTGCTGACTTGGTGAGACGATCGACAATAACCCATATTGAATCGTGACCTTGTGGTGTCATTGGAAGGCCTATGATAAAGTCCATACTGATTTCTTCCCATTTCCAACCTGGGATAGGCAATGGCTGAAGTAATCCGGCAGATTTCATATGAACAACTTTTACTCTACTACAGTTATCACACCTAGCAACATAGGCTGCGATCTCTTTCTTCATCTTAGTCCACCAAAAATGGGTTTTCAAATCTTGATACATCTTGCTACTACCCGGATGGATAGACAATTTGGACGAGTGAGCTTCATCTAAAATTTGGTTCCTCAACTCATGGTCTTTTGGTACCACAAGTCGGTCCTCAAACCATAACACACCTCTTTCGTCCAATCTGAAATGCTTGGTCTCTTGCTCCTGCATTTTTCTCTTGATGTGACTTATTCCTACATCTGTCTGCTGTAGCTCTATGATTTTGCTCTCAAGTGAACAACTGATTGTGATATTGTGTAGTATAGCAGGATGTAACAAGTTGAATCCATCTTCCAATAATGCTTCCATAGTGTTGCAATGAGACTTTCAACTGAGTGCATCTGCTACTACATTAGCTTTTCCTGGATGGTAGTGCACTTCCAAATTGTAATCCTTAATTAGCTCTAACCATCTTCGTTGTCTCATATTTAGCTCTGGTTGGGTAAAGATATACTTGAGACTTTTGTGGTCAGTATATATATGACATACATTGCCCAGCAAGTAATGTCTCCATATCTTTAATGCGTGAACCACTGCTGTAAGTTCTAAATCATGAGTGGGGTAGTTGACTTCATGCTTTCTCAACTGTCGAGAAGCATATGCAATAACTCTTCCTTCTTGCATAAGCACACAACCCAAACCTATTCCCGATGCATCACAAAATACATCGAAAGGCTTTTCAATGTCTAGCTGTGCTAGCACAGGTGCTGTAGTCAACAGAGTTCTGAGGCTGTGAAAAGCTGCTTCACATTCTGGTGTCCATTTGTACTTCTCATCTTTCTGAAGTAGTCTGGTCATGGGCTTAGCTATCTTTGAGAAATCTGGAATGAAACGACGATAATATCCTGCTAACCCTAGAAAACTCTGAACTTCATGAACCGAAGTTGGGGCTTTCCAATCCATGACCTCTTGTACTTTTGATGGGTCTACAGAGATTCCATCTCTTGATAAGATGTGACCTAAGAAAGGTACTTTGCTCAACCAAAATTCACATTTGCTAAACTTTGCATAAAGCTTATGCTCCCTCAATCTGGATAAAACAATCCTCAGATGCTCTTCATGATCTGACTCATTTTCTGAATAAATCAATATATCATCGATGAACACGACCACGAACTTGTCGAGCTCGGGCATGAATACCGAGTTCATCAGGTACATGAAGTAGGCTGGAGCATTTGTTAGTCCGAAAGACATAACCAAATACTCGTATAAGCCGTACCTAGTAGAGAAAGCAGTTTTAGGTATATCCTCCGGTCTGATCTTTATCTGATGGTAGCCCGATCTCAAGTCAATTTTGGAGAATACCTTTGCCTTCGCGAGCTGATCGAACAAGATGTCGATGCGAGGCAATGGATATTTGTTCTTGATGGTCACAGCATTGAGTGGTCTGTAATCTACACACATTCTCAGTGACTTGTCCTTCTTTTTCACAAACAAGGCTGGACATCCCCATGGAGATGAGCTAGGTTGGATAAGACCCTTATCCAATAGATCTTGTAATTGAACCTTAAGTTCTGCTAACTTATTGGGTGGCATTCTATAGGGCCTTCATGATATAGGTGTTGTACCTGGCACTAACTCAATCTTAAATTCCACCTCCCTATCAGGTGGTAAGCCTGGTAATTCCTCTGAAAATACATCCGGAAACTCACAAACCACTGGGATATCACAAAGTGTGGTGGTGTGGATAGCACAAGCTAAATGTTGGAGTTCGAAATTGCGGGAGAGTGGTACTAGAAAAGCATTCCCTCCCGTGGGTTCTCCCAACATAATAGTACGGGTGCTAGTGTCAATAAGAACACCATGATGCTTCATCCAATTCATGCCTAAGATTACACTTATCGATAACCCGGGCAATATTATCAAATCCGTGGTGTACTCCCTCCCTTGTATAGAGATGAGTACATTTTTGACTATCTTTTTGATAGTAACAGTACCCCCTACTGAACTTATATTATAACCCCCTTTGCTTACTTCAATTATTTCCTGATCATGTCTAGATGCAAATGCTTGACTCATAAATGAATGAGAAGCTCCCGAATCAAATAAAACAACAGCGGGATGCTTGTTGACGAGAAACATACCAGCCGTGACAACTTCTCCAGCGGGCACTTCCTCAACAGCGGTATAATGCACGTATCCTGGATGTGCCCTTGCGTTCGCCTACCTCTGATTGTTCTGATTTGGGTTGCTATTCTTCTTGGGGTGGGGACATTCCTTGGCCCAATGACCCATTTGGTTGTAGTTGAAACATGGCTGATTATTCCTCGGTCCGGTGGAGCTTCCCTGACTGCCAGTCCCTTTTGGTAAGGCAATAGTGAATGCCTTACGGAATGGTTTCTGTGGCCTGTTATTCTGAGCTTTAGGTGATGGAGGCCTAAACTTGGATGCAGGTGGACGGAATTGTGGCCTAGCTGTGATAGGCGCTCTTGCATGTGAAGATCCGGAGGCACCTGCCTCAAATGCCCTCTTGCGACTCTTAGTAGTTGCATGCATATTATTGTGGTTTTCCTGGGTCAGAATATCACTAATAAACTCATTGTAAATGGCACACCTAGAATTGGCCATGGTCTTCATCAGTTTGGTACCCAGGCCCTGCTTGAAACTCTCTATCTTTTTCTCCTCGGTATCCACAAAACCTGGAGCATATCTGGACAGGTTGTTGAATGCGTGCATATATTCGGTGAGAGTCTTCGTTCCTTGAGTGAGCCTCATAAATTCAGTGGCTTTCGTGCGCATTAGGCCCGGGGGAATGTGATGTCCCCTAAAAGCCAGCTTGAACTGTTCCCATGTCACTCGCGCATTAGCAGGTAGTGATGACAAGAAATGTGCCCACCAGATCCCTGCTGGTCCCTGCAGCTGATGAGAAGCATACTCAGCTTTCAGATGCTCGGTGACTCTTAGCAAGCGAAACTTCTGCTCAATGGTGTTGAGCCACTCGTTAGCCTATAGTGGTTCCTCAGCCACCTTGAAGATAGGAGGATTTGTATCCAGAAATTCCTTGAATGTACTGTGCTGATTTGGCTCGGCCCCTGGTTGCTGTGGGTGGCCACGAGCAGTATTCTGCGCAATGAGGCGCAAAGCTTCCTCCATTGTCCTTTGGCTCCCCAAGAACTGAGCAAAGAACTCCTGAGCAGACGGCGGCGGCGATGGTGGTAAGTCATCACCATTGCCATCATGACTACTACCAGCTCCAGCACGGGTGCGCGTCATCTGCGAAGTTGCAACAATAAGCGATTATTGGTTGATGTCAAGAGATTGCAGATGAATTATAATCATGCCAAACTGAAATTACTGGAGGAAATTCTCAAATTCACAATAAAAACAGAGGCATAACAATTCATTCTCGTAACATGGCATCCCCAATTTGACCACTTATCGCGCTCATAACGCATGTAAATTTAAATCATGATCACCAACAAGGACTGGAATTGCATTGATGTTCAACCAAACGTGCGATAGTCGTGCGATTAACAATATTACATGATAGTTGGATTACCAATACTAAATTTGAACTACAGGTCCATTACATGAATAAAGGTGATACATTAGCCCTTCCACTAAGTACTAAGCGATCTAATCCTCATCATGATCACTATCGAGGTCAGAGGTAGGATCCTCTCCTCCCTCAGGCTCCACTTCTTCCTCAGGCTCCACTTCTTCTTCTTCCTCGTCCTCCTCTAGATCCATCTCTACGGCTCCAGGCGAAACGTAAGGGTGGAGCTGGTTATGTAGCTGATGAACCTCCTCATGTAGGTTGTCGTTGTATTCTTCCGCATTGGCCAGCTGTTGCTCCTACTCAAACTGTCGAGCTCTCAGAACATCTTCCCTAGACCAGGCTTCATTCCTCTGGTGAGTTAACTGAGCCATCTCTACATTGAGCCTCTCAATCTCGGCGTCGTGCTCCCTCTGAAGCTGACGTCGGTCCTCGCGGGCATGACCAAGAGCACCAGACACACGTCTTAGGCTACCTTCTACTCCATCTAACACCTTCATCACTGCGAACATGGCGCTCATGGCAGGGTTATCACTGTTCTGCCCTTCTGCTGCACCAATCTCCAAAGATCTTCCTCTTGCCTGCTGCCATGAGTTAGTGGAGGGGTTGCCCCTCGGAAAGACTCCAACCAAAGCGGCTGCTAGCTCCTGAGGAAAACGATCCATGATATCCCTCAGTATCCCAAAGGCTGCCCTGCCAGCTGCTTCTTCAGCAGTCCTGCCAGTTGAGTCATAACACCAACCTGTCCACTCAGAATCGTCACCTCGGGGATGAACAACGGCCTCCATAGTAACTAAGAGACCTTCCCCCAACTGCTCATTCGCCTAGAAGTAGCGGGGCTCCATTCCATCAGGATAGCCTACATAGCTGAGCACTCTCCACAAGAGTGTAGGCATCCCAAACTCTCCAAGAAACGTGTGACGTTGACGGGTACGTGGAGCAAGCTGACGGCTAGGAGCTCTGCCTCCGGTGGACTTGCGAGCGGTCTGCTTTGTGCGTGCCATCTGCACCATTAACATGTACCACTTGGTGAGACAATGCCATAATGGATAAGAGTTACATAACCGAGTAAGAATTTTTATAAGGGGAGGAACAATTTAATTATGTGAATGATAATTATCATGATGCATGCTCGTTCCGTACGTCCTCACAAACTTAGGAAAAAATTGTTTCTAGCGGTAGACACGGTGGCATACATACGTTCTCTCATATATAGCGTAACTAGTCGAGCTACACGTTTCGTTGTTAGTGTACCTGCATAAGAATTTTATTTTAGCCCAAACCCATAATGAAATATGCAGAATGTAAATCTAAATACTTCCATATATGTATACCCATACATATACTTCCGTATCAAACTACCCGATAACAATTTAAACCCACAATTAAATATGCACCATATACACATGCAAGCATGCATACATAGCCGTACCAAAGCTAACTCTCCCCGACCGCACGCTCACATCTTGCGGTCATGTCACTCATCATCTTACCTTGGCGTAGAGGCATTTGATCCATTCATTACCATTCAAGTGAATGACATCCATACAATAGCACGCCATATGGACGACGAAGTAAAAACCCCCATGTTAGTACTTAAATAGCCACCTAATAGTCCTTAATTTGGGCATAAGGAAAGTGATCATTGGCACACTTTAGATTTCAAATACCTATTATATAGCTATCAATTGCTAGAGAAGGGTTTTTGGAAAAACAAAAACTTTTGTTTTAAATACACACGTGACAATTAACGTTGAACCTTGCTCTGATGCCAGCTGTCGTAGAACCGACCAATTTATAAGAGTACAAGTACAATGGCGTCCCGCAAGCGGTCGCACTGTCATACTTGAACCCATATAAACCCGGTAGTCCGTCGAGTACCACGATGGGTCTCGATAAACGATTTACAACAACCAAGATCATACATGATTCAACATACATGCCACATATTACATAAAGTTCACAGATAAATTTTCATCATTAGAGTATGAAACCAGTTATTACAAACCGAGTTTGATAGATAAAGTGGAAGCAATTAAGTTCAAAAGTAAAGTTTCAAACATAGTTTGATACAGTGCCAAGATATGATCACGGTCCACAAAAGCATGTAGAAGGATTAATAAGAAGCTTGCCCAAGGCTTACTCCTCATCCACAGCGGGATAGAAGCAACTCTTGCAATAACCATGATACACAGTGCCATCTGCAACATGGGAAATAAAACCCTGAGTACGAGAAGGTACTCAGCTAGACTTACCCGTCGTAAACTAGAAATAAAATGACTCCAAGGATTATGCAAGGCTGTATAGGTGGAGATAGCTTGACAACATTTTGCATAAAAGCGATTAACTTAGCTATACAATTATGGTTCCAATATCAGGTTAATTATAACTATCCATCTCTAGATTAGCAACTATCCTGTGCCAAACATGTGGTATATCCATTTAAAAGCATACAATAGTAACCATAGCAGGTATTGTAATTCCATATTCATTCGAACCATCATGTTCCATAACACAGTTACTACGATGTTGGGACTAGCCAAGTTTCTCACTATCCGGGAGAGACGGCGATTCGAATCGATTTCAACCAGCTGGGAATTTATTCCTAACACAAACCCAGGCATACCGCGCGAAGGCAGCCTTCAGTCACCTTTGGTACAACTCAGGTCTACATTTCGCGGGTCCGTACTGCGCCGCACAATCTGGGACACCAGATGCCAGGACGTTCAGGCCTAGCCTACCCTTGGACTCAGTCTGATCGCCCCCCGCAAGGAGCATACAACAAAACGGGTCCCGGCCTGAGTTGAATTACTCGGCTTCGCGGTCGGAACGAGTTATCCGGCCAGCTAAGTGATAGGCATGCGTTCAATCTTGTCAGAAGCACCAACAACGGTACGGTCCTTAATCAACACAGACGGGGATAGATCCACACCTAAGACCTCCATGTCTTGTTGCTTCTCTATCGACATCCCGCCCGATCTCCATTTACATTACCCATGGTTCTTTTCCCACGATAGCAAATATAGCCAACCGTGCTCCGGTATCCACCTATATCTCGTAGGTGACAGGAAATCACCCGACTTCTACCGGTCTAAGCATGGCTAAGCATATATTCGATCCTGTACCTATACCGGTTAAAGGTGTAATAGCTGGACAAGGAATTTATATGCATCAAGTGGTTCCATTCAACTCTTATAACCTAATGCATCAATCATAAGTACTTAAGTAATCATTTGTAAAATACTGGGAGACTTAGAATAGTCCGGGGCTTGCCTCACAGAAAGGAAGTGGGGCGGTGATCAGGACACTCCGGAAGCTCTTTAGGATTCTGCTCCTCGCCTTCGGGAGCTGCGACTTGAGGATTCTCCTGCTGGTCCCCTTCCTCTACTTCGTCGAATTCCAGCAACGTTATTTCTTCCTCCGATCCTAGATGCATGAATATGGCATAAGATATTGCGAATGCATACATGCGTACAAGTATAAAATGATGACACATGATGAATGTATTCGTATAAGTATTCTTAACAGCATGGTGTTAACAAATGCATCATATTTTACCGAGTAGGTGCATATCTCTTCTTGACTACTTAATCAAATACATTTACAATTCATTCACTACACACAAAACAGCAGCTGCTTGTTTTACTTATAACTAAAGTTCTACTTATCCAAATGCTGTGATATTAGACTTTCTGGAAATATTATAAAATTGTCTACAACTCTTATTTAATCACCAAAAGCTAATTCGCAATTTATCTTAACCAAAACAGACAATCAATCCAGCGCTGTCCAGAAATTCCAGAGAACAAGCAAATTCGGAAAGGCTAACTTTAAACAGCTGTAACTCCTAAACCGTTTGACCTATGGTCCTGAAATTTTAACACAAGACATATGATGAAGTTATCTACAACTTTGTTATTAACTATTTTTACAGCAAACATCATTTTTATCATGCAACTCATCAAACTCCAGAATCTATCTAGAATCCATCCAATTCGCATTACAAAGTAACAATGCTTCTACTTCATCTAATCATTCAAAGTTTGACAACACAAAGTCTAGCAACAGTTTAAGCATACCAAATACATCCAAGAAAATATAATGGTGAAGCCCAAACTATTTATTTAAATGCCTTTATTATTTTATTTAGATATTTAGGTTAAATAATAAACATATACCAGATGTACTTCATAAATTCTCAAAAATTTACAGTGCTTTACTAAGGTTACTAAAAGACTACTGTAATAGTTTGATGCCATTTTATACAGTAAAACATTCTATACAAAAATGACAAGATAGAAAGGCTTAAAGTAGCATAAATAGAAAACCTTAGTGAAAAGTATGAAGCAACAGATTTCCTATTTTTCTTAGCATCCTTATGGTACTAGGATTACCCCCAACAAATTTCATGAATTTTGGATTCATAAATAATTTATAAAAATTCATACAAGGATTAACTATTTATAAAAGAAAAATCTATAACTATAAATCTAGCCATGCATTGATCCTCAAATATTTACCAGAGCTCATACATGACAAATTTGCATACATTCAAAAACACATTTCAAATCTCTATTTAAATCTTCCAAAAATTCTACTGTAAGTGCCAAGAATATATTTTTCCTAAATACTACACTTCCTAAGGAACACTACACAATTTATTGCACAATTTTTGAAGCTACCAAATTGGAGATATAAAAATCACAAAACAATTCAAAATCTGGAATCAAATGACCTATCCTATCTCCTGTTGTCGTTGTCACGACCGGTGGGACCCGGCGGGTCGAGGACCCCACATGTCATCGAGACAAGAACAGAGCAGCAGCGCTACTCTGCGGCGCTACTCTCACGACGCGCGCTGCCAGGCTTCATCTTCACGCGCAGATCTGAATCACGGCGACCTGACATCTTCACTACTGATCTACTCGACCTCGCGCACATGGCACTACTTGGTGGGACCTCTGAGTCGCCGGTGCTATGGCACTCGATCAAACGCTGGAGCATCGGCTATGGCGAACCTATGGTGGCGGCGGAGGTGGCACAGGGGCCACGGTGAGAGGCGCCGGTGGAAGCTACGGCGACTTACGATCAAAACAACGGGCCGAGCATCACAGAGCTACGACGAACCTAGCTAGTGCTCTAGCATGGCAAGCGGGTGGTCTGCAGTTAGGTGGGACCATGGTGACGGAGGTAGCGGTGCAGCTTCGCGGGCACTTGCACGATGAAGGAGGAGCTGGAATGGGCTTGAGCAGCGGCGAGGCACTAGTGCTGGGCGTGGTAGTCGCTGGGATGGCGGTGATCTTGTTGCGGTGATGGAGAAGCGGCTAAGCGCGGCTTGTGCCATCAACGATGGCGGCGTTACAGGTGGGGCTAGAGGCGCATACAAGCTGGCTTAGCTAAAACGCATGGGTTGAGCGTCTCCAGAATGCAGCCTGGTGAAGGAGGCCTGGAAATGCCAGGCAACCAAGGCACTAGCTGATTATGGAGGTCTTGCTAGGCTTTAAGGTGGTAATGCGGGTTTGTAAAAGAATGCTCTTGACGTGAGGTGAGGGCAACGGGCGACACTATGAACATATTATATAGAATCAATCTAGAATAATCCTGTGCTTTGTATTAAAAAAATCTGCAGATTTGACAGAAAAAGCTTGAGATAAGTTCAGCCATAGTCCACGCGCGATGCAGTTCGTCAGTTAAGCCCGATACGAGCCTGATAGCGAGTTTTCATGACGATGCATTTGCTAATCCGTGGCTCCAACGTGCAAACACTCTAAACTGAAATGGTAAACCTATGTACCAGCTACAATTATTGTTCAAGGATCAAGTTCTAGTTCTCAACCAATATCGAGTAATATCGTCCCAAAGATCAGCCTGTCAGGCTGTCAGTCAATATGACTTAGGAAAATTTCATAAGTGTTGAAATGTTGATTTTACTGATTTTTGTGATCCAATTTCACACATGTTAGGAGCTGAATCAGTTAATGACCCAAAAATAAAAGTTGTTCCTTATAGCAAATACTACAACTTTGCTTTAGTGATCTCCTCCATGCAAGGTCTCTAACACCTAGTTCAAATTTGGTCAAACATGTCACATTTAAATGATGATCTACTTCAAAGCATGGCTTAATGACCTAATTACCCCTAACCATGAATATCAAAGTTGTTCATAATGATACTCTAAACATGTTTAAGCAATTTGCAAGGTCATTCAATCATTTCATGTATTAGTCACTCATAGAGCTATTTAATGTAATCATATGAACATGACTTAAGGGCTTGATCATGGGAAATGACATTCATGAACTATGTTCCATTTGCTAACCTAAGTGTTGCCAATATATTTTTGTGACTCAAATCAACCATCTACATGTATACACTCATGATCATATGCAATAACACATGGAAACATGAAATAATGAGAAAAGTTGCATATGTTCAAAGAAACATGCGATAACAAGCAAATGTTACAGATGTTTCAATCAAATGTTTCAATTGTAAAGGCTTGTTTATGAATGCTTGATGATCATGCTCATGTTATGCAAGTCAAGTTATGCAAGGCTAACACTCGAGGTGTTACAGAGAGGAGACTAGTAAAGCTAATTTCACCAAAAAAGCGGAAAATAACAATGAAATCTATGGACTTATATGGATTCTACCCTTCACTTTTCTTTTTTTTGCATTTCTATATTTTGTTGTGCCATTTCGGATCTTATGCTTAGACATGAATTTATATGACATGAACTGTGTTCTAGAAAATTTAATTGCTATTCAACACTATTTATAAAAAATTTGCTCCTTCGAGGGGTTTTTAGGATCATTCAGGCTATATTTAGTCTATTTTGGCTTTTACTGTCTACTTTTCTCAGGGAGATGGTTAAGGACCTCAGAAGATAGAGGAGAGCGTCCGCTATTGTTGGGGCATTGAGCAACAAGATAATCCTTGCTACCGCACTTGAAGCACTTTCTTCATTCTTCCTTGTTCCTTGATGATGACTTCTTCCTTCTAGCACGATAGCCCTTCTTCATCATGAATTTGCCACTAAATCCATTATTTTTTATAGAAGAAAAAAATGAGCCGGTAACTCTATTCTGGGAGGGTACTATCAATAGAGGGAAGTTCACAGGCATTGAGAGTGTTCTTTGTCACCTTACCAACTAAGCAAAAATGGGCTAAGTAGTTATTGTCTTCTAACGTTCGGTTGGTGGTGGGTGTGGGAGGCATAGGGAAATAGGCTCCCCTTTTCTAGGTTTCTTCGATGAACACCACTATGAATTTATCTAACTCCTCCATAAAGACTTTGTTCATCGGATTCATGAAATATGCTGGCATATTGATTAATCCAAATGGCATGACGGTGAACTCATACTGTCCATAGCGGGTCACAAAGGCGAAAAGTATGCTTGGAGTAATAGGCCTGAGAGCTTCCTGCGCAACTAAAAGAGTTAAATTCTAGAATAACCAGGAAATTGATTTTAGTATAACTCTAATTGTGGGTGGTTCATTACTTTTGAAGTGGTAAGCAAGTGATCCTCCAAATTAGATTCATCATCAGACATACTATTTCCCACAGTCCCAAATAAAATTTTTGTTGCATATATGGACTTCAAAGGTTGATGGCCCGCCCCGCCTAGAATAGGAATCTTTGACTAGGCTTACACACATTTGCTCACTTACGCAGTCCCCCTCAGCTCACCCTAGCCCCGGGTATGTCGTCTCCAAGGCTTCACACAAAATCTTCACTGACAACATATGCTTGCTTTTGTCAAAAAGAAAAGCAACGACTGGAGTGGGGGACTCAGAGTCAAAAAGAGGATTCGTCGCTTCTTTCTCTCATGCAAAACCATTTGATTTAGTAAAACCCATCTACTGCCAACACAACAAATATCTTCTTTTCTCTTTTGTTGTGTAATTGTTCTATTCTAATTAATTGAATCGATTCAATTCTTCTCCTCATATTGAAATGAATCGAGATTGATAAGGAGTTAGTTAATGATGTTTGAGCATGTACTTTTTTTGAGTGTCCATTTATTTTCGATTGGTATCTATGGGTTGATCAAAAGATGAAACTTGCCCCACCAAAAGAGGATCGCCCCTAGTAATATAATAGCACATTGATTAGGGAGCGCAGCAGTCTTCCCAGTCAAGCACAGCTTGTAGCACCCGGTTTTAAGAACAAAACCAGATACACACCGTATATGAGCCCAGGAAGTCAAATTTTACAATGCTTAAATACATAGCGTATTAGTATAAAGATTATAACCTCAGAGTATAGACAGCGGAAAGTCAACTCCGATCTTCGAGTGAAGTCTCCAGTTCCACAGGGACAACTGACTAGTTGAGCACAAGCCTAATTCCTTCAAACTCTACCAATCTAGTACCCATCCGGGATTTTTCCAAAGATTTAAAAAGTAAAACAAGCGTAAGTACATGTCGTACTCAACAAATATAACATGGGGTTCATGAGGCTCAAAAGGCTGACACTGGTTTAACTGCGATTAGCTTTTAGTGGTCACAATTTTAGCATAGGAGTAGCAACAAGTTTATCTCAAGCCCGTATAAACATATGATCAGGTAAACATGAATAATGAAAAGCATAAACAGTATCATTAATGAGCATCTTTTCATTAGTATCATCAGTGTTCATTATCTATTCCGTAAGGGTTCCAAGGCCGCTCGTGACCGTGAGCACGGCTGATATACCAGTTTTAGACTCTACAGAGGTTGTACACTTTCACTGTGAGTCGTGATTTACCCTTTCGCCCGAGGTAGCTAATCTCTTGACCCACTTCCAAGGAAGGTCGGCAGGGTTCACTATGAAGCCTTTCAAAGGTTCGTCTAATAAGTTAGGGCCGCTAAGGTTTCCCCATCAGTAAGCATGAACCCCCCTCCAAGGAGTGACTAACAAAATACAAAGAAACCAAAGTGCACCCTCTTGGCAGGCCGAGATCATACAAACTAGAGCCCCTCTTGCGCTATAAAGGTAACCTCTAACAAGCTAGAAAAGGTCCTCATACTAAGCTAAAGCCAGAGCCATATAGTCCTCACAGTTGTACTGTAAGTCCCAGATGATCACTTACAGATAAGTCTTTAGGGAGTGAAATCTAGAGCATTTAGAAAGTAGCTAAACACTCCAGCCCCCTGTTTCCATGTTGCTAAAAAACATCTTTTAGTGTTTATTGCATATACCATTAGTCAAGTTACGAGATCATGGTTTTAGTTGAGCACTAGCATCATACTACCCAATGCAATACCCCATAGGAATCAAGGTACAGGGTAACAAAGTACTAGAAAATTCTTAGTGGCAGTCAAGGTAGACACATGCAGTATGAATTAAATGATTAATGGTGTATAGGACAACAAGGAAGATCCCATGCTATACTTGCCTTAAACACCGATCCTTCGGTAAGCTTTAACCTTCAACGTTCTTCTTCTTCTTCTTGATCATCACGTATATCTCACCGACTGGACGAAATCATAAAGCACCACACAAGCATCCATACAAATCATACACGAAACAAACAATAGATCTAAATTAGAACAGTACACCAAACATAAAATCAAGATGAAAAGTTTGTAAAACGAATCTACGTCTCGCTACGAGCACACAGACGCGAAAAGCACTCTAATCGGAGCTACGGTGAAAAAGATACATCTATCAAAAGATCTGCTTTATACACGGAATAGAAAACTATAGGTTTCATTTATTTTAACTATATAAGAGCTTATATAAATTGAATTAAGTCAAATTTAGATTCGAATCATAAAACTAAAGTAAAACAAATCATATTTTATTTATAGAATCCAGTTGCATAATTATTATTCAAATTAGAGTTTAAACCATGAAATTCTAGAAATAGTGACATGGTAACCACTGTTACTAACACGTATGGGCTAAAATGGAGTTAAAACATAGAAGATACGATTTAAACAAGATTTCCTTTAATAAAATAATAGATTAAATCTAATCATGAATTTTAAAAGTTGAAAACATACTTAACAGTACTATAAACATGTAGAGTATGTAATTATGAACCTAACGCAAGTTGAACGGATCAAATCGGAGTTAAAACGGAGAAGTAATGGCTAAAACAAAATCAGTGGCAAATCTGTAAATAGCTAAAAACGTATTTTAGACTTAACCGAAACAAAATACGCTTTCAAAAGAAGAAAATGAAGTCGGAAAAAATGTTTTGGACCACGGGTTAAACCTCAAGTAATTGTGTGGGCTCTTTTGCAAAATTCCAATACAAAAGGGTATCTTTCATCTGGGGCCGTCGGATTTGATTTGAACGGCCAAAACTCGATCGGGTGGATGGAAAAAAAATGTGGCTGGCCGGAACAGTAGCCGGCACGGTGGCGCGCCATGGCCGGCGACAGAGCTCGGCGGCGAAACTCGAAAACGGTCCTAGGGTTCATGGTTTTTTACGGAGAAGACACGGGAGGAGAGAGGAGGTTGAGGCGAGCTCACCTAGAGTCACCACGGCGACGGAGAAGGAGGAAGGTGAGCGCTGTGCTTGGCTGGCGACGGCGAACGGTGGCGCGAGCTCGCTAGGGAAAAGGTGGATCGGCGAAGGTGGCTGCGGCGCTGGAGGGCGGAGTAGGGAGGTGGCGCAAGGTGCGGCTCGGCTTATATGGGCCGGGCAGCGTAGGGCGCAAGCTACCGAGGGGGAGGCGTTAAGGAGCCAGACATGAACACCGGCGAAGGAGTCCGGGTTCGGCACGGCGGGGAAGAAGGAGCATCTGACATGGGGGCCAGGCGCGTCAGCAGAAGGAGGCGGGAATGCGGGTGCGGCCACTACCACTACCAACAACAGCCGCCGACCTCCACCAGCAGCTCCAAGACAGCGATTTAGGGGAGCCATGGCGCCTCCGAGGGCCTGCGCCGAGATGTGCTTCCAAGCCATCAAGCGAGCCGCCCAAGCCACTAAGCGAGCAGTCCGAGCCGCCAAGCGAGTCGCTTTTTTGAGACCCCGAAACATGAAATGGATAAATTCCTTCTCTTAGGAACACATACAAGAAAAGGCGTTGCTGTTCATCCTTGCGTGTTCATGGTGTAAAAATAAAATATAGTAGGATCCTCATATTCATGTTACATCAAACAGAGATAAAAAGAAGCACTGGTGTGTATTTGGTGGAATCCCGGCTAACGACGCCAGCCAAGGCCCGGGCGCAAGAAGACAAGCCCCAAGCTACCGATGCTCGGGGGCTCCCTAGCACCGCTCCCTAGGCACGGCCCTGCCAACTGCTCCCCCGACAGGGTCATGTCCAGGGCGTGACACAAGAAGACAAATTTGTGGATCCTCACCAAAGCAATACTGATGTTATGCCTTTTTCTCTTCCTACAACTAAAGCTTATGTGGAGTTCATAGGTAGGGAGAAAGCTGCAGGGGCGGCGCCCCTCTCACACAATCATGTGGTCCATGGCATGGAGCGCCTCCCCATGTGAAGGCCCATCCGCACCAGCACCTGCATCCCTGCTGCCACCGCTACATGACCAGTGCCAATGTGTAGACCATCAAAAAGAGTGCCCTTGACGTGGCTCTTGGGGGTCACGCATGAAGAGGCACACCTGCTAGACCGCATAGTCTAGGTCGTGCAATAAGGTACTGTAGTGCCCCGGCGAGGCTAACGTGCAGATTTTTTTTAGTTTTTAGTATAGTTATTTAAAGAATAGATAGAAAAAAGATTGCGTCCAATAGGATTTGAACCTATACCAAAGGTTTGACCTATTAAATTTGGTCATTTGAACGATCGTATATCTGATCGTGGATTATTACTGCTGGCTGGTTTGGTGTGAGAGAAAAATACTATTCTAGCTGAAAATTTACGATCGTTTACGACCAAACGAAATGCATCTGTTAGAGGAGGACTAGTTATGTAGGTAGTTACCCTGGGTCGACCGTCTATGTCTGGGTCGACCATTTCATTTTCTATTAGAGTTTTGTTTTTATTAATTGTCTAAGCAAAGTGTCTATTTCAGGTGGAAAACAAGAACGCAACAAAACCCAACCCTAACGAGAGCGGTGGCGGCTAATTATAGAGTCTTGGGTATCACCTCCCTAGACGCGCCCCCTAATGGGCTCTAAGAGCTTAGCTCCTCAAATGATTCTCTCAAATCGCTCATATATATGTTTGGTTCCTCGCCAAGGCATATCATAGTGTTGTCTTCTTTCTTTCCTAAGATTCCGACTTCCACAAAAGGCAAGCTTGGGGGAGAACCTCCCCACTCAGGTATGAAGACATTCACATCTACTCTTTTATTTACATTAAATCTCTGTATTGGAAAAGAAAAATAATAAAATATATATAAAAATGAATGATAATGTATATTTGTGAACAATGTACACTACCACTTTGCCAGATGAAGAAATGACCAAAATAAAAGTTGTAGATCTCAAAAAGTTATACAACTTTGTAATTGACAACTTTTTGATTTGAAATTATTTTGTCAAGGAAAACTATGTTTGAATTTCTAAAATTTGAAATTTAAAATTTTAAAATGTCCTTAAACGGAGAAATGATGCCTTTCATTTTAGCCGGAGGTGGCTCTATCAAGAATGGCCTCTAGAAATGGTATACGAGCTGGTCTGTCTTTATAAATCCATTTTTAAAGGTGGAATTTCCAGCTGCCTTTAGAAGTGGAGAAATGAAGTCATTTGTAGAGATGGCTAGAAATTACCAATCTCAAGGAATGGATTTCGAGAGACTGGTTGACAATTTAGTCCGTCTCTAAAAATAGGTGCAACACAATAAAAATCACAACTATTTTATGAAAAATTGGATGAAGATAAACTTTATATCAAATTTATAGTACCTCATGTGATCTGCAACTTTATAGTTCATTTAAAATTATAGTTCACAATTTCAAATTCAACTTTTAAGTTCTGACCTTGGACGGAGAAACTACCTAAACCAAAGTTGTAGTACCCAAATAGACCTGCAACTTTGCAATTGACTACTTTTTTCATTTTAAACTATTTAGGGCCCAGAAATAATATTTTAAGATTAATAATGTTTAAATTCATTTTTTTTAATTTTTCAAATGACTTTTGATGGACAAATGACCTAAACTAAAGCTATAGTACTAAAAAATAATTGCAACTTTGTAGCTGACATTTTTCATTTAAAATTATTTGGAGTCTAGAAATTCTATTTTAAATGCACATTTTTTGAAAAATTCAAATTACCTTGGGTAGAGAAACAACGTATACCAAAATTGTAGTACTTGAAGAGAACTAAAACTTTTGGTTCAAACTTTTTTTGTTTGAATTTATTCATGGTCTCAAATATGCACTATAATACTTGTTAAAGTGAATATCACTACGTAAAAAACGGTTTTTAGCAACGGCATAAATTTTTTTAGGGGCGGCTGGTGATGGAGCCGTCCCTACAGTAACGTGCTCGAAATCTACGAGACCAGCCGCCCCTACAAATAAAACAGCAGGGGCGGCTGGTGATACGAGCCGTCCCTACAAATAGGTAGGATTTGTAGGGGCGGCTCAATCACCAGCCGCCCTCAGTGTTTCTATTTGTAGGGGCGGCTGGTGATTGAACCGTCCCTAGAAATGCCCAACGTACGGTATAAACCGTCCAAAATATCTATGGCCTCCTCTCTCTCTCAGTCTCGACTCCCTCTCTCTCTCTCCCTCGCTCTCCCTCTCCTCCGACTCTTCGAGCCCTTCCGTCTCACCCCCACGCCGCCCCTCCCTCTCCCCCACACGGTGACGGGACCTCCCTCTCCAGCGGAGGCGCACAGCGTCGCACCCCCCTCTTCTCCGCGCGGCGGCGCACCCTAGGGTGGCGGGGGTTCTGCCGGGTGGGACGAGGAGTCCGTCCTCGCCGTGATGGTCGTCGAGGACACCCCCATCCGCGAGTCCCGTCGCAAGAGGCAGGCCTCCACCTCCTCCGCCGGCGGCAGCGCCGGATCTAGCACCAGGTACGGCGGCCGACCCGCCTAATTCTTTTCCTGCTCGGGTTCTCGCCGGTACGGTGGAACAATAGCCCTGCTTTTACACCAGTCTACTGTTTTTCTTCGTTTCTCCCGTTCAGCTCGCCTATACGTTCGATTCGGCCGTTTTCTGCATCAACGGGGCCAAGCGACCACGGGCGCCGCCGCCCTACTCCCAGCTGCCCAGGTCCCTTCGCCGACGACAAGCGCCCACCACAGCAGGTACTCTTCCCCCCCTCTCTCCCCTTCCTTCTCTGCAAAACTGAGCACCCGGCCCCGAACCCTATCCGTATCTGATCTAATCACAAGTCTAAGTGTATGCATGTGGCTTCGCGCGCTCGGCTCCGGTCACCCGTCGATCCACGCAACCATGGTAAGCGAGCCTCATCTCGTCTGGTTAAGTACGCGGATCTAGGTGCAATATCTGTAGCGTAGATTTGCGTGGAAATTTTTTTGATTGGAGCTTGTGCTCTGTGGGCTGCTGCATTGCAATCGTGATTCGTCTTTCGCTGAATTAGTTGACTGCAATTCGTACTCCTGAGTTGAAGACTGAAGTGATGTGCTGGGGTAATTCTGTTGTGAATCTAATCGCGATATCAGTCTTCTAGGTGAAGATGTTTAGCTGTCAAATGCAATATTTGAGATGTGCTTTTAAAACTGTGGAAGTATTGATACGGCTAGAAAGTAGAAACTACTACTTACAAACTTAAGAGTCGGAGATGCTGATTACCTACTGCTTACGAGCTAAGAGTTAGATATGCTGATTACCTGGGGATTTGCTTGGGTTGGAAGTATTTACGAAGCTGGAAAGTCATGTTTTGCAAGGCTTATTGTTTCCCAATATCAATATACATCGTGATGCTAATCTAGTTTTAATCCTTGAAATGATTGACTTGATTAGTATACTGAGATTGATTTGCTGTTGAATGGCTTCTATCCGTTTTTTCACTCAACACAATTTCGTAGTATAAATCCACAGACAGGCTATTTATTCATACTGCATTGTGCTCAATTAGTATGGCCTTTTGGTCCTCTTAGGCTCTTAAAATTCTGTTGGTTAGTGTCGGAGAAGCCTGTTAATTACCCCGGGCAAATGGACCACAAAAGCTTACAATGTACATGTGCACTTCTTGCGCATTTGCAATTCCTTTTTTTTTCCTGATTTTGTTTATATACAAGACTAGAGTACTTGGATTTTCATCGGTACTTTGACTGTGCTTTGACACGCATATCTCATTTCACAGAAGGAAACCGTGTTGGTTCTAGAGGAGAACCAATCCTTGGAAAATGCTCATCGAACATTGCTGCAGGAGCTTGTGGTAACTTTCTATGTGGCTACACTGTCTTTTGAACAATAATTTGCACCGTGTATTGTCATGGAATATTTGTTATAATCTGGTATAAATAAATGTTCTGGTCGAATTTGAATTGTAAATTTATTTTTTTTTGCGGAAAAATGATTTGTAGGGGCGGTTGGTACTGTAGCCGCCCCTACAAATCGATCTGTAGGGGCGGCTGGTGTTCCCAGACCGCCCCTGTAAATCGATTTGTAGGGGCGGCTACAGTACCAACCGTCCCTACAAATCGATTTGTAGGGGCGGCTGGTGTTACCAGCCGCCTCTACAAATTGATTTGTAAGGGCGGTCTGGAAACCGCCCCTACAAATACATGATTTGTAGAGACCCTTGCGTAGGGGCGGCTGGGCAAACCGCCCCTACAAACGGTATTCACCTGCCCCTACAAAACCTTTTTTACGTAGTGTATAAAAGGAACACCCAAAACTTGAGGTTTTGAGTTCAGTTTCCCATGGCCGTACACGTGCGTATTTGATCAAGACTTCTGACACGTGATCGCGAGGTTTTCTCTTGGGGTCAATTTTTTTTTTTTGCTATATTCTTCAGCCTGATTTGCAAATTCTTTGAAAATATTACTAGAGGCGGCTAGATTCCAGCATGTCGCTTGAAATCGACCTATAGGGACGACTAGGCTACCCACCTTTAGAATTCACAGGTAGAGGACCAAGCAGCCGCCTCTACAAACCCATTTTAGTCGCATTTGAAAAAGCTTTCCACAGTAACTTACATACATATAGTATTAAAAATAGTAAAAATAAAAAAAATATAAGATGATTTTAGCCCTACTTAAACAAAACTTTATAATTATTCCCTCGTAGTTAATTTAAAATAACTTTTTTTTGTCAACGTCATGCACCTTGGCAAAACCATGCTACCGTGAGTTCAAGCACAACTAAGACTATGTCTGGTTGTCTAAACACGCAACTGCCAAACACCTCCATCTCTCGCCTTCCAATTCAGCCTCCGCCACCGTCCTCCTCCAGGCCACCGCTTGATCCCCCTCCTGTCTCCTAACCAGTGATCTCGTTGGTGGATAGAGGAGCGGGGACCGTTCATTTTCCCCTTCGTAGTTCTTGGTTAGGTTTATGGATCCTTATTGGTCTAGGTTTTGGTTTCTGGTCTTATTGTCGAGGTGGTGGCGATGATGATAATTTGGAATAACGTCTCACCGGCTTCTCCCTACTTCGACGATGTTCGATCTGGCATCGGTGGAGGGCCAGTGAGAGTTTGGTCTGTCCAATCTGTTGTTCTTCAGATCTTGGCTTTTGGTGTGTGCTTACCGGACGAAGCAGTTGGATGGTTTTCGATGCGGCGATCTCGATCTCTTTTTTTGTCTATTTACAACAAGGTCCGATATTTTCAACACATTGTTCTGATGGTGAACGATTAGAAGCCCGTGTCCTTTGGAGATTTCCTTCAGCCGATTTTCTTTAAGTGGGTACTAGATCTCGTTGTCTGAATGGCTTTTTCAGTCTTCAAAGTCTTTTTTGGCGAGGGTATTTGCATGTGTCCCTTTTCTTTGCTGTCTTCGTAGTACGATCTTCAAACTCCAGCAGCAGTGGACGTTTGAAGGAAAAAGATGACCGATTTGGTCTTTTATGTACTCTTATTTTTAAATGCTATTTTATGTTTTATTATCCATCTTTTATACCAGCCTTTGTTTTTCATGAGATATATTAGATGTGACACTGGAGTGTCCTTATAAAAAAAACCATGCTACCGCACTAGTGTGTGTGGCGCAGCAGCCCCAACGTGGCGGAGGCGTGGGTCCTGCTTGCCACGCTAAGCCACTATTATGACAAATCTAGTCTTCTTTGGCATTTTCCTTGTGACAATAGAAGATCTTACCATCGATTTATGATATTTCTGTATATTGTCAAAATAACCAGCATATAGTTGTTATAGTGATATAAATAGAAAAATGCGTCACAAAAAACATAACTAACGCCAAACCAAAATGTCATAAACTAGTACACCAAATGTTATGATCAAATGTTGCTGTCACAACCAATCTGAAATTAAATGTTATGATCAAATGTTTGGTGTTTTGACGCAATATATTATTGTCTCAAATATCACATTCCAAAATTTCAAATTTTGAGATGAGAATAAGTAACCCTAACATAGAATTGGTTTTGGCATTTTCTAAATTTCTCACCATGTTTGATGCATTCGTCACACTCTAAAATATTTAATTTTTATGTGAATAGAAACTAAATGAAACATTATATTTTGTCAAGTATTTAGTCTATTAAAACTTGTATATATGTTAATACAAAACTTATCAAGTAAAATAAAACTTTTCCATTTAAGATCGTTTAGAAGCCGAAATATTTAATATAAAATTTGTATATGCTAACATAAAAGAATAGCATCATATACTTAGTCACAAGTGACTATGTGGTGTGGTGGTCAGGGAAGTTGCAGTAGCCCTTGAGCACAATAAAATATTTTTCTTATTTTTTTATAATTTTTAGAATTTCTTAAAATACTTTTAGAAGCAGTTGACACTAAGTCAATCGCCACTGAAAATCATTTGTAGGGTTGGTTGACTTAAGAAAACCGCCGCTGAAAATAGATTTTTACATACAATTTTTAAACCATTCCTAGAAATACCTAATGTTTATAATCGGTAATAACGGTTTTGAAGACCAATCTAAAAAACAATTTTGATCGTCTCAAAAAAAAAATTTTGTCTGGTAGTTGCATATAACAAATGCACCACAACATTTTTATTTATTTTTCTAACCTTCCTATATCTTTATCAGATAAAGAGTAGATCAAGATTTCTGCAGAAGGTTGGATATGAAAAAGCAAGATCTCGCACCCTCGCATCCTGGCATCACACAGCCTCATATATGATACGGTCAAGCTGGGTCGTTTTACAAAGCAGTAGCAGCTCAATCTGCTGAGAAAAGCCGCGTGCATGCAAGTTGGGCAGATTCCGTACGCGTGCAACAGATGAGGCCGGGCGGTCTCACTCTCAGTGATGCTATATTCTGTGACCTGCTGAGGGTATTGATCCATCCCTGCTTCCTTTAAATCCCGGCTGGAATCGGTTCCCTGTGTCGATCGTATGACATAGCACAGGCCGTACCATACGGGGTATTCCTTCTCCTTGTCGGTACTACTGCTTTCCTCCTATCCTATCCTATGACACAGCATGCATTCTAGTTTTTGTACTGGCCGGTGTGGTGTGCGTGCAGAGCAATGCATCAACTGTACACTCACTCCAGCAGAATTTCTACTTGAACCCTTCTAGCTAAACAGGGCTCTCAAATTTAGGTGGATAGATAAATCCTTCCACCGGCCCTTATTCTAGGGGGCTCAGCCTGAAGCCCCCATCCTAAAGCTATAACAGTTTTCCTCTCCCAGGTACCACCACCGCCCAACACCTGTCCCACCAACACGCTCCTCGACGCAAACTCCTCTCCGACGGTCTCTAGATCCGGTGTTCTCGGTCGCTCCACAAACCACGGCCGCTCTTCCCCAACTTCCATCATATCTCTTCTCACCGACCCAGGGAATCCACTCGGCCACTTCTCCCCGACACCCTCCCCAGTCCGGTGAAGTTAGCCTCGACTCCCCAACACCCTCGCTGGTCTAGCCGTTGTGGTGTGTGTCCAAGTGTAGAGAGCAATGCATCTACTATATATGTCATATGACTAATTAAGCGGAGCAATTTGTTGCTGTGCTAGCTAGTATAAATTTTTTTAATGCAATGACAGGAGCTCTACCTTTTAGTTAAGGAAGAGAGCAAATATAATAAAAAGATAATTGCGTTGTGGGTCCTTAAACTTTTCGTCACTTCTCACCTAGGTCCATGAACTTTTTTCACTCATCTGGGTCCATAAACTTTATCTACATCCTAGCCGCTGTCCAGAGCAGGCCACATAGGACTCTGCTGCCAACGTAACCGCTGATGTAGTGCCACGTGCTCTTTTTTATTTCATAATCAGGCTGAAACTTTAGAAAATGGTATAAAATCATAAAAAAAATATGCAATAGATATATAATATGCTATGTTTTAGTTTAAAGTTTTTGTTGTAGCTATAGATCTATGTGTTGATGTGTTTAATTCATAACTGCAGCTTCTGTACTCCAATTGTGGTGAATGTTTTATGGTACACTACTCATTGTATGCTTGAGCTATGGTAAAAATTTCAGATTCAATGGAGTATGTATGACCGAGTTATTGATTTACCTAGGTTTATGCTTGTAACGTCAAGAACATTATCCTTCTTCCTGCTACGGATTATATTCCAGCCATCACAATCCAATCTCCGCTGCAGTTTTAGGTTCTCTAGCATTCTTTAATTCACATGTCATATGCCAGATGTAAAGATATCTGAGGTATCACAATCTAGGGTGATCAAATCCCAGTAGTAGTAATAAGTTAACACTTTCTGGAAAAAAATCCAAGTGGTAGTATAATCCACCGGCTATTACCATTGGATACCAGGATCACGTATGAGTATCTAGACGAAGTGATCCTGTTTAGAGGATGTAATATTGAGTTATCTTTCATTTCAAATGTCATTTAAAGTTAAACAGTCATAACTAGGTTTTCAAAAACATGCCCTGAAATGTGGCGAAGGTGGTCTTCGATACGACCTTAGGGAACCGATGAAGGTGGGATGAGGGTTACTAGTTGGCACACCTAGCTAATACCATTTCATATATACTTGTACATTTACTACCTCAAAAGTTAACCATAGGAACCGATGACAAGCGTGACATGTTATAGCAACATGTAAGGGAGTGTTCGGGGCTGCTCCATTTCACAAATTGCAGCTCCGCTCTAGCTCCGTCTTGCCAAACACCTCCAGCTCCTAAAACTCCACTCCAAGAAAAGAGGTAGAGTTAGGAGGGCCAACTCCGAGTTTTTTCTCGACCACCTTAAAAGGTGGATTTAGACTTTTGTACTCCCTCATGAAGTTGAAAAAAATTACCCACAATTGTCGATCTTTAATAAAAACACCCGTGCAACTATTCCCCTCACCTAGGGACGTATGCACTCCTCCACCGTGACTTTTTTCTTTCCCGCGACGCTCCTTCTCTCGCTGCTTCTCCTCCCCACAAAACCTAGCATTGCCGCAATTGCTCTGGCTTCCACAACTAGCGCCGTCGGGCTCCCTTGGCCCCTCATCCGTTGCCGGCGGCCATGGCCTCCTACGGCCCTACCCCCTCCTTTGCAGGACCCGTCCCGGCCTGGCTCGGTAATTCCCCGGCCAGCCAGCTGCCAGGCACAACCGGCATTCATGTAGTGGTCATGGCCGGCCAACCCACAACCACCCATACCACTGGCAGCCATGCCAGTGCCGGCTAGGCGCTGTTGCCGGCCGGACACTACTTCCCAAGGCAGGCCGCAGGTTCCCAAGGGCCGGCTGCAAGCTAAGGAACCACACAACACCAGCAAAGAAGGAGGATCGAGGGCATATTAGACCTTTGCCAGGGAACCTCACAAAAGTGGAGCTAGAGTTAGACTGCGTGCCAAACAGGATTAACTGCTCTAGCAAGAACTTCACAGTGGAGCTACCCCATGGTGGAGTTGGTGGAGCAGAGTTGAAAAAACTAGAGCAGAACAGTCCTAAACAGACCCTAAATATCTTGGCAGTGACATGTCACTGACAAAAACATAGTGTAGGTCGGACGAAGTATTATGGTGTTCTACTATAGGAGAGGAGAGAAAAAAGGAGATGAACATATTCATTTTTATTTAGATTTATCTTCTTCCTTTTTTTGATATAAGGCGGATTTATCTTCTTAGATAGATTGATCAACTTGATATATCCGACTGGCGCATGTGATTTGCACAGGGCACACAACAGGTGGCATCTGCACCGCTGCAACAATAGCAAGCTAATAACGACGACACGGCCAAATCATATCACCAATATATTCTTTTTCTCCCACCCCTTTATTTTCTCCAATTAATTAATAATGTTTTTCCTAGATGTAACCGATTGGTTGATTCTCTTTGTGATCGATTTTATTTGCGAAGACAAAAAATAGAGACACACTAGTGCCCTGGCCCTATCTATCTATCTATCTATCTATCTATCTCTCTGAAGAATTTCTCATTTTAAAAATTAAGAAACTATATAATTGTCGGCATGGTCTCTGTCTCACTGATGTACCTCTTTGGCGGCAGAGACAATGGTACATATGAAAGGTTCTAATGGCTAAAGGGGGATGAATAGCCTATTAAAAAATTCTACAACAACACTAAGGCAAATGATTAGTAAATAAAATGGCGAAGCGAATTTTATGCTAGCGCTACACTTGTGTTGTAAGCCACCTACCCAATTCTAAAATCTATGATCTCTAGTATATCACAACAAGGCTAAGTCACTAATTTACACCAAGGTGAGCAAGCTAGCAAGAGAACTACAACTAAGAGCTACACTAACTAGTTTCAACTACCACAAGCTCTACACAAGTAAAGGCACAATATAATACAAGAGAGTGGTAGAGAGGTATACCACCGTGGCAAGTGATAAATCAATGATTACCAAGGAGACAATCAAGACACAATGATTTTCCTCCGAGGTTCACTTACTTGCCGGCAAGCTAGTCCCCAATGTGGCGATGCACTCACCTGGAGGTTTACATGCCAAACCTACAACCGGGTGCCACACAACCAACACAATATGAGGATCCACAAGCCACGCGCAATCCACTAGAGTTGCCTTTGGCACTCCGCCGGGAAAGGCACAAGAACCCATCACAATCACAATGATTGGAGCCGGAGACAATCACCCTCCTCCGCTCGATGATCCACCAATCACTGGGCAGTCTAGGTGTTGGCAAACACCAAGAGTAACAAGAACTCCACCAGCCCAAATCGCCCAACTAGTGTAACAAAATGCTAGAACACTAAGCAATGCACTAGAGGCTCTCCAATCTCACTCAAGATGACGAAATCAAGTGTGCAAGTGAGTGGAGTGGTGTGCTCAGCTCTCAAAGGGTGTACACAGCTATTAGAAGTGACAAGAGAGTGCCAAGGCCGGCCACTAGCTAGATCTATTTATAAGTCTACAAGCAAATAGAGTCGTTACCCCTTTGAGTCAGCTTCTGCGAGGTCACCGGACATATCAGTGTGGCACCAAACATGGGGTGGCGGTGCCCCTCCAATGGTCATTCACTAGCCATTGGGGCACCGGACAGGCAACGGTGGCACCGCCCCTATGGTGGTGGTGACCACCTAGCCACTGCCTGATAAACCCGCTTAACTAGATAAAAATGGCGGTGCACCGCCCTAGGGGTGGCGGTGCCCATCACGGTTCCCCCTACTCTCTGTTGAAAAGGGGCGGTGCCACCGGACAAGGTGGCGATGCCCCCGGCGGTGCACCGTCGCACCACGTGAGGTGACAGCCTCCACAACCTCACTCTCAACCGAGTCCAGGTGGGCACAGCCCTAGGGGTGGTGATGCCACTGGACAAGAGCTGGCGGTGCCCCCTAGAGCACCTCCCTCTCGGCCTCCTTTGCCGGTCACCGCCACAGGGGTGGCGGTGCACTGTCACAAGGGTGGCGGTGCCCTCGGGGCTGCAACACAAGCCCAGCTATGCCTCCTTTTCTTCACCTTTTTTCACCACCATTGCAAATGTGCTAACACTCCAAGTGTTTCACCATCACGTGCAAGTGTGTTAGCATTTTCACAAATATTGTTCAAAGGTTATTCACTTCTCACCGATTGTGCACTAGGCCTAAAATGCAATGCAAGTATTTCAACACCTAGTGGCACTAGATGATCGAGTTATCCGATAAGAGCTCCCCCTTAATAGTACGACCATCTATCCTAAATGTGATCACACTCTCTATAGTGTCTCGATCACTGAAAATAAAATGGCCCTGTGGATATCACCTTTGCCTTGAGCCCATTTTGTTTTTCTCTTTCTTCTTTTGCAAGTCCGGAGCTTGATCATGTCTACCAACAACACCATGGACTTCATCTTGCTCCACCACTTTGTAGCACCCGGTTTTAAGAACAAAACCGGATACACACCATATATGAGCTCAAGAAGTCAAATCTCACATATAGCTACAAATAAGGGTAATATCATAAGACAATGCTTATTACATAGCGTATTAGTATAAAGAATACAACCTCAGAGTATAGACAGTGAAAAGACAACTCCAATCTTCCGGTGAAGACTCCACTTCCACAGGGACAACTGACTAGTTGATCACAAGCCTAATTCCTCTAAACTCTAGGAATCTGGTACCCATCCGGGATTTTTATCTAAATAATTGAAAAATAAAGCAAGCGTAAGTACATGTCGTACTCAACAAATATAACATGGGGTTCATGAGGCTCAAAAGGCTGACACTGGTTTAACTGTGATTAGCTTTTAATGGTCACAATTTTAGCATAGGAGTAGCAACAAGTTTATTCACAAGCCCATATAAACACATGATCAGGTAAACATGAATAATGAATAGCATAAACAGTAATCATTAGTGAGCATCTTTATCATCAGTATCATCATCTATTCTGTAAATGTTCCAAGGCCGCTCGTGACCGTGAGCACGGCTGATATACCAGTTTTACACTCTGTAGAGGTTGTACACTTTCACTGTGAGTCGTGATTTACCCTTTTGCTCGAGGTAGTCCAAGGAAGGTCGGCAGGGTTCACTATAAATCCTTTCAAAGGTTTGTCTAACAAGTTAGGGTCATTAGATTCACTTGGCAAACATATATAGAGCCCCCCTCCCCAATGGCATAATGACACGCAACCTATACACAAGGGGACAGAGGCCGCACTATACCCGATTCGGCAAGCCATTCTTACGCCAATAAAGGTTATCTCTAACAAGCTAGAAAAGGTTCTCATACTGAGCTAAAGCCAGAGCCATATAGCCCTCACAGCTGTACTATAAGTTCCGGATGATCACTTACAGATAAGTCCTTAGGGAGAGGAATCTAGAGCACCATAAAAACAACCTAATTCTCTAGCCCCCTTGTTCCATGTTGCTAAAAAGCATCTTTTAGTGTTTATTGCATATACCATTAGTCAAGTTACAAGATCATGGCTTTGGTTTGAGTACTAGCATCATACTACCCAATGCAATAACCCATAGGAATCTAGGATATCAAATAGCTAGGAAAATTACTACGGTTGCCGAGGTAGACACATGCATATGATTAAAATTATATTAACATGAATAGGATAACAAGGATGATCCCATGCTATACTTGCCTTAAACTTAGATTCTTCTTCAAGTCCAAAACTTCAAAGATCTACTTCATGATTCACCACGTATTGCTCACCGACTGGACATGATCATAAAGAACCACACAAACATCCATGCAATCATACATGAAGCAAACAATAGATCTAAATTAGAACAGTACACCAAACATAAAATCAAGATGAAAAGTTTGTAAAATCAATCTACGTCTCACTACGAACACACAGACGTGAAAAACACGCTAATCGGAGCTATGGTGAAAAAGATACATCTACCGATAGATTTGCTTTATACGTGGAAAAGAAAACTATAGTCTTCATTTATTTTAACTATATAAATTCATATATATATAAGATATTTTGTAAATAATATAAATTGAATCAAGTCAAATTTAGATTTGAATTATAAAACTAAAGTAAAACAAATCATATTTTATTTATAAAATTCAGTTGCATAATTATTATTCAAATTAGAGTTTAAACCATGAAATTTTAGAAATAGTAATATGATAAACACTGTTACTAACGCGTAGATCTCATCGCTACGAACCTAACGCAAGTTAAACGGGTCAAATCGGAGTGAAAATGAAGATTTTATGGTAAAAACAAGATTAGTGGCAAAATTATAAATAGGTGAAAACGTATTTTAGATCTAACCGAAACATAGTACGCTTTCAAAAGAAGAAAACAAAATCTGCAAAGACGCTATGGACCGCGGGTTAAGACTCAAATAATTATAAGGGGGGTTTTGCAAATCTCGCAGCGAAGGGGTATCCTTCGATATGAGCCGTCGGATTAGATGCGGGCAGCTGAGATCGGACCGGAGGGGAGAGAGTGAGCCTGGCTGGCCGGAACAGGGCCAACGGCGAACCTGGCGGAGGCGATGCCATGGCTGGTATGGCGGTGCTCATCGAACCTAAGCCTACGGTCCACCGTTTGACGAACCGGAGACGTGGGAAGAAAGAGGGGACAATGGCGGACTCACCTAGGGTTTCCTCGACGGCGGAGAAGGAACAGGACAGGTGCGGGGCTCGATGAGGCGGGCAGCGGCTCTCCAACCTTGCAGCGGTGCTGTTATCGGCACGGGGCAGCTATGGCTTGCTTCCAAAATGCGATAGGGAGAGCGCCGGGCGTGGCATCGGTATTTAAGAGGTGCAGGAGGCTTGGGGTCACGGCAAGGGAGACGTAGAGGAGGCGGATTCGTCTCGACAACAGAGATGGTGTCCAGACCGGACACGATGTGAGGAAGAAGACAACTGCTGCTAGGTGGGCCAGGGCAGTCAGCGAGAGCGAGAAAATAGCGCGGCGCATCACAGTGTGCGGAACTGGGCCGACTGCAGCGGAGGAACTAGATCGGCCCGCGGGAAATAAGGGAGCGAGGCGACTAGGCTGGCTCAGCTGGCGGGATTGAGCCAGCGGGCCGGAAGCAAAAGAGGAGAAAGAAACGGGCCAAATAGGAGAGGAGAGGGAAGGAGTAAAATTCCTTTTCTTTTATTTCAAATATGAATCAAACCAAATTTGAATGGAGTTTCAAATACACTTTTCAACTTAATTAGAAATAAGAAATTTTTGGTAAGTTCTCAAAAATAAATTTTACAACCTTTTTAAATTCTTTTATTTACAAATTTTCTTTTCTTTTATTTCAAAGCCATTTTTATTTTTTTTTCAAAAGCATTTTGAATGTTTTCAATTTGAATCAAATCCACACAATTCAAAGAAATAAATGCACCGGCATGTATGCACAAACATGTTGCTACCTTACGATGAATTTTAATTTAATGAAAAATTTTATTTTCCTATTTTTCATGAGCACAAAATTCAGAAATAAATCATTTGAAACCTATTTTCAAAAGAGGCAATTTTTAGGGTGTTACAATTCTACCCCCTTAATATGAATCTCGTCTCCGAGATTCGGAAGACGTCGACTAGTAGATAGGGATACTTCGTCTTTAGATTCTTCTTTACTTCATCGTGTAGTTCCATCGTCTTGATAAGGATCCCACTTTACTTTGCATACCTATTGACCTTACTCCAAGTAACTTGCCAACTAATTCCAAGATTTTGATAGGCACCTTGATCAACTCTCAGGTATCTCCAATCACTAGCCACCTTTCCTTTTTAATCCATACTTATTAGACCTCTTCCTTCATGTGTTCACCTTCCAATGGAGCCTTACGAATTTCTTGGTCAGAAGGAAATTCTACTACCAATCTTCAAAATATTAAGGATTTTTGTTGCTCGAACTTGGAATACAATTCTTAGTCCTTGGTGTCACCCAAACTTTCTTAGCACAATTATCCGTTGCTAAGGGCATCGGACATGACTTTGATCCTTAAAGTGATAGTACTTTTCCAAGTCATAATCAATCTCATTCCAACGAGGATTTCACAAGCTCAAGACCAACTTAGTGAAGATGTCCTGTAGATTCCTATGATCCTCCTAGATGTTAGTTTTACTTCCTAAAAGATAGTACTTCCATGCTTCACAATGAATAACTCCAGATAACATGTTAGGTAGTTTAACCCACGCTTCCTTAGTTGACTTAATGAACAAATCACTACTTTTCTTCTCGTATAAGGACACATCCCATCTTGACAAGGTGCATCATTGTAGATATAAAACTCTCGTCCTGATCTAATATAGCTAATACATAGGTTTTACTTCATCCTCTTCTTGGACTCCTTCAGACACTTAGCTGAGGTCACTTGATCCAAACTAACTTAAAACCTCATCCAGTAGCATTATCAATATCTTGATGATCTTGGTTAAACCTCCCTTGAACCTTTAATCAAACCTCATTGAGACTCTGAGTTTCTCTCACATCTTTGGGTACCACCACGCTTCCGCTGCGCAATCTAAAATGTAGGACACTTCATCTTGCAAATTCTTCAACTTGACTACCCCCTTAAGAAAAGATAAACTAGGGGACACCAAAGTATAGCTTGCATCTCCTTCCAGATGAGCTAACCAATATCAAGACGTTCTGTCATCCCATTGATACTCTTGTGTATAGGCAAGGACAAGAAATCTAAAATTTCTCGCGGGATGAAAAATAGCAGTGCAGTAAAATAGCTGTACTCTCATTCCGTTAATCCATTGAAGTTGTAGCTTATACCATTGGAAAGCTTATCAAATCCTCCACAACTTCCTTATAGAACATTTTTCCAAATTTCACAGTTTAGAGCCGTTACCCCTTTGAGTCAGCTTCTGCGAGGTCACCGGACATATCAGTGTGGCACCAAACATGGGGTGGTGGTGCCCCTCCAATGGTCATCCACTAGCCATTGGGGCACTAGACAGGCGGCGGTGGCACCACCCCTAGGGTGGTGGTGACCACCTAGCCACTGCCTGAGAAACCCCCTTATCTGGATAAAAATGGCGGTGCACCGCCCTAGGGGTGGCGGTGCCCATCACAGTTCCTCTGCTCTCTGTTGAAAAGGGGCGGTGCCACCGGACAAGGTGGCGATGCCCCCGGCGGTGCACACCGCCACGTGCGGTGATAGCCTCCACAACCTCGCTCTCGGCCGAGTCCAGGTGGGCACCGCCCTAGGGGTGGCGATGCCACCGGACAAGAAGTGGCGGTGCCCCCCAGAGCACCTCCCTCTCGGCCTCCTCTGTCGGTCCACGCCACAGGGGTGGCAGTGCACTGTCACAAGGGTGGTGGTGCCCTCGAGGCAGCAACACAAGCCCTGCTATGCCTCCTTTTCTTCACCTTTTTTCACCACCTTTGCAAATGTGCTAACACTCTAAGTGTTTCACCATCACGTGCAAGTGTGTTAGTATTTTCACAAATATTGTTCAAAGGTTATTCACTTCTCACCGATTGTGCAATAGGCCTAAATTGCAATGCAAGTATTTCAACACCTAGTGGCGCTAGATGATCGAGTTATCCGAGAAGAGCTCCCTTCTTAATAGTATGACCATCTATCCTAAATGTGATCACACTCTCTATAGTGTCTCGATCACCGAAAATAAAATGGCCCTATGGATATCACCTCTGTCTTGAGCCCATTTTGTTTTTCTCTTTCTTCTTTTGCAAGTCCGGAGCTTGATCACCTTTATCACATGTCTACCAACAACACCATGGACTTCATCTTGCTCCACCACTTGGATTGGACCATCCTATCTAGTCACACACTTAGATGCAAGGATTAGTCCAAATAGGTTTCATCAATTAGCCAAAACCAAACTAGGGCTTTCAACATGGCACCGTTGACTTGGATGAATGATGAGCCGTCATGGTGGTCACGAGAAGTGCGAAGGTCCTTTTAAAAACCCTTATTCTCCGTCTCCCAATGTAGGATCTCTAAACGACGAGCAATTCTTGAGATCTGCATTACTGGTTGCCCATGCATGCAGGCACTCGGGATGGAGAGGCTATGGCAATGGCACAGTAGCGAAAAAGAGGCAAAACCGTAACTCAGATAGACATGTTTGAGGTGGTGGTGGATAGGTTGTTTGTATAGGGATATCTTGCACGATCTCGTGTTGTCATGATCATGATATAAACCAACGAGGTTTCCAATTTGCAAACTTAAAGGTAACCAAAAACTATAACTTCAAAAGGAGGTTGCGCTCCCACAAGGTCACGAGTCAAATTTTGGTAGACCATTCATGGAAGTGCCACATGCCTGTGCCCATCGCCCTGGCCTGAGCTTGTCCCAGCGAGGGAGCACATGTGGAGTTCCCTTCTCTCCCCCATAGTAGACTTGATGAAGTGAAGATGGCTTCCATATTTAAGGATGCCATCCTCCATTTCAACTAGCAAAGTGGGACTAAAGTTTCTCTACTTCCCCATATACACACATGAATATCCTCCGCTTCAACTAGCAAAGTGGGACTAAAGTTTCTGCACTACCCCATATATACACATGCATGAATGGGTCTTTAAGATTTATTTGGAATAATTGGAGGCCAGTATTAGCCACAATAACTCTAGGGTTGGGGTATAGGCTTGGTGAACTAACCTAGATCCTAACCCATTGAATGCCCTCGTATTATGTTGCATGGCATGGTACCTTGCAAAGGCAACCCCTTCTTCTGTCCAGAACAAATAGGACATGAAATTGATCAATTCAAATATTTTGCAGAAACATTACTGAATAATGAAATCAGATCTAAGAGAAGGAAAAAGTGTAGGCTTGTGAGATTCTCAGTAGCTAGCTAGGTCAATACAACATAAGTCCAAAGATATATTCCTTGGTCCCTGTTGGAAAGACGGCTCATGCATTATCCAAACACCTAAATTGATCACAGTAAACTAGATCGTGCTGGGCTGTTCAAAAAAGTTGATGAATTCCGTGCAGCACTAGCTAGAGTGGTAGTCGACCCGGACCCGTTATGGGAAACCTAGGCAGCCTGCAAACTCTATAAAAGGCAGCCACCCCTGTGCTCCCAAACCATCAGTCGTCCATACTTCTCATATTTCCACGTGCATCCACAGCTAGCAGCTTGTTGCATTCACACACTCATAGACAGACAGACAGACAGACAGACAGACAGAGATAACTAAGGCAAGCTAGCTTGCTCACCGATCAAGTGATATCAAATGGAGCGTGTGATGCAGCTGGCGTCGGAGCGTGCGGTGGTGGTGTTCACGCTGAGCAGCTGCTGCATGTGCCACACGGTGACGCAGCTGATGGCGGACCTGAGCGTGAACGCGCTGGTGCACGAGCTGGACAGAGACCCCAGGGGCAAGGACATGGAGCGCGCCCTCCTGAAGATGCTGGGCGGCAGGGGCCCGCCGTCCCCGCCGTCTTCATCGGCGGCAAGCTCGTCGGCGGCACCAACAGCGTCATGTCCCTCCACTCGCCGGCGAGCTTGTGCCCATGCTCATGAACGCTGGCGCGCTCTGGGTTTAGACACCAGGGCATCGTCACCGGTACACGTCACGTACGTATATACGTGTGCATGCATGCGTGCGTGAGGAAATAAACAGATCATGCATGGTCGAAGAGTATACCACTATACCAGTGTTAATTAGTAGCGTGTGTGTCAATTAAGGGCAGGTTTTTCCCGTCCTGTTCTTCTGATGAGAGAGTTGACAGGAATAACTAAGGCAACTAGCTTCCTGCTAGCTTCAAGCATGCCTAGCTTGTAAGTAGGAGCTAGCTAGTGAGCGAGAGGATGAAATGGTGGCCTACCTAGCTTCTAATTTCGTCTTCTTGCTAGCTTCTTCCTTTTTGATGTTTTCTTTCTAACTTGCTATATATGGTGACTGCGTGTACTGATCGATCGATCTACCGACCCTTTCTCGACGGACTTATATGAATATATATCATATATATATGCTGAGAGTTAAGTAACATGTATTGTCTTATGAATGTATACAGATTAAACAATCTTCCATATCGTGCATTTTCTTGGTTTGATCATTATTGACGATAAGTAATTTATAGTAACAAGTAAATATAAATTTATCTAAAATAGCACGAAACATAATTTACTGTCCTGGAGCAGTATTACAATTTAAAATGCATTGTTCTAGTCATTAACTTGTGATTCATTATAGATTTTTGTACGTACTTGCCTCTAGCTAGCATATGTATGTATAATTGATCTCTACATACATGGGGTCATACAATATGTATGTTTACTTTAATTTGAACTACTTTTTCATACATTGTAGTAACAAAAGTGGAGAGAATATTCAATGGAAGCCACAACTTCATGGTGGAATTATGAAAACTTTTAAGAATCATTTTTAGGGGTTTTCACAAATTCACCATTCCACCGGATATTTTCCCCAACTTAGAAGTGTTTCTCAAAGTGTTTGAAAATCAGCACATCCATATTGCATCCATAGTGACATGTCACACAAGTTGATATACAAACTGGTTTTTAAAAATACATACAAAACAACAAAATTTAGCTCCATGTGTACTAGCAGAAAAGAACAAAAAGATTTTAAATATCAATATTTGTGGCATGTCCCATATAGGGCTGCTCTATAGATGTGCAAAATTTTGATTTTTTGTTTAAAAACTGCTACTTTTCAGTGTTTTTCCACAATTCCATTGAGAAGGTGGTTTCCATTTAATAATGATACATAGAGGGTACTTTAATTTATGGTATTATTTCATAATAGCATATATATATATATATGGGTTGATTTAGATGTAGTCTAAGGATTTATTTTAGTTTATTTTTATTGATGACATATGTGAAGTAATTTAATGCAAATTAGGGGTACTTTATATTACCTTTCAATGGCAGAGGTGGGTAGTTTTGATATAGATTTAGCTAAATTGTCATTTTACTCATGTGCGTCGCAACACATGTTTTTTGTTAGCGACACATGACACATCTGTTAGGGGAGAGCAGGGCCGGAGATGAAGTAGCAGTAACAGGTGCAGCTCAATTGCAGCTGCAACTGCAATTGCTGAGGTGGAGGATGTTGGGCGATTAGGTGGGTAGCTTCACTGGCGGCTCGCCTGCAGTGGTGCAGCCAACGATGAGTTGTTTCCGTAAGAACGGAAAAGGAATAAGGATGAGCCATTTGTTCGCATGTTCCCAACAACAGGCATGTACAAAATAAGAGCCTCAATAGATTTAGAGGGTTCACTACTGGAGGCGCCCTCTTTATCGAGGGCCCAGGACACTCGGTAAAGGCCCAAAAGCCCTCGGCAAAGGCTTTGCCGAGTACCGCCCTCGGCAAAGAGCCCTCGAAAAAAAAATTAACGGTAAAGAGGCTCTTTGCTGATTATCATTTGTCGGGCACTCGGCAAATCCTTTTCCGAGTGCCAACGGTGGCACTCGGCAAAGAAAAGCAGCCGTCAACGGCGCTGCTCCGTTGACGGCGTCTTTGCCGAGTGCCGACAGTTAGGGCACTCGGCAAAGACATTCTTATTTTTTTTCAAAAACTCTTTGCCGAGTGCTGCGGCTGCAAGGCACTCGGCAAAGACATTTTTTATTTTTTTTTCAAAAACTCTTTGCCGAGTGCCTGCACTCGGCAAAGACATTTTTTATTTTTTTTTTCAAAAACTCTTTGCCGAGTGCCGCGGCGGCAAGGTACTCGGCAAAGACATTTTTATTTTTTTTAAAAAAGCTCTTTGCCGAGTGCCTCCCCAGCTTGGCACTCGGCAAAGATTTTTTGCTTTTTTTAAAAAAAAATCTTTGCCGAGTGCAATGTCCTGCCACTTGGCAAAGTTTCCCAGCTTTGCCGAGTGCCATGACCATTGCACTCGGCAAATCAACCGAAATTGCAATTTTTTTTTTGTTTTTTGCATTCCACTGACACAAATAGTTCAAATATATATCACAAACATCACAATAATCACATATATATCACAACGAAACCATTTTCACACATTATATCACAACCACAACTCAAATAACAACATATCGCAACCACAAGTCAAATATCACAACCAGAAGTCACAAATTCACAACCACAGTCCATCAAGTCCAAGCACAAGTCACAACCACAAGTGAAGCTCAAGTCCAAGCACATGATGAAGCACAACTCCTCAAAAAGGCGGCCTATGACACGATGGTGAAGCAAAGGATCCATCATTCGGTGACACATGAGCGGGGTTATTCAAACCCGCCGACGGAGGCTGCAAAAAAGGATAAGAGGTTGCATGTGTGAGATTCATCTAGTAAGTTTCTATGTGAAGCATTGGTGTATGTCATAGCTAGTGCAAGCATCTAGTAAGTTTCTATGTCAAGCATCTAGTAAATTGAGAATGTCAAGCATGGTTGTATGTCATAGCTAGTGCAAACATGTAGTAAGTTTCTATGTAAAGCATCTAGTAAGTTTGTATGTCAAGCATCTAGTAAGTTTGTATGTCAACCATGGTTGTATGTCAAGGAAGCATCTAGTAAGAGTGAACTTTCATACTTACAGGAGTGGCTGTAGAAGTAGGCGGTGGAGGAGCTGCCAACGGCAAAGGTACACCCCCTTGCTGGACACTCCGCATGAAGGCCTCCATTTCTTGCATCCTCCTCTCCTGGGCCGCGAACACTTCCCTCTGGGCCTGCAGCTGCGCGCTCTGAGCCTCGACCACGAGCTTCTAGGCCTATAGCTCGGCCTGCAATACAAACTTCAATGTTTCAGTAATGCAAATGTAACTTATGTGTGCAAAGATGAACGTACGACGAGTAAAACAGGACGTACCTCGGGAGCGTCGACCCGCTGCAGTGACGGAGTAGGCCGTGGGCGTATGGGCTGGCTAGAGCTCGTGCTCCGTGCTCGGAGCACATCGAGAGAGGGAACAGTGGTGGAGTCGATGGCGCCGTCTGCAATCCACAGCCGCCCATGCTTCTTGCCTCCTCCTAGCCTCATGATGGTCTATGCATCAATGGGCTCAGTGCGCACATCGTAATCTTCCCCATGGACCTCCCTCACCTTTGAGGTGTACTCTTGGACCTTAGTGTGCACGGTTGGGTCGGAGTACACCTCGCGTGGGGCAGACGTGTCGAAGGAGACAGAGGAAGACGCCCTGCCCATGTGGGACATAGCCCACGCAGAGAACTCTGAGTCCTCCACGCCCGGGTGTGCAGCCTCCTGCGAGTAAGACGGCAAGATGGTGAGAAATAAGGCAGAACTCAGCGTCAAATAAGATAAAATAAATCACTTACATATGCTTGTTTGTAGGCGGGGAGGCTGCGGCTGCCTTGATGGTGAGTAGCACCTCGCCTCAGCAGACGCTGGTCCCGCTGCCTTGCGTGATTCTGAGCAAAGTCGTTGGACAACCACCTGTCCACGATCATCGCCCAACACACGGAGTGGGATCGGCGCCACCAGGGAATCACCTACAAGTCATCGATTATTTGACATAGAAAAAGATAAAATTAAACCGACTTAATCTCAAAACGAATCATTATTAATGTTTTTCGTCTACCTCAAGGTACTGGGCCCGGGACAGCTCCACCTGTCTTGCATTAGGCTTGCTGATGGACTGCTTCAACACCACGACGTAGTAGTCTCTATGGGCCTGCACGCGCGCCTCGTGGTGCATGTCAGTGACGTACTTCCTACAGGCGGCGGCAGCCGCCTGATCCGCCCGGGCCTCAAGTCCTTCTTCCGGCTTGAAATACCTCTGCATACAAAACCGATGTATCCATTCATTATTTCAATAAAAGACTTGCCTAATGAAAATGTTGTGCGAGAGATACTTACCCAAAACTCCACCAGTACCCGCTCCTGCTTGTTGCGGTACCTGTCCCACGTGTAGGCCGGCTCCTGCACGTCCTCGAACACGTTCACAAGGCCGGGGTACCATTTCCTGCACAAAACACCAAGCATGCTCGCGGGGGAACTTGCAGGAGCACTCGACGAAACCAACCAGGCCCTGCACAAGTGATTAAGAAAATTTATCAGTTCCTCTTTTGATTTCCAATATTATCATATGAAGTAGTTGTGATAACATCTATAGTTACTTACCTCTTTGCCATAGGGCGAATCAGTGCCCGGTTGCGAGGAAGCGGAGGCTGAGGGAGGCTCGCGGGACCTCGCTGGTAGACAGTCGGGGTAGCGGAACTGTCGCCCTCGACAGCCTCATCCTCGGCCGCCTCGTCCTCGGTCTGTCGGACGTCCTCGTCCTCGACCTCGTCCTCGGGCGTGGCCGTCACGTGCTCCTCCTCCATCACCTCGTCTGAAGGTGTCGGGGAAGGAGTCTGCTTCCTCCTTCTGACCCTTGTCCTCCTCTGACCTCCTGTGGACGCTACTCCTGACCCCGACCCCTCGTCTAAAGCAGGAGGGCGTGGTCTCCCGTAACGAGAGGCCGTCTCACATCATGGATGGCTGCTCGCCATCACCTGCAATCACAAAGAATGAACAAGACTTATTAGTATATATATTAGAAATAGATTCAAAATAAATAAAGAAAACACAAACTAAAACAAATGTAGTATTACATGTATTAGGAATAATCTTCATGATTAGGGTCATAGGTGTCGTCATCACTGTCAAAATTGTCCAAATGGGCAACACTATCTGAAGGTTCTATGTTGTCTTCGTCGTCATTGACTAGCCTTAATCAGTCAAGCATTTCTATGTCCTTGGCATTTTGCACCACATCTCCATCAACCTCGTCATCCTCCGTTTCGTTGTCTACTTCCATTTCGATCGCATCGGGTAAGACTATCTCAAACGTGCCTGGTAGCCCATCTTCTTGATAGAACTGTCCATCATATGTGTTTGCGTTGAAGTTGTAATCATCATCGTTTGGGGCACGTAGTTTACCGTGTGGAGACACCTGATGCACAATAGCCCAACCCTTAAGATCCGCTTTGTCTTGGTTGGCATATCGCGTATAGTACACCTGCACGGCCTGTTGAGCCACAACGTAGACATCTTTTCCTGGATAGACGGAATCTTCTCGAATCTCAACTAGCCCAAGATGAGGGGTCCATCTCGTTTCTCGAGGATTAAACCAGTGGCATTTAAACACGACAGGTTTATGTTTGTGACCATGAAATGAGAGTTCATAGATTTCCTCAACTCTACCATGATAGTCGAGGCCATCAGTGCCGGGCGTGCAAACTCCGCTATTTGTGGTTTTCCGTTTGGGCCGAGTCTGCTCATATCTTGTTGTGTGGAAGTGATATCCGTTCACGTCATAACCGGTAAATGACTACACCCTAACGTCATAGCCGCCTGCAACCTGTCTCAACTCCTCACTCATGGACGAGTCAGTCTGGGCCTGCAAGCTCAAGCATGATAGGTCGTTATATTAATATGGAATATGGAACGTGGGAGCTAAATTGGACATTACCTTTTGTTTGAACCAAGAAATGAAATCAGGCCTCTCCGCACCCGCACCCCAAGAAAGAAGGATGTCATGTTCCTGCGAGGTAGGATCCCTTGATTGATGCCAGGACTCACGAACAAATTCCCTGTCCGAACGAGAATCAGTGGGGTTGCATGAAGAATATTCAGGGCGTATTGAAACAAGTTCGTTGAGAACTTACTCGACGAACGGCTGCACCTCGGGAAGGTTGGTCAACACATATAGCATGACACTTTGCCACTCTTCATTTCCTAATATCTTATTGGTCGATCCACTTGCGCTGCCGAGTTGGCCTTGGAACAGGCTGTTGGTTCATTCATTTTCGCCAACATTGTAACGAGGGAGTGGATTATGATTGCTAGGAAGTTTCGGCTTGTAGTATAGTGTTGTGAAGTTTGCCACCTCCTCCCTTAGACTTGCCTCAGCACTGGAAGCCTCAGTTCTGGCTTTATTTGTACATTTCTTGCAAAGAGTCTTTAGACATCTCTCGATTGGATAGCACCACTGGGCTTGCACAGGCCCCCCCCAAACGTGCCTCGGATGGGAGGTGCACAATCAGATGTTGCATGGGCAAGAAGAAGCCGGGTGGAAAGATCTTCTCTAGCTTACAGAGCAACACAGGTGCCGCTTTTTCCAAGTCCTGAGCGATGGTCCGAGATATCTCCTTGGCACAAAGCTGACGAAAGAAAAAGCTCAACTCTGCCAGCACTTGCCATACATGGTCAGGGACATAGCCTCGAACCATCGTCGGAAGAAGCCGCTCAATCCATATGTGGTAGTCATGACTCTTCATCCCGTTGACTCACAAAGTGCCTAAGTTCACTCCCATGCTCAGATTCGCTGCATATCCATCTGGGAACATTAACGTCTTGATCCATTTTAGTACTTCCCTCCTTTGATCGGGTTCCAAGACGAAATTGACCTTAGGTCTTTTCCATTGTTTGTTTCGGCCACTAGGAGGCCGCATCTCTTGCTTCGGTCTATCACACAATGTCACTAGGTCCACTCTAGCCTTAACGTTGTCCTTAGACTTGTCAGTGTTCATGAGAGTTCCCCAAAGTGCCTCGACGATATTCTTTTTGGTGTGCATTACATCAATGTTATGTGGCAGAAGAATGTCATCGAAATAGGGGAGCCTCGTCAAGCCAGACTTATGAGTCCACATATGTTCCTCACCATATCCCACAAAACCACCTCCTTCATTGGGCACGAGAGCATCTATCTGAGCATGCACCTCAGCACCACTCTTCATGCGCGGTTTAGGGTCTATCACTACAACACCTTTCGTAAAGTTCTTGATGTCTTGTCTGAATGGATGGTTAGAAGGGAGGAATTGACGATGCTTGTCGAACGACGAATACTTGCCACCCTTCTTCAACCAAATGAACCTCACAGCTTCCTTGCATATTGGACACGGGAACTTCCCGTGGACACACCAGGCGGCAAATAACCCATACGCCAGAAAGTCATGCAGGGAGTAGTGGTACCAAACATGCATCTTGAAGGATGATTTTGTAGCTCGGTCGTATGTCCATACCCCCTTCTCCCAAGCGTCGATCAATTCATCAATCATAGGCTCCATGTACACACCCATATTACTCCCCGGGTGTCCAGGAATTATCAACGACAAGAAGATGTTATGCCGTTGAAAGGAGATGCCGGGAGATTCAGGGGGATAACAAACACGGGCCAACATGTTTATGGGGCAGCCAACTGTCCATAAGGATTGAACCCATCTATTGCCAGCGCGACACGTACATTACGAGCCTCAGCTTCGGCATCGGATGAATGCACCATCGTCCATGGCTTGTACTGTACACCTTCTTTATGCCATGTCATCTGTTTCGCAGATTCCTCGGTCATGAAAAGCCGTTGGATCCTCGGCACAAACGGAAGGTGCCATAGGACTTTCGCGGGGATCGTAAGCTGCCTCTTCTGGCCATCTCTAGAGTCTACCTCTAGGTACCTTGAGGATTTACACTTCGGACAATACTTTGCATCCTTGTGATCTTTCCTAAATAAGACGCACCCCTTCGGACAAACATGTATCTTGTCATATGGCATCTTAAGCATATTGTACACAGATGTTTACCCATGGTCACCTTGTCTACCCTTTTGTGACTCGTGCAAGTTCTTGGCGTCAAAGAATGTGCTTCTCCTTCCACATATAGCATCTTTGCCAAACACGGCCAACATCTTATCAAAGCCTTCATGACTTCAGATTTAACTCGGCCTTCAACCCCATAACACATCCAATGGCATCCAACCGAGAAACCATTGTAATCTCATGAAGGGGTTTCGTGCGAAGTCCAACATTTCGTAGAAGGCCTTAGCGGCTTCCTCCATCTCGTCCTTCTCATGTCCTTACCGTGAAGTGAGCTTGGTGTGTGTGCTTATTTCATAAATGCAATTTCTCTTAATAAGCCATAACCACTAACACACACAAGTTCAATTATTTTGCCATGACGCTTATCTGTCATCTAGCATGTCCGCTATTCGCATCATCATCAAAAGCTTCGAGGCGTGGTCTCACCACCTCCGCTCTTATCGATCTGCTTCACCATGGTGGATCCACCGGTGGTAGCCAGATATAACCATTGTACACAAGATGTTTACCCATGGTCACCTTGTCTACCCTTACATTGTTGTCACATTTGCTGCTGAGGACACCAAAGTTTAGAATGTCCTTTAGCTACACCTGAGCTCCATGCATGTTCCAAGAAAGCATCCATAATCCCATTCACCCACTCAATGTCAAAGTCACTCCTACTTCCTCGGCCCGTGTACATCCATCGACGGTCTTCCATCCTTCCACATATACAAAGACATAGTAATGTAACCATCAATTGCATCTCTGCGGTGTTCCTACTCTCTAGGTAGGTGAGGATAGGTCCTAATCCCACCAGCGGATGCGTAGATGAGGTTAGTTTCCATGCTCCGCTCCCTATCCGAGAGCAGAATTTCGTAGCCACCTCCCCGTTCTCCGATACGCCCCGCAAGGGAGAGTGTGTATCCAGAGAACAACAAGAAGGTGATGCCGAAAGTCTGCCTCGCACCGGAGCGAACCATGGAAAGTAACCTCATCTACGCATCCGTGGGCTGTCCAAAAAATGTGGACAATCCGAAACAGATATGGTTTTGTTTGGATATGCAAAGATCCGCTTACCTCCGATCAAGTATCTATTTCGGACGGAGAGGCGCCTAATCGGGTTACGCGACCTCGACGCATAAGCATGATACGGATAGAGGGGTTATACCTAAGGTGCCGGTGAGGTCAGGCTAAACGGGCGGTGTTCGAGTCGGTGCAAGCGATGGCGAGGCGGTGCCAGGTGCTGAGAGACATGACCCATAGCGCCCACATATGTAAGACGATCGGGTCCTCTGGTCCCCTCCGACAGATCTGGAAACCATGATTTCGGCATGTTGAAATTGTTGATTGACGAGTGAGTTCTTTGCTAGCCTACTGTTGACTTATTTCATAAATGCCAATTTCATTGAACGAACATAATAAGCCATATATGTGTGCTGCACTCTTCCATGTAGGGCTTTTGCAACACACACAAGTTCAATTATTTTGTACCGTTGACGTTTATCTTTATAATACAAGCCCTGATTCTGCAATAATGTTCTCCGTTAAGTTGCTTGTTTGGCCTTGGACCAAAGGCTGCAGACCTGGCCTGAGCTTAGATCCACCACTAGATATATGCCACTTCTGCTGTCTGTTTGGATTATTGTCAGATAACAAGCATTATTGCGACTTGCATTGGGTGAATAGAGTACTGCATGCTCTCCTCAGTTATTGGCACTTCAGGGTTTCTTTAGTTTTTATTGCATTTGACTCCAGGTATGTACTGTGTGCAAGAAAATGTCACAAAACCTGGCCACTAGCAAGTGAGGGCATGAGAGATTCTAGTTTAGAGTTTGCTGCTATTTGACTTCGATTTAGTAACTCTACACGCCGTAAACGAGCACCCGTTGTTATTTGTGTCCTAGCTAGCTAGTATGTACTCACAAGGCCCATTTGGTCCATGATGAACCAGCAAACACATGGCTATGGGGCTAGCTTGGGTGTATATGACCTGCGCAAGAATTTTAAACTGCCTGAAACATGGCTAGGTTGAACATAACAGCCTGACCTGACCGAGCAAGGCTCGGTTGCACCGGCGTGCGAGCAGCCCACCTGAGCTCGATCCCTGATCGACTCGCGTGCCTCATCGGTGCCCAGGATTTTCCTAGGATTTCTCCAGCGCCTCGCACGGATGGGCTACAACTGTCACACCTTTCGGTCGTGTTTCTAAAGACTTAGAGTATAGGTTGTAGATCTAGTTGTGTGCATGTGTGTGGTTGTACTGTGTGTTGGTGTATGAGTTCAAATACTACAACTTGTACTCGAAGTTTGAGGCGATAAAAAAAAACAGCCTGGCCTAAGATCTACCACTAGATATATGCCACTTCCCTTGTCTATTTGGATTATTATTGTCAGACTTGCATTGGGTACATAGAGTACAGCTGCATGCATGCTTTCCTACGTTATTGGCACTTCAGGTTTCTTTAGTTTTTAGTGCATTTGACTCCAGGTATGGACTGTGTATAAGAAAATGTCACAGAACTCGGCCATCCACTAGCTAGCAAATGATCAGGACATGAGAAATTCTAGTTTAGAGTTAGCTGCAATTTGACTTCAATTTAGGGATTCTCACGCCGTAAACGGGCACCCTTTGTTATTTGTGTTCTATTATGTACTCACAAGGCCCATCTGGTTCATGATGAACTAGCAAACACATGGGTATTGGGTTAGCTTGGGTGCATATGACCTGTGCAAGAATTGTCAACTGCACAAAGCACGGCCAGAGATTGAACATATAACAGTTTAGTTTGCTTGGCAGGGAAGTAGATCTCAAGCCATAAACTACTCTTTTGGCTCAGGTGATCAAAGAATGTTAACTGAACGGAAGTGTAGCACACGTGATACATATTATTAACTGCTCTATGCATCAGGGTATCTTTTCTCTCTCTCTCTTCTTAAGGATGCAGTTACAGTTAAAGAAAAGAAAGAGGGAATCTACATAATAGATAATTCTCTCAATTACCATTGCTCAAAATTATTCTGTCAAGTTGACAATAAGCATACAAAATAAAGACTATTCAACTAATTATAAGTGGCCCATGTCATGCCAAGCTAAGGAACTTAAATTGTTTATTTGTTTCCTAGCACTCGGATATAGTTACATGCTTGTCTTAGGCTGACTAAAATAAAACTAAGGAAAATTCTTCAGTGTGGCCATCTAGTTTTTGTGTGGTTCACGAAAACTCTACACTTGTTGATTGTTTGCATGCCGTAAACAGAGCAACTGTAAATCTATATGCTTCTTCTGTAGCATATCCTGAACTCTATGTAACACTACATCATGTTGCTTTAGCTTGCCATCTTACCCAAGGTGGAAACCTCAGCAATGTTGGTTGGACCACAAGTCTGCAATTAAATCTTAAAGTTTTCCTAGTTTGCATTGGTACTACTATACTATCTATTCAAGTAGAACCCGTCTGTAGCTGTTGTATTCAGACGGTGAGCTCTTGGTGGCATCTTGCAAATGTGTGTGTGATTACTTGCAACTGTTGGGCAACTGACCACAGGTAGCAGTTGCATTTCTGAACTTCTATAGGAATTAGTAAACGTTAAGACATGCTCCAGCGTTTTCAAGACATGCGAATGGTTATATTTCTAACGGCAAAGGCACCCGTCGTTCCCTTACCATATCCACACTATGTATATAGGAACAGTCCCAGGCTACTTAAAAAAATGACGCTCGAACTACAAGTAGCCTACTATGGCTGTGTAATGGCACCGACTATGTACCAGCTGTTTACTTAACCACTCTCCGTTCATTCTTCAAAGAACTACATACATATGTTCGGATGTGGACTACTAAGTACCATGCTCAAACTGGTATTCTTGTGTTTTTTTCATACATCCAGCATATTTCCAGGCTACTTAAAAAAACAAACTCTAAGATGTTTGTTGGGCCACAACATAGCAATACTGATCAAAGTGTAATTCCATTTGACAATCGATATAATACTGTAAGTAGGATTCAAAGGTTTCATGCACAAGTAGTCTAAACACATCTGACAATATAAGTTTATTTTTTTTTTTTATGCATTATTGGGCGACACCACCAGCAGTTCAGCAACTATAGATTGATGGGCAGCAGGCGGCGTACCTCGTCGACCGGGAGCGGATCGGCGCCCGGCTCTCGGTCTTGGTGTGGGCGGCGGCATGGGTTTCTCTCTTGGCCTTGGCCACGGGGTGCTTTCAAACAATGCACACTGCTCCTCGCTATCAGACTTGCTCGGCCAGTGACTTCCCCCAAGTGTGGTTGCTGGCAAAGGCCGAGACGCTGGGATGAGGGTTTGCGGACGCCTCGTGAAAGAGTTAGGAGCCGAGCGAGTGAGGGGCCTACGCTGGGGAGTTTGCCTAGTGAGGGACGCCAGGGGCGGCAAGGCTGGACGCCCGGGCGGACGGCGCCTTCTGGAGGCCACGGCGGTGGTGGTGGGGTGGAAGAGGGGGCGGCGTGGCGCGGCGGCAGGCCACCGGTGGGAGCCGAGGTTGGGGGGGCCGTGGGCCAGGCGGCGAGGCGGCCGGGCGGCGTGGGCGGGCGGCGGCGAGGTGAGCGGCGGCGGGGGTAAAGAACCGAGCGCGGGCGCGGGCCGGAGGGAAAAAGAGGCATTTTGGGGATTTTGGGCCGACGTCGGTTTTTTAGGTTGTGGGCCTTTGCCGAAGGCCCAGATCCAGGGCCCTCGGCAAAGATGTTTTTATTTTTTTAAAAAAAATTTTTTGCCGAGTGCCCCTAATAACACTCGGCAAAAGATAGTCATTGTCCAAGTGCCAAGATGGCACTTCGGCAAATTTTAGTTTTTTGTTTTTTGACCCCAAATTTTTTGTTGGGCCCCTACCTACATTGTTTACAACTTCATGTTCAAATTTGGTGCTTTTCTAGTTTTTGTTAGTTTTTGAATTTTTGATTATGTTGAATTTTATATATAATTCAAATTTGAGCAAACAAATGCATGGAATATTGTAATCTAGTGCTTGAAAAATGTTATTCATGGTATGTTGGTGTATGTTGAGTCTCTATCCACGAACTCACATCAAATTTTTTTTTCTTCTTCACATCTTCACATGATGATGACACTTTTGAAAAAGTGTTTTAAAATTATATAAAGTCCATATGGACTTTAAGAATTTTAAAACTTGTTTGTCAAGTGCCTCATCATGTTACGTGAAGAAGATGAAAATTTGATGCGAGTTCGTGGATAGAGACTCAACATACACCAAATACCATGAATAACATTTTTCAAGCACTAGATTACAATATTCCATGCACTTGCAGCTCAAATTTTGAATTATATATAAAATTTAACATAATCAAATTAATCAACCAAATGTAATAAAAACTAGAAAAAGCACCAAATTTAAACATGAAGTTGTAAACAATGTAGGCAGGCCCAACAAAAAAAAAAAAAAAAAATTCTCGAAAAATTGCCGAAAGTGCGTATCTTGACACTTAAGAAGACTGTTTTGCCGAAAAGTCTCAAGTTAAAACTTTCGGCAAGAATTTTTAAAAAAAATCAAAAATGGTTAAAAAGTCTTTGCCGAGGGCCTAACGCACTAGTGGATGGACAGGCTTTACTCCCGGTGGAGAACCCCCTCTAGTCCCGGTTCCCCACCCGGGAGTAAGCATCCGGGACTAAAGGGGGGTCCTTTAGTCCCAGGTCGGGAACCAGGGCTAAAGGGGACCTACCTTTAGTCCCGGTGCATAACACCAACTGGGACTAAAGGTCCTCCTAGCTTTAAAAAAAATGCCTCCCACCGTTGCGTCCCGTGAGATTCGAACCCAAGACCTCATGCACTGCCTCGCGCGTAGCTTACCACCCCACCTATGCAACACATCTAACAATGGATGGGATGCTTCCCTTTTGAACTAACCCATCGGGGGACCTTTAGTCCCGGTTGGTGTTACCAACCGGGATTAAAGGGTCCTTTAGTATGGGTTGGTGTTACCAACCGGGCTAAAGGGTCTACCTTTAGTCCCGGTTGGTGTAGTCCCGGTTGGTGGCCTCAACCGGGAGTAAAGGTCCACCTTTAGTCCTGGTTGGTGTCTCCAACCGGGACTAAATGTCCCCTGCCACTGTGCCGAGCGCAGTAGCTGTTGGGTAGGGACCTTTAGTCCCGGTTGGAGACACCAACCGGGACTAAAGGTCTCTCTATTCCCGGGCGCAAAAAATGCCGGAACTAGAGCCCTTTTTGGCCTCGGATGAAAGGTCTGTTCTCTACTTAGTGACGGTAATGCCCTCGGCAAAGATTGACGGCAGGGGATGGAAGTCGTGTTAGGTGGTGTTGCCGAGGGCTTAGCCCTCGGCAAAGAATTATTGTTGCCGTGTGCTTGTCTGCCCTCGGCAAAGAGTCTTTGCCGAGGGCTGTTCTTTGCCGAGGGCCAGGCCCTCGGCAAAGACTCTTTACCGAGTGCCCGATCATTTGCCCTCGGCAAATCCTCAGGCCCTCGGCAAAGATGCTCTGTCCGGTAGTGGTTGCTTCATATTATCTTTGACAATGGTATATGTAGATAATTTAAATACAACTTTAGGAGCTTACTTTGTTGCATAGGTGGCAGGTTAATAAACAAATTAGATCCCATATATATTATTGTCACAGTTGATTAGAGTTTATGTAATTGATGGCCCCATATTTCTATTTTCTCTAAGAATTTCTAGGATTTTCTCTTTTTGTCACATCTCGTGATGACTGATTAACATGGATATCCTCCTATTAATAATAGTAAGATTAGCCAGATTCACTACTTGAAAAAAAAATACTTTCTTGTGCCGAGTGCCTGAGACTTTGCCGAGTGCTTTTTATCGGGCACTTTCGGCAAAAGCAATATTTTACCGAGTGTGCCACTTTTCGGCAAAATAAAGCACTTTCGACAAAGGTGGCTTTGCCGAGTGCCGTGCACTCGGAAAGCCTCGGCTCTCGGCAAAAATGCGGAACTGGCTTTTGCCGAGAGTGCCCTACTTGATACTTTCAAAAAAGTCCCACTTTTCGGCAAAAGGTGGCTCGCCCATGACGCGCCACACTGTCGTCAGATTTTGCCGAGTGCCTAACTGATGGCACTCAAACAATTTTTTTATTTTTAAAAACTTATTTTGCCGAGTGCCATCCCTGTGCACTTGGCAATTTTTTTTTTTTTTTAAAACATATTTTATCGAGTGCCCAATTCATGGCACTCAAATTTTTTTTTTTTTTAAACTTATTTTGCCGAGAGCCGCACTCAAGGCACTTCGGCAAATTTTTTTAAAAAGCATATTTTGCCGAGTGTAAGTCTTGGGCACTCAAAGAATTTTTTTTAATTTTTACAACTTATTTTGCGAAAGTGCAGCCGCTAGGCACTCGAATTTTTTTTGAAAATCAACTTTGCCAAGTGCCCCCCGGGCTTCAAGACACTCAACAAAGTTTGACTTTGCCGAAAGTGCCCCCATGGCACTCTCGACAAAATATTTTTTTTTTATTTTGGGCCCAAATTTTTTTCTGTGGCCTTGTAACAGTATTTCAAACTCTATTTTAAAATTTGGGGCAATTTTGACTTTTTTTGATATATTTCATTTGTTTATTTCATTTCGTCGAATTTTTTGAGATATTTCAAATTTGAACTGCAGGTACATGGAATAATGGACTTTGGTCATCCAAAAATTGATACTCATGATATTTAGGGTATGTTTAGGCCGTATCCAGGAATTCACATGAAATCTCGAGCATCTCGTTGACGTAACATGTCGAGGTACTTGCCGGAAATGTGATTTTAAATTATATAAAATGCAAACCAAGTCCGAAAATCATGAAACTTGTCGAGGCGTCGTGTTATCGCATGTGGACGCTGTGGTAAAAAATTGTGAAGGTTTCGATCAAGTTGTGACATCGGATGCCAAAAAAAACTTTGCCGAGTGCCTGAGCTGGGGCACTCGGCAAAGTAATTTTAAAAAAATATAAATTTTTTTTTGCCGAGTGCTGGGTTGGGCACTCGGCAAAATAACCGTTAACGGTGTGCAATGGCCGAAAATATTTTGCCGAGTGCCGCCCCAAGCACTCGGCAAAATTGTTTTTTATTTTGCCGAGTGCCCCGATAAAAAGCACTCGGCAAAGACCCTTTGCCGAGAAAAAATTTGCCGAGCGGACTTTGCCGAGTACTACACTCGGCAAAGCCTTTGCTGAGTGCAAAGGGATCTTTGCCGAGTGTAAAAACACTCGGCAAAGCCGCGGCCTCCAGTAGTGATTAGTTTTTTTCAAATAATAAAGTTGGTAAAGTTAAGCTAACTAGGTTCTTATATTGTTGTTTGCCATCATGTTCTGCATTATGGAACATATCTCCAATTATCTTATTCCTGATACACCGTACCTTTTTGCTAAGAGCAACAGAACTTTCCATTATGACCAGAGGGACCGACTAATCTGATATGGTGCCATCAAAGTGAACTAAAACAAATTTAGAAAGTCTAGAATAAAAATAAAGGATAATACTACTATCCAGAAATGTACAATTTACTTATTTATTTATAAACCATGAACAGTTAATTAATGGGTGGGTGCATAGTCTTTATTCTCTTGTGTTATGTTGGGCCAGATGATAATGATTATATGTACCCACTAGCTATGAATCATAGCTACCCATTTTCACAAGTCACAATTTAAAATAAATAGAATCTTTGCCAAATAAAAGTTCGCGTGATTTTATGAATATTTAACAAAAAGAATGTAATAACGACGGTGCCATTGGAAAAAAAAGGGGGGCTACGTATGTACTTAACTATCGCTAAGGATGGATTTGGACCACCACTTGTCGATTACTCAACTGGTAGAAAGCCAGCCAGACAAAGTGATGAGGTATGCTGCCTTTGAAACTCTATAAAATAGTTGATCTGCATGTATGCAACTAGTACAACTTAGATAGATCTAGTAGCGACAGATGGATAAGATATAAAGGTGACATATAAATATAATATCCATGCATGGGATATGTATTATAGATTGCATGCAATCGGTTTCGGATCGCGGCATCACACAAATCCACTGTACGTATGCGCACTGGCCTGGCCGGTGATGTAACAGTGACGAGGGAGAGAGATGCCTATTCTTTAGCTAGAGGCATTGGTGACTATTATTCTTTATCTTTTGATTTGCATCAATGCATGCCTTTCACTACTGGAAACGCGTGCTTTGCTGAGGGCTTGAAGCTTTGCTGAGGGCCAAATCTCGGGCACTCGGCAAAGACACTCTTTGCCGAGGGCCAGCCACAGGAGCCCTCGGCAAAGAACGGCCCTCGGCAAAGACAGGCCCACGGCAAATCAAATCTTTGGCGAGGGCCGCGACCCTCGGCAAATTAGGCCCGTTGGGTCACGGCGGCCATTCCCGTCAAGCTTTGCCGAGGGCCACCCGTTAGGCCCTCGGCAAAGGTTTTTTTTCCTGTGAAACCAATTTTTCAGCAATTTTTTTTTAAAAAAGTCTTTGCCGAGGGCCCTAGACCAAGCCCTCGGCAAAGATTTTTTTTTGAACCATTTTTTGGCCAATTTTTTTTTTATAAATCGTCTTTGCCGAGGGCCCGAGGCGAGGTCCTCGGAAAGAAGCCCTTTGCCGAGGGCCAGGCTAGGCCCTCGGCAAATATTTTTTTTTGGTTTTTTTAGCCCAGTTTTTTTGTGGTGCTACAATATATTATTTTGAACTCAATTTTAAAATTTGGGCCAATTTTGACTTTTTTTGTATATTTCCTTAATTTATTTAAATTCTTTGATTTTTTTCGAATATGTCAAATTTGAACTGCAGGTGCATGGAATATTGCAATGTAGTGTTTCGAAAAATGTTATTCATGTTAATTGGTGCATGTTGAGTCCCTATCCACGAACTCGCATCAAATTTCGCGTAACATGACGACCAACTTGCCGGAAAAGTGTTTTAAAATTATATAAAATCCATACAAAGTCCAAAAATCATGAAACTTGGCGAGATGTCATGTTATCGCATGTGTAGGCTGTGGCAAAAATTTTAGAAGGTTTCGAGAGAGTTGCGACGTCGGATGCATAAAACCCAGACATCTCCACATGTGATCACATGTGGAGGTGACATCTCCACATGTGATCACATGTGGAGGTGTCTGGGTTTTATGCATTCGACATCACAACTTGCTCGAAATCTTCTCAATTTTTTACCATAGCCTACACATGTGATAACATGACACCTCGACAAGTTTCATGATTTTCGGACTTCGTATGGATTTTATATAATTTAAAAACACTTTTCCGACAAGTTCCTCATCATGTTACGTGAAGAAGATGTCCGAAATTTGATGCGAGTTCGTGGATAGGGACTCAACATACACCAAATACCATGAATAACATTTTTTGAATCACTAAATTGCATTATTCCATCCACCTGCAGTTCAAATTTGAAATATTCGAAAAAAATCAACGAAAAGAAATAAATTAGGGAAATATATAAAAAAACTCAAAATTGGCCCAAATTTTAAAATTGAGTTTTCAATAATGTATTATAGCACCACAAAAAAACTGGGTTTAAAAAACAAAAAAAACAAAAATCTTGCCGAGGGCCTAGCCTGCCCTTGGCAAGGGGATCTTTGCCGGGGCACGCCAAATGACCCTCGGCAAAGAAAATTTAAAAAAAAAAAATCTTTGTCGAGGGCCTGGATCTAGGCCCTCGGCAAAGGGCTCAACCCTAAATCGGCCAGGCGGCCCGGCCCAAAATCCCCGCCCACATTTTATATGCGCCGCCGCTTTCGCCGCCGCCACGCCCACCCCTCGCCCGCCGCCCGCTGCTGCGCTTCGCTCCGCCCGCCTTCCCACCACCGCCGCCCAAGCTCACGCGCCCGCGCCAAGCGGCGCCACGCCGATGTTGGCAACGTCGACGTCGAGCCCGAGACCTCGGCGACGACGACGACGATGTCTCCGACAGTCCTCCTCCTCCTCCCCGCCCGCAGCGGAGGGCGCTCCTCCGCCTTGAGGCCATCGGGATCGCGGTCGGCACCCCATCTCCAGTCCGCCAGCTCCGGGGAGGCGGCGCAGCCGCCCAGTCCCGCGTCCTCGCCCGTCCCTGCACCCGCTGCCACTGCCCTCGCCCAGGCTGCCGGACCCGCTGGGATCGCCGATGGGTGGGGCGACAGGACGACGCCGCATGCCAGGTGCGGTGTTTTCTGCTTCCAAAATAAATCGCCTTTTTTTCTTCTTTTCGCCCAATTTAATCGAATTCAATTCGATCGCATGGATGACTGTATGTGTAGCATGGCTCGATTTGATTGCCTGTAGATTCTACTCACGTGTGTAGGGGAAGTGCTACATTTGCAGTCAATTTGCAATTGGCATTGTAGTATGATTCCGTAGTTCCAACAATCGGTTGAGATGTTACTTTCAGCTAGTAGTTGAAAGGCGTTTATGATTATTCGGGGATCCTTAGCATTTATTGAGATGTGGAAATGTAGGAACAAAGGGGATTGGGACTGTCTCTGTACTAGAATGTTTGTTTCAACTGAATTTTCGAGCAGTTGACAATTGCTCATAACAGACATCTACTACTATTGCCCTACAGTTCACCTGTTCTGGACAGAAGTCAACGAAAAAGGGGCTCTGCTTTTTAGTTCATCATGTAATCTTTGGGGAGTCTTGCAGATTGAAGATCGTTTTTACATTTACCTGGAATACGTTCACCCGGGTTCAATTAATAAGTATGTCAAACAACATTATGGAGCAATGACAGAATCAGTTATTCGCAACTTCACCCGCCATATTCTAAGGCGTCTAGCATTTTTGCATGGCCAAAAGATTATGCATAGGTATGCAAATCCCTGTCATTGTTCAAATGCATTTTTTTTGTGCCAGGTCAACTGGTATGTTGACTTTGTGGCTTGGTTCCTAGTTCTTCTGTCTTGCTTAGGAGCTTCTAGTAAACTTTCGCAATTTTAGATTTTCCCACACAAAACTTTTTAGGAGAAACTTTCCCACAAAATACTTATTTGTATAATTTTTCTCACATAGATCTCCATGCTATTTGCCTCTTTTAGTTCATGTCGCTATGTTCTTTCTTATGTTGGCTTACTAGACTTTGGTATGCAAATTTGTTATTGCATCCGAGATCCAAATGCATCACTGTTGGAGTGTTGGTTATATTGGTCATCCCTTATCATGATACCTTGTCGTTTCTGTGGTCATTTGAACATATATAGGATGGGAGATGAAGGAGCTATGGTCTCATTTTTTTTAAAAAAAAAAGTACTCATGAAAGTACATAAAAATAGGAACTTTGTTGACAACCATGATCAGAAATAAAACTCAAGCCATCTTATTCAATGCCTTAGCTCACCTAGGCGAATATATGAAAAGGTGGAGGGCATAGCTTGTGTATCAAAGCTGAGCAACCTCAAACAAAAGTTTTCAAAAGAGTAACATGGAGTGCACCTCTCAGTATGGTTTTGATTGCTATATACTAATGCATCTGCTTTCAGTTTGTGTCATTTATGTAAAAGGCAATGAAAATATACACTTGCAGGGATATCAAAGGAGCAAATCTGCTAGTTGATGTTCAGGGTGTAGTCAAATTGGCTGACTTTGGAATGGCCAAGCATGTGAGTATGGACTCATGAGTTCAGTAACATTTTTCATGTGGCACCATTGACACCATTTTCTCCTTTTACCAGTTAAGTACTGCAGCCCCTAATCTTTCACTGAAGGGAACACCATACTGGATGGCCCCAGAGGTATCTTAAGATATTCCTTGTATTACTACCAACTTTTCATGCAACTAAGTATCAATTTAATTTTCTATGTACAACATGTGACCCCCCCCCACCACCACACACACACACAAACTTTGGTCTGTATAAAATTGTAATGTTGCATAACACGATAATACTATGATTTTTATCTAACCTTACACTGTTTTCAGCATGGGTTGTCAATTACAGTGTGAACTCGAGTAATATGCTCAGGCAAGATCGTGAAAAAAAAACATTGGGAGCTCAGAAGTTCTGTACTTACTGAAACTGCAAAGTACAGTGAGACTACAGAGCCTGTTGCATGGGCTGCTTAAAGTCAGTGTGTGCAACAAAGGAATAAGAACATATATTATGTTGATGGGCTATGAAGCTCTCTTAACTTTGTACGAAATGCATTTGTAATCAAAATAAATATTATTTGATATATGAACTCACAAACGGGCAGTTAGTTAGGCAACCAATTGTGAGACATACAAAATAAAAACAACAGTAGCTCATTTCTCTAGTTCACAGCTTGGGTGGCAGTTTTTTTTAATGAATTAGTTAGCCTTTAGTAGAAAGCCAATTTGGCTTGTCAAATGAGCCTATTACTGTATTTTGCTGCTTCATGTGTTTATTTTTATATCAAAGTTAGTAACATGCTTGTGACTAGAAATTTATTTGTACCGTTATTGATAAAAATTTTCTTTCTTCAGATGGTTCAAGCTACACTAATGAAAGATGTAGGCTATGATCTCGCTGTTGATATATGGAGTCTCGGCTGCACCATCATAGAGATGTTCAATGGAAAGCCTCCTTGGAGTGATCTTGAAGGGGTAATAACTTGAAGTATGCTTATATTTTACTTCACCATCGTCTCATAGGCTAGCTTGATGAGGACTCGTGCTAGGTGATGTGGTTGGACTTTAGCGTGATTTGTGATTTATGGTTGTGACTTGTGCTTGGATTTCATAAACTTGTCGTAATAAACATGTGAATGATGATGAACATGTGACTTGTCGTTGTAATATATTGTGATTTGTGGTTCACAATTATGGTTGTGATATATTGTGAGAAAATGGGTTCTGTGTGATATATATATGTATATATATGAAATGCTTGTGTTGATGGAATGCAAAAACAAAAAAAAAATTAAATTTCTGCCTCTTTGCCGAGGGCAATGACCAAGGCCCTCGGCAAAGAAGGGTCTTTTGCCGAGGGCCCTAGCAATAGCCCTCGGCAATGATTTTTTTGGGAAAAATCCTAAAAATTTATTTGCCGAGGGCCGGCCCTCGGCAAAAACAATTCAAAAAAAAAATTCTTTGCCGAGGGTCGGCCCTCGGCAAAGAAACCGCCAACGGCGCCGGCGCGAGACGGCTTCTTTTCTTTGCCGAGGGCCGTCCTGGCCCTCGGCAAAGACCCCTTCGCCATCTAAAAATTCTCCGAGGGGTCTTTGCCGAGGGCAGCCCTCGGCAAAGCCTTTGCCGAGGGTTTCTGGTCCTTTGCCGAGGGCCAGAGGCCCTCGGCAAAGCATGCGAGTCCAGTAGTGTTTATATCTTTCTAGATTCCAAAACCACAACAGGATGTACTACATACGTGAAGATCAGATTTGCAAGGCAGCTAAAGGTGTGGCTTGTTGGACGCGACACATTGCAACAAGCAACGAGAGCTATAGCACAATTCCTCTCTGCATATGCATGGTAGGTAGGGCTCCCAGTGGAATCACTTTTGCTCTGACTTTTATATTTGCGTTTTCTTTTATGCAAAAAATGTATCTTTCTTGTGGAATCCCATATATATTTATTGATTCTATTCTTGTACATGCAACGACTGGTTTGCTCTAGGGGCAGGGCAGTGATGGCGAAGTGGTACAAATACTCCGATTGATGTACATCTGTCTCATCGTTACGTGCGAGTACGATCGAATTCATGCTTCACTCCTTGGTGGATGTCATTTTCACTTGATCTTCTGTTCTTGTTGTGCTTTAGTTTAAATTAGTTTTCCACTATTATGTACCTACAAAATTGAAACAAGATGAAATCCCACCCTCGTTCTAATTAAGATATATATGCATTGAAATTTCATTAATTTTTGCGAGGATGTTAATTGTAAAAGTTAGCTGGCTTAATACACGTGTAGAAATTGATGCTACACTGTGATGAGAACAAGTTAGTAATAGATTTTATTCATGAGAAAAGTTTTATTGTCCTTGGATTATGGTATATGGCTCAAGGATTGGCAGGAACGAAGCAGATGAAATTCTCCCAACTAAACATACTGGGCGTTCCAACTTTGGAAAGCCATATGATGAGTAGTTTTCCTTCTTTTCTGAGATAAGCATATGATAATATATGAACATCATTTATTTCCCACTTCACTTTGAATATTGTTTTTTAGCGACATGATGGGCCATGGTTCAGTCTCCTTTCATTTTCTGAAATATGCCGATTATTGTTGGCCAGATAAAATTTACAACCTTAGCAAAAGTTTCATCTTTATTTCTATATGTCTATTGTGTATTTTTCACTTAGAAACTATATTTTTGTTGACCTTTCGATTAATGGGATTACATCCATATATTAGCAGTAGACAGTGCACATTATTAGGTTGAGTTATATGTGTTATTACTTGATCAAGTTCTTTGTCATATGTTGTTGTCCGGGAGTTTCAGAAATTTTGGTAATGATTCACTATTTTTATAGTTTAAATAAATTTATGTGTGCCTATCAAAATAAATTTCGAACTGTGTGTCCCCAACAAAATTCAAAATTACATAAAACAATATGTGGGCTCATATGTTCCATTCAATCATCGCTCGTGGAGATAGATGAAAAAGTCAATTGTTTTGCAGGGAATGTTAAACCTTCTGTCTTCCATATTACCATAAAATAATTCTAATAATACATAAAGTGGTCTGAAAAACAAAACAAAAAATTGCTTGAAAGCATATTTTTGGTGTATACGCTTGCTACAGAATTTTCAGAAGGGGGACTTGCACATCATTCACAAAATGGATATACTTCAAATATAGTTCCATTTAACTCAACTCAAACTTTGAAGTTTGCACACCTCAGATCAATTTTGACCTTATGTGCACCTCATACTTTGACACAGTATGGAGTCATTTTTATCGACGTTGCACTATTTTTTACTTCACCGGCTCCAGCTCCTCCACGCACTACCTATGAGCCGAAGCCATTTAAAGCCACGCCAAACGTGGCCAATTAACTCTGTGCAAGTGGAAGGGCCAAGGATGTGTTTGTAAATTAAAATTGGTTCATGCAAGTATATTGCTGAAGTAACCAGTGAACCATATATATATTGACATACATAGCATCCAATGCCGAAGTATGTGGCCCTGGTCTTGAAAAAAGTATTGGCTGATTGTTTAAACCTTTTCATAAACTTGGGGATCTTTCAAGCTTTGAAAAGATTCCCTATTTTTGCACAAGTTGGAGCCAAGTAAATTATAATAAATATCTAAATATTCTCCCTATATCTTGCTAGACCCCACTTGAAGCTAGCTGTTCCAAACATTATCCAGAGTACGCGCATGTCGTCCGATCCGTTAGCAACTTTATCAAATGTATTGCCTGCATGTAGACTTATGGTGATCACATGATGTAACAGTTTAATTATTATATGTTGGTTTTCATGTTAGGAGCCTATTAATATTTTATAAGTTAAGAACTGGATTCGCATGCACTATATAATATCCGAGTGAGTGATCTGACTAATGAAGAGTGTCTGTTAATTATTATTTTAGTGTGAAATCTAGGTAGCTAAATTTATACCAAAATGGTCAGGATGGGTAAAGAAAACAGAACACTAGAGTGATTAATTGAATTGTAACTTACCACCTCATGGTCTCCATTTTTGGATTTCATCACTCTATATTTCAAGAATGTTAATTACTCATTCCGTTCATGTATATATATTAGCATTAGCATGCCCAAGATGTTTTGTATTTGTTATTACAGATGAAGTGTTAGGGAAAAGATTTGTATGTCCCTCATAAAAACGCTCGTGCCATCGTCGCTCCTAATTGGGAGATAGGCTAATGAGATCTGCTCAGCACTCTTAAACAGATAATTTTTTAATAGTCTTCATTTTTCTTTCTTTGCAGGGAAAGGTTGAGCTTTATATTATAGATAAACAGGGTTACCGTACTAAATGGACAACAAAGTCTGGTGCTTTCTTGATCCACACAGTCGAACAGAGATGTTCACAAGCATGTTGGCCTAATTCATGAGCAACCATATTACACATTCTATTACAGTGGACAAACTCAACCTCTCTAAGCTCATCACCAAGCAACTTAGCCTATTTCGGTTGTACTACAAATTTGGATCGATTGTCTTCATTAGAGATTAGAGCTTTGCAAATTGACTGGCAGTCAGTCTCCAAGACAACAGGTAAATCTTTTTTTATCTCTAGACAACAGGTAAATCAATCCATTGAATCGCCAATCCCAACCCCTCCGTCGGCACCATAAGTTCAGCTACTTCAGCATCAGAACAATGAAACAGAATCTGGCTTGAAGCAAATAAAACTGCAATTTGCAACCAGCATGACCATCGCTAAGGCCCGCATCAGCATTTACTTTCACATGCACAGGTTGTGGTGGTTGCCACCGATATTGCAACCGATCTCCCTATGCACTAGACTTGTGATTCAGTGGGATGGTATTCACTCCTGCCTTTCCTTTTCTATCACTTGGTACCTGTTGCCGGCCTTCCACCAAACTTTGCTGATAGCTAACCAGAAATACGTACAGAACCCTCAATCGACATGGGAGCTCCTTCATGTTTAATTTGGCTTCCCACAATGCTCAAGGATTAAGTAGCCAATCTTGATCACTTAACTATATTGTTTCTTCAGACGGTAGATCCCATTCCCTCCTCATAGCCTCTCTCAGTGCTTTTGCTTTCGGGCAGGTGACTGGGAGAGTAGCTTGGATTCAGACCTGACCCACCATGAGAATACAATACAAAAAAATAATGAAAAAAGGGAGCATTTCTTCTGAAGAAAAAAATTTGAAAAGGAGCTAAACGACAGGGATATGATTATGCTCTATAGCACTGCTCATTTTGAGCGTGCAATCCACACGTCGAAGATTCTTTATGCCCACAGGCCACATCTCTCTCTCTAGATCTCTATCTCCGATTCTCTGTCCTCCCTATCGATACATATCTCATACAAGCACCCACTGTCCTCATCCTCTGTTGGATGAACACTATAAAAAGGGCATCGATCCCACCCTGCACTCGCAACAACAAAGCACACAGCTAGCTAGCCCACAAACACTTCAGCACTAGCTAGAGCTATCAGGCTAGCTCATTGTTCGCTAGATAGCCAGCTCGATCGACTGTCGTGCCAGTGCCCGATGGCGGAGAGGGTGTCGAGACTGTCGACGGAGATGGCGGCGGTGATCTTCACGACGAGCCAGTGCCCGATGTGCCACACGGTGACGAGCCTCTTCTCTGAGCTGGGGGTGTGCGCGGCGGTGCACGAGCTCGACAAGGACCCGCGCGGCCGTGAGATGGAGCGGGAGGCTCGCCCGCGGCCTCGGCCGCGCGCCGCCCATCCCCGCCTTCTTCATCGGCGGTAGGCTCGTCGGCTCCACCGACATCATCATGTCGCTGCACCTCGCCGGCAAGCTCGTGCCCGGCGCCATACGGCTCTGAATTTTGCTAGCAGCTGGAACGTAACGTAACCCCCAAATTTTCACTACGGGAGACGCGCTCTTTGCCGAGTGCTTGACGCTTTGCCGAGTGTCAAAACATGGGCACTTGGCAAAGAGGCAGTTTGCCGAGTGCCGCACTCGGCAAAGCCGGCCCTCGGCAAAGGCCGTCTTTGCCGAGTGTCAAACACTCGGCAAAGAAGGACACTCGGCAAAGAATAACCCTCGGCAAAATACCTCAGCCGACGCGGGTGGCCCCTCTGTCATCCTTTGCCGAGTGCTGGCCGTTAGCACTCGACAAACGTGCTGTCTTTGCCGAGTGCTGCAAGCCTGGCACTCGGCAAAGAGGTTCCTTTGCCGAGTGCCAATTCCAACACTCGGCAAAGTATTTTTTTTTTCAAATTTTTTCTGTGGCATTTATACAGTACCTTGAAGTGTATGCTCCAATTTGGAACTTTTCTATGACTTTTTGGTATATTTTTTTAATTTTTTATGTTTACTTGAATTTTTCTCGAAAAAGTAAATTTGAACTGCTGGTGCATGAAATATTAGAATTTAGCGATTCAAAAAATGGTATTCATGTTTTTAGTATATTTTGAGGCCGTGTGCAGGGACATTCGTGAAATTTCGAACATCTGTTTCACGAAACATGACCACCAACTTGCTAAAAAAGTGTTTTTTAATTATATAAAATGCAAACGAAGTTTGAAAATCACGAAACTTGTCGAGGTGTCGTGTCATCGCATGTAGAGGCTGTGATAAAAAATTTGGAAGTTTCCGAGCAAGTTGTGATGTACGATGCCTAAAACCCAGACATCTCCACATGTGCTTAAATTGTACGTATATACTGATATTGATGTCGTTCATATGTATGCATGGGTAGGCTATAGAGTGCGTTCACTAATCGTAAGATATGAGGAACCTATCTGGACCGTCTGGTCACAACGGGTGGTTGGGTTGAGAGAACTTTTCCTTGTTGATTGATGATGAGATCCTGCGAGGTTTTGTGTAACCTCCCCTTTCCAGTTTTTCAATGAGATATATATGAATTTTGATGTACCTCTCTCTTGCTATTCTTGGATTGTTCTTGCATATATATTGGTGGGACGCGCATCGCGGAGGCATCTACCAGCCTCGGGCACCCACACGGTGACCCATGGCGCGCCACAGCAGCGGCTGTGGCAGGCCGCTGTCCGCTGGCCACCGGCGCCATGCAACATCAGATCTATTTTTGAAACATTCAGATAAAACATTTGCAACATATGTCTGAAACAGATGAAACACTTGAAATATGCGCTTGAAACATGCGTGTATAGGCATTGCAACATCTAGATCTACTTTTGCAATATCCAGATGAAACACTTGCAACAAAGTCTGAAACACTTGAAACATATACTCAAAACATGAGGTAGAGCCAAAGCAACATATGCAACATCTAGATGAAGCACTTCAAACATACGTCTGAAACATCTGAAGCATCCAGATGAAACACTTGAAACATAGTGTCTGAAACACTTGAAAGACAGCGTCGCCGGTGGCCACGTCCCTGGTGGGGAACTGCGGTACCCAGCAAGCTCGGGTTCAAGGGGACGCCTCGAACAACAGCCCAGCATACACCCAGGCGCAGACCTCCCCGAAAACGAGGTGGATGGGGGCGCAACACGGGATGGTGACAGGGTGCTGGGCGCGAAGCAGCGCGGGATGGGCTAGGTGCAGCGCCACCGCGCTGGAGAAGGCCGCGGCGAGCGTATCCCGCGATGGAGGCACCCGTGGCAGCGCATGCGTGCGGCAGTGGGGAAAAGATCGCATGCGTCACTATAACACAACATACCTTTCCCGACACTTTTTATAGTGGACAAAGGGTACTTTTCCCGACAGATAACCTCTCGCGAAAGGTTTTGCCGACAGTTTAGAAACAGTCACGCTATAAGCTGTGGGTGAAACTTTCACCGACAGTTAAAGGATTCGCCGACACTTTTTTGTGTTGCCAAATGGTGGACCTACGCCGACAGTTTAAACCTTTCCCGATAGTTTGTGCGTTGGCAAAACCATTTTCAAGGTATTTTGTGAATCATGCCCTGTTCAACAACTAACCTATCGGCAAAACTATACTACAGATATAGATATAAATACAATTTGAATAATTTGACAAATCCACTGTTATTCATATAGAAGGAAAATCTCAATTCTTAGGAGCTAGATAGAGTTGATTCATTTTCGGAAAACAGTGTTCTCATCAGGTCTACAAAACATGACATAGATGTTCTGAACTTGAGAGGACTAATAAAAAAAGCCAGAGTAATATTTAATAGGCCACACATTTCCGCGGAGGACCATCCATGAGAATGCTCTAAGCTGCAGCGCCCTTGCTCTTCTTGCGCTGAAGCTTCTTCATGTAGAACTCAAGCTCTTTACCCTCAAAGATGTACCTATTATACAAAAAAGAAAAGTATATTGTAAGGAGTTGCCTGCAATATAAGATATAAGTGAAAATAAGGGGACAACTTCCATTCTACTTGAAGCCTAGAAGGATAAATTTGTGACTGCTGCCAACATACACTAGTAAAAAAAGGGCTTCTATTCCCAGCTGCCAACCCCCTTTATTCTTGGTTACGCAGCTGGGAATAGGAGTTCGGGAATAAAGGGTTAGTAGCCGGGAATATAAGTGGACCTTTAGTCCCGGTTGGTGATACCAACCGGGACTAAAAAGGTAGCCACGCTAGCGCCTGGGCTGGCCCCTTTATTCTCGGTTGATATTATCAACTGGGACTAAAGGATCTTTTTTTTTTTTCTGCTTATTTCAATTGATGATTCTTTTTTGTTTTAATTTGGTTTTCGAATACGCATTATTCGCTGCAAAGTAATATCACGATATCTGCCGCATCATCTTTAAAGTTTTCGCTCGATCAATGCACGTAAGCAATACAAGTAAAAGTAAACTAAAACATAATATTACATTTCATCGTCACATGTAAAGTTTGCATTAATTGTACATTTCATCATCACATGTTCTTTGTATCAATATGAAATTTGGCTTTCATCATCACATATTTGGGTCATAGTAAAACTCACCGCCGGGAGTTAAGACCTGATCATTCAGAAATGCACCTATTGTCTCTTGGATTGCTTTGAGATGGTGTGTGTCCAGGGTTTTTTTCCTTCAACCAACAAGTCTTCAATTTGAGATATGAGATAAAGAAAAAGTATATTAGTATATATATATACATGTATCAAGAATAATGATAAATAAATTGTATCTATCACGAATATATATATATAAATATATGTATGAAGAATATATATATGTGTACACTTACCCTTTTTTCCTCTAGACTAGTTCTTTTTGAGCACACTCTCATGAACTCGCAAACATAGTATCCACAGAGATTGGTCCCCTGGGGCTGCCGCAGAACCCACTTTACGAGAAAAAGATTCATCATCATTCGAGCATAGGGAAATTGAACTAAGGTAGGTATATAGTACTTACTTTGTATAGCACTACTTTCAGTGGCACTTTGCGTTTCATATGGTGTTCCTGACAGACCTTTTCCCAACAACTACCAAATAACATAAAAAATATTTGGACCATTAATTTGCATGCAGAGAGACTGGAATAGTTTTGCTAGTGAGACTGCAATTACCTCTGAATAATATCTATCATCTCTTGGAACTCTTTTTGTTCTTTTCTCATCGAGTCCCAGATGCCTAGATGACCTTTCTTCAGATTGAGTCCCATCAATATCCAGTGTTCACTGCCATGTCCATTAACACTCATTAATTAGCTAACAGGTACAGTGAACATATATATATGGATACACGATCGTCGACATTATGAACACTTACCTGAAGTTGTAGGGAAAGAGGATACATTTTTTGTCACGTTGCTTCTCTAAGAACATCTTGATATTGGCCTCCGTTTCTACTTTTCATGTTGGTTGGGGTTTAGGGTTTTTGAATACGATATGTGGATCAATGAAACCAATATCAGTACACCCTCTCTTTTTGCACTCTCCCATCTCAAACCTGCATCATATATATAGAGTGAGGATAATAAACACAGACATGTACGTACGTAGCGACTTATTATTAATTAGTAGAAAGAATCACTTACAGACAATAGCAGCTGATGAGAGTCTTGTCGAGAGAGTTCCGGTGGACTAGTTGGTGTAATTCAGCTAACTCAATGTACATAACATCATCGCCACGGAACCAATGGTCGTCTTTGATTCTGACAGAAATATAGAACTCGTTCCGGTGATACGCGTCGAGGTACAAGGTGTTTAGCTTGAACAATTGTGTACCCAGTTCATTGATGGTCTTAGGATTTCATAGACTCCTGCCATGCTCATATTTCTGCCATTCATCCGCTACCGGCGCACTTTCAAAGATGAAATCGCCAAGGTCGATACCTCTCATAGCATAAAAGTTAGCAAGTTCCGCCATATCCACTTCTTTATCAGCAGGTATTTCCATCATATCCAACATATCTATGTTTGAACCATATTCATTAGCAATAACTAGAGGAGGGACTGATTGCAATTCTTGTTCTCCGAGTTGTGCAACAGTTTTCCTTGCTTTAGCAGCTTTCTTGATTATCTTGCTAAGAGTGCGGTCAGAGTCTGATGGTGGCGAGGGCTTACGAGCTTGCCGCCTCTTTTTCTGCTCAGCTTCCACCATCCGCCTTAGTTTAGCTGGAGGTAGGTGGAAGTGCTTCTGCTCCTGCTGCTTCCTCTTCCCTGTGCCTGAGAAGAATGCTTCGACGGTTTTTTAACCGCATCATCTAACTCCTCTTTACTCATTTCACCAAGCAATTTCTGTGGAATTGGCCTTGGTTTTACAAGGGCCTTCTTGGTCATCTTCGCCGGTGGGGCAGATGGCTTATTTATTTGCAGCCGTCTTCCCTGGTTCATGGGAGGAGGTGGGGGAACAGGCGTTGGAGACCTTCGAGGCGGCGTTGGGGAACGCCTTGGAGGCGGTGGCGGCGGCGGTGGAGACCATCTTAGAGATGGTGGGGATGCAGCCGTGTCTTCTACCCCATCGTAACCGCCGCCTGGAGCACTATGCTGGTCTGGTGATTGTACTATTGGACTTAGGTTAGGGGAGGCCCTGCTGTGTGCGTGCAGAAGACAATGAGTCAATTGTTATTTAAGAGGCAATATAAAATTAATAAAAAAAATTGTTTCGTTCACTTTCATCCGTACCTATTGTGCGGCAACGGCTTTCCGAGAATATTGATGTAGCGCTTGCGCCATGCAATGAATGACTTCTCTGCTTCTCCCACGATCTTCTCCCCATCACCTCCATGAATGTCAAGAGGCACATCGCTAAAACCTTCAATAGCTTTATCCACCGAGACGGTAGCATATCCAGCTGGTACTACTGCCCCATGGATTCTTGGTGTCTTGGTACGATCGATAGGGTTTACAACACCAATAGCCACCTTCACTGTGCCATTTTCTTTTGGAATGTGCAGCTCACATGATGTAAAAGGTTCAGTGACGTCATCCACAGGGAAGTGCAACTCTGCATCTTTTATGGCATCAGGCAGCTCCGTAGAAGCACAACTGTTTCTCAACTGATCGGAGCTAATGTTGATTCCCGGAGCTGTTGTAATCCCATGGGCACTCAATTGTATTTGCACTTTCCTTGCGACTTCCTCTTGCATTTTTGCTTGCATTTCTTTTTCTCGCCTTTGTGATTCAAGCACTGCTTCCCATGACTCAATAACATATTGCTGCAAGATGCGGATCCTCTCTGCCTCCTCAACCTTCCGTCTCTGGCGGCTTCTGTACGAATCGATCCATTCAGGGAAACCATGCACCCACGGAACGGCCCCTTTGCCTCTAGTTCGTCCACAATGCTCAGCAGTCCCGATGGAATATGTCAGTTCATCTTTCTCTCTGTTGGGCCGGAATAGTCCACTATCTCTAGCTTTTAGAATTTGAATCAACCTTTCTGTTGCTCTTTAGAGTTTTGTGCCATGGACGAGCTTCCCGGTGATTGGGTCCGATCCTCCCCCATGACCTAAAAACCAACGCTTTGTGCGTTCAGGCCACAGTGCTGATTTAGGTACGACCCCCTTGGCAATAAGGTCTGCTTCCATTTTTTGCCACTTAGGAACGGAAGTCGCGTAGCCACCTGATCCCATGTTACGGTGGTGTTGTTTTTGTTTGGAATTCTCTTGGTTCCTTCCCGCCCGTTCCGCACCCTCTTCTGATGTCTTGTATTGTACAAATTCCTCCCAGTAGGGCCTTGCCTTCGCGATTGGGCCCTTATCGTTCCAATTTGGAGTCTTGTTCTTCTTGACGTATGATTTGTACAGCTGCTTCTTCCAAGATTGGAATTAGGTGGCCATCTTCTTCATTGTCCAGTGCCTAACTTGCTCCGTCAACCTTTCGTGGGTGATGTCTTCATGATAATCATCTGTTTGGAGCGTGAAATGTGCAAGAACATCTTGCCAAATCAGATCCTTGTCCTTATCAGAGACATAAGTAATATGAGGAGTATTGTTATTTTTGTCCATTCACGGTCATTGATCGGGAGCTTGTCCCTTACAAGGTACCCACAGTGGTACACGAATTTCTGTGCATATTGTCCTAGTGGTTCGCCTATAGCCACGTTGAATTCTGAGATGATGTAGCGGCCTTCCAACGGCTTTTTTGCCCTTCGAACATTCTTTGTGTTCCCCGTCGTCGTCGTCGATCCAGACGGCTATGTACGCATAGAAACACAAAAAGTATTATAAAATGAAGGTCGATCCAGTGGGCTACATGTATGCATAATAAATAAATGAGAGCTAGATATTGAGAAATATATACCTCACCGGAATTATCTTCATGAACATATTCCTCAACAATATGATCGAGATTCAAGTATTGACTCCCGTCGTCTTCCTGCTAGTCATTATCAACATCGGCACAATGTTTAGTGTCGGTGTTGATAATATCCATCATTTCCGCCTCCAGGTCATCGTCTCTCGGGTCGGCCATAGAGAGCCTAAACAATTATAAAACAATAATTATGCAATTAGGGTTTCATAGACATTTCATAGATATATAATTTTTTTCATACTCCACAATAGATTTTTTTCTAAGTAAAAATTATACATGTCATATATATAATTTTAATGGATTACATATATATAGGGTGGTTTAGGGTTTAGCCATATAATTTCATACACATTTCATAGATATAAATATAAATTTATACATTTCATATATATATATATAACCCATTATTATAATTTCATACATATAAAATGAAATTTAATTAGTATTATACTTGTAAATTTATACATTTCATACATATAAAATGAAATTTAGTATTATATATAACATTATATATAACATAAATTTATACATTTCATACATATAATTTCATATACTTCCGTGGGCGTCGCGTGGAGTGTGCCCGCGGGGGGGCCACCGTCGGTGGGGAGGCTAGTGGCGGCGCAGAGGGGCGGGCGTGGTGTGCGCGGGCGGCGAGGCAGGCGTCGTCTGAGATGATGTTGGCGAGAGGCGGCCAGGCGTGTGGAGTGCCCGCGGGGGGGCGTCGTCGGTGGGGAGGCGTGCGCCGGCGTCATGGAGTGCCTGCAGGGGGCGCTGTCGGTGGGGAGGCCGGTGGCGCGTGCAGGCCAACGTGCGGGGCACGGCGAGAGGCGGCGCGCGTGGGGCGTCGTCTCGGGGGCTCCTTCGGTGACAGGCGCGGTGTCGGGGGCTCCTCCGGCGAGGAGGCGGCGTCGGGGTGGCCGGGATCCACGATCTGGTGACGGGGAGCCGAATCGGCGGCGGTTGGCGGCGGCGCGGCTCGCTGATGACGATGAAGTCGAAGACGAGAAGTGAGAGGAGGAAGAGAAGGGAGCTGGCGTATATAGGAGAGGGACCTTTAGTCCCGGCTTGTAACACTGCCCGGGACTAAAAGTGGTCACCTTTAGTCCTGGCTCCAACCACCAGCCGGGACTAAAGGTACCTTTAGTCCTGGCTCCAACCACCAGCCAGGACTAAAGGTAATTTTTGGCGGGCCGCCAAATGTAGCCCACCTTTCATCCCGGGCCGTGATCGAAGCCGGGACTAAAGGGGGTTGGAAAATTCACTTCGCGCCAGTTTTTTGGTTGGTTAGTGTATTATATATATTTCTTTTTATTTAAATGTTAAATTCTTATTATTTGCTTAGTAAATTAAATACTAGGCATAATATTTTTTTTAAAAAGTAATAAAATTTATTTTGATTTACTGCACACAAGAAAAATATGTGACCTAAACTATTGTCTTTTTAATTATAAATATTGAACATAATGCAACTAATAATCACTATTTTTGTTAATGCAAAAATATAGACTTTAATTAAAATCATTAAATCTATTGGTTTTCGATAGGAAATTTGTTTTCACATTATTTTAACGTAAATATTTAAGTTCTTCATCAATAATTGTATAATTAATCTGTGAATTCGCGCGGAAATTTAATTAAAGTGCAAAAAGCACCAAACCAGCTTAGAAAAATCTAAAACTTGGCGGTGGCCTCACACAGGGCATTTGCATTCTAGAGAAAAAGTTTGAGACCAATCCGGCACTAGAAAGCACATGGATCTCAGAATCCCAGAGAACCTAGGTGTATAGATAGGGTTCGACGAAAGGTTCTATATACCTCTGTGAAGCACGTCGACTCCGCCGATGTCGAAATGGCTTAAAATTTTTTTTTGGCAGTCATTTACCCCCAAAATATGGGCCCACACAAGATCTTAGGTTTTTCTGATAATTATTTTTATTATTACATTTTTCTTTGTGCCACATGAGACGAAATACGGTGAATTATAGATTGAAAACACTAGAATTTTGCGTGGACCTCCACTGAGTCACCTAGGGCACAAGAGACCATTTGGCAAAGTTTGGCACCATTCCGGATCTTTTCAGGGGTGGACTTAGTTCAACGTATAATTAATCGGTGAATTCACGGGGAAATTCAATTAAAGCGCAAAAAGCACCAAACCAGCTCAGAAAAATCTCAAACTTGGCGGTGGCCTCACACAGGGCATTTGTAGTCTTGAGAAAAAGTTTGACACCAATTCGGCACTAGAAAGCATATGGACCTCAGAATCCCAGAGAACCTAGGTGTATAGGTAGGGTTCGACGAAAGGTTCTATATACCTCTGTGAAGCACGTCGACTCCGCCTATGTCAAAATGTCTTGAAATTTTTTGGCAGTCATTTACCCCCAAAATATGGGCCCACACAAGATCTTAGGTTTTTCTAATAATTATTTTTATTATTACATTTTTCTTTGTGCCGCGTGAGACGAATACGGTGAATTATAGATTGAAAACACTAGAATTTTGCGTCGACCTCCATAGAGATTTGTCACCTAGGGCACAAGAGACCATTTGGCAAAGTTTGGCACCATTACGGATCTTTTCGGGGGTGGACACAGTTCAACGTATAATTAATTGGTGAATTCACGGAAATTCAATTAAAGTGCAAAAAGCACCAAACCAGCTCAGAAAAATCTCAAATTTGGCGGTGGCCTCACACAGGGCATTTGCAGTCTTGAGAAAAAGTTTGAGACCAATCCAGCACTGGAAAGCACATGGACCTCAGAATCCCAGAGAACTTAGGTGTATAGATAGGGTTCGACGAAATGTTCTATATATCTCTGTGAAGCACGTCGACTCCGCCTATGTCGAAATGACATGAAATTTTTTTGCAGTCGTTTACCCCCAAAACATGGGCCCACACAAGATCTTAGGTTTTTTCTGATAATTATTTTTATTATTACATTTTTCTTTATGCCGCGTGAGACGAAATACGGTGAATTATAGATTGAAAACACTAGAATTTTGTGTCGAAATACGGTAAAATAAAACTTAAAAACTTATGTGTGAAAATTATAATTTTCCCCTAAAATCTAAAACTATTTTTTCAACAAAAGACTCTAAAAATCAAAGTATACTTAAGAAAAGAATATAAATGAAACTAATAAACTAAAACTATTTGTTTTTTTAATAACTACTGGCGGAAGATTTATTCCCGGTTTGAGGTTATAACCCACATGGCCAGCGTAGATGTTTGTTGAATCTTGGTCGCAGCCAGCCGTGATTGTATCACCGTGGGTGAAAACCCAGCATGTTATGAATCGCATACTTACTGTAAGCTATATAGCAGAAGATGGGTACGGGGTACCCCTGACTGATGCCTGGTCTGTTTGTGTGCTTGTGCTGAACTGTTTCTGAATTGCCCGCTATATATTGTGTTTGTGTTTTCTGATGATCCGTCAGGGGCCGCAATGTGTGCGGTGAAATTGTAATGGCATTACGCACTCTTGCAATGAATAAGTAAAATCTTATAATAGAAGTATTTATTGATGGCAAGCTGTGAAAAATCACCACAGTCGATGATAGGTGGTGGACCTGCTGTCCGCAAATTCAACCTGCCCGCGGCAAACGCTCTGCCGGACGGAGGGACACTGCCACCGCAGCCCTCCTCGCCACGTGCCGCCGACCTGCCACCGCGTGCTCTGACCTGGCCGTCTTCACCAAGGTACGTAAGCGCCCTCCCTGCTTCGCTTACTTGCTCTCATGTGGCAACTTCGCCGGATTGCCGACCCTGCCATTGCTAAGGTTCAGCCCGGCCGTTTCTTGGGTTGCTTATTGCGATGCATCCAGTTCAGGCGTTCAGCGCACCATGGCCATGGTGCTGGGGACTCTGCCGTCGTGAACTGAAAAGGTGAAAATGCATACAGTAAGCTATTATCTGTTGTTTTGGCCATTATTATGCGTCTGTGCCCTGCTACCGGATTCGTGAACCAAATTTTCAAGCTCTACTGCCCAGCATTCACGATTGCACATGTTTGGATACAGTGTATTTGTGTTGCTGCGTTACTGTTGATTTTGGGCCTTTCGTACTCTGTGTGTACTGTTGAACAGCACAAGATGTTCAGCTCATGGATTTGGGCAGCCTTACCTTACACTACCCTTCTTCTGCTTCCTACTCTGAACTTCAGAAAGCAAGTCCTACCAACGGGTGTAGCATGGTAGCACTAGCACATCACATAAATCTGGAAATTTCAAAATGGCCTTCCTTGTCTTCGCTCAGATCATTCTCACAAGAGGTCAGCCGCTGCCTCAAACTTGTGAGAAGCTTAATGAATCCATACGGTAAACCATGTGTCATTTCTCTATTTGTCTTTTCTCTTTTGTTGTGTTAATAGAAAACCGTTTTTTTTTCACTTCGGATAGATGGCGTGCCTCTTTTTTTTTTTTACCATCGCTGCCTAAGTTAACCCTCAGGAGCTTATATATTAAGTATTAACAAGTGATTTAGGACACACATCAAATTTATAGATACCACAATCTGTCAAAGCACACCTACTTGAAGATGGGTGTTTTATGGTATGGCTACATTATCTCTCCTTGAAGTTGAACACCCATGTTGCAGCACTTGGCATTGCAGATGCCTTGACGAGGGAAATACAGTCACTGAAACACATAGAGAAGAGATATGCTGCCCGAGAGGACCACCCAACTTGGAAGACTTACGCAACCATGCATCCTGCATCCTACATCCGTACGTACATTGTGCATATAAATCTTTTCTATCTACAGTATATACGTTGCCTATCTTTCTCTTCTTTTAAAAGAGTGGTATATGGATGAAGTCAAGAAAAAGATGCGCCGGTGGCCATCGCTACTACTGTGGCGCCACACCACACATTGATCCTAGAGGATCCTTAGACAGAATGATATATATCATCATCGCTACTTTGATGTACAGCAACATGCTCGATGCTGAGGGAACCATCATCCTGCCCAAGGCATCGCTGTATGCAATTCGTCACGGAATCGATCCATCAAGGTCACAGAGTAGTAGCAATCCTCTCCTCCTCTTGGTGTCAACGATCGTACAATCTTGCATATTGTTCTTTGTTTTTATTCGCACTACTACACAGTTCTAGTGCCACCGCACTACTGATAAGGGCACGCATAAAGGCGATTCTTTGCAAAATAGGTGGTATCAACTCTGAGATTTTGGTCATTTGCCCAAGTACATGTCGTACCTGAAAACTTCATCTCATTCTGTAAAAGTTTTGTGGGTCTGAAATGCTTCAGTTCGGTATATGGTTACATACATGCTTGTTTGTTAGCTATGCATTTGAAGGTTGAGATGCAATCTTTCTTTGAAAAAGAATGTGGCTCTAAAAATATCATGCCAGATCTTTCACTGAAAACAAACATTGTGCATCTTGAGAGAACAAAGGAAAGAAAGAAGCATCCAAATCAATACAGCTCATCCAAAGGGGATTCTCTGAAGATGACGATGAACGGATGATAGAGTCAGTCTCTCAGACCTCATCGCATAGGTACGTAGGATAGAGTCATAGACATCAACTAGTCCCAATTGCCATGTTTGTATTGGAATTCAAATTGTTTACATTACATGGATGGATAGATTTTGATATGTAAGGATCTGCTAAAGCCAGTCTGGTTTTGGTTTGAGCTAAGGAGCTACGTGTGATGCCTATGGGAAAAAATGAACTTCATTCAATTCCTAGCTAGATACTAGAGACCACTTGGACAAATGGGATGGCACAGACCAAGGCATAAGATCCTCGTAGGTGTCGGCACATCATGGACTTGAAGGCATATAGCAACAGTGTAGCTCTCTAGGTTAGGTCTTGACGTCTTGTGAAGCACATGGTATGGAATCATAAGCACAATGTGAATTGTACCATCACACGCGTATATTTCTCTAGAGAAGATGAAAGCACTACATAAATCATTCGTTCTAGCCAAAAGTTGACTTGTATGTCTCTGACAATTTCTTGAACTATGGTCGAACAAATCGCAGTAACTGCTGATGAATCAAGCTATATGGTCTCTTGAACTATTTGTAACTATGGCAAGGCCTTGCCTTCCACCAACTGGGCTTCCCGGAATCTGTGGAATGAAAATGCAGGTGGGTTTTCTCAAAAAAAAATATGGTTACTTTCTTCACTGATTTAAATTCTGTAATTTTCTTTGCTTGAAATGATGCACAGTAGGATTGGATCTGATGATATGCCTAGAGGAAAACTAACTTGTTGCAGGAGCCACAATGCCCCTTGTGAAGTTGAGGAGTCAAGTACTAAGGAAACACCAAAAAGAATCAAAGGATTCTGGAGCAATGGAGATTGCTCTACAGAGCACTAGCTTTTTCTCCCTCCTTGCTTTCTTTCTTTTCCAGGTGAGTACTATCAAGGCCGGTATAGTGGAAACGAATCTCTCTATCCAAATATTCAATCTTGCATGCTTGCACCGGATGTTTGCGCCATGTATAAAAAAATATTGGAAAAGAAACTAGAGAAGCCCCCCCCCCACGGCCCCCGCGTCGCCCCCACGCAGGCGACACGGGAGGCGAACCCAAACCCTAGCGCCTCTCTTCCTTCCCTCCCTCTCTCCAGCCGCGCCGTCGCCGGAGCGGGCAGCCGGCATGGCCGTGCGGCTTGCCGGGAGGGCGGCGGCGAGGCTCTTCTTCACGGTGGGAGCTGCGACGGTCGAGGACGAGCTCGCGTGCGGCTTCCTAGGGCTCGGCGAGGTCGCTGAGGCTGGGGGCGGCGCCGGCGTCTTCGGCGGCGGTCTCCTCGCGTCGGCGACCGGATCCGGCGGTCCGAGGACCGGATCCGCGTGGATCTCCGGCAGGTAGCGCCTAGGCGGGCGCTGGGCGTCGGTGGCGGCGGCTCCTGTCCATGGCGCCGCGCTGTCGCCGGATCCACGGGGTTCGGGATGCTGCACCCAGGGGCGGGCGCGGTGGTGGCTGCGTCGGCCTGGGGCGGGCCTCTTCCTCTTCCTCGCGCTCGGCAGTGTTGGCAGCGTGGCCTGGGGCGGGCCTCTTCCTCTTGCTCGCGCTCGGCAGTGTTGGCGGCGGCGCCGATTATATGGCGGCGGGCGGCGGGCGTGCCCTCGCGAGCAGCGTGGGGCTCGGCGCGGGCAACTGCTGCTGCTGGCGGCGGCATGCTGCGCCGTGCGCGCCGGCGAAGGCGGGGGACTCCTTTTCCTCCTCCGCTTCCCCTTTCCTCCTCGACCTTGGCGTGGGCGGCGGCGCCGCGCGGGACACATCGGATCTGGCGCCACGGCCACATCCGGTGCCCCCGGGGCAGGGGGCGGCGTCCGTGGTGGGGCAAGCGCCTGGCGGTGGCTGGCGGAGGTCGGCAGCGTCGACGGCGGGTGCTTGTGCCGGCGACGGTAGCTGGCGTGCGGCAAGGTGACGCGCGTGGCAGGGTAAGTCCAGTTCTGCATGTTGCCCGATCGGAGGGGGTGGCGGCCGACGCAGCTGTGCGGCTGCTGTGAGCAGCCGGCGCGTCGATGCCCCTCTGGAGAAGCTTTTGCGGGATGGCAGTGACGACGACGGTGGCGACAGGCTACGGTCCAGCATCTTGGCTCGACGTATGTGCTAGGGGCACCTCGGGCGAAAGCCTTGGCGAAGGCGACGCATGTGGGCGCCGTTTTCCTTGTTGGGGGCGTCGTGTTCTTGTGCCCCCAGCCATGTCTTCCGCGGGTGAAAACCTAGTCCTTAACTGGACAAGTGGCGGCGACGCATTCGGCGTCGTGCCCTTCCTGAAGGCGTCGCTGTGGAAATTCGTCTCGGCCGTGATGTCTCCTTCGGCGGATGTCCTCCGCCTCTCGGCGCCCGGTTGATGCGAGACGGCGAGTTCTGCATCGCGAAGTCGGAGCTGCAGTATCAGGGGATGTAGCTCGGCAACGATGAAGCGTGTCGAACCCTCCTTCTCCGACGGCTGGGTTTTCAGCTTTAGAGGCTCGGCAATCGCCGCGGGCGGGGCGTGGGATCATGACAGGAAGTTGGAGCTGCTCTTCGCGGGGCCGTTGAGCTCGGCAACGATGACCTGCTGCAGCCTATTGCTTCGGGCCCGTTGGTCTGACATCTTATGATGGGTTGTTGGTGTTTTGCCATGGGAAGTCGGATCTGCTAGCTGCTTTGCAACTATGCTCGGCAACGATGACTCATGGTAGTGTGTACTCTGTCGCGTTGCGTGGGTGGGTAACCTTTCGTGATGTTTGGCGCCACGCTTGGCTACCTTTTGCTTGTTTATAAACTTCATTCGTCTTAATTGAAAGGCAGAGCTCCTGCAATTGTTTCGAAAAAAAAGAAAAGAAAAAAAGAAACTAGAGAAAAGAACAGATAATATCTTTCTTCAGATGCCCCTACAGCATCATACAGGTAGATAGCAACTGTGCCACAACATCTTTTGCTCTAGCCTTGCTAGCTTTAGCTCACAGATCGAAGAGTTTTGTAGGGAAGGATGCACCCAGCCACAAAGGATATAGTGAAGAAAAGATTATTGCAGTGCAGCGTCGGATCGTGGCATCGCAACGCCTCATATCTAATAAGGTCAGGCTGGTTTACAAACCAGCGGCAGCTGAATCTGCTGAGAAAAGCCACGTGCAAGCAAGTTGCATGGTTGATATATTCCGTGCCACAGATAAGGCTGGTCAGCGAGGCGATGAGTCCTGCCTGACTGGCTGTTTCAATTCGGATGCTATTCTGAAACTTGCTGCTGAGGGGATTGATCCCTGGTTCCTCCGAAACCGGCTCCATTGATCAGCCGGTCGGAATTAGTTTCATGTTTCGTATGACGAAGAGCAGTGGCCGTACCATGCGAGTATTCCCAGTCATCGTTGTCGCTGGCACCATTCTTGTATGTCATACACATTCTTGTAGCTTCACGTCTTCACCACAACAATTTACTGTACCAGCTGTACATTCAGAAAATTCTGGTTTATGCAAGGCTGTGTGCATCCATATATTTATTGTATCCTGAAGACCAGTTTGCGTTTGTGTCTGAATTTAGCTGTGATGACAGGCAAAAAGGGAAAAAAGTGTAAGCCCCAAACGGGAAACTTTCACAACTCAGTTCGATATTCTTGTAGAGTTCTTATGCATGCCCAAGCCCTAGTTGTCGATTGTTTAGTGTGTGATGATAACACCACGGTTTACATCGCTTGTTTTTTTGTGTCACTGTGCTCCACCGGCTTTTGAACCGGCGGTGAAATATTATCACCACCGGTTCTAGTCAAACTGGTGTTGAAATAAAACCGTGCTGTGAAAATAAAATCTGTAGTAGTGCAATCCGCTTCCTTGCTAGCCCACTTTCGTAACCAAAGAGATGTAAAAAGAGATCAATTCTGCCATCTAGTTTTCCGGTGAAATTGATTTCCTGCTAACTTACAGAATAATATCAGTACAGTACTGCAGATTTTGAGATTCCAGTTAAGTTCAAATCCCATCAGATTTGTCATCTGCACAAGCAGTCACGTCCGATACATTATCCCTTAACGCTATGGAATCCAGCCATCACAATCCAACCTGTACTGCAGCTATACGTCTCTAATACTCTTCAATTCGCATGTCATTTGTCAAATGTGAAGATATCTGAGGTATCAAAAACCTAGGAGAGATCAAATCCCCGCAGTAACACTTCAGGAAAATCCAAGAAGTAAGCAGCCAGTTATGTTACTGAAAGTTAAATTTAGTCAGGTTGTCGGAGAAACATGGAGATGTGTGAAGAATATAGTGATCCGACCAGAGAAAGCGTCGAAATTTAGTCTACTTGTGATCCATCCTTAACCACAAATGATCCATAGCGGAGAAAATCTCGCTTGACTTTCATGAGAGAAGACCAAAAATGGGAGTCCCCGCTCTTCGATTCTACTTGCACTAGAGGTTTAGAACCTAGATATTTAAACATTACAGCATGCGTATGTAGATTTGAGCTGGTCAATGACAGAACAAAGTGGGCAGTGCTATTAGAGGCGACAATAAACAGATTATCTGTCCATTCTTATTCTGATTTATCTTCTGAGATCAATAATCGATAAATTCGATATATCCGACCAACACATGTGATTTGCACATAACCACATGTGGCCTCTGCACCCCGGCCTCTCAGCACTAACCAAGCCAATATATATGACACGGCCAAATCAATGGATTGATTCTTTTATGATCACTTTGTATTGCAAAATCATGCAATACACAGACTAATGCCCTAGCTCTATCTATCTATTAAGAATCTTGGTTATGCTTGCTTTCAATCTATTCCATAGATAGAACTAGGTGGCTAGGCATATGTGGAGTTGACATGGAATTGACATATATATATTCATGTTCCTGTATCTTAATTGGGTCCTTTATTAGATAAAGAGCCTGTTTGGCACAGCTTCTTATGGCTCCGGCTCCTCTTGCAACAACAACAACTGTAGCGACATTGTTCACATGAGCCGTTTTTTCCATTTCCTCGTGAAATGAACTGGGAACCCGAAGAAGCCACGTTATATGGCTCCTTCAGCTCTGGCTCCTTTGGTACTGTGTTAGAGAGCCGGATATATTGTTCAATGAAGAAAGCATGATGCTATTGACGCTACCCCTATTTCCGCCTTTGCTCCCACAACCAAGAAGAAGTGAGAGGCAATAGAGATGTTGAAGTTGATGTACCTAAACAAAAACACATTATAGGGTCGAGTGTTTGGTTTGAGGAATGAGTTAGTCCATTATCTACTCGCTCCTCACTTTTTTGTTTGGTTTTTGGAATGAAATGAGTTAAATCATCATCACCTCATTCTTCACAAACTAATAATTAGTACTAGTACGAGGAATGAAGTCATTCCATCAAATTTGAGGAATGAACTACTCATGAGACACCGCCTCATCTAGAATGCAGTGAATCCTCAAACCAGTGATTCCTCAAACTAAACGTCCTATATGTGCTAGGCCGCACTAGATCAAATATCAACTCGACTGATTTTGCACAAATTTTAGTTTGCATGAATATGATGATTAGCAAATAAAAGAGAAGAGAGAGGTCTATATATGCTGCATACATAAGAAGATGCCAGGCCGGTAGGTCAACACATGCAGGACATAACATTCCAAGATATGTTCCTTGGGCCCTACATATAGTTGTCCATCGGGCCGGCCCGGTCTGGTACGGCACGGGCACGGGCCAGGCAAGGCCCGCAGGGGTTCGGCCTTCGGCCCAAGCACGGCACTATGGGCCGAAATTCGTGCCGTGCAGGCCCGCTAAGCACGGCCAAATCTGCGGGCCATGCCATCCCATAGCCCGGCGACCTAAAAACACCTCAAAAAATCATCTCAACCAACACTTGTTAAAATTCACAATTTCACATATTCATTCATCCATCGTCTCAATTCAAATCACAAATATAAAATCTAAGTTCAAATGACCAAATCCAACAAAAAAGGAACCAAAAGAGACACAGAATTAAGATAAATGAGCTGTGTGCAATGTTGCCTCATTAAAAACCTTTCTAGGTAAAACTCACCCTCGTGAGAAACCCTAGAAAGGGGAAAAGAGTGCATCATAGCTCTTAAGAATGTCTGATGTCAGAGCAACAGATAAAGCAACAGACAACACAGAGTTCTTAAGAATATTACGACGTTCAGTAAATAGCTTGCTAAGATCTTTAGTGGTGGTCTGTCTAGATACCTTAACAAAACCTAGGGTTATGAGCGCGAACAATGTACTCTTCCCAGGCCTCTATCTCACCAATACCTAACGACAGATCAAGCCTAGCAATCAAGCGACACAATTCAGATCTAGCAACATCAGGTTCATAGTCCTAGTTATGCACAGAATCATCAGCATTGTAAGCAAGCTTAGACTGAACCCTAGCATGTTGATCAGTTTTTTGCCTACAAGATTTCTGGTGCCTCTTCAAGTGACCAGTGCCAACACTAGATCTAGCAGACAAAGTAGTCTTACACATTTTACAGGTAGTTTTAGTGCAAATCTTAACTCCATTCACAGTCTCATAGACCTCTTTAAAATCAGCCCACACAGGTGATTTACGCTTACCAACATTAGATTTACCATTACCAGCAACAGATGGAGCAAAGCTGTTGGAGTTGAAGCCGACAGGTTCCCAGTCGTCGTCGCCCCTTCACCACCATCACCGTCCAGATCGATCGGAGCAGCAGAGCCACTACCGACATCGATACCGAACAACGCAGCAGCGTCGTCTTGGGTGTCGTCGTCGTCCTCAGGGGGCAGGCCTACCGCGATCAAGTCGTCGTTGCTGGTGAGCGGCTAGATGATATCGTCATTAGCAGCCGCCATGGCGGACGGCTCTCCAGCACCGTTCCTCAACGGTGCGCGGGGCTGCCTTGGTCGCTCTATGCCACAGCTAGAGGACGACGCATCGGCTACCGACCTGCGCAAAGAGATGGAGGAGGATGAAAAGATCACATCAGAATACATCAATGGAAGAAGATAGAAGAGGAGGGTTAGGGTTAGGGTTTTACCTGCGCATCCAGAGCCCGGTGTCGGAGAAGACGATGGCCACCCAGAGAAGACGACACACTAGTTAGCAAGGATGGCGAGCGGCGGAGAAGGGACAGACGGGGACAACGAACTCACATTTTCACCGAGATCTAGAGGGGAGATAGGGCGACGGAGAAGGGAGAGGCAGAGAGGGAGGGGATCACGGGAGGTCGCCGCCGGCAGGCAGTTCGAGGTCACCGGAGTCGGGGTCGGTGAGGTTGGACGCTAGTAGACGAGACAGCGAGGCGTCGACCATCGAGCGGTCGAGGCGAGAGAGCGGCGAGGGGGTGGGGGTTGAAATGATTTAGGGTTAGGGTTGAGGAGGGAGAGCGCTGCAGCCGTCACTTATATACGCGGGGGGTGAGGTGTTGTGCGGCTGGGCCAGCTGGCTGCTGCGCTGGGCCACTTCGCCGCCGGGGGGAGGTCTCGGGCTGCTGCTGGGCCGACCCCTATAAACCGGGCCGTGCCGTGCCAGCCTGCGGGCTTGAGTAGCAGCCCAAGCACGGCCTGCTGCCCCGTGCCAGGCCAGCCCGAGCCCGATAACCCTCGGGCGTGCCGTGCTTGGGACGGGCCAAAATTGCGGGCCTCATGCCGGGCCGCCGTGCCTCGGGCTGCATGGCCATTTATAGTCCTATATTGAAAAGACGGCTCATGCATTATCCAAACATATATTGATCGCATGCATGCACACGATCCTTTTCAACAAAGCAGTGACCAAACCATGCATAGAGACCTTTTGGATCCAAAACTCTACCAATAGAAATGGTGCAGTGCTTTGATCTTAATTTAATACTATACATCGTTAAAAGTCAAAGATGTGCCATGAGCGTATGATGTATGGTCCTAGCTCTGGTAGCCATTACACACTGTTATCTCCAGCTTATAGATTCCTTGGAACATTTTATTATTTTTTTCCAGAAACTCCCAGAGAGATCATCAGCTCATCACACTAAACCGACCAGACGATGGTAAAAGCTTGACTTGCTTGAAAAAGTACATGAATTCCGTGCTAGGTAGACCCGGACCCGTTATGCAAACCCAACCCGGCCGAGCAGCCTGCACTCTATAAAAGGCAACCACCCCTGTGCTCCCAGACCATCAGTCGTCACCACTCACCACTCATAGATCGATCTCCACGTGCATCCACAGCTAGCAGCTTGTTGACACACACACACACACACAGAGAGTTTGCTTGCATTGGATAAAAGGTAGCCGTTCGACAAACCAATCCAAGCGCCCAAGCCAAAGCAAAAGCAACGCAAGGAAATGAACCGCGTGATGAAGCTCGCCTCGGAGCGCGCGGTGGTGGTGTTCACGCTGAGCAGCTGCTGCATGTGCCACACGGTGACGCGGCTGATGGCGGACCTGGGCGTGAACGCGCTGGTGCACGAGCTGGACAGCGACCCCAGGGGCAAGGACATGGAGCGCGCCCTGCACATGATGCTGGGCGGGAGGGGCCCCGCCGTCCCCGCCGTCTTCATCGGCGGCAAGCTCGTCGGCGGCACCAACAGGGTCATGTCGCTCCACCTCGCCAGCGAGCTCGTGCCCATGCTCAAGAGCGCCGGCGCGCTCTGGTTGTAGACACCTGCGGCTGTCTGCTGATGCAGGGCGGCCTGCTGCACGCATGGCATGCGCGCGCGGAAAATAAATAAATAAAAGAGACTAAGGTTAGTAGTGTGTGTGTGTACGTGTCAAGGGCAGGTTTTTTCCCGTCCTGTTCTGCTGAGTTCTGACAGGAATAACTAAGGCAAACGGGCTTTGCTAGCTTCATGCATATGCCTTGTATAGGAGCTAGTGAGCAAGAGAGATGGCGGCCTAGCTATGTTTCTTCTTTCTTCTTTTTTGATGTGTTTCTGTCCTAATAACTTTGCAATGGCGGTGTGTGCGTGTACTGATCCATGTATCGCCCTTTTTCAACGGGCTTATGAATATCAATCAATATATATGTATATCAGAGTTTATAAGTAACCAGTATCCAGTATGATGACATGTGTTACGAATGTATTGCATCAAAACCTTCTGTTTACATTGGTTGTGTTGTTCAAATAATTAGCGCTATGTTTTCGAATAAAATATTAATATATCAGTTTTACTCCTTTGCAGGTGACTGGTAACCTGCATAACCATCCGTCACCCGCGTCCACGCGCCCAACCGTGCCCAAGCCCGCACTTGATCAGTGCCCGCGCCCTCAGCTAGGGTTCCGGCGAGACTTCGCCGACGTCGGATAAGTTCAGCGTCCTCCCTCTCCGACTCTCTCTCTCTCTCTCTCTCTCTCTCTCTCTTCTTCCCCAACTCCGAGAGGCATAGAAGGGGGTTCGGGGGAGAGGAAGGCCGGCCAGGCAGTGGCACGGCGGCAGAGCGGTTTAGGGGCCTTGGTGGTGGTGGAGGCACCCAGGCCAGGGCGGGGCGGGGGACCTCCATGGCCAGAGCTCGCCATGGAAGGAGGGGGAGGGGAAGAAGGTGGCTGCCACGGGCGCCCTACGGCCGCGGAGCTCTGGTGAAACCCTAGCGCGCCGGCGCTTGGGTTTAAAACTAATACTTCTAATAGTTCTTCTAATAAGATTTTATACAAGGTTTCATTTACACAAGGTTTAAAACCAATACTTCTTTTAATAAGATTTTATACATTAATAAAGTAAATTGTCTAAGTACTTGAAAATTATGCACACACAAAACTCAGCTTGTAATATAACAATATATTTATTCATGAGAACTAGGTTCTTGCCCTTTGATGCAGTGGTGTAGCAAGGATTTTGATCTATGGTGGTCCAATTCAATATAGTTTTTTATTAACAATATAAGGCTCCATTTAGCACGTCTGTAATTTTTTTTTGACTCCTTACTATAGTATACACAAGGAGCGAGATCCGAAGCTGATGAAATAAGTTTGATGGCTATGGTTCAATAGGATCGGAAGCAAGAAGATGTAATTCTGGCCCAAAACAAAACGTTAGGCATTCCAACTTTGGAAAGCCACACGTTGTGTAGTTTTCACTCTTTTCCGAGAGAGAGAGAGAGAGAGTACATTTTACATGCATATTTCACGCTTCACTTCGAATATATATACTGAAAAACAGGTGCTCAATTTTTTCATTTCCATTGCAAATTTAAAGCTCATCTCTCATCACCTTGCCATTTTCTTGTCACTAATTGTACTGAATGAAAATAGTAGCATTATTAAAGAAATATTCTTAGCTCAGAATTGATTTGCATATAGCTTAATCCACTGGCTCATCTCGTCTGTATCCGCGTCCTGTTTTTTAAATCTAGAATTCAAAATTTGTATCAAAATCCTCTCCTCTGTCTTTTTGGCAGAAAATATTGAGATTCCTTTTAAACTTAGTGTCAACCAGAACGACCAGCATTAATTAAGAAAAATAGCAATTGAACTACTCGTTCCATCCTAATTAGTGAGGGGCAGATGGTCTTTTGTAAGCTTCCTTATTTTATCTGAAAATCTCTTGGATTTCTTATTACAGGACGAATGGAGTAATTCCTAATAACTTCACTACTGTTAACACACATGCAAACAACACAAAGTTAGGCAATTAAGATGCCTAATTATAGCAACTCCAACAAGAGTCCTCGAATCAACTTTTGATTTGAGAGCTCCCCTTATTTATAAGTGCCTGATATATTTTCCATCTGCTCTAGTAGGAGCCCTCAAATTTGTCCTCAAATCCCTTTTTGAGACACTATCACAAGGGACCCGCTCGTCATTTTTTGTTCTTCCCATCATCAATCTCATTAACATGTGGATGGACCCGTCACCAACGATTGGTCCTAGATGTTGGAGGCAATCGCTGGAGCTGTTGCCCAAGGTAGGTCCCGGGGCAGGGAAGGACACGGCGGAGGAGCTGATTCAGCGGGTGGAGGAGCTGGTGGCGGTGGCGACCCGACTGCGCGGGGAGAAGGAGGCCACGAAAGACACTGCATGGGGGCTGATGCATGAGCTCGACACCGAGCAGACCTCCACGGAGACAGCGGCCAGCGAGGCCATGCTGCGCCCGTGGGCCATGAAGACAGGGAGCACTCACTGCCTCCTACCGCTCCTGATACACGCGGCGAGCCGCGATACTTGCGGCCGAGGGGATCCGTAGAAGCCGCTGGCAGGCTACACGGGCTCGCGCAGGAGGAAAGTTGTCGGCGCACAAGGGAGGAGAAAAGTCACGGGCGAGCGGAAAGGAGGCAAACCGAGCGCGAGCAGAAAAAATGGACGCCAATCATCATTTGAGGGCGTAGCCTATAGAGCTCCTAGGAATGATGGCCGGAGAGGAGATTCGAAGAGGCCTTCAAATTTGAGGGTCTAGTAGGGCCCTGCTAGAGTGAGCTTTCTATTTGCGCCCCCGTCTCAAGTAGGGTCCTACTTGGTAAAATAGAGTGGATCATGTAAGACATAATTTAGTCACCATATTTTATTAAAAATTCGTAATTGAAAGCTATGCATTCTAAAACAATTTAACAGAAAAGAAACTAAACGATAGAGACAGCATTATGTCTTATAGTTCTGCTCATTTTGAGCGTGCAATATGCACACGTCGTCCAAGATATATCCTTATGCCCATTGCGCACATCTCTCTCTAGATATCGCAGCAGCGAATCGACCTCTGTCCTCTCTCTATCTGTTACAAGCATCCACTATTCTCCACTTCCTCTATATGATTCGGATGCACGCTATAAAAGGACCTCACAGCCTGCACTCGCAAAGCACACAAACACTTCACATACACAGCAACACGCACACACTAGTAGAGCTCAGTGCTCGAAAGGCAGCTCGACCAAGAAGCTAGCCAAGAAGAAGGCCATGGCAGAGAGGGTGTCGAGACTGTCGACGGAGAAGGCGGTGGTGATCTTCACGACGAGCCAGTGCCCGATGTGCCACACGGTGTCGAGCCTCTTCTACGAGCTCGGCGTGTGCGCGGCCGTCCACGAGCTCGACAAGGACCCGCGCGGGCGCGAGATGGAGCGGGAGCTCGCTCGCCGCCTCGGACGCGCACCGCCTGTCCCCGCCGTCTTCATCGGCGGCAACCTCTTCGGCTCCACCGACAAGATCATGTCCCTGCACCTCGCCGGCAAGCTCGTGCCCATGCTCAAGGGTGCCGGCGCCATATGGCTCTGAACTCTGAAGCCATCCGTCCATCCTGATCCATTGATCCATCCAAATCACTCGCCCTCAAAAGTAACCCCAATTTTGCTGGGTTTACATATATAAACTTGCGGTTTGCATGCATGCAATTAATCGAGCTATAGAGTGTGCTCACAAGTATGATCGAGGTACCTATGTTGACCGTCTGATAACAAAGCAGGGACGGCTAGGATTTTTACCGGTGCGGGGCAAATCCTTATGCCAAATATATATACATAGTTTCCAAGAAGGATATATGAGGAAAGTTTTGTATTGCGGCTAGGGTAACCACTAGCTGGGCTCAAAAGGGTGAGGAATGGCTCTCTAATCCATGACATCGAATGTAAATGGACATGTGTCATTCTGTCCTTTCCAGTTTTTTCAATGAAATGTGATTTTTTAATTACCACAACCGAAAGGATATCGATGGGTTCCGTTATTGGATTCGATTAAGAACCATAGGCGTAGTCGTAGCCATTAGCAGGGAACCGAAGTAGGTACCTCTTCTTACACGAGATCCTGCACAAAAAGTGTTGCTAAATTTCTCCCTTCCTACATTTCATATGCGACTACAGGTCGAACCGAAACAAAATACTTTTCCTTGCTTTTAAGAATTTTTTTCCATTGAACATAAACCCAACTTTTCTTTTCTTTTTTGATTTCTTAGAATCTTTTTTTCTCTTTCTGGTGGTATCAAACTTCCACCTAATATCTTATCCGTCTCTTCAGGAAAATGAATATCTCCGGAAAAGATTTTGAGTTCTGTATGGCTTTTTTTTTCTCTTCACTCGGACCAATCCACCTAGTCGCAAATTGCACGGTGCTAACAAGCTTGTGAAACAAAGCCGCATTGCTATACCCATCCAAAACTATATATAGGAGGTTCTAGGTTTAGTTTAGCCCTTAGTTAGGCCCTTCTCCATGACATCAAGCCGCTCTCCATCCAAACCAACAAGAATAGATAGTGGACCCACAGCTACCACCTAGAAGTAGCTGATTATGTAGCGGCGCTTTGCTTGCTTTTCTAAATTGACTTCCAAACTATTAATGAAAAAAAGAATTCAATAGAAGTCTAAGTAGGTTGTTAGGTTGTCAATTGACTGAAGGGCTTCAGGGGCCAACCTCTTAGCCGGAGGAGAGATGATAGATGAGGCTGCATGCGCATCAGATTCATCTCAGTCACGAAGCGCTTTCAAAACAAAAAAAAAAGAAAATCATTTTCTAACAAAATTGGCTTGTAGCCTTGTAGTATATCTTTTCCTCGAAAGGAAAAAAACTGTCTTTGCATGCTTTGTTTTCTTCTAAGAACTTGGTGGTTAGAGCCCCAGACCAAGGTTAAGCTAGGTTCGAAGTTAACTCAAGAACCGTTTCTCCGGCAATGACGTCAGAAATGCTTGTTCGTATATTTAAGACGCACATAGATTAATCCGCAAGCGCACGGATCTTACAATGCATACTTGGAAACCCCAAACTATCCCAAGTGCAGTACCCAATAGTACCTTGGGAAAGCTCGAGGACGAGCTTTTTATAGGGAGGGGAGGATTGTAACGACCCGAGTCTGTTGCTCCCTAGGCAGTCATTTTGACTATCAAGACCAAGAGGTCCTGGATTCTCTTTCGGATAGGCCCTGAAAGGAGAAGAGAGTCTCTTTTCTGCAACAAAACTTTTGAGAGATAGCAACAAGAACTTGAAGCATTTATTTGGTGGATGAAAAACCTATCAAGCATGTTTTTGTGTTCACTCCCAGTGTAGGAGTAAAATATTTTTGGGTGACTCATAGAATGGCAGAGGCAAATAGATGTTTAAAATCTTTTGAAATTCTTAAGAAAACAATCATCTCTGGGTCGCTACTTTTTGAAATTATATGTGACGCTAGTGATTAGGGCTCTTTTGTGCAGAAAAAGAAAGAGCAGGGCAATCTTTCAAACTTGCATTCGAAATGTGAAATATTTATAAAAAAGGGGGAGAAACCCCTTTATCTAATTAGAGCGGAAAGGGCCCGCAGCGTAGGAATCGTATCTCCTTAGGTTCTTTGCTTTCATTTGATTTTGATGAAAGAAAAGAAATCAATGGCCTTTGCCGAGGAACTACAGCATATGAACAGCTAGAGATCGGAATACTACAACCATACCGGCTATCTCAGGCAGGTGATAGGAACAGTCTAAGGGGCAAGGTTTGAATCGTTAGTACTAGTAGGAATTGAATCACTATTCCTTCTCTGCTTTGCCGAGGCCGTATGTATCGTACCGAAGTAGGTATTGAATTTCTCAAGGAAGCGGATAGGTTTTAGTTGCAAAAAGAAGGAGCCCTCCCCGCGGAGGAAGCTTATAATATATATATATATATATATATATATATATATATATATATATGATAGAGGGCTATATTCAACCCTTTTTTTATTCAACAGGGCTTTGACCATTCCCAAGAAAAAAAAGAAAAATCTATCATCCAATTTCATTTCTAAGATAGGCAAAGTCTGGTTCACCAAAGAGCCTTATCCTACGTCACTGTCTCGTCAACCTGACTTCCATCTCCTGACATCGGTACTTGTTTTCTAGTTTGCCCAGGAAAACTGGAATTGAAACCTGCCGCATGCGTTCAATAGTATGCGCAGCTACTGCTCTACTTCAGCATTCTACGACTGAATCCATTCCAGAAATGATGACTTGCCCACATTAGTAGTTAGTGTCATTTTCTGCTTTTTAGGTGAAATACCAAAAACCACGGGTTCCGCGGGGTAAATCCATTAAAAAAGGGCAAATTTTAGCGGAGGGAGCAGTTGGCGGGGAACTTGCTTTAGGAAAAAATGTTTTAGTAGCTTATATGCCCTTGGAGGGTTACAATTTTGAATATTTTTCGTACTCTTTTCCGCAGGAAGATCAAAAATGGGAATTGCTTTGAATGACCTAGCGTCCGTTGTCTTGTCCCGAAGAAGGCTTTTTCGGTGCGGAGAAAGGAAGGGTTTCGGAGGGCAATCCAGCTTCCACAGCTTGGACCAAAATTTATTCCCCTCCTGGCTACCACCAGCTGCAACAGGTGGCAGGGAAGCGAAATGGTTGGTCAGCAGCAATTGCCAAAAGATCCTCTCCTTCATCGACGACATTCTTATCTATTCAAGAAGTGCTGAAGAACATGAACAACATTCGAGAGTAATATTGAATAAGCTATGAGCACATGAGGTATCAGGCTCAGGATTGGGTGCGCTAACAGCCTTACGAACCGTAAAATTCAATTCTCTTAATTCTTCGGCAACCGTGCCAAAAACAGTTCCTTTTGGATTTCCTTTTTGATCAATGATAACTGCTGCATTGCCACTCACACTGAAGCAAAAAGCTCTTATAGTATCTGAATGAGAACGGTCACCACAATCATCTGATAATGAAACTGAATGACCAGCCCTCGGAACAGAGTAAAATTTCCATCAACTGAATATCACCCTTCACCCATGAGCCAGGATGCACATATGTAAGTGAAAACCCACGTTTTGTACACCACACATCATTATTATCCTATTTGAGGCAAAGAATCAGGGCGCAATGCTTCTTTATCGATCAGTTAGACGCTTTATACCAGGTTAAAGCTGAAGTTACGATACTAATGTGTCATACCCAATTTTAAGGATAAAATTGAATGCACTAACTCATATGTGCCCAGGGATCAATCAGACACACAAGCTGACAAATTATAAAAGAGTATCATCACAGTGTATCTTACATCACGATAATAACATAACTTAGTCTTATACATCACAGCGGAAAATGAAAGATAACTCTCTCTCGTGGAACACCATCACAGGGAAGGTCAACTAGTTGACCACAAGCCTAATAATCCTTAAGAAACTCCTCATACACGTTGTCATCTGTTACCCATCCGAGATTTTTATCCAAATAAAGAAAATAAACAAGCGTAAGTACATCCCGTACTCAACAAGATAACATGGGGTTCATGAGGCTCAAAAAGGTTGACACTGGTTTACTGTAGTTAGCACTTTTAGTAAGTCAAGATTTTATTATCAAGTATTATCAAGTTATGCTTAAGCTCCCATTTAAAACCCACTTAATCAGATATCAGCATCATTTGGATCATATCATCATAAACCATCATAAATGAACAACAATGAGTAACCAATTATTATGTGAGTTTTCCGGGCCACTCGTGACCGTGAGCACGGCTGTTATAACAGTTTGTAACCCTCTGCAGAGGTGGTGCACATTCACCGCGAGTCGTGATCCCCATATGCCCGGCTTAATTATTCCTATATCACTGCTAAGGTGAGCGGGCAGGGTACACTATGAAGCCATTTCATAGGTTTCTCTAACAAATTAGGGCCGCTAGGTTTCCTCGTTAGGCAGATGTAGGAACCCCCCTTTCCTATGGCACATATCCATCGTGGCTATACACATAGGAACAGAGGCAGCCCTATACCCAACGTGGCAAGCCCCTTTTGCGCCATAAAGGTAACCTCTAACAAGCTAGAAAAGGTCCTATTACTGAGCTAAAGTCAGAGCCATATGACTCTCGCGGTTGCACTGTCAGTCCTAGCTTTTGCCGACAGATAAGTCCTTATGGAGGGCCGGGAGCAACATGATCAAAAGTCGTTTGCACCTACGCCCTATGGATCAGTTGTTACAAATCACGTTATCCTTTTAGTTCCATAGAACCATTAACCATTGTATAGATCATGTTCAGTTAGAGCACTAGCAATCTACCCATATGCAATTAACCCATAGGAGTCAAGGGAACAAGTCATCAAATGACTAGAATGTCCTTATGGTTATCAAAGTTAGACACATGCACATGAGTAAATTATTAAAGTGAATAGGACATCAAGGTAGGCCCATGCTATACTTGCCTTGGTTCACAAACTCTTGCTGGTCCTACTGGTCGTCGAAGAATTCTTGGTCTCCAACGTTCTCCTCACCGTCTGAACGCGACCAACACGGCAACATACAACATTCCAAAGGCATTCATGCAAAGCAAACATTCCTATAATTAGAACAGTACACCAATAGTATAGAAAACAAGATAAAATATTTATGAAAATAATCTACGTCTCGCTACGATCATGTCGACGCGAAGTTCACGAAAAACGGAGCTAAAATGCGAAAGTTATGATTTAAACAGGATTTCCTATAGCAATATATTTAATTAATTCTAACCATGAAATTTAAAAGTCCCAAACTTGACTAACAGTGGTTCTAACATGTAGATTATGAAATTACGAAGCTAAACCAATTTGAACGGATCAATTCAAAATAGTTCAAATGGCATTTCTGTAAATACTAAAAACGTACTTTGAATTAACACAGTCAACTTTACGCTTTCAAAACGAGAAAGCGTACACGAGGAAATATGCTAAGGACGGCGGGTTTTATTACATGAAAACAGAGGGGATCTTTAGCATATTCACCCATGAAGGGGTATCGTCCATCCAGGGCCTTTGATCACGCGATGGACGGCTAGAATTAAATCAGGGAAGAGAGAACAAGCGGGGGGGCTGGCCGGAACAGTGTTCCCGGGCAGGCGCCATGGCCAATGGCGAGGACTCGCCGGTGAGCTCGGTTCGGGGGCTTTTGTCCACGATTCGATGAACCAAAAACACCGGATGAGAGAGGGGGAGCAGGCGAACACGTCCAGGCCGAGAAAACGGCCGGAGGGGAAGGACGAGGCGGCGGTCGCCATGGCCGGCGGCCAAGAGCTATCGGCACATGAGGTTAGAGCCCTAGGGGCCACGAACCGATGCGAGGGATGCACGGGGAGACAGAGAAGGACACGGCGAGCTCACCACAGGCGATACCGGCGGCAGAGACGGAACGAGGACGGCGTGCGACACGGGAGGGCGGACGGTGAATTCGACGAGCCGCTGCGATGCGGTTTCTGCAGCGAGCGCGAGGAGAACTAGGGAAGGGAGCAGCAGGGGCAGTGGCGGTAGTACGGGCTCCCATTTAACGTGGCCGAGGAGCGGGGGACGCTCCCACGACTTGGAGCATGGGCGCGGCGGCGGTTGCTGTTTTGGCTACGCACGACGCGGAGGAGGGAGGAGAAATTGACCAGCGGGCCCAGCTGGCAGCGAGAGAGGAAGGTGCGGTGGTGGTTTTCAGCGGCGCGCGTGACTTGGGCCGCCCAGAAGGAAGGAGGAAGGGGAGAGGCAGGCGGTCGGCGCTGGGCTGGGCCTCGGCTAGAAATGAGAAGGGGGAGGGGAGAGGGAGCTAGGCTGGCGGGAGGAGCGGGCCGAGAATCAAGGAAGGGAGGGAGAGGGAAAAAAATTCTTTTCCTTTTTCCAACAATTTTCCAAATTCATTTTCAATTAGATTTTGAATTCATTTGGACTTTGAATCAAAACCATTCATCACAAAAATAAATATGCAGCAGCATGTATGCATCACTTGTAGCTAATCTTATATTTGATTTCAGTTTTATAAAAATTATTACTTTCCTATGTTTGAATGCTCACATAAATGCTTTAGATAAATCAATTTAGCTATTTTTGGAATAATGCAAATTTTAGGGTGTTACACAATACCTGCTTCCAAGCCCTCAAATTTCGAGGATATGGTGTGCTCGCTCCTCCTGGAGTAGATCTCGCATCCAACCAACCCTTTTTTGACCAGGGAACAGG